>CM052215.1:12541940-13289594 GCA_028454225.1 Lasioglossum leucozonium | reverse complement strand
AATTGACCACTTGACCAGTTGTCCAATTGACCACTTGACCACTTGACCACTTAGACACTTGACCACTTGACCACTTGCCCATTTAGACACTTGACCAATTAACCACTTGACCAGTTGACCAATTGACCACTTGATCAAATAAGTAACGGATTAGTTACAAGTGGTTTTTTACTCAAGCAAAATGCTATATCAAACATCGATTCAATTCATCGATTCCAAACGTAACTTACTTTCATGTTATTAGGAAAAACAATTTTATGAAATATTTCGTACGGAACATGGTATCTCGAGTTATAGCGTGACTATAATTTCAAAATTTGCGAGTCTCTTATATGCAGCGTTCTAGTAAATAATGCTCGCGTTACGCAACCGGCGACAAGACACTCAACAACGCGTCATATTCTGTTACAGGTGGTGGTGGAAAGCTCGACCATGGGACTGGAGTACGGGGACCTGGTGATCGATCCAGGGTGCCCCGTGAACGCGGACCTGCTATTCGATTCGCAGCTTATGCATCTGTACGTCATGACGAATAAAACGGTGTCCAAGGTGAAAGTGCAGGAATGCTCGGTGTACAAGACCTGCCTGGAGTGTCTCGGCGCGAAGGATCCGTATTGCGGCTGGTGCTCGTTGGAGAACAAATGCAATCTGCGCAGAGACTGCCAGGACGCCGCGAAGGATCCACTTTACTGGATCTCGTACAAAAGTGGTAGATGCACGGCCATCACATCGGTCGGGCCGGATCAGCTGCAACGCACCACTGCGCGAACCCTGGAGCTGGTAATCGAGAACCTGCCGACGCTTCCTGGACAATTCCTCTGCGCGTTCTCGACCTTGGACAAGACTCTGATCACGAACGCGTCGAGGAAGTCCTTCGGCGTGAACTGCACTACGCCGAGAACCGACCTTCTGCCCCCTATACCGCAAGGTCAACATCATTTCACCGCGAAACTGTCCGTGAGGATGACCAACGGACCCGACCTCGTCGCCACGAACTTCACCTTTTTCGATTGCAATACGTACAGCTCCTGTACGCAGTGCGTCTCCTCGAACTTCCCCTGCGACTGGTGCGTGGACGCGCACAGATGCACCCACGACACGGCTGAGAACTGTCGGAACGACATATTGGTCACCGGAGTTAACGTGAGTAATCATTGTTCTTCCTGTTCTCTTCAATGTTCTTTCCGTCGATCTAATATGTACCTGTACCTGTATCGCCAATGCTAACACAGAGCGTAATAACACAGATTTCCACTTTTCAGAGAATGGGTCCAAGCTACAGAAGCGGTCCAGCCTTCTGTCCGACGATGAACGCGACCGAGGTCGACCAAGAGATCCTGGTGTCGTCCGGCGTGAAGCAGGCCATCCGCGTCAAAGTGCACATCATCGGGGTAAGTATGCATCAGGGGTGCATCGATCTCCGAACGCTCCTCGAATAACCGTTTAATGCCGTCACATTAATTCCCGCGGCAACGGTGTATATCGTTAGTGGTCCTTTCACGGGAATCATTGTCGCGGGTAGAGGCCCTGTCGGACGATTGACGCTAACCTAGACGGAACGCGCGTCTTTTTCCAGCAATTCATCGTGCAGACCCGGTTCGTCTGTCAGTTTAACATAGAGGGCCGAGTAACGAGCGTGAACGCTCGCCTACTAGGGGACACGATCTACTGCGAGGAGACAGACTTTTCCTACACGTCCCGGGCACCGAACATCACCGTGCCTTTCGCGGTGATCTGGGGCGGCTCGAAGCCCTTGGACAACCCGCACAACATCCACCTGGTGATCTACCGTTGCCGCGACATGGCCAACAATTGCGGCATGTGCCTGGCCCTCGCGCCCAAGTACGAGTGCGGCTGGTGCCAAAGCTCGAACAAGTGCGAAGTGAAGAGCCAATGCGACTGGGGTACCCGGATCTGGCTGCACAGGAATCAGACCTGTCCGAATCCCATGATCCACTCGTTCGAACCGGTGATGGGACCCTGGGAAGGCAACACGAACGTGACGATACGCGGCATCAATCTGGGAAAAACGTTCACTGTAAGAGGATCTCGCTTAAATTTCACTAAACCTGTACCTTTTAAAGGGTGCAGCTGGGTTAAGGGGGTCAAATGCGTACCAGTTCAATTCGCAGAAACCATCTTTCCCCGCTTAAGCGTCCGTGTTCGTTCGGTCCCGACTGCGGACGCTTAATTCGGGCACTACCGTAATACGAACTCAACCTAATATTTTCTCGTTTCAGGACATCTTTCGCGGAGTTGTGGTTGGCGGAATGAGTTGCCAGCCGTACGAAGCGTTATACTTGCGCACGGAACAGATCGTCTGCCGCGTGGACGGCCCGGGAATAGAGGAGGCCAGGAGCGGACCGGTGATCGTCGAGATCGAGGATTTCCGCGGCGAGTCCAAGAACAACTTCGAATTCGTGAATCCGCAGATTGATTCCATATCCCCGAAGTACGGGCCGGTCAGCGGCGGCACCACGGTCAAGATCACAGGAAAATACATGAACGCTGGCAGCACGATCGAGGCGTTCATCGGCAATCTATCGTGCTCGATAATCAGCACAGAGTCGAACGAGGCTCTGTGTATGACCAGCGCGAGCGACAAGAAGAGAAGCGGCGTGGTACAGATGAAATTCGACGGCGCGATTAGGATCTACGATGGGGTGATGTTCGAGTACGTGGACGATCCGACGATCGAGAGCGTGGAGAGCGGGGTTGCTAGTCAGGTGAAAATCCCTAAAGGCATTCCGGCCGGTGGCATCAAGATGTCGGTGACCGGGAAAAATCTTGGATACATACAGAGCCCCCAGATGTACGTGTACTACGACGAGAAGATGTTCGTCTCGCAGTGCGAGGTACACAGTCATGAGAGCATGATTTGTAAGTCGCCGACCATCGAGCTGTCCGAAGACACCGTGCTGGACGCGGAGAATCCTACGCCGCTGGTATACGGTTTCCGCATGGACAACGTGACGGGTGTGCAGAATCTGACTCAACACGGGTTCAACCCCTTCCTCCTCTACCCAAATCCGATCTACAAAGAGTTCGACGAGGACATCAAGTACTATAAGAGCGACTACTTGACCATCAACGGGCTATATCTTGATCGCGCCTGCCAGGACTCTGACGTGACCGTCCAGATAGGCAACGGGTTCTGCAACGTCACTTCTCTCTCGAGGCAACAGGTCACCTGCAGGCCACCTTTGACTCAGCCATCCGCCGTGGATTTCGAGGGTCTGCCGAATAAACAAGAACTACCCGAAGTAATAGTGACCGTCGGAGGCACGCTACGCTACCACATCGGGAAACTGAGCTACGCACTGCCAACCAGCCTTAACGGACCCCTATCGAAGCCGGCTCTTATCGGCGTGATCGCCGCTATCGTGATTCTGGTATTCGTGTTTATCGTCTTCCTGATTGCTTACCGAAGGAAGTCGACCGAGAGCAACAGGGTGCTGAAGAACATGCAGGAGCAAATGGACATTCTCGAGCTGCGTGTCGCAGCCGAGTGCAAGGAAGCATTTGCCGAATTACAAACCGAAATGACCGATCTCACGGGCGATTTGACCAGCGGCGGCATACCGTTCCTCGATTATCGCACTTACGCCATGATGATACTATTCCCGAGCGACGACAATAGCCCCGTATTACAATGGGATCGACCGGAACTGGCGCGAAAGGAGAAAGGCCTGCGCCTGTTCGGCCAACTAATACTGAACAAAACTTTTCTGCTTTTGTTCGTACGGACCCTCGAGAGCAATCGATACTTCTCCATGAGAGATAGGGTGAACGTGGCCAGCCTCATCATGGTCACGCTCCAGAGCAAGATGGAATACTGTACGGACATCCTGAAGACTCTTCTCGCGGAGCTGATTGAAAAATGCACGGAGGGCAAGAGTCATCCTAAATTGTTCCTTAGACGGTACGTTTCATGGAATCAAATTATGGTTTTTAAGATCATCATCTATTTGCACCACTCAAACAGGTACATATTCAGAGGATATCATTCTACCTTGTACGAGACTGGAATTAAAAGCTACGAATCCGATGGCAAAAGCGTAGAAATTGTAGCAAAACATGTATAGACATATGACTCATTTGTATTTTTAGCGAAGTTCCTCTTGAATACAAAATTTGAGAGAAAGTCCAATCGAACCTGTAATTGCTATTCAATCATTTTTCACTGACATCAGATCCGATAATATTTCTATGACTTTTCAGAACGGAAAGCGTCGCTGAGAAGATGTTGTCAGCTTGGTTCACTTTCCTGTTGTACAAATTCATGCGAGAATGCGCCGGAGAACCATTATACGTGCTGTTTCGCGCGGTGAAACAACAGGTTGATAAAGGTCCCGTGGATGCCATCACGTCTGAAGCCAGATACTCCTTATCGGAAGAGAAATTGATCAGACAATCCATCGACTTTAAACCAATGGTAAGGTCTTCGTCGTAACACAAATATAATAGTTACGCTCCTTTGTACGCTTCGTTATACAAACACGATCCCTTGATCTATCTTTTCTAGACGGTCTACGTATCCATATCTCAGCAAACGGTCTTTGTCGGTGGCATGGATCCAAACACGGAGAACGTTCCGGTGAAGGTACTGGACTGCGACACGATATCTCAAGTGAAGGAGAAAGCATTGGATACCATCTACAGAGCCACGCCCTACAGTCAAAGGCCTAGGAAGGACGACCTTGATCTTGGTAAGATTTCCAATTCCCAAAACCTAGATTCGCTTAGAGGAGAAGTGCAGTACAATAATAGTACACGATAAAAGAAATTCAAACTAACTGTCTCTGTTGATAACAGAATGGCGAACCGGAGCATCCGGAAGATTGATCCTATACGACGAGGACTCGACAACGAAGACAGAAGGCGAATGGAAGAAACGAAACACTTTGAACCACTACAGGGTACCCGACGGAGCATCGTTGAACTTAGTTTCGAAGCAGTCGTCGATCTACAACTTGTCGATCCTATCGGAGAAGACGGACAAGTCGCACAAATACGAGACCCTGAATCTGAGCAAATTCAGTTCAGCAAGCCCTCCTCTTTCTCGCGCCACGTCGCCATTGAACCAGAACCACGACGGAGGGCTGAAATGTTGGCATCTCGTCAAACATCACGACTCCGACGCGCGAAAAGAAGGCGATCGAGGCAACAAGATGGTCTCGGAGATCTATTTGACGAGGTTACTCGCAACGAAGGGTACACTCCAGAAATTCGTCGACGACCTGTTCGAAACGATCTTCAGCACCGCCCATCGAGGCTCGGCTCTTCCCCTCGCTATCAAGTACATGTTCGACTTCATGGACGACCAAGCTCTGCACCACGGCATATCCGACCCTGAAGTGGTCCACACATGGAAGAGCAACTCCCTTCCGCTTAGGTTTTGGGTTAACCTCATTAAGAATCCGAACTTCATTTTCGACATACACAAGTCGAACATCGTAGACTCGTGTCTGTCGGTCGTGGCGCAGACGTTCATGGACAGCTGCTCCACTTCGGATCATAGATTAGGTGAGTACCGTTTTACCGCGTGTTCGCTTAGCGTATCGAGGCGCATTGCTGATCTTGTTCCCTTCGGTATTACAGGTAAGGACTCGCCGAGTTCTAAGCTACTATACGCAAAGGACATTCCAGTGTACAAAGAATGGGTAGAACGTTACTATTCAGATATCAAAGTCATGCCAGCCATATCCGATCAAGACATGAACGCCATGCTTGCCGAAGAGTCTAGGGTAAGTGTCCCGTTTCTATCGAACCTATTGTATTGCCTAAAAATCCAATCTTTACGTCGTGACGTATAGCTAATTTGTTACTACGATAAATTGTGTTTCTGTTTCAACAGTTGCACACAACGGAGTTCAACACAAATTGTGCTCTCTACGAACTGTACACGTACGCGGGTAAATACAACGAACAACTGATAGTGACACTAGAGGAGGACGAATTCTCACAGAAGCAAAGATTGGCATACAAGCTCGAGCAGGTGCATAATATAATGGCAGCGGACAATCCCTGATGTACCATGAACTCTATGAAGCACATGTCAAAGCCTGCCCGCCAAGAATTACCCTGCTGAATACTTGACCGCGGTTAGGTATTCTCGAGGAAGCACCAAGAGGACTGGCCTATCTTATAATCGATCGTCTCAGGTTTTCCGTGCAAGCCAGTTGTCTCAGCTTAGTATGCGAATCGAATACACAATTACAAATACACGTGCTCGTAATACACACACGCGCAGACACTTTCTTTCACAAACACGCACACGCACACGTACATACAGATACAAAAGAATAAACTCGACAACGGACTGCTAAGCCAGAAGCTTCACGGTGGAAGTTCAACGGAAAGACTAAGTGTTGTTTGAAAATACGTGTGAGAATTCGAAGAAAACAAAGTCTTCTGAATGGTCGCTGGCAGGCGGGTGTGTGCGACGATAATCAGTGCGCACACCACGCATAACTGTACATAAGATACCAAAATCACGATTAATTGTAATAGAATTATTCGATGTGCGGCGGCCACACCGACCGGCGGCCAAGACACGCTACAAACAAACAAGCAAACAAACCATATACAACCAGAAAAGAAAGAAAAGAAAAAAAAAGACCGGGGATATCGCCGATGTTTCGCGGCCGCGATCAACGCCGCGAATTGGTCGGTGGACGTATAGGGTTTTAAAACGAAACGAAGATTTCAAACGGCAAAAAAAGTAAAAAAATAGACATTAGTGATATAAGTGAGAGTGAACGAATCGGCCGGTCGATCCCGATTGGTTGTAAATGTGTTTAAAGAAGCGATCGATAATGCCGCGCGCCATCGTCGGGGGATCGGCGATTTTTAACGAAGAAACATTTCCATCCACCGCTACTAGCTGAAATTTTTTGAATTACGAACTGACGAATTTTAATAAATAAGATAATTAACGATTAACGATGATTAATTAAACATTATGGGTATATTATATATACATGGATGGTATGTCGTATTGTATATGTGTACATATATACACTTTATACCGGCGCAAAAGTATGTGTGTATGTATATGCAGTATCCGGGAACGAGCGCGCGTACAGTATCGGCGCGGACACCGCCGAAGAAAACCGTTTGTCAAGAGTCCTACCGATTCGAGGGTATCGTCGCTCGACCTTGATGCCGTGGTGTAAACAAGAAGAAATCCTCGCGAGTCCATTCGCAAAAACGCGCGCTATCGTCAGCTTCTTTCCTCGACCGATCGCGCACGTACCGCCGTACTGTACGTACGCATTGCATTACGCGTATTATTTATACTTACATGCATTCAAAACGGATAAAAATGGAAGGAGTCATCCGCGAATCGGAGACAGACTGTGTATTAGTTGATAGGTATTAATCTATAGACTATGGCCGTGCGCGAGGCCAGCTCGATGTGACGGTTGTGTTGAGTGTGCGTGCTTCCCCTCCTTGGTCTCCAGCTCATTGTTCCATTTTATTATTAAACGTTCATTCTCATCGTCGTGCATCATTATCACCATCATCAACATAATTCTTCGCCCTATCATTGTCGCTGTTTCATAATCATCCGAACGCCCCTTATCCCCCTGTCCCTTTATCCTTGTGTCATTCTCCCTCATCGTATTCAATGTAGTCAAAGATATGTCCACTATCGGCGCCTCCTTCTACTCTTTCCGATCATCCTAGAAAACACACACCGTGCTAATCCCTCTGTCTCTTTCTCTCTTACCTCCTGTCTCTTCCTCTCTATTTCTACAATACCCCCTTGTAATGCTTCAACGCCTCCGTCGTCATGTTGTTGTCACTCTTAATTATTGTAATATATAATGAATAACGATCACTGTTGAGTATTGTCTGATTGTAATACATTGATATTGAATTGATATGAATTGATAATCATTAATTAAAAAGAAAAAAAAAGCGTAACATTTAAACTCTGTGGATGTAGCCATATTGGTGTGGGTGGGAACGTTCAGAAGCGCTGATGCGGATGAGAGTGGATGCGGGAGCCGTTCGCGGGCTGACAGTACCCGAAAAAATACCCTGTTTCTCCTAGGAACGTTTTACCTGCGCGCAAATGTTTAACCACCCTCGTGTATTCATTGTATCTATAACAAAAGGGGATCAACAAAAGAAAAAAAAAAAGACGATAAGAAGAAGAAGATGAGGAAACAAAAAAAAAAAAGAAATTGATACACCAAGAATTTTCGGGAACCTGCGTACGGTGGTACCGTCTCGTCGTATCTCTTCCAAGCTCATTCTACGTTAAACTAACCAACCACCTTTGTAAACGCACACCGAAGCGGAACTCCGGCGAAAGGAGTTCTCGCCGCATTGACTGCCACTGTATTTAGAACCGCGTAGGCTAGTTTCAACGATCATTCACTTGACCGTGACAAGAATTCATATCGCCGAGGGAGCTCGAGCCTGTCGAGCCACCTTCGAGGGTGCTGTCGACGCGAACGGCCTGGTAGCGAATGCGAGAGAACCGTTTGTGTATACGCGTGAGTGTGTCCCGTGCGTCAATTCAATGTGCAGTTGTCAGTGGAGAAAGTATTTATTGCTCAAAAAACATCGGAAGACCGTGTGTGGAAAGGTAAGGCAGCAGGGAAAGATACGGAGTTGGTAGGCTACGGGAAAGGAACGGGGGAGGGGACAAATGAGAAACGGTTAAACGGACGCGAAAACGTGGCGGCGAACGAGCGTGGGCGAAAAAAGAAAATGGATCGCAGACAGGGTACTCCGTCGTGTCACGAGGTTAAAAGCAGAACAAAAGAAAACGAAACATTAGACAGAATTTCACAACGTTCGTCCGTTATATCACTACCCGAGAGAACAAAAAATAGTATATAATAAACGAATAAGAAAAAAGAAGTAAACAAAGTGACGAGAACGTAAGAAGGAGCGAAGGACTCGCAGCACCCTCCCCCGCGCACGCCGACTTCAAAATGGTACTAATAAACCCAAAGTGCCTCTGGTAGATTTTTGGGCATAAGCTTGAGTAATAAAGACTACATAGCGTTTACTATAAAAGCACGACTACGACGCGATCGCTGATTGTAATAAAACGATGATAATAATAATTTAAAAAAAAAAAAAGAAAAGGAAAGAAAAGGGGAGGAAACAAATGAAAGAGGGAAGGAAATGGTAACGGTAAGAAAAAAAATGAACGACCGGGAAGGCAAGAGTGAAAAAAAAAATAGTGAAAAACGTATGGAAAGTGAGGGATGGGAGTGCGTGTGCGGACGTGTACGCGCACTCGTTTCTTCGATTGAAATGATAAAAAAAACACACACACACACACGCGCAAGAAAATAATGTGAAAAAAGCAAACCCGAGAGCCGGGCGAAGTGCGGGCGTACCCGGGTGTACGCGGTGCGTACGCTAATTACACATTTAGATAGGTATACATATAGTCGGTAGCCTAGTCTCTATGTCAGTGTCTGCCCTGAGTGTCTTTCCCATGGTGTATCCCTATAAAGTGCGTGTACCTTGAACTCCTGGCAAGCGGACGTGCATTTCCCTCCCCGTTCCCCGTATCCCGTATCGTTCAACCACCCTTGTGTCCTCGCCTAAACAGTCGATTCGTCGTCACCCCCCTAAACGAAACCACGAAACGAAAAAAAGGAGAACGCTCCTCTCCCTTCTACCAACGTCCTCCTTGCGCCAACTTATCGCCCCTTCCACCACAGAATATCATCATTATTATCATCATCGTCATCGGAAAAAAAAACCACTGCCCCCCTCCCCCTTCTTCGTAACGCGTTTAACTGTGCTCACACATCACGCGTCCTTCGCCACACTACCGATCGGCACGTTTTGCTAAGTAAATATTATTATTGTATCGATGGTTCCTCATTAATTATGGAATGTACGATCCCAATTTGTAAAATTCAACTAAGTAAGGAGATGTGTATCGCCGTATCGTTCGTGCGTGGCTTGCTGCCCCCCGGCAGTCTACTCTACCGTGTGTGCTGAGATCGTGTTTCCGGAGAACGCGCGCCTCTGTCGGATGCCTCTGTCGATGGGTGACCGTGTACGCATGAGAATACTTAGAGTCTTCTCGTTTGTCCCGCTTGTATCCGCTCGGATAATTACACTTTGATTCTCGCCCCGTCCCGTCACGTCGCGTCGTGTTGTGTCGCATCGTGCCGTGTCGCGACCGTCCCGACGGCGGGAAGAACGAAAGTGACACACAAGGGTTTGAAGAACGAAATGGGGCCGACAAACGAAGAAGACCCGAGAATGAGTGTCTGTGGACTGTGCAAGACTGAGAGAGGCAGCGGAGGGAGCTTGCCAATCAATCCGGGGTGGCTCCCTCGCCGCTCGTTTTTACGTCATAAATATTAATTATGATTATACATAAAGAAGAAGAAAAAAGATAAACGCATCCAGCAAACACGATTTTACGTTACGTTTAATAATAGTCATGTTCCTTTCCGATCAATAATTATTATTAATAAAAATCTATATCAACCTTGCTACATTATTTTGTACTTGTTTTTTTTTTAATCTTAATATATTAGATAAATATAAATATATATAAATATATATATATAAATAATGCCGTTTTTAAGTTATCCGATCTTTATTATTATTATTATTTTTGTATAAATGTGTGATTAATAGTACGGATAGTGTAATAATTTTGTATGTTTATTGAACCAAAAATAAATATTATTGATAAAGAATCGTCTGTCGGCCGTGTGTGTTCTTTTAATTCTCCGTTTCTTTCGTCAACGGACTGATCACCTCCATCGCCTCCTCGTGTTTCTCCGTCGAGGGCGTCGATTCATACGATCGTAGACTCCGTGGGCCGATCGTGCTCAATATCACTGGCAGCAGGAACAGTCCGTGCCATATGCCGAACAATATCACCAGAACGAAGATCCTTAGAAACGCGTGGAACACGTAGCTCTCCGAGAACGCCATCATCGAGAGCGCCAGCAACGTGGATCCAGCACCATACGCAACCGCCGCGCCTATGTATCTCACTGCAATATGCGCTCTCGTTGTGCGATCCTCGCTGCCGGTCTCGGACGCAGCATGCACGAATGCATGGGCGACGTGTGCCGCGTAATCGACGCACAATCCGATGCCCAACTCGAGACCTAAACAAACGAACAACGTGTTAAACGCGACAGCAATCTTTCACGGTGAACGTTCAAAAAATATTTCTCACCGATGCAAGACGCGATGTCTATCGTCAATCCCCAGAAGTACATGAACCCACAGACGTTCAACAGCGTGAGAAGAACGCACAAGAAGATCCAAAAACACGTCTGCAACTCGGCGATCAATAACCCTGTCATTGCCATAACACAGACCAACGCCAACAGAACGTTGCGTTGGACTTCTTGAGAGATCAACTTGTCGGTGGTCCAGAGGCTGAACACTTCACTCCAAACCGTCACGAACCCATCGATTCCAGCTTCGCGAGTCACCTGTACGCTTTGATCCATTGCTGGTATCCATTGGTGAGGAGTGAAGAATCGTTTGAAGATGAAATCTATGGTGCTCGCTTTGATCGGCGACACTTTTTCCCCGCATTTCAGCTCCCTTTTGAAGCGGATGTTCCTCTGATACTTGCCACCGTTTTGACTAAATAAGAATTTCGATAGGTAATCGTTAAATTGGGTATCGTTGAGCGTTGTGGTTCTCAAATCTAGAAATTAAAGTCTCTTTTATTAACCCGCTTCGATATTATTTCCGCAGTTCGATGACGTTAACAAATATTGCCAACCTTTTCCATAATATTTCAAGACAAATTTTGCGAAGTCGTTCGGCCACGGATTTATGCTCTGCACCGTTGTTAAATTAGCGAACGTATCCGTTAAATTTAGTAATTTCGGAAACTCGACGGTGTAATTGAACTCTCCCATGAGAATGATCGCCTCGTAGCCACGATTCGGATATTCGCGATGGTGTACGCTGTAATACTTGCTTAGATATGAACTATTCGGTATGAACCAGGCCGGGTCGAACCACTGTTGTAACCGTAATATACCCATAATGCCCGCTGATGCGGCCACGATGGTTACTAATACTATCAGTATTTTCCCAGGTATCGTTAAAACCACGTTTGTATATAATTTCGTGATGAACTTGGAGGCCGGTTCTTCTTGCGAACTAACGAACTTTTGAGTAAAATTCTCGTGTATGATCCACGGGAATATCGAGTTCCTTTTGCTCTCAATACGTTTAGCGTCCAGAGTAAAGAAAGCAACGTAAAATGTGATTTGCAATAAAAATGTCAGTAGCACCCCAACTGCTGCGTATATACAAAATGACTGGAGAGATGGTAATATCTGCAGATGTATGTATAATTATTAAATTCAATGTGCACAATCACCTCCGAGACACCGTAGATAGTACACAAGCTTACCGTTGATGCGCCA
This sequence comes from Lasioglossum leucozonium, assembly GCA_028454225.1. Classification (NCBI taxonomy): domain Eukaryota; kingdom Metazoa; phylum Arthropoda; class Insecta; order Hymenoptera; family Halictidae; genus Lasioglossum; species Lasioglossum leucozonium. Next base: position 13,277,190 of record CM052215.1, on the reverse strand, counting down.
ATAACAAATGCAACAACGTCCGTAAGAGAAGTAATACTAATAGCTGACCCTGCGTGTCCTAACATTAAAGCTATTCTTTCTTCCAACGGCTTCTTTCTGTTCGACTCGTGTGCGTGTACTTCGTTCCAAGACGCCATTATCAGAAAGTTATCGTCTACTCCAAGAGCCAATAAAAGAAATGGCAAAGAAGTATGCACTGGCCCGTATGGTATACCAAGCACTGAGCATACGCTAATTGAAGTTAAGAATGCGCCGCCCACGCACAGAAGACCAACGCATGTGAGGTAAATCTACAGATAATTATACATTTTAAACAACGGTCGATCACCTTGTATATACGCAGTATCCTAAATGTCATCGATAAGTTTCCAAACTAGGAACAACTTTGGGCAAAAGATCTAATTAGTTCTTCTTAAAAGGAAGTCTCGTGTAATAGGTAGAAAAAATCGGTTTCCAAAAATTATTTTAATCCAATAGTACTTTCGAATTACATTTCCAGAAATTTTCACTTAAACATTCAAATAGTTAACATTTATGTAAAAAAATATTCGCCCAATCTACTTGAAACATTAGAAACCTCTATTTACATACTTACCTCTTAAACTAGACCTTTAGTAAAATTACTAATTCCACAATTTCGGATAAACACGAACAAATCTACATTGCGCATCAACAAATAATTTCAACACCGATACATCGGAAAAGCATTTACTTTATTTACACAATATACACTCTTTCCGAAAGAAAACTTTTGTCCTCGCTAATAGAATGAAATACCATGAAGTTTTCAAGAGAATTGATTTTATAATTTCGAAAAGAAGAAAATGAAGAATCACCTAATTTTCAGCATATTGCACGAGGTTTCCGCTTGAATTCAATAGGATTAAGTTTTACTTCAACTTTTAATTTTCAGAATACTTTACGTAATTATGTTAATTAGTTTGCTGGGAAAACTTACTCGCCATCCTACCCAATTGTAATCAGAAAATATGACTAGAACATAGAAGAACATCAAAATGAATCCTATGGATAATATATCCATATGTCCAAACATTGTCACATATGTTACATCCCCAAAACTTCTGCCAGCTTCGTACCATATGGCTGTGGTATGGTTTGCATCTTTTTTATTGCTTAACAGGTTTGCATTTTTATGTAATAGATTCAAGTAAGACAATTCCCATTTGAAAACTTCATCTGTAGCCTACACATTAAACATGAATTTTGTTACAATTAAGCCACCCTGATTTGATTTATTAAATTGTTTATTATTGTTCGTATAAAGTTCAACATATATAAAAGTATAAATATGTATATATGAAAAAATAAACAATAATAACAACAGCTTAAACTACAAGAACTGATTCTGTCTAAGATCGAACATGCAATATATTCTGATTATTTTTGTATCACAGGCACATATTATAAATAATTTAAGCAATATTTTAGCTAAAAAGAATATGCAAACTGATCTTGACAAAATCATCTGAAATATTAGACAAGGCCCAAATCAAATGAAACTTAAACAGCAAATTCTTTAAATTATGCAAGAAATTCAGGATTTTGCTTCAGTGATAACAAAATTGTGTTAAATAAAAGCTCAATTATACTTGAATAACTGGCATCTCTGTATACCTACTAATATGTTGATACAATTCACCATTTAAAAAAATGAAAAGAGACTATAATATAGTTGTAACTGTATTGTTGTGAAATAATGAAAGTATAATAAATAAGTATAATAAAGAAATTAATAATACTTATTATAATATAAAATGTTTCAAACAACATCCATATCTCTGAAAGTATTGTCAAAAAGTTTCCAACTTGAAATTCTAGTTACATTTTTCTATAACATAAGTTTCTTTTAAAATTGAAGAAAAATCCAGAAATCTGTAATAATATTTGCATGGAACACTCCATATACATTGCAAGTTAATAAATGACAATGTAAAATGCTTAAATTTATTAGCTCCTATATAGACATCATGATTCAGGCCTTTTAATGAACTTACCTTACCCAATCAGCTGTTCCAACATCGTTGCCAAAGTTATCCATGTCCACTTTTGAAAAATTTATGTGTACTGCCCACTGTGTTTTCACAGCTCTTGCTGATATGATTTTACCTTGTTCATCTCTTGTTATCCCACCCAATAAACTTGCGAAGTTCATAGGATGCCCTAGGGTAGGGCTAATTTTTGCTGTATTTATATCCTTGATAATCTCTTTATTTGATTTTTGTAGAATAACATTACTGTCATATTCCCAGATATCCACAAGACTACTTAAAAGGCAAGCCTTCGGCAAACTATCAACTATATTACAATATAATTTAGGATCAGCATGAACCGCAGGTTCAAATGTAGTACTATTGATTTGGGACTCTGGTTCTATGTCAAAAAAATCATCATACTCCTCGCTGCGCTTTGCTCTCCTTGTAATACCCGATATAACAGGTACTCTATACATTGAAAAAAAAAAAAAATTAATTTTCATTTTAGCTAACTCCGTTATGTATAAAAATATTCTTACTTGAAGCACACATCTGTCCATGCAACATGGTCAGCAGTTTGTAGAGCAACAACTTCCTTAACTATTTCGTTCAGCTGAAATGATTTAAATAATCTCCTTACTTATTATTGTACGAGTAAACAAATATAGCTTATGTTACATATATTAATGTCCAAGAAGAAAAGATAAATACTGTTACAAGAATCCTTGGTTCTAATACATTATCAGCAGTTAATATCATGCTTTCTATCCTCAACCCTTGCCCAAACTGATCGATCATCCAATCTGTGTCCCGAACAAAATCAGAATTTTGTGGAATCCATAGTTTCATGGGGTTTTTCTCTTGGCGGAAACAATATAAACCAGAAAGAGAAATCAAGACAATCACAATACTACTGACGAGCCACTTCAGTGGTTGCCGTGCTATTTTTAATCCCAGCCTAGGTAAAAAGAGAAATCAATTTTAGAAGATACTTATTTCATAAAATTCTTGGAAAATCCAAAAGAGCCCATATTTTTAAACTGTTCTTTTTTAAAAACAATGTTAGTTGATCAAACTTTCTTAAACTTGAAGATATGTTGGGTCTATTTATTTTAAACTCGTTGGCAAGTATAAAAATATTATCTATATCAGTGTAGTCCAATAAGAAGTTGACAATTTTTCGCTGAATTTCGATTCGTTACTGTAGAATCATGTTGACAAAAGTCTGTCGAATATTGTTTTAAACAAAAATGTTCGATATGGATGGAACGATGGTTTTTCAAAATGAACGGTTCAAAAACGCGGGAACTTTGAATGTTACTAAACATTATCTCGTAACTTACCCGTAAAAAAGGTGTTCGACCGATTCCGAAATTCGTTGGGGTACGCGTTGCAGGTAACTTCGAAAGTTCCGTTTCCGAACGACCCTCTGGTCGATTTCCATGATGTCAAACACTGAAACTGAATCACACCACGGTGGTACTTCTGCGTTTCATGTTTCGAATTTCACTCACGAATCGCTCGGACCGTAAAGAAACCACGCGTACCTTCGCCACGAGCGTCATTCGGCTTGTGTTGTCAGTTTCTCGGTCTTGGTTACTGTGCTTCGCGACGGAGCGTAGGAAGGACAAGGGTCACCTAACCTCTAAATCTGACGGCCGATTAGATAGACGCACAGATAAAGAACAGCGAAGACGAACATGTCGTCGAAGATGACCGCGATTTGAGCGAACCGGTTTACAGAGCTCTTGCAAAGTTTCAGTTCGACGAATACGCGATTGTCACTTTCCATTTCGATACTTCGCTTATTGTTCGCTCGAATGTATTAGATCGTGCGTCACACTTACATACGTATATACCGGGTGATCGTAGATGGAGTACTGAAAGGCAGCGCCGCCACCAAATGATCATAGCGGGAATTGCGTTTTTTGGTAACACTGAAGTCGACGGGTAGAACAAACTGTGTGCGTGTAGGTACTCGCACATATTATGCTGCAGTATATGTATATATATGTAATGATATTTGGTCCCCTCAGGGTTTCAAAAATCCATTCCATCACCTCTCCCTTTACCAATCCTCAACTATCGCCTAATTTCCAATTTCAGCGGGAACTACTTTTTATTAAGGTGGGTTCCGAACCACCTATTTTGCCAACAACACGTGAAACGCACCCAGAGGGTCACTTCCCGGGCTTTTTACCGAGCGGTCACCCATCCTAGGTGCGGACCCCGTCCTACGCCGTTTAACTTCGGTGATCGAACGAGAACCGGTATTTTCAGCGAGGCAATGGTCGTTGTAATATATAGTATATATGGTTATAAATGTCCCCAAAAATGAAAGAATAACGTCGAACGTGTGGTTAGAAATCTGTAAGAATCTAACTAGAATCTGAAAAGTCTAATTTAGATCTATTTTTCTCCGTTATTAAAAAGAAAAACAGAGATCCATTTTCATAGCAAGATACATTGGTTCATGGCCTATCAGGAAATAGCGGTCTATATTTTAAATAACGACTTTCATAATTTAGGGTTCTTTCCTGCTTCCGACCACTGTGCGCCGCCACCAAATGATCATAGCGGGAAATGCGTTTTTTGGTAACACTGAAGCGTCGACGGGTAGAACAAACCGTGTGCGTGTAGGTACTCGCACATATTATGCTGCAGTAGTCGTCGTTAAATCTCCCAATAAATTCACCGACTTCACCGACACTTGACCGTAGCCAAATAACGCTTCTCCCGCTCTGTTGTTTTGGCGGCGACGCAAGCTCCGATTACTCCATCCACTAGAACACCCTGTATATGCACACGCATTCCGCACTCTGCGCGCCTACTAACCTACACACACTATTATTAAAACAACCGTCCAGACCGACGGAGCGCTCTCAACGAAACTTCTGATATTTTTAAAGCAACAATCGTTTTACCGATTTTATCAGAGCTCCGTCCTTTACGTTTATTCCTTTACGACCAGCGCTGCCGGAGCGAATGAGTGTCAAGGTCTTCAAATTACACTGAAAGGCGAACAAGTTTTTATACTCGAACTTTAGTTCAAGTGACCAACATCGACTCACGGGAAACTCCGAATGAATTATCATCTTAAGTATTATTGTGTGGAAAAAATACGGAAAACGTTGATGCGGATGCAATGTGTATTCTATGTCGTACGTTCATTGAATGTCGCAGAGTATTTTTTTTAAAGAAACTATATAAATTAATGAGATAACTCTGTGCATTTGAAGACGAAAAATAAAATAAGAACAACGAGAAAAGTAGATCCGTAGTTTTGTTGGAATAAATTTTACATATTTCTCAAAGAGCGTTCATAATGGCCACCGCGCTTCTCCGGGTCCAATATTATCTTCAACGCTACCGAAATTTGTTTTATCGTCGCGGTAATGTTATCGGAGCGATAGTAGATCTTCTATAGAATGTGTCTTCGAAAATTCGTAATGATAACTCACCTAAGATTCCTGACAAACAGATTTACGGAAAGATCAGTTTCCTTTGCATCGGCTGCTTACCAACTAGAGCCGTTTATCCTGCCAGTGGATCTCGAGGAACGGTGAAACTTAATGTAATGACACTAATGACGGATTATGTATTGGCCTTACCCACGTAACTTGCTAGACACACTGTAATCTGTAGACACTGTATAATTATCGATCGAATACATAGAATGACAACGAAGATTCGAGTAAGCAAAATCGGTGACGCTAGCGGTGACTACGCGGAGTAATGCGTATGCACATGCAGTCTGCGATAGAATGAGTACAATTAATTTCTTTAGTGGTTTCTTTCATGTCTAATTATGAATTGGGAACCTCGAGGGTATGCATATACACGGTGAGCCGATAAAATGAATCGCACGCACTCCAACTCTGTTGCATTATCTACCGGCGATTGGTTAATAATTTTTTTAAAGTCGATGGCTAAAGATTTTTTATTAGATCTCTGAAACTGTTATAATTTTAATCCTAAACGAACAAGTCACATCCAGTAGAGTAATCTAATAATTTCGTTCGGGATTATAGTGCAAAAATTATTTTTAACATTCCCTTTGGTATGGCAAAATTATTGAAAACTTTGAGTTTTTCATCTGAGTATAGAATCTTTGAGTTTTTCAACAGACAACGTTTTATCATACGTTTACGGACACATCAAGAAGCAAGACATGTGCAAGGTTGCAATCAGTCAATTTATAGTTGTAACGAGATGTAAGGTGTATGTACTTGTACATAACAATCAAAGTAAAAGGAGATGTAGTTATTGAACAAACGTCGCTATCTTATGGCATTCTTATCGTGTTAACAACTAGTTCAACAAAGCTGTTTAGAGTTTAAGAGTAACTATCAAATGATATTGATCAAAATATTTACAGTATTCAATTTTACTGTGTAAAAAATCTTCTACGCATTATGGCACTTATGGCACACTACACACAACTCGATCACTAAATCACAGTTTGATATGGCTGTGCAGTATTAGTATGACAGAAAGTATGCTGATTGTGCTCCCTGCTGGTCATGTTACATGATGCGATAACATTCTTCAACTTCGCTCTGTAATTTCATATTTTCGACGCCGACATTCGCTTCGTGATCGCAACGATGTCTTTATACGTTCGACGAGTTATATTTCTGATTTTCACTTGTTTTGTCGCGAAAAAAAGTTAGTTGTATATTGGCACTTGCGCGACCATTGGTAACAGAGTTAGGTGGACAGCTATCGGTGGGTTTTCTTTGATCCAGGTTTTTTTTGTGTTAATATTTGTATTAAGTGAAAAATAAAGTTACAATTTTTATAATATTTTAAAAATTATAAATACGTATTTACTAAAAAACGTTTTCTAGGAATCATCTCTACAATTAACACTAGAACTGGATTCTAATAGAAAAAATGCATTTATGGGAAAGCTTTTAATAAATTTATTTCAAAAATAGCAAAAATCGCTAAAAAAAATCTCAATACATTCTTGTTATTTTTATACGGTAATGTAAAGTAGCCATTTGTAGTGTTCCATAAATCTAATGTTAAATATCCATGACATACAAGACAAAAATCGCATTCGTGGATCGGATAGTGTTTAGGCGGTCAGTCGTAGGTATGTTACTACTTGATTTCGCTGCGTTCTTCTATAAATCAGACTTTAAACATTTCCTAATATAGTAATATAGTAACTGACGGTAAAACGTTCTTTATCCAATTCTGTAGAGTTTAATAATTAGCTTATTCGAACGGTCCACAAATATCCAATGCAGAGATGCACTCACGGTGGAGCATTAACTCCCATTCATTGTAATTCCAAGTGCGGTACGCGTTACGTTGACCTCGCTTATCATATCGAGCGGCCACGATTACGTAACGAGAACGGTGCATAAGAAATACACATGCTCGAAATTATCGCGGCATTCAGAGTGCATCCATGTAGTGGAGCGCAGACATGGCGAACATGCAGATCAAGATGCAAAGTTCACCAACGTGGAGTATTGTTTTGCAATAACGGTGCGGATTTCCGATCTCCATGTGCGCCAGGGTGTACAGTATGCTGACTATCGCGAAGCAAGGAAGAATCGTTCTGGCTACAGGAAACGACGGTGACGTGCACAACCATATCGGTGTAATTAGCAGATAAGGAAGCACAGTTCCAAGATCGTGTTGATGCGCGCTTCGGATGCGATCCACGTCTGGATGGCCGCCTCCGGACGGACATAAAATTATATTGGGACCTTTCATCCACATCCTATCCTCCTCGCTGTGAATTACCTGGAAAATCGATCGGAATTAAGCGATCCAGCTAACCGTTCGAGGACCTCCGATTCGTCTCTTCTGAAAAATAGCGAGACGCTGCGGCCGGGGTGAGGCTCGACATTGTTTCGCCACGTTGATGAGGTTCATAGTTCTTTCGCTATGTCGTATGAAAAAGGAATTTCGTCGAACTAGTCTCGATGCTACAAGGAAGTTAGAGAGCTCGTCATTTTACGCTCTGGAATTAATCGAAGCGACGTACAGAGCCATTTCTTTTTTCTCTTTCGTAACAAAGACTTTTAGTTGAAATTGAAATGCGCAATTCTAACCCGGTACAGTTTCTACGATGCGAGATTCTCGGGTACAACAAACAACGTGAAAACAAAGAGTATTTACCTGTCTGCTTACTCGAATCCTACCGGTGAACCACGACAATGCGTTCATCTTCAAAACAAGTACGCACGACCACCAGGCGTAAACAGCCCACAGCTCTTTCGCGTCGCGTGCGAAATTGTCCTCCATTGTTTCGTCGTTGTCCCGCCAACTTTTCTCGGGAGTATCGGGAAGAAAACCGTCGAGAATTGTCTTTCGTTCGACTCGTCTCTTGCCCTTTTAACATCCCGTTCACGGTATCGCGAGCATTATTTCCTCGATCTTGCCAGACAGACGAGAGATTCCTCAACGTCTCGACGGAGCGACGATGTGCGATGAGGGGAGGGGCAGGGGGTGGAGATAGGGAAAACAGAATATCGAAGCTATCTGGCGTTATTAGGAAGTTACGCGCGAAGAACGAGGGAGAGAGAGAGAGAGAACGTGGACGCAAGACAGAGTGAAAAGTTGTTGCCGAAAGAATAGGGTGGATGAGACGCGTTAAAATTCTCGTCGCATCGATTCACTGCCGGTGGCTGCTAGCAGACGACTGACTATCTCGAAAAACCGGTGTCCTGAACGTGATCCAGCAGCGTCGGCCTGCATTTGGAAGTCAAATCGACACCGGCCGAAACACAGCGCCGCCGCCGCGCCGATCTCTCGGCAGCGGAGCACGTTTTCGAAATGTCGGGGCATTCGTTTTAAACTGTCTCTCCCGTCTGCTCTCGTTCGATCGAGGGCACGCGTTAGAAAGAATTATGCGAGATCTTCGCCGAAACATTCTCTAAAACTTCTTATCATTGCAATACAGGGCGATTGTGCCACCCACGTATGTTACACATCAACCGTTTGATGTATGAAAAAATGGTTGAAACGCAAGTTGTACAGTTTTAATACTTGCAGCATATGCTAAAAAAAAAACTCAAGGTGCGCTTTATATCTCGACGAAAAAGCAAAATAGAAAAACAATTGGTTAAATCTGTATATTGTCTTCTAAATCATACTTTTTAATCCCGTTCGACTCTGCTTGTATTATTAATAAGGTTGGATTCCCTGAGAATGAAGAAACTGAATAGACAAAGGCATGAAACTTCTTTCTTCTTGATTACACATTATTTTATACTCTGATTTATTGAGTCTTTTCAGTCGTACATTGTTATTCTTGCGCACGTGTTTGGTCTCTTACAAATTTATTCTAACATCCACGAAACGCAACAATTGGAATTCAGCAGTTCGTTTGAAGAAAATCTTTGTAGATTTTGTCTCTTTATACCTTCGTCGATCTAACAGTTACGAATTCTAGTTATTAATTACTACGGCTTCTTCTCCTTGAATTAAGCTAAAACTTCGAAACGAACCTATCACATTTTAGCGCATTCACGAAATGCTTCGACTACATGAAGAGTTTCAATAATTTATAAAATAACGCTGCGATTAAAATTGATAAAGGACTAGAAAGTTTACCAATTCGTCAAGAAGTAATTTCAACCTTGACAATGAATTTTAGCAGATCCTCAACACGTAACGCCAAGGGGGTACAAGGCTGAACAACTTCTGAATACCGGTCAACTGACAACTCGACAAACTCGTTCATCTCTCATCGACGAAGCAGCATCTAATTAAAATTACATTTTCGTAGAGTATAATCATTTATTTTCGCGTTACAAACGCCATTGGGCGATATTACTCTTCTTGATGTTTGCCTGTATCGAGACATCAATGAGATTATTTCCGAGGAAGAAATCGGTCGCTACTACGTTGGTTTCTTTCCACCATTCCTCCTGGAACTTAAATGTAAGATTTCTGTTCACGGAATCGGCCATTTGCCGCAGTCCACCGGATAGATTGAAGATTATGTCTAGGGGATCGGGCGTCAACTCCGCCATCACCGCCCATAATGGGTTTTGACTGTTTCGGATCCTCTTCGGTCCCATAATAACCTCGTCCAAATACTTGAAGAGACCCTCCACCGTCTGCTGATTACCCCAGGCTTGAGACATTGTCGGCCACAACCAATCGTGCTCTGTTGCAAAATTAAACCGACTCACAATACGTTCAAATTAGAAACGAATGGAGAGGAATCATTTGAACAACCAAATATACAATATGAAAACTAAGACGATAATTCCATTTAAAAAGCTACATTCTATGAAACTAGGTAAGCACTTATTCCTACACCTAATATTCGATTACGCTTGGATATTCTTGCATGTACGCAACAACGCAATAAATGTTAGAGCGGCTTGTGAGGCCTTCTATAGTTGTTGGGTCAGTTTCAAAGTCTGTACTACATAAAGGTAACCTACTAACCGAGTAATTTATCGATCACAATTGTCTGAACACTCGTATGAACATATTGGATTGATGTATTAGAGTTTCCGATTTTAGAATGGAAATTTAACGATGCTATTTGATCTAGAAATACTATTATAGTCTACGGGCTTATTGTTGTACAAAAATTGTATAGACTATAATTTTTCATTATAATTTTAACTTTAAATACTCTAAATGTCAATCGATGAAACTTGTTGTTCACTAATAAATTAAATATTTTTGTGATAAATAAAAGGAACGAAGACGACAAATCACCGGAAAGATAACTATGAATGGAGAATTAACTTCGCCTCCCCAGTTATCGGGTTACGCCAGCGTAAAAATAGTATCGAAACACGTAACGCGAGCGCCTGGCGGCGGATTGAATTGACGCGTAAGGATTAAATTGAATAGTAGCAGGTAATAAATTTACCATTCACGGTGTGCTTATCGCCGTAACAAATAATCAAGCGTTTCCCTCCGGTCCAAATATCGTTCAAGGTCGGACCAAGACCTTCGACCCCTCTATCAGGCTTGAGAATCAGACCTCCGAATTCTCGCCGGAGGGTCGTGGCCAATCGGTGATGTCTGCTCGATCTGCCCTCGAATCCCACCGGAAATCTGCGTGCAAAGTCACCCCGTATTGAATCGCATCATTAAATTATATCACGTCCTTACGATAACAATCGTATCTGTTGCAACGATATCGATTTAGATCCACTTTCTTTCATTTCGATTAAACAGAATGTATCTTAACAGATCCATTTGCTAGCCGGAGTTTTCGATCGATGCCCATTATCATATCACGGCGTAATATCGAGAGCCAACGATTTTATTATTATCCAATACGTCGCGCGCCATTTACTTTAGTTGCCGACAAGTACTCGTTTGAAATTGTTTCCAATTATTTCGACGAGCTTCAACACGGTCATCTGACAATATTATTGATTAAAAAATTGACATAATATTATAATATAGCATAATCTTTATCGCATGATACTAAGGATTTGATTGCTCTCTAATATAAAATAAAGTACCTCCTCATATTTGTCCCTTTGAAAACACTATGTTACAATTATTAGAATTACTGGTGGCCATGATAATTTGAAGAAATAACTTATCGGACAAGTTATAATTATCTACATATTTCTATTACGTGTAAAGATGTCATTAACGAGATTACTGAATAATTATGCTAACGGACGAGTTTAGCCAAGTTACCTATGAAAGTCCATGATAACGACCTCTCCTCTCGCAACGTTCAAGAAGTTTCTCACATCTCTAATGATGGAGGATAAGGGAGTAGTGCGAATCACGTCGTGATTGATCCAAAATCTGCTTATGTTACTGCCTTCTTCGATGGCGGTGCCGTTCGGAATAGACGGGTAATAGCCCACCCTGATATCCAGGTACCTTATGCCGTGCACTAATTGCGTCCACACGTCGCGATCTTGCGTTAACAAGTATTGCTGAAAGGCGTCCCTTCGTGTTAGGTCGCCGTGCTTATAGCAGCCTGAATTGTGTGTTCCGGGAATCATTAAGCTTCCTATTGGTAGTCTTCCTAGCTGCCTCCTAAGGGGGGACAAAAATATATTTCAAATAAGAACGCTTTTATACGTAAAATTTCCATCCAAATAGAAGTAGATTTTCCACCGACAAATGTAACCTTGAGCCACTTCTATTAAAATAAACAATTTGCCGGTGTGTTGCGAATAAAACAAAGAACTAACTAGAAGAAGCGCCCTTAAAAATGTATTTTAAGAAATTAATAATTAAAGGTATGAACAGTCCCAGGGATCGTCAATTATATAATTATAAAAAACGAAAAAAACAGTGCGCCGTTCCATGGTCGAAAAATAAGTCAGTCAGAAAGTAAGATCGTTACCTTAAGTCGTACATCCACGTCGGCCAGATCTGCAAGCAGGAACTGGTGAGGAAGGACCCGTCTTTGTAAAGTACAGCATGATATTTCATGCAATGGGTACCGGGAAGCGTCGCGCCACCTTTGGTGTCCCATCCACCCGGAAGGGGCGGTCGTCCGACCGTGATGTTGGTTCGATAATAGCCTCGGGGGTATTGCAGCGAAGTCAAAGTCAACTTGGGCTTGATCGTTTTATCTGAAAGCACAACGACGATGGTTGCGTCGACCGGTATTGACCAATCCTGGCACGATCGAGCCCTAAAGTTCGTTCCTCGGCAGGTCCCGAGACGTAAATTCAAGAAAAACCCTAGCCAACGTGGTAACGGGGATAAATTGACGGCTTACGTCCGCTTGGATATTGCGCATCTTTCTTTGTTTTTTGTTACTTTTTGTCAAACGGAATATCTAGGAGCGTTTCGCGTAAATTGAACAAATTCCAGATTTCACCGGAACCATTCCGTTCCGAGATAGAAAATTTGATGATCGATCGATTCGGATTCGATATGATAAAAACTGGCTCGGTATAGAGGTGTCGTCTTAATCCCCGAATTACGATGTTCAAGAGAAGCAAACAAAACTTATTACTATGTGCTGGGTCAGCAGTGAACACCTTGATGGTATCTGGGTATCCTGTACACGATGGACAATCAAGATCCCAATTTACTTCCAACTCTGCATCCAGCACTTTGTCACTGGCAGCGATCGGTCTCCACAAGGAGGAGACTGTCAGCCATACTTTTCCGCATTGCGCTGCCAATGCTGGAATCACAAATACATGTTGTCAGCAATCTTTTCATAGAGAATCAAATAGAAATTTTATTGTACAGAAAGGCTTAATTGCACGAAGCTTAGAATTTTACTTTCACATACGTTTGAAATAATTTCGAAAAAGTATTAAAGAATATTTCGTATCTTTAATGCAGCTCGGGATTATGACACGCGTATAGAACTCTAAATTTGCAAATGAAATGAATTTATTTCCAAGAGATAGATAATTAGAATTATTCGAAAGTTAGCAGCATATTCCTAGAAACTTTCACAACGAAAAATATTGTATCCCTCTTATAACAAAAGCTGTGGCTAGAAGTGCGCCAAAGAAAAATACGCTCACCGATGTCACAGAATAGGTAAAGGAACAATAACGTCGTTCCCTTCCACATCATCGAAGACTATTATTTTATGGGTTTCCTTTGGACAGGTCTCCGGTATCTGTCGTCGGCAATCGATGTATACCTATGCGTTTGCAAGCAAAAATTGTCTGTATTAAAAAAAAAAAAACAAAGCTTAACGAAATTGATCTGCGATCAATTCTATAGGGTACTTGAAACCTTTCTTTGTAGAATGCCAAGTGGATCTGGACACGTTAACCACAATATCGTTACTAACCGCAATAACGTCACTTGATTCGCCGGGAACTCCAAAGGATTCGAGCGAGCCGACGGCCTTACCGCGTGGTTGCTCGCCGGCGTACGCGGCGAGTCGCTTGGTATCCAGCTAGCCGATCGCCAGGAGTCCTTCGAGTCCTGGATCCCGTTGGTCGACGGCCGATCGAGCATTCAGTCCCGCTTGGTTGCCGGTTCACAGAAGCGTTCGGCGCTTCTCGTTTCCTCTATCACTTTCTCGATCGCGAGTGGCTTCACGACGATCGGCGTCCGTCCGGTCCGGAGGACATGGCTCGTGTCCGCGGCACAGTCTAGTGGATCGGTTGCAGGAGGAGAACGGTATACTCGGTTTCGCGTTCGCTGGACGTCAGAATTCGTCGCGACGGCGACGACGGGATGCAGAAAGCGAACGACGACGACGACGACGGATGGGGGATCGATCGCGTTGTCCTGGCCGAGCCGATCCAGCCAGTGACTGAACGATGGACAGCCGAACGACCCGTAACCGGACCAGTTTAATTTAGAACCCGCTCGCTTATGGGACATTCAAGCACATTGTGCCATCATCCTTCCATCACTTCCTCGGACACGTCAATTGCTCGATGGGGACCACACCACGCTGTCCTCCTCTCGCCTCCGATCATGCGCGCGCGTTTTTTCTCCGTCCGGCTTTCGGTCCATCCTATAGACTGCGTCCACCACCGGGGGTCAGACCCGGCCTGACCCGTCGGCATTAAACACTATTTCCTGCGTATGCCGTGGAATATATAGTTTCGAGACAACGACGACGTCGGCCGGAGAGGGAGAGAGAGAGAGAGAGAGAGCGCGAGAGAGACAGCGAGGGAGGCCCGGGAAAGAGATAGAGGGAGAGGAGAGGGAGGAAGGGCCGAGTGATCAGTGTGTACGCGCACGACGGATCACCAGGGGTTGGGGGACGGATTCTGATTCTACATTGAATTATCACCCTCGTTCGTGGGTCAACGGGGGACGGGGAGCCCGAGTGAGAGTTAACAGGATGATGATTACGTACAGGTGCAGCCAACGAGGCGACTCGATTTATCGTTACGCCGCGCTCGATGCTGTTTACCCAGCGACTTCGACGATCATGATCGATGGTCGCCGGCTCCGAGAAGCTAAGTTCTTTCGTCGCCTGACCGTGGCTGCCTCGAAACACGGGAATTGCTGCTGGCTTCGTGAATCCCTTTCGATCGTTCTTCCGGTACCATTCTACGTTGTCGCACCTTGCGCGAATGAATTCATTGTCTTTTCGGATTTATTGCTCCGATAGTAGGGTCACCGTGCAATTGGCTGACCTCTAACAAAAATTGTATACTTACCCTTCATTTAATCTAACCTATAAATCATTTAGAACCGACCATGAAGCGGTCACCTTTATTTTTAAAACTGCGACGCGTGGCGTAATAATAAGGAAATTCTTCAAATTATTTTACCCCATTATTAGCAATATTTCATTCTATGTACAAAATAAAAAAAAAGCTTCTACGAAGCCATTCATAGAAATAAATCCTGCGAATACGACTGTTTAAAAAACGGTCTGAATATTTCAGGGAATAGAATAATCGGAGAAGTTGAAAAATAAAGTGGAGTAGACTGCCGTAGTTTGTTTAATACAACAGATATACAATTTATTTACAATTTCACGCGTGTACAAAGTAACAATGTTTTTTCCCCCCCGGCGCGAGAAGAGTAGGCGCCGAATATAATTTTTCATTTGAAAAAATAAATTAAATTCTCCGAACCCAGGCTGAAGTCTCTTGCCCGTTGCGTGAACTTCCATTCTGTCGCGTTAAATAAATAATTATTAGTCCCACTATATTACACTGTTCGATACATAGATATACAAAGACGGTCGTGTCGGCATCCGCCATTCATTTAAACCTACATTAATTACTCTTGCCGCGTTACTCTCTATTCAACGTTTATAGTACGCAGAAGGACGTTAATACGATTTGATTCGTTGAGGTAGATAATTTAATCAGTCTATGAAGCTGCTTTGTCGGTCGGTTTGCTTGTTAGCGGCATCAATTCGCAAATCTCTGGTCCGGCATTCTATTGAATCAGGCTGAACGTTTTCACTCAATTCGTCCCGTTCAGACTCGCGGACAGTCGAGTATTTCGACAACCAGCTAGTGTTAATACTGAACGTTTAAAGTCAAAGCCGCTTAAGTATCATACCGCAAACCGATGTTAATCGAATGTCGGAGCCGCGTTCGGGTTCACAATTGATTCGATACTTGTCGTCGGCGTTTCCGTCGATCAAAAATTTCCGTTGTTCGTTCATCAACATTATTTTATTCGGTAGCTGTTAATACTTCCGCGCGTTAACATCGTGTTAATTGTATCGTCGCCCCTTAATAGTCTCGACAAGCGATTCCAAAAGAACTTCGGAACATCACAGAGCTGGCAGTGTTCGATTGTCCAAGCTGTGCGACGATGTTATTCGATTGTTTAGAAAAAGAAAATATTCGGCAAGCTAAATGAAACTTAGCGACGTCTAAACGCTCGGATTCGGCCAGGTACAACTGTACAGAAGAGATTGATTTGGTAAAACGTTTGGAAGTCGAGCCTCGTAGCTGATAAGCGATCGACGTCGAACGCGTACACGGACTAATTCGTAGCGACACGATTACATGCTCGTTTAATTTGCCTACGGACTATCAAATAAATTAACATACTCGGCCAGTCGCGAGGGCAAACCGGAATATACATACATTTCGCGCGCGCAAAGGTCTCCGCATATCGGCACGACCAAATCGAAATTCGCGGCTCAGCCGAGTAGGCGCACGCTCGTTATGTTCTTCGCGCGACGATACAGTCCATCGGAGGAGGACCGAATCGAACGAAATTCGATTGGAACGTTCGATTGGGTTGACACAGTTCCTCTGACAATGCTCCCGAGTACCACGTACACTCTATATAAATTATGTACATTCGATTTGGTAGATCTCTGTCCAAAACGTCGAAAGTCTGCTCCTTAGCCGAGGACACAAACACTGATCACTCATCCTACTTGTACTCAGTTTCTTCAGGTAACCTGCAAAGTTCATTTCCATCGAAGAATGAAGACCGAACGATTAATCCTATCGGAGTCCTGTACGTTTCGAACGAAGAGGAGCACACAACTTCCACGATCATTTTGAATCGTAACACGTTAGGGAAGAACGGTGAAAGTCAGATTCAGAGATGTCGATGGATATTCATGGTTTTCTTTATTTTTTTAGGGCTCAGTTTGGCCCGAACAGGTTAATTAGCCCGTTGCGTCAGGAGATTCAGAAGTTCGTCGTGGTCCATGCTATTTAGCGTTTGTATGTCGATGCCCAGAGCGTTCGCCACGCTCTTCATGTCCAATCCGAAGCTCTTCAGCAGCTCGATGAAGTCCATCTCCTCGCCGGTGAACGGGTTGTGGAGTTTCGGGCAGCTGTGATTACACTGCGGCCAAGTGCAACGTTCGATTAGCCGGAAGTGGCAGCCCTGGACGCACTTCCGTTTGCCAGATGGTATCACCGAGCGCTGAGGCCTGGTGCCGTTGAACATGCCCGTGTGGTTGTTGTTGTTGCTCTGCTTGTTACCCTTTCGGCGACCTGTCAGCCCGACAAATTTGATACAATTCACCAATTACGATTGTGTATGCAACGTGAATTGTACGCGGTATTATATTAAATTATCGAGACGATGTATTCCATCAATACATTCGCGCCGAGTCATCGATGAGGTAGGTCTCGAACGCGTGTGTGGTACTTCGCATGGTTAAGTAAAGGAAATTACCGGAACTTAAAAACCAATTAGTATGTCTAACTCCTGATGCATCTACGGTGGCATATCCGAACAGAAATTTTTTATCAGCACTAAAAATTGTCCTAAAAATTGTACAAAATCGAACTTTACTAACAACAATCTCACAACGATATCTCTTGATAAATTTTTACTATAGGAGAATCGTAAATGGCACGTTGTTGGGAGCGTCTCGAATTCGGGATAAAAATGCTAATAGAGTGGAAATTAAATCCCAGGGGAACGCCTCAAGAACAATCTATTTTCTTCTTACTGAACCTAATTGCTTCTGTCTCATCGATATCATTCCCTCCACTTCGGTCCGCCGATAAGGATAAATGTCACCCTTTTAATTAGGATCGGAGGCTATGGCTGGAATAATCCCGAAGAAACGGCTCGACTTTATTTCGACACTTAATCGCGCCTCCATTTGTTTTTAATACAATTACTCACGGATCCGTACCTGCAGCTTTTCTCCGCTCGTGTCTCTCCTTCTTCGTTCGCGGCTCCTTGTTCCTGTCCCTCCGTCTGCCTTTGTGCTTCCGTCTCTTCCTCTTTTTGTTCTCCCGTTCCTGCGCCGAGACGGCCGACAATTTCACCTCGTCCGGCTTGGTAATGACCGTAGACGCGACTTTCTGCAGCTCCGATGCGGAATCAGTTTTCCCGGCTCTTCCGAGTTCAGGCAAAGTTCCGTTTCCCTTCGTCAGCCCGGAACGCAACAGTTTCCGCAGAGACTTCGCGCACGGTTGGTTCGTCTCGATTGGCGAATGAGTGCTGAAATTAACGCGGACGTGTCCGTGAGAATCGCAAAAATGGTGGGCGAAAATTTATCGAATTTTTTGACTGAGATCCTCGTGAAAAATATTTTCTCCAAATCGTGAATAATTAAATTATTAATAAGAAACGATAAACTTAAGCGTGAAAACATAAGATGAAGGGACTTAGAATATCTATTTTATCTTCACACTGAACCTACCACAATTATTCAAATTACGAAGTTACTTACAATTGATTCGATAAATTTTCTCTCGGAGCAAATGGAATAAAAATTCGACAAAATCGAAATAAATAGAGCCTTGTCAATTTTTATAAGCCAAAACATTTTAATCGCTTTCAGTGCTCGGTAGATTTAGCGTTAAGAAGTTTAAAATCGTCCCTAGACAATATAAGATCGCTGTTTGATGTTCAGGTTTACAAAGCAGTGTACAACTAATTGAACCTTTGACGGAGTTCGACCGTCTAACAGTGAGCCAGCGGATTGTTTCGTGAAAAATAGGGAGGAAGGTAAATCCTGAATCCTTATCTACGTCTACAGCACAAAGGGCAGCCCGTCCATTGCCAGAAGATCGAGCGATCTGCTTTCTACGACAAAGGGATCACTTTCACGGTGTCCGGTACTCACTCGTTACGGTGATTTCCGATTGGCATTTGTTCCCAACAATGCAACGCCTGTGCCAAGGAAACTTCGTCTATTTTAACCAACTGCCAATCCCTCTTCGTCAGGACGCTGTGACTAATGCAGCTCGGGGCAAAGACCGCGGTAACGTTTTCGAAGGTCTGCCGCAGACTGTCGCCCATCTTATGTATGTAATCCCATTGCTGCTTCGTCACCGGTGCACCCACGTTGTCGGCTGTCATCTGCGCCTCGTCAAACAGCCATTGAAAAACGAACAGGGGCGCTATGATTTTCCGGGAAGCAAATGTTTCCGTTAGCGGGTGTTGCAGTTTCATTTTTTCGCGGGTCTAATGGAGCAATTCGAACGCGCAGGGCATTACAAAACTACACCAAGCGGCGCAATCGATTCGCAAGCCTCGACTTCATCGGCCATAGTTACTTACTGCCATGAAAGATCAAAATTTTTTTCATAAATTCGAAAAATCAATTTTACGAAATAAACGCAACAATCATTTTTAAAACCCTTTGCACTCCTGTGACTCGACATCAGTTTTTATTACAGGAGCTTTTTGGTCGAGTCAGTAATAATTGTAAAGTGTGAAAGATATATTTAAATAATTAGTAAAATAAAACAAAAATTGTTAGAAATAAGTAGCAGTCAAGAACCTGTCCTTTAAAGTAAATTTCAAATGAAATACTTAAAACAGTTGGGAGCTGTTGGTAACAACATTTAAAAATAATTAGGAGTGCAAAGTGTTAACGGTGAATAAATTTAATGCGAATCGACTTTCGTTGAACCGAAATATACACAATTCTAATGTTTCTTTTCATCAGTTGCATTAATTCCGAAACACCCCGTACATTACATGAAATTTTCTACTACAGTTTGCTCTTGTTTCGCTTTCTACAATGGTACAGAGAACTTTTACTATTTTTCCTATCTAATCCCATATAGCATTGAACGTTGTAATTATAAAATAATTTAAAAATGTGGAAGAGATTGAAAAGTCTTTTACCAGTGAGGGTTGGATATAGCCTGTATCCAAAGAAACACCTCCACGGTTCGTTCGGGTGCTTCGCGACACAATTGTGCGGCATTCGAGCTTTCCACAGCTCCATTCCTTTATGAACCACATCAACGGGCGACAAACCATTCGGCGAATAGGGTGCTCTATCCAAGAACCACCCTGAATCCGACACGCCTCGTATCGCAATGTGCTTTAACCCTGTACAACCGAGAAATAACATTAGCGACTTGGCACCTGACAATCACAGAACGTTCTCTATCTCGGATGAAACACGAGCTTACAATTGAACTTTCTATTATTTTCCCTACTAATTACAGATGTATACGTCCGTAAAAAAATAATTACAATTAAATGGGAAGGTTAAAACAAATGGCTCCATTTCCATTTTACAAATTAATCTATAGATACATAAATATCTACACACGTGCATTTAAAAATACCTACAAATATCTACTATGCATTGTATAAAGTAATAATAAAAATCTTCGCCTCGTGTTCCTGCAATAATTTTTCACTGAATATTTCATTATCACATTCGTTTGTTTTTAATACCTACAAAAGGGATGAACTCTATACCTTCATATTATCCCGGTACAATACCCGGGATTAAATTTATATTATTCCTAATGGAAGCTGACGGTAAACAAATGAAATTGTATCAGTTGAGTGCATGTTTTATGGAATACTGTAAGTGCTATGCAGTATATGTATGTATTGTACGAAAAAGAATGGATTCTGATAGCGCGCGAGGCTGAACGGTTCCGGCAATACTTGTTTAAATGCTGAATGAGTTTACGGGTCGTTGAACGATCAAAGGAGAACCCGTCTCACCTAATTCATGGCGAACCAAATTGTGCACGTGATCCAAATTCAACATGACACCGGTTCCACCCGCGCTGCTGCCTGCCAAAAGAAGGGAGCTAGCGTTTTCAAGACCAAGTGGAACGAGATCCCGCACCACTTGCAATACGATCTCAGCCCCCCATGAACGAAAACATGTCGTTTGGCGTGGCCCTGGTACCGCTCCAACTGTCGCTCGTACAATAAGGAACGAATCTAAAAGAAAACAAAAGAAAAAAGCTTCGTCACAAATGCGTTATCATTCGCTCGTTTCGAACGATTTAAAAAAAATTTAATAGTTTTGCAGGTGTGACCGCACAAATGATTCTTTTCGTTTAAACACTGAAATACAACCAATGAGTTTCTGTTTAAATAACAGGAATATAGACTTCCCAAGATGGACAATACCTACACGTGATTCGCATTCCACCAAAATGGATTCTCTTCCGGGTTTGCAGAAAGCAGGCCTCCGACTGCAATAAACAATAACGGAGAAATCATTATTCCTTGTTTCTCCCAAATCAAGTGAGCGAATGAACATATTAAAGACGATTTCTTCCTTTTTATCGTATAAATCCAACTTCAGAGTTTGTTAAAACCTCAATTTTGACAATTCGTCGCTTAAAATTTATTTAACGTATGTGTATCTATCAGCTGATATGAGAATTGAAAATATTCATGGTGTCAGCCAGTATGCAAACTAAAAGTATTCATGGCCATGCTTAGGAGTAAGAAGATGCATAGGGCAATACGCGTGCACACGTTGTTTTTTAATGAAAAATCCCCATTTCCGAACGACCCAATATTTTCGCACCCGTCCACCACTAAGCTCGACTCTGTCGTTGCACGGTACCGAACCAGTTGAACGGAGGGCACAACGTGGGTTCCCCGAAGTAGGCTGGACGTCGCGGACCGGAACAATACGACGTGCCTTCACGTGTCGCGCGAGCAACATTACAGCGTGCCGCAACCGGAAAAAAAGGATTGCGGAACACGGTGTTCCAGGGAAACGTTAGAAAGTGTCAGCGCCGGTGAACGCGGGAGTCTCGCGAGCGGAAAAGGTTACTCACCGTCGCGTGTCTCAGGCCACTGCGTCGATGTCATCAGATGCCTCAGCCGTAGCCACCTGTTCCTGCAGCTCTTGTGATCGTAACAGTACCAGCCACCTTCCAAGAAAATGATCCATCTCTTCGAGCCGTGCGACTTTCGCAGGTAAAATCCCGCCTGGGATCCATCGTTGCAAGTGATCGACCTGTTACTCAGATAGACTCTCTTCAGGCCTCTCTGCTCCTCCAGCCCGTACTTCTCCAGGATCTTGATCAGCTTCTGTATCGTGTTGCTCTGGATCGCCGGCGAACCAGAAGACACCGAGACCGTGTTCGTCGGCTTCTCCTCCGCGGCTATCGTGAATATCAGAGCCATCAGCCACACCGAGATCTGGGGAACAAAAATTTCTTGTTCACGCAAGACTTCCTCTCGATATACATAGTAGAATCGCGTATTCGACCGGACCCCGAACGATACTCTTAGTTTTCTCAGGTATTTTGACAGCTATAGCAACTTCCACCCTTCTGCTATTGCGAATACGAAGTAAATTGATGTCATTAGAAAGAAATGTTTGAAATGTTCTTCAGATAGTTTCGAAACGAACTCAACAGTCCCGGAAATTCATCATTTAAATATCGTTGTACTGCTGCAGCGGTTCCGCTTTACAAATTCCATAACGCATCGACTGTGTTATCGTGGGACCATTGCCAATTTATTACAATAAGACAGTACAGCAATGAAAATAGCAGTTCCACGAACTGCTTATTCTCGTAACACAAGAATGCAGTGTGCGATGTTCACATATACGATTATTTGAATTACCGAGGATACAATACTTGACATCGTGCAATTTTTAATATTGCAAGGAAACTTGATTTTTATTTGCCAGTTTACAGAGTTTCTTAAGGGTTGGGTAAACTTGGCGATGCAAAAGCGACGAAATTGAAACATTGAAATTTCTTTTTTTTTGAAAATGCAAAACTGAGGCAGCATATCGTTGTTCGGAATTGATAAAATGTGAAATGCATAAAATTAACACGAGAGACAGATGGGGGTTGAAGACACATTTCAATGTGCGTATTGGCCATTTGAAAAATTTCATTCGGAACAGTTAAAAAGTTTAAAACAGTGGTATACGGAAATCTATGCGGATATTATAATGGCAATATTTGAATTGGTGGTAATGAAAACATTTTTCAATGATTCTTAATAGTCTACCGCGAGGGGGATTCGGTTTTAAAATCACCCCATAATGTAACGGGAACGAGAACGCGGCATAAATTTCGCAGCAGATGGCCGCAGCGGATGTTTACATAATTCAGGAAGTTGCATCGCGGCTCGTAACTTCTCGAAATTTGAAAAAATTCCAATTTCGGAATCGCGCTCGGGATCGAATTAACGAAGTCGGGAGTCCCGTTCTCCGTTGGACCGAGTTATAAACTGGAAACGCGGGCCGAGGACGTTAATCATCGCGCAGTCTATGATAATGAGCTGACGAGATACTGTGGCTGAATGGGTAGAAATTGCAAGTGAAGGAGATAAGCTCTTCATC
The DNA here is from genome assembly GCA_028454225.1 of Lasioglossum leucozonium. Classification (NCBI taxonomy): domain Eukaryota; kingdom Metazoa; phylum Arthropoda; class Insecta; order Hymenoptera; family Halictidae; genus Lasioglossum; species Lasioglossum leucozonium. Next base: position 13,253,811 of record CM052215.1, on the reverse strand, counting down.
GTTGATACGCCGCGTAGGTCGGGAATGGCCGGGCTATTACTCGACTTGTTGGATAAATACATCCCAGGATGGAATATTGTTTATCGCGCGGGGTAATGTTGTTAAACTGCATAGCCCTCGGGCGTGTTATAAACGGACTATGAAGCACTTTCCAGCTGAATCTATTTATGAAAATCTGCTGGAGGATAAGCTGTCTTTCTGTCCTCCGTTCCGCAAATGATTGTTGAAACTTCGACGATGTTAACGTTATTAAGAGAACTTCTGTCAAAGCAATTTTCGCCAACTATTGGACTCCTTATTCTCGTGAAACTTCCAAGCCTTGTAGAACAGTCGAAAATATGAAGCGAGTATTTTTCTGTGGGAGACGTAAAAGAAAATATGTATTTATATTTCTCTACGCGATACAAGTGATATTTTGGGCCTATGTGGCATATATCTAGGGCCTACACAGGGTGTCCCAAAATTCCTTCAACTCCCGGAATTGGCAATTTTCTGAGATGATTTGAAGCAACATTTTCCTCTGCAAAAATGGCCGCCACGGCTTTGTTTGGGAGTTATTAACAAAAAAACACGGACCAATCAGAGCGCGGTTGCAGCGGGACTGGCTCGTCCAATGGTAACGCAACGCTAAGCGGAATCCGTACACTATAGCTGCGCTCTGATTGGTCCGTGTTTTTCGTTAATAACTCCCAAACGAAGCCGCGACGGTCATTTTTGCAAAGGAAGACGTTGCTTCAAATCACCTCAGGAACCTCCCATTTTCGGGAGTTGAAGGAATTTTGGGACACCCTGTATATTTGGCATATATCGAGTCATTGCTGTGCTCGTCTTTAGCGGTACTTAACCCCTTGCCCTACAATATCGTGTCAGACTCGTGATGATGATTTTGTCTAATAAATATGTGTTATTAATTTCCTACAAACCGGAATAAAATTCTACATTGTATACAAATATATATAGCCATACAATAGATATAAATTTTCTCCTTTTTTAGGAAATTACGAACTGCAAAGAAGTTCTAATCACTGAAACCGAAAAAATAAATCGTAGGGCAAGGGGTTAAGCCAAATGTTCGAACGGTTTTGCAATAATAGTAAGCGGGGGCGGAGGGTTATTTTGACAAAATTTGCCAGACGAGCGAAGAAAGCGATAACGACACCGATGCGAGGCTCGAGGAGTAGGTCGCGGGAATAATTTAAAAGGAGGAAACGGTCCTATCGCGGCGCTACTCTCTCCTTCTTGTTCTCCTCTCCTCGTTCCTCCTTTTCACCGGTCCGTGCCGGTGTGTTTCGCCACCGCGCAACACACAGCCTTCCTTCAATCTTCCCCTACCCACCGATCTTCCCTCTCTTCGTCCGATCCTCTGGCTCTCTTTCCTCCGTAGCCACCTTTATTGCGACGCAGGCTACTTAGGATTAAATTCCAGCTTCCAGGACGGTAACCGGCGGCGGAAACACCTCGGAAACAGAAGCTCGTTCGGCCGGGCAACAAGATGAAAGGCTGCCGCCCAACTGTTGGACGTTGGAAAGGAGAAACGTTGTTGCGACGCAATTATGATTGGGCATAATGGCCCGCCAACATTCGGATTGGCTCGGGACTACGGTCTCGAGTGACGCCAGCGGCGAGAAACTTATAAGGAATATCCTTCCGACGCTTTGATGCCCGGTTTGATGGAACTACGTGTAGTTGTTAACGACCGATACGCGATCCGATCGCATTTTCTACACGTTTTTGCTCGTTTCGATATGGTCACGGTGCGCTGGACCGATTTTGACGCAGATTTCGAGAAACATTTGCAACACCTTTCATATTATCTCCCCTTTTTCTTCATTCTCTCATCGAACTCGGTAATTTCAGAGGTAATTCTTCTGATCGTAAACTGAAATGTTACTTTTTAATTTTAGACATGCAATAAGTATAAATTTTCTTTTCTCTTCTATGAAATTATTGAGTACATTCTTGGGTAACTGTTTCATCTTAAGGGTGGTTATTATTAAAATGCTATTTTCTAAACGGTTTATAATAGGCTGATCATTGTGCTCAGTGAAATGTGGAAAAATTTATTTTGAAGCAATTTGTTTTCCGAAAGGCTGCCTATTGACCAAGGGATGAAATAAGGCGCATTTACCCTAATCATTGTAGCCTCAAAACATCTAATTAACATATCAGTTTAGCTTCATCCTATTATTTCCATTGTTTATGTTACCCATCAAATTGACTCGACACACCTCTTCGCCAACGATTCGCACCCCCGTAAGGACATCAACGCACGGGAGAAGCATCTCGCGCACTCGTTCGCAGTGTTTGTCGTCAAAGGGAACACGGTCCCTACAATTACCTGGAATTGTCCCGAACTCGCCGTTATCGCTCTGCAGAAGTCCGTTAATTATCTCCCAAGTGTTTCCACTCGGCGAAACAGAATCTCTAAGCCGGCCCCGTTAACTACGGCTAATCCGTGCAAAGTCGTCGTAGAATCCGGCCAGGCCAGTCGTAAATATCATTTACACGGAACCGTGCTCGGGCCCGAGGATTCACCAGAAGGAAACGCTTTTCCGTTTCCCGGCCGGTTTTCACGGTGGAGCGGATCCCGGTGTGCTCGATCGCGGAAAAACTCTCGGGCAGTATCTCCCCGCCACCCAAACCCGAACAGGAAAATCGGTTCCGGGGCCGGAACGCGACCGTCGTTCGTTGCCGATTTTACGACGGGTTGAGAGCCGCCGCGACGAATCCGAACTTTCCGGCAGATCGTAAATAAAATTCACGGCTACGGGTCCTCCTACGCTTTGCGTAACCGCTTTATCATACCGTAAATCAACCTGCCCCCGGCATTCGAAAGCCCGTTACCCCCGAGGGTGGGTTCCACGGACAAGTCCTGTCGATCATTCGCTGAGAATACCTTGCAAGAGGAAAAAAAATGTCGAACGGTGGCCGACAGAGGTCGCTTAGGATTACTAGAGCGCGCTAACCTTGAACGATAGCGACGCGCTAATCCTTCCATCGTGTCGCTTTAATTTGTCGCCGCTGCTCCACACCGCCTATTAATTTTCCACCGGTTTAGCACGCGTATCTTGGCCCCGCTGCCAACGCGATCGGTTGGCTGTGTTTTAGAGCTTTAGCGTTATTCCGCGCACGCAGGATACGGTATTGATTTGTCTTCTAATTTTCACCTGCCAGCAGCATGTACGCGGTGTTACAGCCTCCAATTAAATATTTCCACCGTTAACGTTGGTTGCTTGTTAGCGTTTCATTCCGACCGTTACCCTCCGAAGAAACGGGATGAAAATCGGGAGGTATATAATTACTGGAATCTCCGGGATTTCCCAGAAACGGCGAGATCAACGAGCCGTCCCGAGATCAATTTCTACGCGGAATCCGTAGCTCTGGTCCACTAATCCACTTTCATCCCCTTTAAATTTATAATCCGGCCGGATCCGCGTATAATTCGGACGTGCCTCCCAAAGAACTTGTCCCGGTGCTTATGAAAGGAGCAGTTCTCTTCTCCTCCAACCCCTGTTCATTGATCCACCCCCCCAAACCCTCTGCTGACCCTTTCTTCCGCTTTCGTTACGTCCTGTAGGAGGTGTCCCGGGCGTGGAGGTGTCTGTCATAATTTGCCACCCGACGCATAATCTCCGTGACAAAGGCCGACAAAGTGACGGCTGTTACCGGCCACTACCCTCGCTCTATTCAGCCTGGGGAGATTCCGGTAGCAGGTAAAGCATTCTAAGGTTCCGAGGATTCGAATCGAAGGATGAATCGGGACCAAAACAAACATCCACGACGCGAGCAGTCCACGCTCCGTACGTCTTCGGCCCAGCTATCCGCTCGCTTCTTCGATATCGTCTAAGAGTCAAACTTTTACCCAGGAGAATAGTTTTCGAACGCAAACGAAAGGCAACTCCTCTCGTGATATACTTCGGGCTACTCTAATTACGCCGGCATACTTTTCGCTCGGAGCGCAACAAAACGAAGAGAGTTGCCCGCCGCATTTTATGGTATCAACGTAACACAGAAAACTTTAATCTTCCTATCTGCGACAGATTGAATTGTTAAAGAAATTTTTTCAAGCTCTGGAAGCTCCGACTCCTATCACGAAATTAAAACAGGTAAAATGTTGAAAATTTTTCGGGCAACATTCAGCGTTCTCCATAAGTTAATGTAGTTTGTGAAAACGACTTTTTAACGCTATCACGGTGGAGTGATTTGTTGCTTACTTCGCAATTATTGAAATTACAAACATGCTTCTATATACAAATTTATAAAATGCTGACAGAATTGTTTCGAGTATTCATGTGACGCGCGAATGCTCCTTCGAATTGAAAGAACGAGAATCTGTTCATGGATTCAGTAGCCAAATGTTCCTGTCTGAATGGAGAGAATTTAATAATTGTCGCGTTGATGGTTCGTTCGAACGAAGGACAGCTGTCGATATACGAGTGACCCTCCCCCCTCGTCGCCGTCGAATATCAGAGCGCGAAAGTCGACAGATCTGCTTAACGGCCTCCCTGCTTCGGTTACGGAAATTCGTTCGTCCAATTTCTCGGTTTTCTACCGTTTTCTTTAAGCAACGCCTTATTTCGACTGTGACAGCCCTTACGTCTCGACTGCAAGAACATCGGACCGTTATCACTGTCGTTGTTATCACTGGATTACTACAACGGTGGAAGAGAGGGTTACAGTTAACCGACATGGCAGACGATTGGCAACTGTCGTTGGAATAACAATCAACAAGAGAAACTGACGAATATTTACAAATTTATTATGCAAGATTAAATAGATTGTTGTGGGAGATACACTACTATGTATAATAAATATTGTATTCCATGCACAATGTTGTATATATGATTACTAGACTGCGGATTTTATGCATTTATGACAAAAATTAGTAGGTGTAATTTAAAACAGCAAAAACATTTGACGAATTTAAAGCTATTGTTATATTATTTTAAGAGACAGTTTGTTGCAATTCAGATAGAAACTTTTTATTTTTCATAAACATCCACAGTCTAATAATTATCATAAATCTAAATCTATCCCAGATTCAACCACAGTTTGTATAATAATTTATAGACAGCGGTAATTTTTATTCAAAACAGTAAAGGATTAGAAAAATCTCAGAATCAATGGATAAAGTCTATTAACGAATGAAGTGCTGCTCATACTCGATACAAAATACTTTTTATTTTCCATACAGATGATACGATTTGGCGTACACGTTTAACGTAGTTCGTTCAAAGAAAAATTTTAGAAATGAACAACTGAGAAACGTATCAACTTGTCCCGGTCTTCCTCACCGAACTCCTCCACACCCGGAGACTTTAATAAGATACGCAGCACGCGGCGGTGCTTGAAAATCGTGACGGCTTAATAGAAACGCAAGCAAATGACATTAAAGCTCCCCTCGGAGTAGCGAACTGCGACGACGACGACGACGACGACGCCGCCGCCGCCGACGACAAGGACGGAAGGGGGGCGCTAAGGACGGCTGACAATTGCAGTCAATCTCGGTATAGAGCCAGCTAACAGGTCCCCGAGCGGTAAAAGCGTTCGCCGAGAGTTGCGGTGTAAGATCGTTAAGCCGCGGTAAGCTCGGAAGCGTGGCAGAGGAGCAGCAACAGCAACGACAGAAGCACCAGCAGGAGCAGAAAGCGTTCCGCGTCGCGTCGTTGTCTTCGTCGTTGCCGACGTCGGCCGTCGCTCTTCGGCGCGGCGCGAGGAAGCCCCCCCCGAAGAAGCGGCGACGTTTCTGTGTGTACGCGGTTATGGTAATGCGAGGTTTGCGGTGCGTGTTAGCCGGCTGCGTGAGCGGCCCTCGTAATGGTAACGAGACGGTCTCTCACCATCATCATCAACATCCGGACGACGAAACACGATGCGAACGATCAACGACTGTTGCGGGTTCCGAGCCGCGGCCTCAAAGGTGCCGACCGCGATCCGCTCGCTGGCTATTTTTAACTTGTTTTCGCGTCCACCGTGAGTACCGAGGCACACCGGTGTGCCTCGTAAGCGTGCGTTCGATGGAATGCCACGCACCACCGGCTACCGGAGCACCCGCGAAACGAATCGATCTTCTGGAAAAAGGGGCCGCCAGCCGGGATACCTCGGGGATGGGACCAACGGGAACAAAGAAAAATGGCTAACGAGCGACCGTCGCGTTTTCACCGGTCCCGGCTCAGCCGGAAGGCTTCTGCTCCGGCCCGTCCAGACACCAAAGGGTTACCGTCGAGAATGATCGTTACGGTGGTTATCGGGACAATGTCTCTTATGAGCTCTGACTACAGGATCCACAGCCCTTTAACCTTTATGTCGATACACCTCGAGCTACGACCCCTCCCGTCTTACGTCGTTTCGCAGTTCCCCCCGTTTTCATTAGCGGTAGTTTATTACCTCTCAGTAGTTAATTGTTTATGGCCCACATGCATCGCGTTACTGCTTCCACGTGATTAATTAGTTCTCGCTTAGTTCAATCTATTGCGGTTCTCGTTTAGTTCAGTCTATAGCGATACTTTACATGAGACCCGTTCAAGACATGGTAATAACTGGAAACGGTAAAATATATACACCTTGTCTCATTAATAAAGGAACGAAAGCTAAACGAAATTCGGAATAAAAGCATTGCAAAGGGGACCGTGAGCCAGAGGAGACTGTGGAAGTACGGTCCAAATTATTTATAATAAATCTAATTGACTCTGCAGTGTTCGTGCGAGGCGTGGTGAAACCCGGTACATTAATTTCATATTATTGCTGATGGGAGCCGCGAATTATGTATGGAATGATAGACCATCAGTCTGCACAACGTGATGGTCTCATTAATAAAAGAAGCACTACCAGAAGTCTTGTTTTATTCGTTTCATACATTCCTTACAGCTATTATAGCCTGTTCTTGAAAAGACGGGACGCGAGGTACCATCAATGATGATGATAGGTGGCTACTCTATTTCTGTTACCCGCGTCGTATGAACCTGGACTGATTAGAATTTAGTGAACAGTTATCGTAGTCGTCGGTGACACCTCGAGCCCCTTTATTTCGAGGAATGACATGTAACAAAATTTTTTGAAATTCTACGTAACATTATATACAGTACTCAGAAATGTTAGAAGAATCAGATCACTAGCCGATGTAAAACAAATTTTTTTGAAAAATTGCAATTTGTCAGAATCGTGGTGAAGATTGTAAAGGTTATTTTTTTCAACTTTCTTTTATCCTGTATTGAAAATTTAAAAACTGATTCAATTAGATTTTGTGAAAAAAAAATTATAAATCTTGTAGGTACCATAATCGGTAGGACTCTTCTTGTTCCTCTCAAATGGGACACCCGTGCAAAGGGTTAATATTATCTGTAACAACTGGATGACGCTCTGCATCGACTGTACTGCAACTACGGAAGGGTAAACAGAGGGATGACTGTAGCAGGCACAGGTTCGTCAAAGTGTTATGCTGCGACGGATGCCGATCCGTCGGAATTCCTCCTAACTCGGGAGTGTTCCTCGCCATATCCCCGGAACATCTTGGAGCAAACCAGCATCAAATCTAGGGAAGCTCGTGACCTCGTCGTCGATAAATATTCAGAAGCGAGCGGGCGTCAATATGAATACATTTGCTCGGTAGTTCGCAGATTCTAGCGAACGCAAGGGAACGAAACGCGCAACTGGCAAAGCGTTACTAAATCTCCGACTCGCTCTAGTCCGTCCGACATCTATCCTCGTCGACAGCTCAATCGATGGAGCCGGCCGCGATCGAGAGTCGCATATCTCCTGGCCGGAGAAGAAGCGGAGAAAAGAGCTAAAGAGGCCGACAAGCGGCCCGGGAGGAAGAGGAGAAGCGTGCGCGGAAGATCTCAAACGCGCCGTCCTCCTCGGTGTTGCGAAGATACGTTTTCAAGCGTCGATCGCGCTCCGCTTCGGCTGAGGCCGATGAGTTTCGAGCTCCCGAGATGTCGATGGCCTTGTTACGAGCCCTCTCGAACCTCCTCTCGTAACGCAAACTTAGAACGATAGTCCGAGGTCTTCTTCTTCCACCCGGGGAGAACGATCCATGAATCCGATCGGCTTCCGTTTCTTCATGGATATCGCGCGCGCGCGCTCGCGGTCGGAGGTGGGTCGGCAGGTGTTTTCTTCGCTCCACGAACCCACCTTTCTTTGCCTTCAACTCGTTCCCCGCAGAACGCATCAACTGCCAGATCCTTATTCTTCGTCGGCTCTTAATATTGTACTGATTGCGCGCGCAATTAATACTCTTCCACGTGAAATCTCGGCGCGGCGTTGCTCCCTCGGAAACGGCCCTCGTGGTTAAACGAATTCCGATAATTGCGAATTTCTGGTATAAAATATCGTAGCTAAACTGTCGATCGGTTTGCTTTAATTAAAATGTAATCATCATATTTCAATATTGTCTGTTTCATTGTACTGTCCTTTCTCTCTTCCTGAATCTCTCGGATCAGCTGGAACAGTTTCTTTTCAAACCGTGTCCTCTGTAACGTGTTGCGGGCCAAAGGAGATCTCGGTTGTAAAGTCAATTGCAGCGGAGCATCGCGAATGTTTTCATCGGTTTCGAAGAATATTCAGCGATGTTTATGGTTTTCCTGCGAAACGGAATATCGGCTGCAGCCAAAAATTGTAACGCAACGAGGGTAAACGTACCCTCGCGAGTACCCTGGCTCGCGGCATCCGGAACAAGAGAAAAGAGGGGGTAGAGGCACGCTGTAATATCCCCTATAATTTATGGTGAAGAACTCAAGGATGAGAGAGACAGAGAGGGAGAAGGAGGACCGGGTCGCAGAAGACAGTAGAAGCACCGAAGAAGGAAGAGAGAAAGTGGGAGATAGAGACCGATAGTCCGAGAGAAAGGGGAAGGGATGAATTTAAAGATGAAGAGGAAGAAGAAGAGTAAGAGAGGAAGAAAGAGAGAGTGGGGGCAAGAGAGGAAAGAAGAGGGAGCAGGTGGCAAGATAGGGTATACGCCAGTGGATTAAGGCGCGGAGCGGCGAGTCAAAGAGATTTTCTCCCCATCCCGTCTCGGCGGGGGGCCCCTCGGCCTAACAAGGGCTGAAATATGACTGCCTTGCCCTACCTCGCCTCGCTTTAGCCTGCCATGGCTTTGGTCGCCGTGTGCCTTTCGAACGAACCAAGGAAAAGCGAAGGAGATATCTTCTGGCAACTAATTTATCGGTCGGTCTTCACCGAGGCGACCTGAGATCAACGCACTTCTCCCAGACGAAGATCCTGCAAAACCCCTTTAGCTGCGAATTACCATGAAAACAGTTCGCAAACTTTTCCCTGGAAACCCCTTCCCTGGAAACCTCTTCTCCAAACCGTCGTTCAGCACTTTGGTTTTTCCGGTCTTTCAACCTGCGATTTAATACTCGCACCTTCGGATTATACAGTTCTCCAGATCAAACTTAATATCTGCAGATTATGATGGTTAACGCTCTTTGAAACATGCGCCAAATTCAAGTGGTTATCCTTCAACAACCATACTGGGTAGGAATTTTAGAATTAAGAATATTTTGGCATTATATTTGTATATATAACCGTCGTAAATTTTCAAACATTTTAGGAAATGATTCTGCATATTTAAAGAATACAATGAATCGGAAATGAATTAATTACATATTTTCGATTAATTCCTTGTTTATATGTACGTTCAAGTGTTCGGTTAAATAAACTCCTCAGTTATGTTTCAATTATTTTTTAAAACCAAGGATAAAAATAGATAAAAAATGGTGTTTGTAAATTTACGACGGTTCCTGCAGTCTTCGTTTCGTATTCAGGATTAGACCTACAAACATCGACCGGGCCAATTTGCCAAATGTTCGTTCCGAAGTTTCGTTGCAAGTTTCTTGCCGCAATAATTCTTCATTAATCACTGGAAATTATGTGAAGTATAAAATGAAAGTTCGTTGAATCGGGAAGTGCATTCTTCCAGCGAACGCGCTCGGCGGTGCCATCGAGGAGATGAAGACGTTGATGGTTCGCAAGAAGAGGCAGAATCTATGGTCCCGGGAGCAGCCGAAAAATGTGCCAAAGAAATCGCGCGAAATTACCAGCTGCGATCGAAGTATTTTTCGACGGAAGAACGATGATGATGATGACCATTTTGTACGCAATGACCGCTCGGTGCGCTTTAAAACCGCAATTTGTACGAGTCGGGGACCCGAAGCCGGCTCTTCCGTGCTGTGAAACCGCAGCAGTCGCGATTGCCGGCCCTCGGAAATTGCTGAAATTACCAAAATCTCGCAACAAACGTCCGAGAAGGACAAGATAAAAAAGTTCGCAGAAAACATCAGAAGTCTTCTCTACTTTTCTCCTCACATAATTCACCGGCGAAAACACACTTTTATGCTAAACACGGCCGTCTAACGTTCATCATGGACTCCGTTTCATGACTCATTAAGAGAAAGTAATTAGTCACTTCTTATACCGAGAAATATTCGTTTTTCTCTATTTCCACGAAATTCTTTTGTTCCTCGTTCCTTCAGCCAATTAAAACATTCAAAAGGATCTTTAAAAATGTCAGGAAATTATATATTTTACGTTATTGTTTGTCGAAATATTCATAATCGAAACTTTTTATAAAATCGTGATTTTTACAAAGCAATCGTAACATCGATGGTGCACGAACGTCGTTTTTAATATAAAATAAAATTATACGAAAACCGACAGAAGCAATCGTCGAACAATCGGCTACCAAAATGTTTAGCACGGTTTCCACGGGAGATGCGCTTTCGCGCGGCAATGTGTTCAGCGTTTCCGTCGTATCGGGCGTCGACATTACAAAAGCAACATTGAACCCGTCACGGAGCATCTATGAATCGTATTATCGATTTGTACGCCGGCGCGTTGATCAACGCGGAGAGAACCTTTGAAGTGTGCCGAAGTTCGCGAGGGCTTCCGGAAATAAGTGGATGCTGGACCCCGAGCACGCGCGAAGAATGTCCGTGAGCGTGGAAAGGGAACGATGTACAAGGGGGATCTACGAAATAAGCCTCCGTAAAATGATTGATCTACTGCTAGCATGTATCTTTGATTTTATCGGACTCGTCTCCTGTCTGTGGGGAACTTGCTCTTTCTTCCATGTATAACACTGTTCCGCATTAAGAGCCGTTCTTCATTGAATGAAACATTTCTAAGGGAGTTCCGAAAACCATGACGTCTCTAACACGCGAGCCATTGGGTGTTACGCGTTCATATCATAATATTAGGTTGTCCCGTTTCGTTTTGTTTTCGATTAATGCGTTCAATGGAAGCTCCAGTAAATAAGAGGAAGCTTGCGATCGAATCAAGCACCACCTGTTTGCCGCCACAGCTAGAGCTCGCTGAATACTCGAAACATCGACAGTGTCCAACCATCGACATTGCCAAATCAAAGAGCAACCAGAGACCGAAGAGGAACCGAGACTCTAACAATAAGCAAATTTCTCTGCGGAGTTCGGGAGGATCGTCGAACGGTCTCGCCGTTGGAGGAAGTCGGGGCGTTGTTCGCAAAAACGTGATATCCGCTGCGGTCTATTCCTCCAACGACCGACGATAATCGATCCTCCGTTTCGCATCGTCTCGTTTCGCTTCCGAATCAAGGCCAGCCGTTTCAAGCAGGCCGTGGCGGCTTTGCTTTCGTCACGATTTTTCCGACTCTCGTTTATTACCGGTCGCGAATGGCAGAGTAAACGACAGAAAAACGGTGGGATTCTGGGGGAGGGGGGGGTGAGAGGGGAGGGAGGGCAGAAGTGGCGGAGAGAAACAGAGGATCGTTCTTGCCCTGCGAAAGAAAAACACAATCCGGCGAGAGTCGACGCGGCGCGAGAGTTAGCAAGAACGCGGTGTAGGCGGCACATCAAAGGCGCACCTCGGGCGTGAACGAGCGAGCGGGCACGCGGCTCAAGTAGAGAGCGGAAGACACCGCCACCAATCCTACCACCATCCAATATATTTACTCCGATGGACCACCGCTACCATTGCCATCGCCACCACTAGCAGCGGCCGAGCCAGCGCCACCAATGCCACCACTGTCTCTACCACCGTAACCGACGGCTACGACCACCGTGCAACCGCCACACTCGCGAACGCATTACACACGCTCGCTCCGATAGACTTCTGCTGCGAACGTCCTCGCGGTCCACGGGCCTAGACCTTTATAACCGAGGTTAGAGCCATCTAGTTCGGTCGTCGATACTTTAGCCGATGGATTAACGGTGTTGTGTACGGTAATGTCTCGATATATGCCGAAACTTCGGGACCGATGTGTCGCTTGTATCGTGTACGGACACTGCTCTTTGATCTTTTGCGCTTAGCGTTCGACGTAGAAAAATACGAGTGAACGAAATCGACGTATGCTTTAACTAAATGTGGCAAAACTTTTCTATGAAATTTTGACTAACCTATTTGCGGAGGTTTCTTTTTTTACTGAAATTGCGCGATACATTAGAGCAAATGCGACTTACGATACGGTTACTTTTTTTTCTATTTCGATTGGAACGTATCTAGTATCGAGTAAAGTTTCACGACTCGCGGTACGTGCACAGATACCGTTTTAGTATGCTCTTGTTATTAGCCGATGCCGTAACGCAAACGAAACCACTGGATTCTACACCACGACAATGAACCGTTTCACACTTCCCTCACCGTTTACGGGTCCGTGGCATGCTTTTAATGTTACAATCCTTGATCATCCGCCCTGTTCCTCGCATCTCGTTTCAGACGATTTCCTTTTATTCCTTCAAGTAAGAGGATATTATGCGGGGAAAGTGTTCTGGGGATATAAACACGATAAAGCAGGAAGCAACGAGGACGTTAATGAGCGTTTCCACCGAGAAACTGCTGCACCGTTTTTCAGAATGGAAATGATGTTCGATTAGGCGCACCGTTACTGACGGAGGGCACGTATTTCGAGAGTGGCGATAATGAATAATTTGATATTTTCATTATTAATTCCAGCGAACTTTCTCAAAGAAACTGTCTTCAGCTTCGATGATCTCTCGAAAGCCACCCTTTGGCTAGCCCGGGTTGTCCAGGGTGAATAATTTCCAGAAAAATAGTGTTCGCAATTTCAGCAATCGCGAATGAAAGAAATCTGAAATGTCGAGTCGCCGTCGGTAGCATTAAGGTGATTCAGCCGGTGCTCGTGCTTCTGACAAAAATCGCAAGACGAGGGGTTAATACACCATCCGTCACTCAGGATCAAGTTCCACTCGCTCCTCACCCCCGTGCCGACCACTTTTCACTTTCATCCGTGCTCTCCCTCCCATATGTTTCTCTTTCCCGGGCGATTCCTCGACATCAATTTCGGTTTCCCTTCCGCCCCTACCGAACAAATCTGTCCATTTTCACCCCGTTCACCCCTGTTCACGGGTTTCCCTCTCGACTACCGTCGATCCTCTATTTACCGATCCTCCTTCCTCCCCCTAGGCGCTCCTCCTTTGTCCTCCATCGGGTTCACCGTCTTCCTCCCTCTCTCACCCCCATGGTCCCCCTTGCTCGTGGCCGCGTCCCCGTTCGTTGTTCGTACATCCGTGTATATCGGGCCGGAGCAGAGAGCAGAGCAGAGAGTCCCGGCGCACAGTCGGTTCACCGTACGGTGGACCGACAGAGAAGTGTTTGATCTCACCGCCAAGCCAGATCGGCAAAAGGCCTTTTTCTGCGGGCCCCGAGAGAGCTTGAAGCCGACCTCAAAGACTTGACTGATGACTTGCGGCCACGACGACTCCGCAGAGAGCCGCTGCTCTCTCGCCCGTTCGCTCTCGGGCCCCGCGAATCACCGCGAGGAGAAGAAGCAGGAGAGTGCGAGTAGGAGAGAGAGACAGAGAGAGAGAGAGAGGGAAAGAGAGAGAGAGAGAGAGTGAGACGGGCCCAAGAAAGACGGACAGCCGGCGAAAATAAGTGGAAGAAGGTGGTCCGTACCGCGCACCGCTCGATCCCGATGTTCTAGCGGAGGACACCGATTTCTTGGGTAGACGCGTGCCTACTCGCGTGTCCAACGTTTTGGGATTCCCCGAGCTGCCAGGCTCCCTGGCCAGGGATGTCTCCTCCCTACGATCGCGTTACCCGTTGATCGATCGTAGTTTCTCGATAAACGATCCTTGCCTTCCTGGGGCCAGAACGGGGTCTAGCGCCCCGATCTTTCTATCGAGGTTTTGGGACTGCGTCAATTGAATATGGTGTGTAGTTTGTATACTTATTTAGTTGTAATTAAAATTACCAAGTTTGCGACTCTAGATTTGGTAAATAAATATTCATTAATTAAATATTTATATATTAAATTATCGAGGTCATCCATTGTTGCCGCAACTCGGACTTGGACTAATTAGATGATTGCAAGAAATGTTACCCGATTAAAAAATATAAATAATAAATAAAATCGTCCGCGAACTTTTTAAAAACAGGCGAATTTCTTTTTTTCTCCTAAAAACTTCCTGCTTCCTCTTCGAAGACGATCTCGAGGTCTCTAAATATTGAACAGCAACTTTCGCAACGATCCGGCGTATTCGAGCGTCACAAGAGGTCCCGTCACAGGAAAAAAAGAAGTAAAAAAAAACCATCATCCCGGCATCGTCAACAGATCGGCAAATATCGGATCGATCGCCACCGTGTACGACGAAGAACCGGATACAGCACGAAGCGGAGCACGCACTCGAACTATCAACAGGTCGTACTACATCAAGGCCCAGGGACGCGTGGATCGGTCTCGGACAGGCTCGGTGGAGCCGGCGTGAGCCAGAAGCCCCGGAAACCGTCCGAAAACTCGCCAGTGATAATCGATAACGCGGGTCCAAGGATGGTCCTCTGCACGTGACCATGAGAGAAGCGCGATCGCAGAAGAAACCGAGAGGGGGAAAAAGGGAGGGAAGGGAGAAGGCGAGAGAAAGGGAGAGGGAAAAGGAGTATCGGGGGCTAGTCAGGTCAGCGTCGCCGACGGCTGGCTGGGCTCTGGGGTATACGAGGAAGAGGAGCGTTGTTCTTGGGCCCAGCATTCGGAGGGGATGGCTTGGAGGAGAGGAACTGTCGGCTCCTTTGAAGTCGGTCGGTACCGTGTGTAATTAGGCCGCCGCTCCCCACCCCGCCCTCAGCCTCTGATCTCGCCGCGCTGTGTCGCTAATTGCTCACCGCCCCACGGCAGAAGCATCGTCGTCGTCGTCGTCGTCGTCATCGTCGTCGTTGTCGTCTTCGTCGTCGTCTTCGTCGTCGTCATCGTCGTCGTCGTCTTCGTCGTTGTCGTTACTGTTATCGTTATCGTTATCCTCGCCTGCATCCACGCCAGAGTCCACTTCGTCGTCGTCTTCGTCGTCGTCGTCGCTGACGTGGACGCGACGTCAATCGTTTCACTCGGCGACTCCTCTTAGGTTTAACGAACTAGACAACCTGCTACGTCTAACTCGACAAAGACGATGTATTAATTCCTAGCTCGGGGCTCCACGCGAGTTAGACTATTTCGTTGGGCGTGCTTCGGTAGCCCTGTTCTACAACTGCCGGGGCCCGAAGTGGTTTCTTGTACCGGCAGATTGCGACTTTGTTGCGTTCCCGGTGAGCACACGCGAGAAATAGCCCCGCGCCAGCCAGCCAGCCAGCATTTAGGAAAGCCGCTTTCGGGCTCGTCTCAGCTTCTTCTCCTTTTACTTTTTTTTTCTTTTCTTCGCTCCGGCGATAACTGGCTCCCTCGGATTTACACGTACGGCAAGATATACCGGTCGACGGTTTATCGCCGGTAAATAATTGACGCGACCGAGTTACGGACGCCGACGCGACGCCGCGAGACGCCATTCAAATCAAGTGATTGATCGTTCTTGCGGCAGCGGAACAGCGTTTCGGGATACCGACGATTCTGTTTGCGAGTTTTGCTGCCTTCCAAGTGAAAGATTCGAGGTCTCTTCGAGCTGCGGCTCTCTCTCTCTCTCTCTTTCTCCCTTTCTCTCTCGCTCTCCATTTGATCCTCGGAACAACACTTTGGAGATTATTCTCTTCTTTCCACTTGAACTATTTGAAAATTGGGCACGAACATTTGCAACATATTCAATATATTGACATTGAACATGCCGAAATATTAAAAATATACAAGATCGAGTTTATCCAGACTTCTTGCTGTTTTAAATTAAATTTTATTGAATCTAAGATAAATAATCTGGGACCGGTCAATTTGACCGGCGCTGGCAGATTTAATGTTAATATAATGATGGAGTTTTTGCGTTCCTTTCTGATCTATTCAGTATATATTCGTAGCACAATGCTACAAGAATACATTATCTTCATTTGTTTGTTTATGGCTACTTCACTTATCGAAGAACTCTGGATACGGAATAGCAGACATGCGGATACGACCTAGCATAGATTTTCTGTCCCACGTACAGTTAGGATTCTTTACGAGTCACTGTAACGCCACTCCTGTAATTTTTGACGTTTACAATCCGGCTACAACAATCTCCTGGCCAGGAAAAATGTTTAGGCCATAATTCCCGCCGCAACGAGACAATGACTCGTATTCAGGACATTCAGCTAGGTAGAAAGGTGCCGCGAGAAGTTATGTTTGTTGCGAATGCCAAAGATGCCTTACGAGATAAATCATATCTGTCTACATACCATAATATTCCACAGCTCACCAAATTATTCAATGACAATCCCACAATTAAAATGCTGTAGTCGAGTGGTGAAAGTAACGGGCAAACAATTTATTAATGGATACGATGGATGGCATGAAAGATTATCAAGCAATTTTTATTATGGTTACAAACATATTCTGGCAATAATAATAGTTTCTAGGTAGTGCCGGATTAAGCCAGCCCGGGGCCTGTAGCAAATGTTACCAAGAGGCTCTAGGTTTTGTACGATAATAAAATAAAAGATAACTTTTACCAACAAACTTTTCTCGATTTAATATCAGCAAATTTATAAGCGGGGCCCGGCACAATTTCTAGGTTATTTTAGATCCGAGGAACCAAAACTCGATTCCTACGTCTCGCTATTAGATACCAGTGGCCGCTCGTGTATAGGCACTGTGGAACTGCAGCTCCCTCTATTTTTGCACTTGACATTATCGATAACATTTAGTATAAGTCCTTTTCTTTTTAATTCTTTCTTTACAATTGTACAATATATAATCCCTAAGCTTAATGTCAGTGACCATCCTCCTTTTACACAATTTCAAAACAAAGGCCAAAAATTTTCAGGAGCCGCACCCCCGCTAATTTTAGCCACGAGCCGCCACTGTTAGAAACTCACAGTCGCGTCGCATACACGCCTTCCACGTTCCGCAGGTAAATCCCAATTGAAGCGATCTCGAAGGATTTAGTTGTTGAATCTCTCCGAAAATAAACATCTAAAGACGGCCGACGACGTCTCGCGTACGCAGCAAGGTAAAAGCGAATGATAAGAAATATAGAGGGGGGGCCCTAACGACGGCCGGAAAGACAGAGAAGGAGGAGACGGATGAGCCAAAGAGATCGAATCGATGCGTTGACTATGCGCGGCGCGCGAGATCACAGACGGAATCCCGACGTAAACAGGCTTAAACTGTGATCTCTGCCTTTCGGCTCTCTTGCCAGAATACTTGTTGCTCCTCTGCCCTTTGATGTCGGTCATGCGCTGCTCCAAATCAATTTGGACTCATTAACGGGGCTGGAACACGGTGCCAAAGGATATCCGAAGCAAGTATCGCGTGCCATTAACCTTGCCTCTTTTAGCAGGTGCCGCGGAGGAGAGCGGCTTCCTTTTCCTTTTGTCCTTACCCGCGACCGCTTCCGATTCCCCGTTTCGGAAGACACGCCGACTCCCGGAATCCATCGCCGATTCTCTCGAGATTTGCCCCCGAGATCGATCCTCTCCCCCTGTTGTTTATCGAAATCGGAGTCTGTATTTTTAGGGACAGACCGGTCCGCCGCGCCGCATCGCGCGGGATTAGACTTCAAAGCACTGAACGGAATTCTCTATCGAGCCACGCTTCGCGTACAAACGATCGCAATCGTGGATCCCCTTGCATGTTGCTCCTCGGGATCCTAACCCTTCAAGACCTGGCGCCGCACGCCGTTTTGTACTAGCATTTATTTTGAAACGCTGCCATCGGCCGAAAGTGCGTAGATTCCGGCTAGAACCTATAATTATTACCTCTTTGAAGTCTTCCGAGATGCTACGAATTGATGCCCACACTCGCCGATGCCGTATTTAGGTACAATAAGAAGTTGTTTCGTACGTGTGCGCCCGTTACCGGTTCTTTTCTTGGTTCGCGCGTTGCTGCGTTCTTGAGAGCGCGGCGTTTTCCATTCTTGAAGGAGAGCAATTTTTGCGCAACTTCTGTACCAAACGGTTGGTACACGAAACAGATCACTTCGTCGAGTTCCTAACGGAGAATGCATCGACTGACAGTTCATTAATATCTCATTTTTCCACCGTCAATCGCGGAAGTTAGTCGTGACCCATATAGTAGAGTCATATACATAGAGTTGCCAAGTTAATTCTTCATCGACAGCTGATCCGATATAAATGAGAAGAAGCAGAAACTAGTAATTGCGAACTTTCTCCGCGCTTACTATTTTATGTAACAACTTACTCTAAGAAATCAGTCTCGTTTATTGACAAGTTATGTATCCGCTACGTAACGTATGACACGGCAGTTATTAAAAAAGATAAACGAAGTAACGTTCGCGTTACATCGAATCTATCGGGCAGTTGCGTATAAAATGTCCGATTTTTAACGAACAGCTTTTTCATTTTTGTAAATAGAACTTATCGAACAAAGTAAGCATTAGAATTGCAAGTTTGTTTATCGTATTATCACGTTCGCTATTGGCAATCGCGTCGATTGTCATTAACATAAACTTTATCTAAAAATGAAATAAAATTTCCACGATTCCATTTCCATTCTTCTGTTCTGAACAGAATTTCACGCAGAATGAAAACATTGAGAACTCCCTGCAAAATTGTTGGTACTGTAGATTCGAGACAGAGCCAGAAGTTTATTCATGAAATTAGCGAAGCAAATGAACCGCGCGCTCGGAGTTCAAATTCTACGGGGCGAACTCTCGGAAGCTGCGCCAACTGGAAACAAAACGAAATTCAGCAGGCTCGCCGGCATTCTTCTCTGGAGTGTCCACGAAAATAGTGGAATTCTTAGGGCGGCTCGCGTTCCTCGTGCTTCGATAAATTAAAATAAAATTCCTTGGTCGTCGCGGACGCCTCGAACGCTTCGAAGAATTCGAATTTAATTAATCGCGGACCGGGGAGGAGAGTTTTGGCGCCACGTACTCTCCACGCAGAAGGCACCCCCCCGAGAGCTGTCGGCAAAGAACGACGATAAATTTAGGCGTGTCGCCCGGTCTCGCGGTTTGTCGCGTGTGTCTAGATTCGCGGCTGTGATTTATTATGTGTTCGAGGATCGCGTGCGTCCTCGTTCGAGCCATGTGTCGCCTCCAACTTGCCGAGACTTCGTTTGGAACTGGGACTTAAGAAACTTCCACGATTTAGAGAGGCAGTCGCAATGGATTCACTCGAATCCTTCCCCCTCCGAAAAGAAAAAACAATTCAACCGTAGCTTAGTTTCGACTTTTGTTCACTGAACTTTTTATTAGCTGCGAGATCCCGGTGAAATTTAAACGATTTAACCTCCGGTGCACGGATTCGGTCTGCGAGGTTAATCGATTGAATTTGTACCGTTTTAATTCTCTTGAAATTATCTTGGAATTCCTCAATGAATTCTTCTTTTACCAGCAATAATTTTGCGCGAGACAGCGACGATGCATTATGCAAACAAAGGTACGAGATTTATTGCACTCGACTGTCCCCTCTCAAGCATCGCTAAAAATTAGTACGCTATAATTCAAAACAATTCTTACGCTGAATACTCTTGCATTTAATAGATTGCGCTATAATTCTCACGAATCAGTGTTACGAACAATCAGCTAGGAAACGAACGAAGAAGTATTCGGAGGCTGTACTGGAAAAAGTCAAACGACCCTTGGATGCTGCTGGTCGGAATTTCGTAGTGAGCAGGTTCAAAGGCTTTCGCTAAATCGTACTTGAAAGTTCAAGCTCGAAACGTAAGCAAAGGATCTGACCCAGGGGGGTGGGACAGAACGGAGTGCGGGGTAGAAGCATAACAGGAGGCCGTAGAAGCATAACCAAGAGATGATCAAAGACCGTTAAAAAAGGATCGGGTTGTCTTGCTGCTCTCCGTTTCACGATGTGCTCGTGCATACGCGTGGACACATCGTACAATTCAGGAGAAATAAACGGCAATGGAATTCTACTTTCCCCGGTGATGCGCATTGTTTTCAAACTGCTCCGGGATACTGTAGGCGATTTATCGTTCTCGACGCGGGGCTTTCGGACACAATAGTCCTGCAGTTTCGGAGAACGTATCAATTAACCCTCAAACGCTTTTTAAGAGAGGATCCTTTATGGTTTCCACCACATTTTGTCTTTTACAATGTAATAAAAAGCTGTCCAACAAACAACGTTTTCGTGTAGTAAGAGAAGGTACCACGCTATTTAACATTTAACGAGTCGAAATTTTTGCGTTGAATTTTCTTTACGAAAACCAAAATTCTCAAGGTTGTCCCTGGTACGGCGTTTCGCAAGTGACAATAAGTCAATATAAATAAATCATAATAAAGTCATCTGTCGGACATGCGTACGTATCCAGAAACAACATTTCCCAACTATGTTCGTCGTTCAATGTCAACAGAACGCGCCAAAGCATGCATCGATCTGTGGAAGCGAGTTCCCGAGAGAGCTCGGGAAACACGAAAATTTTCACAGTCTCGTACTGTGGCACCGGCGGGCATCGTCGAATCGAAACTCACCGCCCCCCCCCCCCCCGGAGAGAGCTCACTCGCGACTCACCTGTAGTTGCGTCCTCATCTTCTCGGCACGGTACGGTGTCTGGCTCGCGATAGTAGAATTCTGGTGTCAGTAGCAATAAGCTCGGTCGCATCCCCCGGAAATCCTGTACGGCCCGGGTCACCCCTCCGTCATGTTCAGCGACTCGTTTCCACCGGATGGTTTTCGCGGCCGGGACACACCACCGAGTCTTGTTATCGCGTGACGCGAGGAAGAGCGGAGATGTTCGGATAAACGATCGATGCGTCGAGTACGGTCGCAGAGGGTTGAAGCGCAAGAGCGAGCGTAGGCCACGTGGTGTCTGGACGCATGAAAAAGCACGAGGACCGAGTCCAGGCTGGACTGGGCTCGACGCACGTCCCGGTTGACGGTTCGCGGCACACTGCCGCCACTTTCCGCTTCGCACGCTTCCTCTTCTTCTCCTTCTTCTTCTCCTCGTTCCTTCCGTCGAGGCGAACCCTTCTTCCGAGTCACGAGGAGCCGGTGCGCGCACGTGCCGGCCTCGGCCGAAGAACAGCGACCGACACCTCCTCTTCTTCGCGCTTTACCCTTTCTCTCTCTCTCTCTCTCTTTCTGCTTGCTTCTCTCTCTCTCTCTCTCCGTCTTCTCTTCTTCGTTCTAGCGGCCTCTTTGTTGCCGGCGGCCTCTTCTTGCTCTTTTGCCGCTTGTTTGTTGTGGGTGTTTTCTTTGACGGGTGCCTCCGCGCCGCTCTTTTTCGTACCCGGAAGAGCACAGCCCCGGGAAGATTAATTGACGGAGACCCCGCTAGGGGCGGGAGAACGCTCTTTCCAATCTCTCCTTCTCTTTCCCCCCTCGAGGCCGCTGCTTTCTCTTGGCCAGTTCGTCCGGCCGATTGATCGACAACCGGCGGGGTATCTGTGGCGACACCGGTAACTGTTTCACAAAAGTCCCCGGCTCTCCTGCTTACTTTCCTCCGCTCGCGCGATGCCTCCTTTGATAACCCCGCTGCGCCGCGACCCCGGCTTTCCCGAGATCTCTTCCGCGAGGAAAATTCACCTAACGCCACCGATACTAGTTGCACGCACTAGGTGCTAGCGACTCCTATCCTCGGCGCTCGGTACACGCGTTCAGAGATAATCTCGGATTAAACGAACTGCTTTTGATCTCGAGGAAATCAAGTTTCCGTGTAGCTACGAGGAACCTTCAAAGCTATAGACTCCCGAATCGGCAGATTTCCAGTGACTCTTGCGTACCGAGTATCGAGACCGGGGCTCCTCGCAGCATCGGAGCTTGCCACTGACTGACAATCGGGCCAGGTTAAACCGCGCGAAGTAACCGGACAACAAAATTTCGGAGGGCTGGCGGGGGCAAGCACCGAGTCAGAGAGAAATGGTGGAGGGTGGGGCGACGAAGGTCTCGGCTATGTGAAGGGTAGTTCTGCTTCGGAGGTTCGGAACTGATGAGATTTTTCAGCAAATCTTACTTAAATATCATACAATAAAACGTACGTAGATATTAATTTCTCAAAAAACCGTAATATTATGTACAGGAGAAAAAATCTTGAATTTTTCTTATGTTTGAACTGTTCAAAACACCTCAATCAGTAGTCGATCCCAGATTTTTGGAACTTACCAAATACCCATCGGCGCGTGGTGCATTAATTGTAATGATTAAATTATAGTCACAATCGATGGACAATAAGTGTTTGTCGTTGTTGGACAGGGCAGCTCTTGTCGGAAGGGGGTTGCGGTTGCGCGAAGAAGGAACGAGGGAACGGAGAAGGTGTACCGGGTAGGAAAAAGTCTATTGCTCGAAAAACGGGTTTGCGGTGCCGCGGGTGCTGCCGGGTGCGCTGTAGTTTATCGTTGAAATCGTGTAGCACGTTACGGTACACCGCGATCATTAGCAGCTAGAAGCCGCCCGACTGCCGGCAAGGCTGCACGATACTCTCTTTGATATCCGCTTGTTCTACCCGACGTACTCGCGTCGATTCCAGGAACCCGTGCCCGTATTCTCGATCCTTCGAGATTCTCGCTTTTACTCCTTCACGCAACCCTTAGCCCGAGAAAGAGACAATTTTTATCGCGATTACTCTTCAAACACCTTGGCTGCCGACAAAGCCATACACGAGCGACAATTCATATGTATTTTCCGGACTCGATAATTTATTTTGAAAGTACAGTTCGAATTGTTAAAGCCACTTATTGTTAGTATGAACCTCGAAAGCAGACAATTTACCTTTGTTAATATAAAATGCATGTTGACCATTGTTATTCATCCTATATAATTTTCGTCGATTCCTTTTTTGTTTGTTTACGAGCAAAATGAAGTTTATTCGAACGTATTGTTTAATTCTGTAATTAAATTATCTGGTACTCGAGGATTGAGTCTGTTGTCGTCGGAATTCAAATAGATTATACGTCGAGAATGTCGTATTTCTCAAGAATTAATTTTATGCGCTATGAGCTTCATTAGAAACGCAGAAAAATGTAAATGTCGTGTCGGTCACGATCTCAAACGACGTCGCAGTTCCCGTCAGAATAGGTATGTATAAGGCCAGCCAACTTCTCCTAACAAGATTGTAATGTGCTTCTCAAATTTCATGATGCGTACAAAATTAAATTAAAAGACCGCTTTCGTCTTCAATTTGGATGGGATCCAATGCTTTTCATTTGGACCGGATCCAAATGTACTTTCCACGGTATTCCTATTAAAAAAAAAAAGAAAAATGAAATAATATTCAGCCTACAGTATTTCAGAGGGCAAAAGTGATTCGAGTGGTCCCATTGTTTGGACTACAGAATCGTACGCATTGAATTACGAAAAAATAAAGAAAAAACACGAAGGACCACGGCAAACTAATAAGTAATCTGGTGAGTAAATTTCCATGATATATTCGTACCTGGTCCAGATATCCCGTCGAGAGAGAAAGGGAGAGGAGATAGCCGAGTCGATTTTTTTTCTCTTCGGCGGAGAACTTTGAGGCGGCGCCGATTTAAATACCCGATTCTTTGCGGTCTCACCGATCCCGGGCGACCGAAATGACGTTATTAACGAAGAACGTGTCGCCGGGATGTTATCGTGCCGAATTAACGATAAGGAAAAAGATCGGTGCCACCGTATCAGGAATCTTATTCCGTGAGTCATCGCTGAACCGGTCGATACCAATCGAGGCCGATCGGGAATCGAAACGATCCCGAGCGACTCGGCCGTCGATGCTGGTCAGGCTGCGCCGCCGTCTTTGGCGGACTTTGAAATGATAATCGAGGAGAAAAACGAAGCCGCGATTAAAATCTGATACTGTCCGAATAAAGAACTTTGAAACAAGTATGGCAGCGCGAGATGAGAAGCGACGATCGCCGCGGTGCTCGGATCAAAGAGCAGCTTCGTACCGAATGTCCCATGGTAATTTGTCCGTACCGCAACAATTAAATTACCAATATTTATGCAAATTTACTGTTTCATAATCGAGCGATATCTCGATATTGTGAAAACTTCGATAAGTCGCTTGTATGTATCGTGTGCGGACACTATTCCTTGATCTCTTGCCGCTGGTGTGTGGAACGTGGTTAAGGGTAACGAGTAAACTAAGAAAAAGATCTATGTAGTAATAATATTTATTAATATATCATTAGTAAAGCACACATGGAGTTGTTTCAATTATGCTAATAACAAACGTAAATGTAATGTATACTCTAGAGAGCGATAAAAATCGGTCCAGATCCATATAAATTGTTCATTAAACGTAAACGTAAGCTCACAATGTACTAAAAACCATTTAATTGATTTCGTTACGAATTTCTGTCCGCATCAAGGGAGAGAGAGAGAGAGAGAGAGAGAGAGAGAGAGAGATTTCAAAACAGTAATTCTTCTCATTTACAACTGAATTCGCAACACCTACACGCTATTTTCACCGAACTGTAAACATACCGTTTCCCAGACGCGATACGAATGATATACACGGTTACACGTTTTATTTCAGCAGAATAATCTCACTCGCAGTGTGTTTACAGTATTCATCGCGGAACACTCGGTGCGTTTGAGCTTATCAAACGATCAGTTGCCGGGCATCCTGAGGCACAATCGAGCCCCAGGACCAGGCTGCAATCGTCAGGCAGCCCGTTTACAATGTGGCAGAAGGTGTGAAGCATTATCATCGGATAGAAACTATAACGAGCTGGCTCGTAGCCTCTTAATTAGTAAATCGTTAAAAGAAATCGTTAACAATCGTCTTTTATTATTCAAGTTTCACGGGCATGGTGACTGGGGGAGGGGCGGCGCCGCGGAAGAAAGAATCAAAAGTCGCGATCCTCGGACGGACCACCTACGTCGGTTCTACACGACCGCTATCATGTCGTCTTCTGCTAAAGTTTCGCGGGAAACGTTTACAATGGAGGATTGTAAAAGCGTTATTATCATTAATTTTCACCGGGCGGAACGGTCTGTAAGCTACAACGGCGAGAATTAATGATAATAACGGCCCTGCCCCCCGAGTTGTTTGTAGAGCTGCGCTCTGCACGCGGCGCGGTGGCGTCCGTGTCTCCCTTGGCCGGCTTTTCCACGATGAATTTCTCCATTCCTCGAATCACCTTCACCGAACGAAGAGACAGCGCAGCGTGGAAGAGATATCAGTTTCTTCGAAACGACGATTCGGCCCCAGCAGCCATCGTGAGCGCAGCATCAAGGAAGAGAGCGTTACTGAACAGAGCGGCGACGGAGAGGGAGGATAAGCGAGAAAAAAAAGAGATAAACGAGAGGACGCCGTCATGGAGGAAGGGATGAAAGGCGCCGACTACTGCCCTCTAAGATGCTCCCCTCCTTCTCCTCCTCCGATTCCCCTTTTCTCGATTACACCTGGTCACGACGCCATTCCCGTATACCGCTCCTGTTAGTGTCAAATCACCGTGTTACGTGTTCTACTACGTACCGCGAAGTCAACGCTCCATCCGCTCTTCCCCTCCGACTCCACCGACGAACAAATCTCTGACTCTCTCTCTCTCTCTCTCTCCCTCTCTGGCCTCGCTAACGACCCGCCCCGGGTTTCGCGTTAGCGAAGTCGACACACTTCGACTTCTTACGGTCGCCGCCCGTATGCAGATTTCGTTCGGGTCGCGTTCTTCCGAGCGAGGGTACCCGACGGAGATCTAGAGAAACGGCCCTGCACGTTACGAGGTGACGAATTATATTAGCGTCGCTAATTTCGACGAGTACAGTTTCCGTTGAATTTTATGCCACCATTAGCGATTGCGATCGTCTTATTAATTAATCGGACTCCGCGCATGCGACTCCCCGTAAACGTAAATCGGGGTACAATTATCCGAAGCAGGAACGTTTCGAACGGTATTGCTTTGTTTAATAGGAGTCTCAACAATTTTAACATTAAACAAGTACCCTGTACACATGTTGCCGTATAAAAATAAACGTTATGACATCTGTTGTATTAAATATATTCATTTGATCATTTACCACCATCTTTATAGTAATTGTGAAATGAAAAATCTGGAACCGGTCATCTGACCTTTGATGAATTTGGCGTTAATGCGTGATCGAAGTGAGATCTTGACTGTCGATAGGTAGGAGTTTGGAAAATGATTTTAGAAAACTTGGTCAATTTGTTTATTCTTTCTGCGTGCGAAATTGTAGGGACACGCACCGTTTCGAAGCATAGCATTATGTAAAATAGTGTGGGCGACGTTACTTACCTTTCTAGATTCGTTGCTCGGCGTCGAAAGATTAAACGAGCAGTTATCTGGGGCGGTGCATGACGAGCGATACGGTCCTGGCACCGCAGAGTGGGAGTAATGAGAATGCTCATAAAGAGGCGAGAGGAGGACGGAACGAGCCGTTTACCTGAACGCGTGACGGAGGCAGGTGCGCGTCCTGGCTGTCGGCACGTTTGATGTTCACCACGCGGCCGGCCAACAGGAACGGTGGATGCGTGTGTCGCGGACGAGGAACGAAGGACGAAAGACGAAGGATAAACCGAGACGCCTCGTCAGAATTGCGGGCAAGGAATGGGGAGGGCGGAGGGGGGGGGGCTTAGGCCAGTCGGAAGTAGGAATTAAGTGGAAAGAAAAGGAGTACAGTGTGACAATTGAAGGGGTGAAAGGGTCAGTGGTTGAATCAGCAAGGGCACAAAAGGTTAACAGGGATTAACAGGGTAGATCGGGGGTTGCAGATAACTATAAGACTTGCGTTACATTAAAAAGTTATCTTTTAGGACTGATAATATTTCAAGACGGTTACACCGGATGACCAAGATGGTCTCGTTGCTCCTCGGAAGCATGTAGTTTCGCTAAAGATGCACTCCCTTGATTTTCTCTCATTTTCGTTCTGAAATTCCTTGAAATGGATTATCAAGGAAGAATAATCACGGCCAAGATCTACTTCCAAGTTCGCCGACGAGGAAAAATCGAGCGAACGAGGAAGTGTAAACACGGGAACTCTTGAAAATTGAAATGAAAGTCAGCAGAAGGGGAAAACTCGTCGCGAAATATGCGGGAAATTCGTCCTGATGAAAATCGTCAGGATTAGAGAATAAAAGAGCGGGTTCAGAGTAACGGTGAATCAACATTATTATGTAAACCTCCGAGGTAGCGCACCCTTGATTTCCGGGGTTTGGCCGACCCTGTTTTCAGTTTCAGAAAAAACTCATCCTAGCAGGCAATTCACGGTATTAGCATGAAATATCGCGCTGCTCAATTTCAGCATTAATTATTAACGGCGCATTCCCCTGCGAGCGGTGCGAAATCAATTTTCACGAATTTCTTCGGAAAAGGTGCTACGTTTAATCTTATATAGAATAATTTTTTATATAGTTTTAATTACTTGTTACTTGGTTCTATCTCGCTAATAAATTAGGCAAAGGATTTTAAACGACTTTTCGGTTACGAACAAGAGCGATAAAGCATATTTTAGGGCTCCGAAAAGGAAGAGGGAGAAGAGGAGTTATAGTTAAACAGCGACCACCGGCGCCGATGAGTCCTCTAATTATTGTTCGAGCGCACTGTTACGTTCGCGCGCGCACGCGTGGACATTTCGTTGATCGGATGGGCGGAGACCGACAGTGGCGTCGAACGGGGCTTAAATGCTCGGCAATCGTTCTGAATATTACAGCGGTAGCGGTTAAATAAATATCGATAATGCCATTTCGATGCCTTTTCGCGGAAACGATCCCGACCGGGTCCCATAAGCCTTTACTTTATTGTTATTACGATGTACTCGACGCCAGTGCTCTCCCCGTGGTCGCCGAGCACTCGATAAATTAATGTAATGCGTGCTGATGGCTGCAACTTGCGAGCCGATCGTGTAAACCAGCAAGTATGTTTTCCACCCCTTCGTGCCACCCCTCTCTGATATACGCCCGTGAGGGAAACTAAAAGAAAGTTTGAAAGATGAGGATGGCGGTGGAAATACGTACAGTGTGATGAAGTAGGTAAAGAGTAGCTAAAAGTACCGTTTTTAGTTTA
The DNA here is from genome assembly GCA_028454225.1 of Lasioglossum leucozonium. Taxonomy (NCBI): domain Eukaryota; kingdom Metazoa; phylum Arthropoda; class Insecta; order Hymenoptera; family Halictidae; genus Lasioglossum; species Lasioglossum leucozonium. The sequence continues at coordinate 13,225,567 of CM052215.1, read as the reverse complement.
AATCTATGTACAATTTAATATAAATAATACACAAACGGTTTTATTAACCCAAAAATGCAAGACGAGGTTTGAAATGAGTACTCCATAATATTATTTTTGCAACGAAAAGAATAAAGCAATCCTTGAATGCATAAATCTAGAAGAACAAATTATATGAAGTTTTACGAAAGTACTGTTTCTTCGGAGGATTCTCTTCATTGAGATTCTTTAAGTCGTCTAGAATCAGAAATTTTCTACATTTTGGAAGGAGCGAAATTCACTTAATCGGATTCACGGATTTCACGTCTTAAAGAATACCGTTTCAAGTAGATTCCCAGAGAAATTGAATTCAGCAGAAAGTTATAAGTATTCGAGATTCCGGTCGAGCGTTTCCGTCGAATTTTCCCGGTGTACAAGTACCTGCCTGATTTTCAAAGTTCTACATATCCGAGGGACCGTCTACCGTTTCATTTTCAATCACCGGGTCGCAGAACCCGGTGGCCGGTAGTGGGCACTATAAACCAAATAACTTGCAATTTGCAACGGTTGCGGGTGGTTTCGCCGAGCCACTAAGGATAAGTAACACGATAATCCTGGAAGTCTTGGAACTTGTAATTCCCTGATCGCGGACTGCTGGGCGAGTCCCACGAGATTATTATTAGGAAAACTTTCAGGACATCTCGCAGGGAACATTCGAACGCTATGCTCTGCAAAATTTCGAACATTGGAAGACTCGACCACAAATATTGGAAGCTGCGATTACATTTAATTAATTCCTTCTTTGGATCCAGCCACTCCGTTCGACCGATAAAGTAACGAAAGCGGAGAAACTATGTTTCGTTAAATAGCGAATTACATGTACAGCTGATCTCGGCCACGAGAGATCAAATACATACTACTTTTGGTAACACAGTAAAGTCGTGATCTAGCTCAATCTCGCAGTTTCTTGCAGTTAACCATTTTCTTTTTTATAAGAAAATCAAAAAAACTAAGTAAAACGGCATACCTAAGTTTGTATTATCTGCACGAAAAAGTTTTAACGTTTTCTTTTCGATCGTTCATGCATTTACAATGATAATGGTTATATAATAATTAAATGATATCGGCGCCAGGTTCGATCATTCATAGAACTAACAACAAATGTGCAATTATTTAAACATGTTTCTAACGTTTCGATCTCTATGTGGATCTTTTTCAAAGAATCATTTTTGCGTCTGAAAAATTACCCGTGATAATGGTTATCTCTTATTCTGCGGATTTTTATGCGGAATAAAAATTGTCTGCAGTCGTTGCAAGACACAGAATGTGTGATGGGCAGTACAGTTCTTTCGAGGGTTAAGTAAATTGGTTCGATTTTGCCGAATTTTTGCGGTCGCTGAGTCGGTGGGAAACCTGTTAGGGGTGGCTCGTAAAGTCAGGAAGCAAGGAGCCGCGCAAAACGACGTCGATTTCCATCGAAGGCGCGTGGTGCCGATCGGAAAATTCGAAACCGAATCCAACATGCTTCATTAACCTCCATCTGAATTTATAGGGGGAGCTGTACGGTGGTGTGGCCGACAACGCATAGGAAGCCTGGCCCCCGGTACCTACAATGGGCCAGGACACAATGCGGTTAGATAGGCCGCTAGATAACTGCAAGAGGAGGACACACGTGTCCGGAACACGTGTCCTTTTCGTGGCCCCACCGTAATATCGTTGCCTCGTCTTTAGATCGCCGCGATACGTGTCTTCTGTGTTCCACGAATTGGACCGCGCGGCCGGCCACGATCGAAGATCTTTTGCTCGAGCGACTGGCTGCGGTGTGTTCTAGGTATCCGCAGGAAACAGGCGGTGTTCTTTCGCCGAACCTCGGTCGAAAGGTCGCCATTCTATTTCTAATTTTCACGCATTGGTATTGCAGGTACCTGAACAAGTTTCAGCCGTTTACTAACAGATGTAGGAACTGATAGCGCTGGTATGTTACTTGAGATGGTGTAGCAAGTATGCGATAGCGCTATGAACAAGTTTTAAGACTTCTGAGTGTAGCTTAAGTATTTTCATTACATTGAAAGCGCCGAGTTTCGATTCCCTCGCTTATAGGAATATCCGGGAACGAAGCATACTTCGAAAATTCTACTCATTGACATTAATGAAACAGCACAGAAGATACTGAAGCGGATACCATCAACCTTATTGAAGAAGTAAGCCGTGTTAAAGGGAAAAAATGTTGACTGTATTTCTGTAACGAGGACGATAAATCCTTGTATTCATTTACAATTAAGCTGCCTCTCTTACTCGAATAAATATCATAGTCCACGTGCAAATGTACTTTACAAAACGAAAACATTAATCGTATACGATAATCATATGCATTAACAACGCTGTATAATGAACAACACAAAACAAATAAAATAAACGACAAGATATAACCATTTCAGAAAAAGAAAACTAAACCTAATGGACTGTCCCCTTAAATAGAGCACGCGATCACCATAACCATAACCCATATTCTCGCGCATCTCCTTCACGGTAGCAATTTATAACAGGAAATTGGATAGCTTCTACTCCATTTAATTACAGATCTGCGAACCCATCGGGAGTTTTCATAAATACAACGATGTTAATTTAGATGTCAATTACTTTCGTAAAAATTTTCGGCGTACAGCCTCGGACAAATGTATGCATACTAAACGTTCATTCTTGAAAATTCTATAATTATTAGTTATACTATCGTATTGTTACAAAATTCTGTAATTGTCATCTGCACCAGTATTGTTCCATTACGTTCAGCTTTTGAACAGGCGCACGATATTTTATTAATACTGAACGTCATTTTAACGAGACGACAGTATGATATAACAGAAATAACAATAAAAAGAACCGAAAGTATAATTTGCATTCGTTCGTGTCAGCTCGGATTCGTTAAAAATTTCCACGAAATTATTTTTACGCCTTTTCGGGTTACATAATTTGCAAAATAAAACGTATCGCGCTATTCGCAATGGTTTCAAAGGACAGGCCACGCAAACAGCCATTATTTTGTTTTCATCACTGAATAAAAGTCAGGTTCAGAATAGTTACAAAACGCAGGCCCCCTTTAAAACACCAAGTGAGGTATTGCGGCTCGCTTTGATGTCCAAACGCGTTACTACGGTTTATGTTGAAGCACGAAATGCGCAGCAGCTTATGTCGAAGTATAAAGTGCGTCATTATGCTTCATTTTGATCCGCGGACCGTGTTAATTTGAAATGCAAACCCATTTCAATACTGCACGATCCTCCGGTAGTCCGTCGCGTCGGCCGCCATGTTGCCAGACCTTTTCACGCTCTTACATTGCGAGCATTTACACAATCATCAAACTCTTTTTTTCGAGCTCTTTAATTTCGTGAGGTAGCTTTTTTACTAATCAATTTAGCAAAATATTTTTACAACGATCACGATTAAGACAAAGTGCAGTGCGGTGCCACTTGGGTTTCCTATTTCAATGAATTTGGACGTTAGCGAGTTTGGTAATTTGTTGTAATGGCTAATGTTCGCGCAGTCCGATATTTATTAAGAAATTTAAGTTTTCATTCAATTGAATTTTGAGATTCAATTGTTCAAAAACAATTGGAATGATAAAAATTAACTTCAATGATAATAAAACGAAATTTGAATAATAAGTAGTATATCGAACAATGCATAAGCTGAACTCTATGTTGAATGAATTTAATTATTCGAATCTATAGGCTAGTAATCACATTTAGTTACCGCATATTATAAAAATCTCTTACCAGGCTGTTCTGACCACAATTCGTAATTATAATCGAGGTTCTGGCATTGTTTGTTGTCAGCACACCGAGCATACATTTTCCGTACAGTGATTTCGTATCAGATTTTGGCCTGGAGACCACGCTGGCTATTTTATCAAATTAATGTTGCGATGCTGCAACCACGCCACGGTTTCCCGGCTGATATGAGAAGCTGCATTGTCTTGCTGGAAGTTGAATAATATTTAATAATGTTGGAAAAGCTGAAGGTAACGTATCGTTTGTGCAGGAAATTTAGTTTTGGACAATGTTGAGGTTATTCCTCGCAAAATTCTTTCAGTACGATGAACGAAGACCGTTAGTACATATTGTCACAAAGAAATGTGAGAATATGTACGCGAAATAAATATGCATATCAAATACGCTCAGACAATACTCACTGTATTCCAATTTCAAAATTAATTATTCTGATGGATTTATAACTCCCAAAATACAGTTGACGCATTTTTCGCGAAACACAGTTTTCAAAATCAATACCACAAGTATCGAAAGAACTGCTGGACCAATTTCGATAAAATTTTCGATTTGTACATTTTTGTAATACAACAAAATGATAGTTGAGATCCTCTTGCTTCTCAACTGTTCGAAGGTGTATAGCCTTTCACAGATTTCTAAAGACAATTTGACAAAGAATGGCAAGCGGAACACGTTTAATCGAAGGTCCGTGGAATTGATCACTGTCGATCGCGCCTCTGTAACGCGCAGTATCGGTAGCGTGAAGCCGAAAGCAGCTCGGGCCAAGACTACAAAGCTCTGGCCAATACAGAGCGCCGTTTCAAAGTGGTTCGTCGCGGCATACTTTGAGGCACCGCAAAAGTAACCACGTTTATAGCCGCGGTGTCGTGAACATGGTGGCGTTCCGTGCCAGAGGGAGCTTAAGGGATGCGAATCGGTTTTCAGGGTTGCCTGAGGAGTAGACGTCGGCGAGGCGGCCGTCAAAGCAAGCGAAGAGAGAGAGAGAGAGAGAGAGACGAGACCAGACCGTTCCGTCGCAATAGAAAAGCGCGTAACCACACGGCATAGAGAGGCTCACCGGCTCACAATGCCGGTCACATGTCACCATCTCTTTGAACTGTGCCGCCCGGCCTCTTTCTTCTAGTCTCTCGCCACTAAACATCCCCTCGCTGTTCACCCCGCGCGCTGTCACGGCCAATGAGCACCTCGTATGCTCGATTTCGAATCCAATCGGTTATGTTCGCTCAATGCTCGAGGAAACCGAGCCTCGAGACAGGTTATTCCTGCACGAGGATCTCTCCGACGAGGACCACGCTCCCGAGGATCCTGCCAGGATACCGACTCCCCGTCGGGATACTGACAAATTGGCTAAACTATATACACTCCGCGTACTGTTCGTCAGATGGACTTCTAATTTATTTTTAAATTTGATTTTTAATTTTGATTCTTAATCCAATAATATTCACACCTACTTGTAGCTAAGAACTCAGAATATATAAAATAATTATTTAACCTTTTAATTATTGCTTTTATTATCAAATTTCAATTGTCCAGATTTAGGCATCACTGTGGATGGCTTGGCCACACTTAAACCATTTCACCTCAGTCAACAATCCAATTTATTTGAAGCGTGCGTACAACTTTGAAAATATAATATTTCATTTGATGCAAGAAGCTTTTAATATTCCGAAATAGATATTTCGTCTTAAAATATATTCTCTTCAATTCAGTTCCTCTATTATAAATATTTTTGCTAAAAATATCAATTCAACGCATTTATGGTTATAAGTTGTCTCCTAATGGCAAGATGCATTGTACACGTTTATATCGTTTATCAACAAACTGCAGTAAAAGGCTGGAAAAAAGTTATGACCGTTACAAATCGAACACTTCGTGCGGAACAACCTAACGATTGATTGATAAAACTGTTGCGATCGTCTAATATTTTTCTACAGCGGCAGGAACGCAAAAAGTGTGGAGATCGGTTACAACAGTGTCTGGTTCGATTCTAACTCGTCCAGCGAAAAGAAACCTTTCCGTCCGGTTGAAAAGCATTCTTTGGGTGGTCTCGGCGGGGAGCAAAAATCTAATTAAAAATCAGTCGCCCGGTCGGCTTGTCGAACAGAGGCCGACAGTTAAAAAGCGTCAAGTCGGTGAGCTTATAAGGAGATGTCCCTTCCGGCACGGCGTGTGCGCGCTCTCGCGAGTGGGAATATTCAAAAGATCGGAAGTTCCCTCTGATGTACCGGCATGGTTACGGACGTGATATGGAAACAGGCACGAATACGGCATATCCACGCGGCTGCGTTGCCTTTTTTTTACGGATAAAAACGACGTAATCGTATACGACGACCGATCATGTAATGTTTTCGCGAGTCCGATGCCGCATCGAGAAATCCGCCGGCGCTTAATTAGCCGTCGGCATCGTCGGCTCCTCGAAACCGTGCTTTGATCAGGGTCTGGATTATTCCATCGGTGGTTGCTTTTTTATGGTCTTTTTGCCATGGGAAAATATACTTGTATCACTCGCTTCCGTTTCTGGTCTTCTCGGCCGGGTTGTTCTTCGTCGAACCGGGATTTTACTAGGGTAAATATATGTGAGCGTAGAAAACGTATAACTTGTTTAAACACTTGGAAAAAAATGGCTTCACTATAAGTATTCTGAAAAATAGAAAAAGCTTGAAACACGTGAAAATTATTATTCTCACGGGTGCTCACCTGTTATCTTTAATAATACGTGACGAATAAACTGTAGATTTTTATGTTAAATAAAAATTTTCTGGCTTATTCTTAAGCAACAGAAATTAAATGATAATGTATTATTTTTACCAGCTTGTTCTATTATCGTCTTCAGAGTCGCCATAATTATTGTCCTGAACGTGCAGTGTCTTAGCAGAATAAGAAATGTTACATTTATCGTATGTCTATATTTAATTTAATATTTAAACACTGGATATATTGGATATTGTCATGTGGGAAGGGTTAATAATTTTAATAAGTGAAGAATAACGTAAGAATATTCTGCAGTTTTGTACTTGGCTTATTCAGTTTTGTTATAAACGCATAAAATCTACGCAGTCTACTTATCAATGAGGCTTGTAAATTCCATAAATCAGCGTACGGAGTGGAATTTCTTTTTCGTTTGGGAATCTGTGAGCAACGTGAAGGGATTGGACGAAAGTAATGGCGCATGGTTGTCGCCTGTAAGTCAGTGTAATAACGAAGGGAAAGTAAAATGAGCCGCGAGTAGGATCCAATTAATAAAGATTATCAAACCGGTTTGTAAAAATGATAAGGGCTCGTTCTAAGAAGCCATTATGATAAGGAAACGTCCGCGACGCCATGATCGGTATTTGTCGGTTCGTCAGATCCAGCCGACAAATTCGTCCGAAGGCATTTGCATTCGCGTGCACTAAATCGGCGGATCCTGCTGAGAAGAAATCGTTAAGAGGCGCTTATAAATGAAGGAGATTTAAAGACCGAGATCAGACGATAGTCCCGGCTACGCCGATCCGTTCGCTATTCCAAAACAAAAACGAGACCGATTTCAAAAGCCGTTGAAGAATATCCAAAAGGTTACGCGACGGGAATTATTTAAATTTCTTAATAGAATCAGAGGATAATAGAATTTATTCGCCGCGGCTTCCGACAAAGGTAAATGTAATGATTAAACAGGTGATTTCATGCATTTATAACAAAAAATATGAGTAGGTGTAATTTATAACTGTAGAAACCATTGGAAGAATTTACAAAATAGTGTTATGTTATTTTCAATCCATTGAACATATTAGAAAAGAAAATAAATTTCGATTTCGGTACGGTTTGTTGTAATTCGGGCAGCAAAATTTTTATTTCCATAAAGATCCGCGTGACTGATATTGATTTATCGAAGCCGTCAATGCAGTAATGATTATAATAATGATGATATTGTGAGTGAAAAATACGATTCAAGTAAATCGAGTTTATCTTGAAATGTCTGAAGCAACTTCAACGGATTACAGTCACGGTGGCGAACGGTTGAACAGGAGCGAAACAATTATGGCTGCCGTTGGTCCGGATTAGGGATACGTAATGCTCGCAAAAAACGGGTCAGCGTGGCGGCAGCCACGTGGCAGTGATTATCTCTCGATGCTTTGCACACGCCTGCCCGGTTTTTGCACGGCAGGATGCATTGCACGACCGCCAGGTTCCTCGAGCCGACCGAATACCTCTGCGACAAATGAATCTCTTACCCCTTCGCGGGATTCTTCGTGTAATTGTAATCAGGGAGCATTGTAAATAATTTTACCGTTGGTAAACAAAGTTGTTATCGAACTTAAGCAAACGCTACGAGCAAGTAATGAAAGATACGAGCTGGTACATCTTATACATATTAACTATCATAGATACGAAATTTTTACTTGTTCCTATAAATATTCAAAATTATGTGCCTGTACCTTCTAGTAACTTTGTGAATATAATGACTATAAATTTTAGTCGACATACTAAACATTTTTTCGCATTTCAATAGTAACATTACTTTTACTTCTAATTTTAGTGCAGAATTAAAAAATTTTTTTAACAAATTGCAAGTGAGTATCAGAAAATTTAAAGAAAATAAACAAACTCCGGTTTAATAGGGAATAAATAAATTTGGTCGTAGGTGAATTAGTAGGACGACTTTAGCAGAGCTACTGTGCTTCTGCGGAAGAACTAAGCCAACCCTCAATTAGCAACCCTTCAACGTTGCGGGCATTACAGCTCGGTTCGGCCCGGCTCGATTATTTTCGTTTCCCTCCGGTTTTTAATACCGCCTCAGTCAGCCGGTTTCGAAGATCCGTGTCTTCATAGGAAAAAAAAGTGAAATATCGTTTTATGATAATTCACGATGCATCATATATCAGGCTCCATGTTCATTTCTTTTTCGGACGTCCGCTTAAGGTACACCATAAGCAGGCCCACTAGGCATATATTATATATCAGTTGTGTTTATTAGGGAGCGAAAACGTGTCTACTGTGCTCGCCCTAGAGGCGGTAACTACAAAGGAAGCCAAGACAAGGTGGTTTGTTGGAGAGCAGCTTACACGAACCAACACGCGCTACTTGTTTGCACGGACGGGGGCCGGTCACCCACATAAGTCTACACGAGCCAGCAACCTCGCTTATCGCCGGCTATCTTGTTTATCGTTATTAAAATACGCTTAATGTTTCTTATAATCCACTCTGTCTCAAACTTTCGGGCTTAACACTTACGCGCGTCCCCTACATTTTTTCAACTATGTGGCGCCTGGTGTCCTAGAATTTTAGAAATATTAAGCATATAATGATCATTCCTAATCCGAAACTTGTTTCGATGAAATTTTCATTATGTGCCGAAATAAGAAAGTTGTGCAAAGCTTTTTTTAGTAATTCAGACTGAACGCAATTTTCCAAAATTTTCATTAAACATACGTACTTACATACATATATCATCCAGTGAAATAATCTATCCAGCTTGGCAGAGAAACTGAAGTCCATTGATAGGAAAAAGTACCAGCAAGCATGAAGCTCATCGTACGTACACCAAGACATTACCGCAGTTCGTACAATCAACGTGCCGCCCTATCTCAAACGGCCGCCGTCCGAAATTAATTTCTAAAATCCCGAATTTGCATGAACACCCGCGGCCTAGTCAATACCGCATTATTGCCGGTATAACTTTAGCGAAACGATCGAGATAAATAAGAGGTTCGACGAGTGTCCTCCTCCCCCTCCGGTGCCTTTTCCTCCTACCCGCCTCGAAATCGGTACTCTCGCCGTTGGCGAGGGGGGGCGATTCACCGTGCCGCGCGGTGAACCCATGACGCCACTTTCGGCATAGGGCCATTACTTCTCTTACTTTTTAACGATCCGTCTGGAGGCGCGCGGTGTTTCCGTGGGCTGGCGAGGAGGCCTCGCGCTCTCTTGAAGCCTCGCCGATGAGGGAAGCACCCCGCTGCGATAGTCTGGAGTCCCCTTAACAAGCGCCGATACCATCATCGTGGAGCTTGGTTCCCCGGGACTCCAGCTTTGCATACCGCTGTGCGGTGCCGCCGCACCGCACCGCGTCGCGTTGCGTCGCGTCGCGTCGGGACGCCGCCCACGCTTGAATTCCGACGGTATCGATGGTCCAAAAACTCGCTTTTTCCAACCGAATGTCTATTTTTTTCCGATATTTTCATTAAACCCCTTTTCTCTGAAAAAATGTTACCCTTCGGGGCTTCAAACATCAAAATATGACGTCAATCTCTGCTTCTACGCGTCGCGTCAAAAAATACACTAATATGTGGCCATTTCTACAATTTTTTATATTTTCCAAAGTAGCGAGATTCTAAGACATTTTAGATTTAGAGAACAGAACCAACTTTCATCTTTCCTCTAAAAACGCCTCGAAAAAAATTGTCACATCTTATTGGAAGACATATTTTTTAAACCAAAAATTGTTTTATATGTTCTTCAGGGTATTACCTAACAGACAAAAATGCTTTCGGTAATTTAATTTGTCTGTGCGCTAGAACAGTTTCTGATAAAAATGAGAGGACATTGTAGTATCTTCGGCGCACAGTTTTCAAAGAGAATAGCGTCGAAATTCAGCGGAGTACGCGTGTACTTAACTAATTATGGAACACGGCTTAATGGACCCCGGTAGCGGTTACTAGAATCTAATGTGTCCATTAACAGATCATTACATGAGGTTACGAATCCTATAATGACCTAAATCATGAAGTCTAGTGATAGGAGAGGATAAGCACGTTGCGATCATACGGAGGAACGATTTTTCGATACCTCTTTTTACCGAATATCAGTGAGATCGATGAAAACATTAATCACATGATTTCTGAAAGATTGCTCTCGAGTCGATTACCTTAGCTCCACTCGAAGATTGAGCAATTAGACTCCATTTTGAACCGAGAAGCCAATGTGACTTGTCCTCGTAGATCCATCCTCGCGAAGCATCTCGTTAATAGTCTTCCTTCGAAATTCTAAAGCAAAGTTTCGGCACATTTCGTGTTCTCGCTCCACTTTACATACTAATAAACTGCACGGTGCCAACATTTTGGCGCGTACTATACCGAAATTCCAACGATATACGCAAACTATGCGCGACCTCTTTTGTTCTGTGTACACACGATGAAATAGCCTATATTCGGGGGCGTCCGAAGCATCTCTGGAGCGTTTAGACTTGGCAGGGAATAAATTTCGCGAATCAATAAAGCTTGCTTGTTCCTCCATCATTGCAGTTATCGGTTGAGAAAATTCATTTACCGCCGCGAATGATTAATTACAGCGGCGCGTACCTCTGGTTTATCATTTTAATAACTCACGTTATGTTGAATCGGAGGGTGTACTTCGTAAAAAAGTTTTAATAAATGAAATTTTTACCGTTTCAGTATTTTCCTAATTAAATGCAGCACATTTTTATTTGCACCTTAAACATTGACTTATCCATAGGATTTTTATACATTTTCTGAGAATTGAATCGGAAAATATCTGCACGTTATTTTCAACTTACTGAAATGATATTTACATTTAGACGAACGTTGGGAACTGCGCTGTGCCATGCAGCAGATCTCGACTAATTATGCTCGTTAACGATTCGAATAAAGAACGTTTCATTGCAATCAATTGCATGCTATTAAAGCAATCAAATAGATTTCAATCGTAGAACAGTGTAAGGTCTTTGAACGGCTAAGAAATTCCAAACGCATTCTTCTATAGTTCATTAGTCCGAAAATTGATTACTGATCACTCAACAATCGCCATCCCCTCCCTCCAATCCTCCATGGCCCGTTCTGAAGTAGGTGGTGGACAAACATTCGTCCACGCCTCGTCAGGCCCGGTGTACGTTTCTCAATTCATTCATCGATTCGTTGAAACGTCCGTGTATGTACCAATGTAATACACACGTATTTACGAATTCAAGCGAAAATTTCTGAAATTCCCCGATGGTTTCAGCAGTCTAGCTCGTTCCTGGAAGTATAGTCGAACTCCCTTTCCCGGGAAGTCCTAGCACGGAAAGATTCCGGAAGTTCTGGAGTGGTACCTACCGGGTGGTCCCGCTTCTCTGATGATTACCGTGAGTCATAAAAGCAACCTACTCGGTGACACAATAGAAAACTCTACCGGCCCTCCCGCTCGAGGAGCCTAACCGACTACGAAGGCGTGCCGCAACGGCACGAAGATAATTTTTAAATGATCCATGAAATCGTCCATGAACTCGTAAATTTCAAGAAAAGTAGACGAACTTTAGATCGATGCTATCTTAAGACACGACGAGCACAGCGTGGAGTAGAAATTTTAGCGAGAATTATGTGAAAATATCATTTTTAAAATGCGAAATTAAACTAAATTCCGTAGAAATTGGATCGCTATAGGAGGGTTTACCGTATTTACAAGCTACAATTGTCCAAGAAACTAATGATCCAGAGGAATTTTCGATTCGTCGACAAGAGCATATTGGAAAATTGGAAGCGGACACCAAGGTAGCCCAGTATTGACACGAGGATTAAACAAAATGTACAACGACCGAACAGAATTTATCCTGAAACGAAATTTATTTCGATGCCGCCGTTAAAGCGATTGAGTGGTTTTATTTGGAAAAACCGTCAGATCTCTTCGCCGGAGCCCGTACAAAAACGTTAATCATTGGAGCAACTGTCACCTGGTTCCATTTCACGATTCCCAGAGATAAAAGATGGCGACGATCCCACGAGTATCTCTCTGCGCTCGATCCGCAAGCCCCCGGCGATCATCCCCGAAACGAGCCGCAGCGTTAGCCACCCAAAAATTGATTCGACACCACCGTCGTCCGGGGGAAGGATGGACAGATAGAAGGATAGAAGGGCGGGTCGTGTAGAGGGAGAAAAAGAGTTCCGGCTCCCTCTCCCTCCGGTGAAACTCGCCAGGAATTCCTGGGCCACGGCCGGCTGGGGACCTCTCGTCTCGTTCGAGCGGGTCCTGGCTACGGGGGCAAGCCTCTTATCCACGTAGGATCGGTCTGTGACTTTTGTCGGTGCGCGTTTCTCTGGTCCTCTTTGAGTAATGGAAGTCGACCGAAATCAATTTCAATTCCTACGAGTCGGCGAGCGAGCGCCGGCCCCGCGGTTCCCCCTTTGAGGGAAGCCACTCCGTTTGAGCTTCCACGCACGCTCCCCTTGCTTAACACCTTCGGATTTTATGTGGACGGCCTCACTCACCGATCTTCCCTCTGTTCGTACCTCGCTAGCTTCAGGTATGCCGACGATTTCGCGAATGTCACTCGGAAACAGAGAGGTCCGAGGATAACGGCCAGCTGATACTGCGCTGCCATGCTCCGGCCACGGCTTATCCAGCGATACCTAACTCCGAAATGCCGTCCGGAGTGTCTCTCGGTTAGGATTTTCGAGTGGACCAGACGAGGATGTCGATCTACCAGAATTTTTCTTCTTTTTTTTTCTCTACCGTGGAACCACCCCAACAGCGCCGCTCGTTTTTGCCGAGGGAAAAGGCGACTGCGGGCTTCGATAGCTTTTATAGAAAAAGGGATACGGCGTTACGAAACTTTCGGTGGAAACTTAAGGGTCCAATACATCAAACCTACCACCGGCCGAAAATGATCGGTTTCAAATATTTCATTTTACGATCGCGTTGATATTATGTAGATGCTTCGCGTAAAAATAATTTCACCTATTTTAGATTTTCTCAATTCCATATAAACCTTACGTCCTTCAATGTTTTCGCTCGATGTCATTCGATTTTTCGGTCAATCGGTGTTAAATTCACATAACGATCATTCCACGCGAGATCGGACGCTGTCCGCAGTGTTTCGGATTTTGTCCGAATTCGAATATGTTGTAGTTCCATTGAACTACCCTATTCGTTTAATTGAACTGCTTCTTCTGTCAGCCGTAACTCGTCCGAAACTTCCGTACGTAGCCGTCCCATCAGTTCCGGTAATAGAAGTTCTACCGCATTGCGAAATATTGTGTCTATCTCTAGCGGAAACATCTGTTCAGCACGGGATCTCTCGGAAGGGTACACGCCGCCGGCGTGTCGGCGGTGAGACTTATCATCCAAAGTCAGGCACGGCGGCAGGCTATTTACTCAGATCAATATTACATTCTCCTATTTCTCAGTTTTCTTCGACGGAATACAGAAGGGTCGGCGAGCTGCATCAGGAAGAAGGACCGCGGGGGTGGAGAACGTACAAGGATACAACTTTACGATCCTATTTGAAATTCGGTGCGGTCGTAAAGGACATGAGAGCGGACGGTAGATCTCGAGGTAGCAGCCGTGATTTCGTGCACCTGTTGTTTTCACTGGGGCACGATAAGATCGCGAGCGCGCGCACGAACGAGTGAGCAAGAGAGTGTGTGTGTGTGTGTCTGTGCGTGTCAGAATGAGAAAGAAAAAGAGAGAGAGAGAGAACGTGCGCACCATCGGTAGAAGAGAGGCTTCAATTGGCCAAGTCAGCCTCGCGAAGATGAAGATGTATCGTAGATAACGCGGCCCATACACCTGCGTAACGACCGCTCGACGCTCGTACCATAAAACTTAATTAACCCCTTGCACGACGATTTATTTCACCGTCGATTAAGGGGGATTACTCGATAATCTGAATCCGCTAGGCGTTTAAATCCTCGGTCATTTGAATCACATCCGACTCGAGTTTTACTAGTCACGTTTGTCCTGGAATGGATTCCGCTCGGTACTCTTTTCTGAAAGCGACACTTTATTGGTCCGGGGCGTCGTTAAAGCGGACATGGGCGCGTTATTATTGCCCTTTCGGTATCTTTGAACGATTTTCTCCGATATTCGGGACCCGAATAGTCGATCGTTAAGCGTAATGTGGTATCTTTAATTAGTAACGGCTGGTCCGGGCTACGAGTCCCCCTCCCCTTCCCCCCTACCTCCCTTGTTCGACAGAACGTAAATGGGTAATCCTGAAACAGTCGTAGGAGGACGCCGCGACCCGGTGAGTTGAAAGAATTGTGTAGGCGCGTTCTCCTCTCGAATTAATTCTATGGTACATGTTTATGCGAAACTCTTGTATTTCCGAGGATAGGGAAAATTAATATTCGATAAATGTCACGCTTAAGGAAGGCGGCTCGAATCACTTTGACATACATTGTCAAGGACAACATTCTCAATAACTTTTCTCTATACGTCCACCCGTCGCTCGCACTTAGTTTTTGTTAAATTTAGGTCACAAGTACAGGTTGTTCTTGTACAAGCTGTCACTGAGCAGTAATTAAAATACACAGAATTATGTACAGGCTCTCGAAAAGACGGTATAATCCACGTTTGTTCGTGGTTAGGTTGGCGGGGGCCGAGGCGGATAAGGTCGGCCTTACTAAACGTAAGCTTACAGTATTCTGCATTTTGATTTTGTGTTATTCCTTCATTCTTACGGTGGCCGGATTACCAAACCTAACCGAGACCAACGTGCTGACACAAGATTAAAATTCTTATTTCTCGTGCTCATTGGCTGTTTTTTATATAATAATCCTCGGTCCATTATTGTTGTACTCTTCCAAATGCTTGTTTTCCTCAATACTTGCTTCAATACACAAAATAACTGCTATATTTTCCACAATTGAATTTGTTCATAACTTTTTAATAAAAATCGAGCGTCGGTTAAAACTTGTTGGAGGTTAATCAGACAGGTGATCTTGATAACATACATTAAGGCCAAGGTCATCCGACCTGCCTCCCCTAAACGTAACATTTACCTTGTGTATTATTAGATCTAAAGATTTTACTAATTTTTTCAAGAAGTTAATTATTTAATTCATTTCCATAATAATAATAATAATATTGTAAAACGCATCTCTCGACATAAGAATCTTCCGCAATTTTATTTATACCTTTCAAACCCGTTTTTCTTATTCCCAATTATAAATCTATTAATTTTATAGTTTTATGATGATGCTTGGCTTTTATATATTTAAATTATCGAACGACGCAGTCGCATATCATGCTATTATAAGATTTTCTGTTTCGGAAGCACAGATCGTGATTCCGAGAATTTCATTAATAGACTGTAGGTTTTATGCATTTACAACGTGCACGTTAGTTTACAACGTCGTATATTAAAAAGTTTCATAAAGTTTATTGCCATTCTTGTTTGACATAGAATCTTATATAGGACCTTCAGGGAAATAAACAAAAATTCTGTTCGATATCAGATTTTACGGCCCAGTCCGTAAAAATTTATAAGTATATAAAGATCCGACCCTTATTTACCAGTTATTTATTGATTGCAAATTGAACTCCGTTTATGCGAGCCTGTCGCTATGAACTTCCTGCTATTGATAATTTTATGATGTTCGAATAATTATAGTTCACGGTTTAGAGTGTGTATAATTAGAGTGAGTTTAGTTTCTCACTTACATGATAAAAACGACGCGGTACCGTATAATCATTATTATTTTATTACCAATAAAAAAATGATTGCGATGAATACTGGGGTGAGCTTCGTTCGTTTTCATATTTGTGCAAATATTCGTACAATTATTTAACATCTCTCTTTCTCTTCGGCATAAACAATTCACCATAAATCTGCGAGAAGCATCCGATCACGAAGGGACACGTCTTCTCGGCGATCTAAATCGGTAAATGTCGGGGCGAAGCGTCCGGGCAAGTGTAACGCGCGACATTTCGCTGAATAATATACTGCCGTGCGGTGCGTCAAGCTCTAAACGCTTCGGCTCATAAAAGACAAGCCAGCGTGACCGTAAAAAAGCCAAAAAAAAAACAAAAAAAAAAAAGACGAAGAAGACGGCAGAGAAACAAAAAGAGGGGGAACGAGAAAATATTTCGTTTCATGAAACACCCGCGATTATGAACGTCCCGTTGCGAAAAATACCGTACAGTTAACAGCTCGTTCGCCGGCCGTAAATGTTGCCCGTAATCGTGTTACGCGCTTTTACGGCCGCAATGAAAACGAGTATTAATTGATGTCCTTACACCTTTATCACCAAACTGCTGGTAGGCACGGCGATACGACGACTTCATACTTTGAAGACCCCTTTGATTCGCGCCGGTGCGGCACGGCGCGGCGCGGTGGAAATTAACCGCGGCCTACGTGTTCCGCTTTGTGGACAACTCGCCGCCTTCGGGGATCGAATCGATTTCCGCGTGTTTCCCGCAACGGAAAGAATTCACCTGTAATTGCTGGACTAACTGCGAAACCTTTGGTAACGTTTCGAACACATATAATCGCCGTGATTTTGGGGTAATTATGTGCAGGTACCACCCCCCCAGTCCTCCGCAGAGTCGTCAGATAAGGGGAATTTACTCGAATCGAGGGGGAAAAGTTAGCCCCCTCTCTACCGCTATCGGCTTGGTCACGTGACGTTGTGACAGTTACGCGACAGAGACGGACCGCGTCACGTGACCGGGCCGCGGCGGAAGTGCGGGGATACTTTTAATCTGTTAAATGTCTATGTCGAGTATGCTCGTCATGTAGGGAAAAAATACAGAGAAGAACGCTTAAAAATGTTCGTAACTAACAAAAACATTTATTTCGACAGAAAGTTTCTTTCTGGTTTACGTTCGGTTACGGGAGACCCCAAGAGAATTTGACGGGGTTTCCGCGTGTGATCAATTGCGGACATTTGTGTGACGCACGCAAGTGCCGTCGGTAAAGTTGAAAGTTTCTTTTCTTAGACGATCGATGGTTACGCGAAGAGATGCCCCTCGGTAATAATGACACAAAGATGCCGGCGTGCTCTTTCGAGGAGGGGGTTCCGGTATCGAGGGACCTCCGGGTGATTTCTCGGGACGAAAATCTTCTAAACCAAGGGCACGGTTCATTAGCGCCATTGTGGCCGAGTCCAAATATTGTTGGATTCCTTCACGGACCTACAGGGGAGATTTTTGCCTTCCATGACGTCGTCATTGTTGAACTATTCCCGGGGATGACGACTTTATATGTATACGGGGGCATGTGGCGGTGGTCCTGGATTCTTTTTTTTCTCGGTTCCCTTGAATACCTGATCGTCAGTCATTTTGCACCATTCGATCCTGCTCGTCTATCATTGGTTAATGTCGATCTACGAGATCGTATTGTGTGCGTGACACGACACAGAAATCGATCACCGATAATTAGACTGCGGATGTTTATGCATTTATGAAGAAATTGGCTAGGTGAAATATAAAACAGTGAAAAATTAGAAAAATCTCAGAATAGCGTTGTATTCAGTATAAAAAAAGAACTATTAGGGGATGAAATGAATTTTTATTTAACTCCTGTTTCCCGCAACCGCTGCTGAAGATTTTTATTTACCATAAAGATCCGCAGTCTACTGATAATATTATATTAGTTATTATTTTCTCACTTATATGAATATTGTGTTGGATTCCTTCAGCGAGTCCTTTATTCTTAAAGTATAACAGAGGTTAACATTTTGTTGTTACTCGAACGGATTAATTTAGCACAAAAATCCACAGTCTATCGACGATGTACGTAGACTTTTACGGCGGTGTAAATGCGCGAACATGCGCAGCGTGGTACGTAACGCAAAACGAACAATCTCGGCTCGGTTCCTCGGCGAGAAACGAATTCGATCGATCGGGTCCTCGCGCTCCACCCATTCGATTGCTCGGCGTCGAAAGTAATTTTAATTGACCTTGCGGTCGTTGCTACGATCGTTCGTATTGTTATCCTTGTCGAATTTGTCCAGCATGTCCAGTCGGAGGAACGAGCCGACTATAGAGCGAGCGGTGGACGCGGCCCGGCCGATGCCGCCTTCCATCGAACTCGTGCCACTGCTTTTCGAGATTTTAACGGGTTTCGTCTCCGCCCAAATGTTTACGGCGAATTTCAATTCCGCTACCAGCGCCTCCCATGGAGTGACCTGTAAGAACGCCGACGAAAAATGGTTTCGTGTCCGGGCACCGCTTAATTAAATCAACGTCGTTTATTCTGCCGCGCGAGCGCGCGAGCGTTTCAACGTCACAATGAACCTCTCCTTCGACCTTCTTCTTTTTTCATCATCGTCCGAAAGAATCGCCTACACCCTCTAGAACCCGCGTTCGTGCCTTTCTTCCATGGAATCGCATGTACTACTAAATTCTTTCGCGGAAAAAAACAAAACTGCTCCCGTGCAAGGATTTATGCGAATCGTGGATTTAATGGGCTGCATACACGGGGATCTTTATTACCCGAAAGTACGAATGGTTGTAAGGAAAAACGTCGTGTCACAAATCCAAAAAATTTCAGTTTATGCATTAATTGAACTTTAGAGTATAGGATTTACGTATTTGCCAGAGAAAAAGTCATGAAAAAAAATTCGAAAGGCTCAAAAAAAATAATGTAACTTAACCGATTGTCTATACAAAGAATTAGCTATCAAAACTTTAAACGGCAACATCTCGGAAGTGAAATTATGTGATATGCGGCATTTTTCCTTAGAACCACAGATATATCCGACGCATCGATCTCTCCAAGATCCAAGAGTCGATTTGGTCAAACTAAATCCGGGTTAAAATGATCTCATTTAATTAAAAATAACTGCATTGAAAGAAGGTCCTTAGAATGTTCAAGTGTACGCAGCCAACAAATAATTTTAACTTAATTGCATAGATATTAATAAGATATTGGAAGTTCAATTAGATAAATTACAAATTACATTGACCGATTGCATAATTAAAAATTGGAATAACTATAATATAATGTTAATTCATAAAATCGGATGATGTCCGCGTACGGAGGAATGGTTCTTTGATCTTTCGGCGACTAAACGATGATCGAACATTCATCATTCGATTCAGGAAGATCACGAGGCGAGATAAGATTCTATGTGGGAATAAGTAGTGGCAGCTCACCTTTTCGTTTACGGCGACCTTTCGCACGTTCCAAAGGAATTCGAAAATGGCGATGACAAACGAGCCACAACATCCGAACAGAAGAACTAAGAATACACCACCGACGTTGGCTAACCCCAATTCACTTGAACTCGTTGTCTCTGTATCACTCGACGCGCACTTTCCACCCCCTCGCTCCACCCACCATTTTTTCTTCAAATCTTGAAGTATTCCTTTTTCTTGCAGCCTTAATATCGCGCCACTTATGGGTGTCCTGTACGGCGAATCTGAAAAGTAATAATTGTTATAACTCTCGTGAGGTATTCGAAGTTCCAATTCGGTAGGTATTCGGTAGTCGAGGTATTCAATTAAATCTTTGATATCCGCGAAGGTGTGCCAAAGAAAGAGGTAATTGATAACAAATACTGCACAATATAAGAAACATTTTTAAATGCTTTTTAATAAAATACCAGTTAAACAAATTCGTTCCTTCGATTTTAGTAAATTGTATGAATTTTACCTTTCTCTTCGTTGTAAAATAATACTTCGCTATCCTACTCATTAGCCTATACTGTACCATCTTCTGCAATAATATCGAATTGTAACCAATTCCAGTTATCGTTGTTTCGCGAGGTTGGACAAACTATCGATTACCTCGAAGCATATCATATATTAGATCATCAAATAATACACGGGACGACCACAATTCCAAACATTACGTCGAACGTTAATTGGTGTTTGTTAATTTATTTTACCGGCGATTGGCATCCGTCGAAAATTTCGTTACGCGCTGTAACGAGGTTTGCCTGTTCCAAGTAATTATTATTTCTACGTGAATCGAAATTGTTTTGGTCCCGACTATTAACCGAATTTATCGAAACTGATATAATTCTTTAAATTTACTTCGCGGCAGAGCGATCCCGTATCCTTTGTTGTCGATCAATCCTCCGACTTTGTCTAGTTCGCAGTTCCGTTCCATTCTGTACTCAATCGTGGTGGATTCCATGAGGAACGCATATTCGTGATTCTTAAGCACCCGTTCGACACCTTCGTCGTTGCTCTTCGTGAAAACGCTCGGTCTTGCCTCCATCATTGCCGCATACATACGCTGATACGTCGAGTAATTTGAATCCTGCAAGATATCTGTTTGAAATCCTGAACACCGTTCAATCGAATAAACAACGAACAATAAGTTCTTATATGCTACAACTTCCTAATAATTTACTGTTCGGGCTAAAGTTTAGTCTTCATTGAAGAACTGTCGCCAACCATACCCTGAAGAAACCAAACGTGGATCCACCCTCAACAGATCCGTACTTTATTTTTGTTTGCTTCGCCAAATCTTCCACACCTTTGATAGGAGTATCCATCTTGTCTACTGTAAGGAATGCAGCCAAGTTGGCAGTGTACGAAGAAACCATGATCAGCGTGAAGAACCACCACATGCCAGCCACCATTCGAATCGACGGTGCTCTTTGGAAAAGAAAAACTGCGTTATTATAGTTAATATGTTTCGTTATATCGATCGTAAAATGTTAATAATAAATTTCCAGTGTTATTGGCGCTACGGTTCGATCAATTAAAAAATCAATAAACAATTTTGCAGATTATCAAATAATCATCGACGTTTCGATTCACTTTTGAATCATTTTCAAGATGTATTTGTTTGCGTCTGTAAAAATATGCGTATTAAAACAATTTTCAAAATATATCAAAAGATATTCACCAAAATTTTTTTTTTTATAGTTAGACTGCGGATCTTTATGCATTTGCGGCTTCAGAAAAGTTCAAAAAACGCTACGGTATAAAATCTGACAATACGATTTTAATATATTTCAGACCTGCAAAGGCTACCACCACCGAAAGTAAGATTTTATTTGATTCTAGATTCTGAAAGTTCGTCTACAAAAACTGCAAATTGCATGAACATCCGCGGTCTAATTATAACTATAAGAAGAACAAGCTAATTCGTTTTTTATCGTTTATGGCTCAAACGTATAACCGCGCTCGATAATAATTAACTATTTTAGAATGAATCATATTGCGTTCTTTTAATCCGATTTCAATTATCTGAGAAAGAGATAGGGAAAAATTTTGCGAAATTCCGACCGTTGAACAGAACACTAAATTATTGCGTTCAAAGATGAGCGGATCGAGTAATTTATCAGGATATTCGAATGCAACAGCCGGCAGAAACGCCGCGCCACGAGAAGCACACATCGCGTTTTCCTAATTAAGCAGAAGCTAAAGAGCCGCGTATGCAAATGACGGTTGTTTGCCGAGTACAGTGGCACGTACACGAATCTCCGCCATCTATTTCGTGTATGAGAGCGAAAAAAAGACCCCGTAAATAGAAACAAAGAATATTTTTTTAGCGTAGAACGGCACTAATCCGGCAAGTTGTTCTCCTCCAATTCAAGTCGATTCCGAGGTCCGAGGTTCACGAAAGTACTGAAAAATGTAAAGCTGCGCACAAACCACGCGTTCTTTAGTACCCCAACTACGAGAGGCGAAGTCTAACAAATATTTCCTCGTTTCATTCAGGGCAGTTTAATTTCAAGAGTTTCACGGAGCCACGCCTGCTAATGGCAATTGCTCACAAAAGACTTTATACCTCGGATAGATTCAGAAAATTTTCTAAACTCGCTAGCGTTGGAATAATTACCCTGTCGTCAGTTTACCCCGGCGCGGCGTGGCGCGGCGGCCGTGTGTGCAAGACAGGTTGTCTACCACGGGATAATCAGCCAACGGTTCTCAGGAAATTAACAATGATACCAATTTCGCGGTGTGACATTGAATAGAGCGTGGAAGGTATCCAAATATTACATGCATGCAAATCATGGCAATCTACGCTACGTCCGGGTAGCATAAACAAGCGGGTAGAGGAAGCTGTTTGTCCTCCTCCAGCTTCACCTCCGCCTCCAACTTCTCCTTCATCTCCTCATCCTCCTCGTCGTCGTCGTCGTCGTTGTCGTCTTTAGTCGGTTCTTCGTCAGTATGTAGCGAGCAAACACGCGCGACGTTACGAGCGGAGAGTTAGCGCCGTGCCGGCGCTAATAAGTGGGAAGCCGCCTCAAATATGTCCGGCAAACAGCGGCTCGTTAAGCTTAATTGTTGTGAAAAAAAAAGAGAAGAAGTTCGTCCGGGGAACACCGCGAACGGCACCCAGCAGAAGGACAAACAAAAAGACTGCCGCGTCGTCTGCTTTTGGCACCGTCCCTCTCTCTGTAGACGATTCCACAAACGCTCCAAGCGATATTTCTTCCCCTTAAGTAGAATAATGAGATCGGGGATGATTTTTATTCCTTTTCAGTCCCGGCCGCCATCTTCCAAAGAAACGCGACGTCGAAACGACTGGCAAGCCTATGAAACTGGATTCTTGCCGTGTCCGTTAGAACTCGATGGCCGATCGCTGCGCACAGTCACCATCGAAATATTCTTCAAAGGGACCGCTGCCCGGACTGTGTCAACATCGCCGTGCAAAATCCATTGAAGTATATCTTCATGGTTGCTTTATGGCTGCCAGCGATTCGATGTTTTAACAGATACACATACTCCCCGAGTCGGGCTTGTAGCACTGTTTCGGCGCTCACGTTCGTAGGGGGATCTAGGCAGTTTTATTTTCAACCAGTATCTGCGTCAAACCGGCCGAATTTGTTTTTGGTTAATCCTGTTTTCATCGATGCCCGAGGTTTTTCAGTGGGTTTCTATGGGGTACACAATCGTTTGCAGACCTTTTTGTCACCGGTCCTACAATTTTTATTTAGGTTGTGCATGATTTTTTCATAGACTTTATAAAATTCTCATACATTTTACAATGTTTTTATATTTAGATCCTGAAAGCTTCTCGGAAATTATTCATTCTCGTTGTTATGCAGAATTCCATTTAAGCTTAAATTTTTTTTTTGTAGATCCTACAATATTTTTATAGGTCCTGTTAATAAATTGCTTTGATTTCAAGTCATTTCTTAATACTCCTACGGTGTGGTTTTCTCTATTAATTTTGATTCTTTGATGAAGCCGAGCAGTTTAGACGTCCTTTTATACTAAAGATTTTCTTTAAGAGAGGGTAGGCGTTAATAATAATTAATTAGAAACTGGTTAATAGTTATTCAGCAAACTTAAAGAGAATTTTGGTTAACTGGAAGTGGTTAAACGCTCGGTTCAAGGGTTTGCGATTCCATGGGCAATGGTAGATTGCAGAGTCGCAGTTGCATTGTGGTTTCCGTCCCTCAATTATCATGGGGCTTTGCACGCGCGTAAGGCGAGTTGCGGTGACGTAGGGGCGCCGTTGGGTTCGCTCAAAACTTACCCGGGAAGTATATCGGATCCCTGTTGCATGACAGAGCCGACCGTGAGCCACATCGAGTTATGTAAGTTAAAATTGTTTTCCAATTCCTCCGGATCGGGGTTGCACGGGTGCGGATTGTTCCATTCGCCCGGAGCCATTCTGGAAGTAAATGCGCGAATTCTAATAGTATAATGCAATCCGAGCCGCGTTCGCGACACGTCCGTGCTTTTAAACTGTCGACCCGATGGATATATTAACAGACGTTTAATTTCAGACGGGCAATAATAGAAAGAGAACTCGAACTTTCTTAATGAACTGAAACTGACAACACTTTCGACGGAACCGGACTTGAACAATTTAATGGTTCGAGTACAGTATCGGATACATGGATGCTCTGGCTACGGGAACAGGAGATGTAACGCAATTTTTCAACTTTTCCAGCTTACGCCGCGTTCACTCTCCGGAGCTTATGCCACAGGATAAATGTTCTATGTTGAAAATGCTGGTAAATTTATTGCTAAAGTTTACGACATTATTCTGCGGGGAGTCGATCAGGAAAATGGGATGAGACAACCAGCCCATAATTCAGTTTTGCAAGCCAACGAAGGCAGTTTTAAAAGTCACTATTTTGCAAAGCGAGTGTTCATGGGAAATTAATAATGTATAAATAAATAGCTATGAAATAATGTAAAGATGCGATGTCACTCATTTGTTAACATTATCGGACAACATAAACGTCGTCGTCGTGGTCGTCTTAAACGGCGAAGTATCGCCGGGAGCGATCACGTTATCGTAACTTCCTGATTCGCCAGGATCAAGTGTTTAACTAGCTCCGAAGGAAAAGCTCCGCCTGGACAGGAAGTTTCAGCTTACTTATTATTTTTCTTGCCGCCTTACCTAGCTTGGATGAACAGCATTACCGAAACTGCTAAGAAAGCAGTCGCCATGTAAATCCAGACGTGGGTCGACAACGGGTTCAGGAACGAGAAGAGATCGGGCTCCTTCTCTTCAGGCTTGCCGAATAAAATGCTGATACCTGGCGCGGACACAACGGGTCAGATAGCATCGTTTCAAGCGTAACACACCGGAAGAATTCGGTGTATCAACGAATAGAAGAGCACCGTACCTAGGTTCATAAACGGCATCGTGAAATCGACCGCGCTTTCACGCTCGTAGGTGATCGTTAGATCGCAGATCGCAAGGTCAGCCTCCTGAAACCGAAATTTTCATTCGATTACATCGAATTACGCTTCAATCCTCGTACGTTCCACGGAAATCGTTCTATAGTTTAAATCAACAAATTACGTTTCATTGATAGGATCGCATTTTAAAGAACCGCGTCTCACGCCAACAGAAAGAGATCGATCATTTTGCGATATGTATAAATAATGGGTGGTTTCACCCTGAGGAACGTATAAGGATTAATACTTTTGCCAAGTGTTAGTGGTTGTTACCGTTGATTCGTTTGATTAATTAAATCTTGTTTGCCCTCTAACTGTTACGTACGTGATCAAGCAGACGTCGGATAAGACCGTTCCACTGCTTTGTCTCCTTAACGTATGAGCCGTAGTTCCCGTCCGGTACTAATTCAAATTCATATTTAAAATGCAACAGCTTGGAAATCTCCTCGATCAGATCGATACAGAAGCCTTCGTAACGGGTTGAATCGATCAGGATGCCTCGAGTTGCGCTGTCCGTAACTTCCATTACGTACGGTGGACCCTGGTGAATTTTTTTCAAGCATTTTACTGTATAACATTATCGCAGAATTTCTGATGGTTCATCAAACAAGACGGAATTGAAACGGTTCATGAAACAAGACTTTTATTTTTATACGGGTGTCCCAAAATTTCTTCAACTCCCCGAAATGTCCTAGAGGCCGCTCATTTTAGGGAGATAAAGGAATTTTGGGACACCCGTATAAAAATAAATCGAATATGATCCGCCAGCTACATACCACTTTGGTAGAAATCATGAACTTTTTTAGTTCAATTGATTTGACCAAGTAATTTTCGCGTTCCTCTTCGGTGCCGATCGGATGGAGTCCTTCTGGATCCCAATATCCGATTTTAACAGTGGTATCTTCCCTCACGTCCATGATGGCGACATTAAGATCTTGACGACGTCCGTTCTCGTCAAACGCCATCGGTCCAGTCATTTTGCCTTGCTTCGATAACTGCAGAAATTACGAATCATTATTTTTAGTCGGGTACGATATCTTTTCACTGACGAGCCGAAAAGTTTGCAACGAAGTTTTTAAGAAACTTTGACAGCCAATTTCGCTTTATTTGTATTCAGGAACTTTCTGCTACTTTTATTATTTCATTCTCGAAAAATTCTCAATTTTTAATGAATGTTCCCGTGCATTGAAAAATGGATGAGAGGACCTTTTTACTAACTTAATGTGAACGTCAAAAATTGAAAAGGTGACAAGAACATTTTTTCGTCAGCCCAATAATATGCAATTTATGAAGTAGATCATTTAAATGGATCATACGACGATATTGCTAATATTTTAAATTTTAAATTTTGTGTTTAATATTTCACAATTGGAGCAAAAAAATTTTGCATACAAATCCTCAGTCTAGTGATAAGAAGCAATGTATGCACATGTCAGAGGCATTAATATGTCGAATAAAATATAATCTTAAAAAATAATAATTTTGATGACGCATTACTGCGTCGAATTTTCGATTCACTACAAGATTCTATTTTGTATCGCATATAATCAGTAACTTTTGCCATAATCTCGTGCTTTCCAAGTCCGAGGAAAAGTCAATGGGGCTTTACCTCGCGTATAAGGTTGGTAATGTTGGGACCTGCGTTGTATTTCGTTGAATTTTCACAAGAGAGCGGTACTGGGTCTATAGCTACAGGCTCCTTGGAATCCTTATTTCTTGCGTTCAAGGTCTCCAGCGCGTTGTAAAACAGGAATACCGAATCGTAGAGCACTGCTGACTCCATCTATACCCATAAAATTTTATCAATTTATAGACTGAACACTAGGTTAAATTAAACTGGATTTGTTACCATTTTTTCCTTTGGTTAAATTCTTTGAAAGTAATACTTGGATTTTTCAGAAACAGTATACTTGGTAACAACGATGGTTTTAGAATATTCTATCAAAATTTTGTTGTTGTTGGTTTTGATGTTTTGTGTAAATGTAGGACACAATGCTTAATTCATCTTCAAGTTCAAAATCAGTCTTAATTTTTGTCTGTACTATTGTTTGCATCACGAAATTACCATAGGTGAAATATCGAAATTTTTTTGAATCCACTGGTACGTTACGAGGGGGCTCAAAATTTTTGCAATTATTATCTTGTAATTTTACCAAAGTTATCCCCAATTTAAATTGAATTAAAAGTACACTAACAAAAAAAAACATACTTTTTGTGTTTATTGAATTTTTACAATTCCCCTTCCTAAAAGGCATTAAAAAATCTCGATCCTATACAAAATATCGAAAGAAAAAGGGGACCCAAAATTATATTTTGCGGCCGGGGGTCCGAAAATTTGTAATTCCGCCACTGGTTACAGCAGTTCCGAACACATTCAAAAGTTGAGCGGCTAACGAGTTGAATGAACATTTACAATTCAACTGTACACGAAACACTCGGAAGAAATCAGAGAAAACGGGTGTACCCGCGAACGAAGCAAGCTCCGTTCCCGCAAGAGCAACTTTTTCGTCGGCACGCGCAACGTTGCACTGAGAAATGGAACATTAAGCTGGTCCAATCTTGGAAAATTATAAAACAACAGGCTTAATTATTTTACTTGGTGGGTTTTGTGTTTGCATATAGGCGAAGAAAGGGCGGGCAGTGTGTCTGCGCTCTCTCACTCTCTCTCTCTCCGTTCAGCGCGTGTGTACGCGATACAAAGGGAATCGGCGGAGGCTAATGAAACGAAAATTAAGGCAGCCCGTCAGCTGCTCATAAGTACTGTGTCGTGGGTGGATTTCCCAGCAAAAGGGTTGGGCGGTTACCCGTTGCATCCTCGGGAAACACAGGCCGCGGTGCTCCATTATGCCGCGGAGTTAATGAAGAAATTACCCCGAACGGCTGAAGCGGCGGGCATTTAGACAATTCTTTCGCGACTGACGCCGTAAACGACTTTATTATGCATACGGTGAAAAAGTCATGATTAAAACACACCAATGCGGAAACACCGACAATGTCGCTCGAAACGCGGTGAAATTGGTCGAGGACGATGGGGAAAAAGGGTAGTTCAGTGCTAGGGGTGGTTGTCAGCCGAACGTGAACGACCAGGAATCGTTTAAGCTGTGTCTTCCTGATACTCTTCCATTTCATGGCTTCCCTGAAAAGCTACCAGCCAAGGTCTCTGCGCTTATATCAATTCAATGAACTTTCCCAAGGGTAATCCCTTTGGTGACGGCCGACGGTGTGAGTTTATTAAAAAGGTATTTTTATTCATCTGTACGTTCTAGCTTGCCGCACGACGAATGAAGATCAATTCGCCTAAATCCGAACCACGGGCCACCGTAATGCTGCTACCTTCGTTTGATTTCAATCGGAACTTTCAAAAATTGTTCGCTCGGAGCCATATACAAAATTCTCAAGTCAGTTTAAATGTTTATGATTCGACAGCGGAAAAATGAGTAGGTGTAATTTGAAACAGTAAAAGCATTCGAAGAATTTCAAAACATTGTTATATTATTTTCAATCTATTAAATATATAAAATAGAAATTTCTATTTCACTCCAGTTTGAAAATTTTTATTTTGCATAAAGATCCGCTGTCTATTTATGATAGATACGTTAATTATTCTTAACTTACTCGTGGTATAACGTACTATAACGAACTCTCAGCTCTGGAACAATAATGTTCGATTCGACAAATTATTTTGTACCAATAACAAAAACTTTCTTAACAACGATATATCTTTAGACCACCGAAGTTGCTAAACAGTTATCGCGTTAAACAAAACAAAAAGAGCGGGATAATAATCCATTCCCGTTCCGTTCCATGAATATTTAATTCCCGAAGAATTCGTTTGAATTTATATCCTGCAAAAAAAAAACACGACCGATTAAACCTCGCTTTAATTACCCAATTAATTCCGTCCACGTCGTTCTCTCTCAGGCTGAGCCCCGTGATGTTAGCTATTGTACGATTCCGTACTTCTGTCAACGGCAACTTGGTGGAGTCCTGCGGACAGAACGAGAAATACGTTATTTTTGTTTGAAATGCAAGCGCACGTAAAATTCTGATAGACTTGGAAATCGAATATACACACATATAGATCTTAAGGACATGTCATCATAATTGTAATGACGTACAACTGCAGCACCGCCTATATTTTAACATTTTTGAACTAGTATATCACCTGGGACGCTTAAAAACAAGAAAAGTCGCGAAAGTTTCAGATCGATTGTTCTACCAATGGCAAAATAACACCATCCTTCGCGTGAAAGATGTGTCGAATTGTTACGAGGAACGGACGAGGGTTAAAAAATTATCGATAGCCGGAGGGGTCGATAGGGAACGTCTGGCAACGGCGTCGAACTTGTCCAACCGTTTCTCGTCATCTGCTTCGGTCCGTTGGTTCCTCGAATCTAGAGTGATCCCCGGAAAAAGCGATCCGTCACTTTATATGCGTCCAAAGGATCCGACACGGACGTGCATCCTACACACGCGGCCGAATGCGAAAAAGGTGGACGAGCTTTTGAAACGGCGCTTCCTGTTGTTTCGCTGCAACGACCCGGGAATAAGTTCGGAATTCGCGCAACCTCGCCCAACAGAAGGTAACGATAAGAAACACATTTGCAAATGGAAACGAGACGTATCATGGAACTTTGCCTGCGCCGTCGCGCGCGCCGTTGGCCGAGCAAACGTTTTTCTTTGTTCGTTCTTCGCCCGGCAAGTATTTCGTTCTTCGAACTATCGGGAAACTCCGCTCCGCGCGACCGTCCCTTTTCCGCTTTTGTTTTCATCGCAAGCTTGCAATTTTCTTGGAACAACAGCCCCCCGCCCGTTAGGATCGAACATGCTTGTCAGAGGTTTCTGAGTGAAATGCATTACTTGTTGGATCGATGTGTGGCGTATCACCTCGATGATCCTTGCTATTAACCGCGTGTAATAGTATGATTCTTATTTTCCACATTAAGTGCCGCAAGTTCAACAAAGAAAAATACATATTTTTCGTTAATGTTTATTGATAGAAGATAGTGAAAGTAAACTTCAATTTTTAAAATTTAGAAATAATTTTTTTATTTCGGTCCGATATTCTTCAAAATTTTCACGAAAACCGTTTATTTTATGAGAAAAAAATAATACAATCTAAAACACGCAACTTGTATTCGATCCGGCAAATAATCTAGAAGAAGAAGAAGCACTTAATTATTTTGATGTTTAAGAGCTTCGCGGCACGTTTTCCCGTTTTCCGATTGAGCTCTAACTTTGCACAGATTATTTTTTTAATTATTATGACAATCTCTGGAGGGTGCCGTAAAAGAAACTTCGGAAAAAATATTCGACAAGAGTAAACATAAGAAGTACCCTAGTGTGTAAGTGCTTTAGTCTATCTCTTTCAAATATGATCCTCTGCCTTTTTTATCATCGACTGGTAGCAAAAATTTACCGGCGCCTGAAGTTCCGGGTGTGAAAGAAATGAAAGGGAAAGAAAAAAAAGAGAACTAGAAAAAAACCTCGGATCCGTGCTGCTTCTAGGTACTATCTTTTTGTTCGGGGTTGGTAGAGGCAGCCGATAGGTCCGGGCAGGATTGAACCACTGGCTACAGTTCAAAAGATATCGTGTTTAGTGTCGTTTCAATCAGAAAAATGCCACAAGCAAGTCGGGGAAGTACCATAAAAAAATAATGAAAAATAAAGAGGTTTTACAATCGTATTAGTAGTGGTTCACATCGATAGACCCGACCCCGTATCGTATTATGCAGCATGTTTACACTTTACACTGCTCGACGACCGAGGCAGCTCGAGCTTGTTGCCCCCTCGCACCGTATGTTCCGCAGCGGAGGGGATAGACAATTTTTACATACGCCTATTGGTTCCCGAAACTAGACCAACAGTGTTGTGTATTGCTCCTACCATAATGTAAATGCCAACCGCAACACTCCCCATAAGTAACACTTAAGATATGCTGTATTAGATTGAAAATCATGTGGTCACTAATGACCTCGCTGTTAATGTGACCACGTTAAAATAAACTATGAAAAAAAAAAAAAAAAGTGTTGTGTATCTTTTCGTGCATCGTTTTGCTCCGTGCAGGTCGAGGGCAATTAAAACGTGTGTTTGCCGCGTGTAAAAGTCGATCGCCGAGCGAAAGGTGGTTTAAGGTTATCGAGACCGCGGCATCGGGTCGCCGTGAACGTTGACGTTGACGTGGGTCCGCCCCATGTCTCACCTTGACTCGTGAGCCGAGTGGCAGCGTTCAACGAGGCGCCTTCCTCGAAATTCTCGACAGCCGGGACAAATACAGATGCATCGTGAAATTTCTCACGGATTCTTCGGGTACGCCTCCTCCCCCCCACTGCCTCTCCCGTCATCGTCGCGTCGCCCGGTACACGGACAAATTTCGTTATTTGCGAACCAGCAGAGGAGCGTTCAAACAACTTCATCCGGACTGCCGCGCGCGGCGATCAAAGAGCTTCCTCAGCCGGCCGTTACAACGTGACAGTTTTTAAAAGAGGGGAAACAGATTTCGGAAACTGTACGACCTACGGGAAACCGTGCGAACGATTTTCCTCGTTTTTTTTTCGACGTCGATGTTTAAACCTGTACCGTGCAGAAACGAACGGACCGAGAGGAAGAGACCACCGAGGACGCACGTATCGCGTGATATTTCAAAACAAGGTTTTATGATTAATTCTGCACGTATAAATTGACCGATTTTTAGTTTGATATGAAAAGTACCGAGTCAAAGTGGATATTTCTAAACAAGGTTTTATGATTAATTCTGCACGTATAAAATTGACCGATTTTTAGTTTGATATGAAAAGTACCGAGTCAAAGTGGACCTTGGCCCTCGTCATCCAAATGTTAATAGACCAATTGAGATTTTTAACTGGCATCGTCTTGGCGCGGAGATAGATTCTTCCACTTCGTATGCCTATTGTTTCGCACGTGCTTTTTCCTTTTTTTTTTCTCTTTTAAAGGATAACATTATTCACCTTGCGTGAAGACCCTCGGTGCACCGCGAGCGTTGTTATTTATGGAGGCATTGTTACGTGTTCGCCAGTAATGCGTCATAAAAAGCGGATTCCGGGGGGGGCGTAGGTGGACGAAGCTGTGTTCAGAGTCCGAACATCGGACCACACAACGTTGGCCCGCGTATCGTTGAAAACAATTACTTGCCATAATTTATAGGACGGTTTAGTAAAAAGCCCGGCAATTCTACCGGTTAATGGAGTTGCTTCGGCGATGCGCACCCGACTTTGTTAATGATCGAATCTTGGAAATGTCCTAACGAATACAATTATTTCAACTTTCCAAATGTTTTGTATTAAATATTAAAGATTCTGACAAAAATTCCTATTTAAAAATTTCAAAATTTCTATTATTTTCATTTATAATTAAACCCCTCTAAAGTTTAATTTCACTAAAATATTCTCTAAAAGTCTTCCTAATTTTTCAGAATTTGAAAATCTCAACCAAACGCTACCATATTTTCAAACGTCTCGAAACATTCTACATATCTTCCTAATTAAGGAAATTCGAGAGACGTGAAAGCGGCAACGAACAAAACAACAATCGTGCGCAACTTGTTGCTAAAATTTCGGTTCGCATTCCATGAAAGAATGACTACGTCGGCGATGCAGCGTTCTTAAAATTCTGCAGAAAAATGAATGCATTTCGTGAAATTCACATTCGCGCGATGTAAGGGGGAGAGCTGCTCGTGAAACGTTCCTTGGCATCAATCTCATAAATAACCTAGCGTTCCCTGAATTTTGTTGCTTTCAACATGGGATTTGCATTAAACGGAGGCGAGTAAATTTCCCGAAATAAGCCGCCCGTTATGGAAAACCGGGTCCGCGAAACGCGCGGAAAATCTACTTTGAGTTGCGCCACGGCAACAAACTGTAGACGAACAAAATGGCGGGCGTAACGCTGTGTGTTTTATTAATACTTCGCCGTCTGACGTGTTCTCGCGTTCCATATCTCACTTTATAGATTAATTTCGGCGAAACCTAAATTCAGTGGAATGTTTAGTTGGTAGTTGCGGCGACAGATGTGAGAGATTATTTTCCGAAACGCGTTCGTACGCATCGTGAAAATAATCACTCGTGGAACGTGTTAATCCTAAATCGAAGTTCTCGATAATTTCTCGTATTTTTAGTTGCCGTTCGATAATTGGTGCACGTAATTGAGCCAGAATAAAATATTTTCTTGCCTGTTACAGTCTGTTCTGTTCATAATTTTTCATTATGTTTGGGAATTCACGAACCGGATATTACTCCCTGAACGAGTTTGCAACAGCTCGTTTTAATAATAAAACACAAATGTTGCATTGAAAGCGAGGCGAGATTTATTTGATATTCGATGGATTACTTCGTTCTGCGCCATAGCTCATCGGAGACCAACGGTAGCCACTATAAACGAATAATCCGATTAACTGGAATTCACCGCCGACTAAATATTGAAGTGAACCCCGGCAAAGGGGAAGATGAAACTATGAAATATTCAAATCGACTGTATTTCAAATTTTTGATTAATTTCCAACGTCTTCGTGGAAACTTTAAGACTCCTTTAGCATGAAAGTTCTTCGCGTATTTCCGCGATTGCTAAAACCGGGGAAGAGTTGCTATTAATTAAGATTAAACATTCAAGCGAACGATACCAGATATGTAATGAAGAAATTGCTGTAGTCCGCGAGCAGTTTGACCTCCTTCGCTTGGTGGAGCACGTCCATGATTCTATTTGGCTCGACGTCTACGAGCACGTTGCTGATGGCCAAGGAACGAATGTCCTTTAGGACAGCTCGAAAATCCGGCCCTTCGCCGATCCTTCTTATCGTGACCACAGTGTCCCTGTTTCGCTTGAGTGACAGGGCCTGTTTGATTCGCGAGAGACCATCGTTGTTTTGATAGACAGCCGCAAATGTACCCCATTTCATAGATTCCACAACGTCGGCGATCATCTGGAAATGGGTTTCAATTTTTGATCATTATTTAATGTTATTTATTATTTTTGCTACATCTAGTACTTGCTACATTACAAGAGTCCGTGAAAAATGTCCGTGTTAATTAGTTTGCAATGCGCATTCCGAATTATGATCGCACTCGCGCGAATAATTCTCTCGCGGGAGTTACGACACAGAATATCATCACATAATTAGTTAATAAATCGTACAGGTGTGCGTGTGGAATAACTCGCTGATCTCGCAGAAATAAATGTGATATTTCCCCGTTGCATTTAGAACTGATTATTATAAATTGCCCGGGATTTTACAGAATATCATGTAGACATTATTTCTAGCAATTCGTGTCGACTACATTTAAACTTCCACATTTGACATAAAAAAGAAGAAAAGGAAAACAAAAGAAGACGTTGTCGAAGAATGTTCAAGTAAAAGAGGTATGCAGCTGAGATGTGCAAGGAGCGGTCGTATAGAAATTTTTATGTCGGTTCGCTTCGCGGAAAGCACCGTAGTATCAAAAAGCTAGCACGACGTGATAAATACGACAAATTTAAGAGATCAAGTCGAATCTATTATATTTATAACAAGCTATTTCGCGGTGGTAAAAATCTGGAAAAGGAGAAGTTACGCGTTTCTTGGCTCAGTGAGGAAGGAAACATACTGTAAGAGAGGATTCGAGGGAGCACGATATATAGAAATAAGAAAGGAGGTATAAGGGTATCGAAGTATTTTTTATATCGTACCTACCATGTAGGAAATTTCTTTATAACATGTTGTTGGGATCGGGAACTCGCAACTAAGGATTCCGAAAAGACAAAAATACGCAAGCCCGTGAAGTATAACAAACATTCTACGAAGTATCATTTATTTATACGCTCCGCAGCAGACATTTTCGTGAATGTCTAAACAACTTCTCCGAGCGTCCGGCATTTCCAGTTTAATTTCTATAATTCATCGACAGCGTTGCGTTCGGCGATCAATTTTTCTTTTCCATACACCGCGCCGAAAAGCGTAAAGCACGGTGAACAGCTCCAAAGTTGCCAGCTCGAGCGCAGCCTTTGATCGTGCTCATTAGCTTCGACTTACTGGATTAATGTGCTAGCTACTTGAAGCCCGCTCGATTTGCCTCGTTTGACGCGTAATTTAAAATGCATCGGAACGCCGCCGCGCCGCGCACCGTGTCGCCATACTGTCGCGTGTTCCTCCGCGTTCGTCACATTTCGACGAGCTTCGCATAAAGCGCCAGACGCGAGCGTCGCGACGCGGGGCCGCGTCGAGATTAATCGTGTTTTTAATATAGCCGGAGAGATTTCCGTCTCAAGCTGGGGCTGCCATCTACGAAATTGTTAATCTAGGACAAAGAGCATTTTCGCCCGGAAACTTTTACGCGACAGTATAGTTGAAGAAGTTGTTTGTTTATAATTCATTAAAATGATTCCGGCTTTAAATGGACGTGATAATTGTTCTCTGTATTAAACACTGTTATCTGATTAAATGGTTAATACTGGTTAAGAAACAGAGGGCTAAGGTGCAGGCGGATCTCAGTAGGTACTGGACACCCCGCATCCAACATTTAATTTATCTGACGCTATCGCTACAACTTCCGCTTACCTTGCCGACCATATCGCTATCGGGGAACACGTTAACGGTCATGGACGTTCGACTGTTCTCCTCCTGGTCAGCTTGCAGTTCCTCGTTTTGTCGCCAGAAATAATCGATGTGCGGGATATCGAAACGTGCCGCGGTGCTCGCCACGATCCCGTGTGTATGGGGGCTGGAAGGGCCGAAGATTGCTGCCACACCTTCCTCGATGAGTTCGCAAGCTGCAACGTTAAACGTGCCCTCCACATTGCCCGTTCCGAAAGTTACATCGCATTAACTGCGCAAATGAAGCGCCCTCGAGATTGCCTGAGAAGGGCCGGCCACGTAAGCGGTTACGAGTAAACCGTGCTAGCTATACGGAAATCAAGATTTCTCCCTCCCTCTCGCGCGTGCGCGGTTAACGCGATTTGTCGCAAAAACGCAGCGCCGTGAATAATTAGAAGCTCGAACGATACTTCTGCATCGTTTTCTAAAGAATTCTAGGAATTTGTCTGATTGTGGCTAAGCGTGTTTGTAATTGGCTAAGGGGAAACTGTTCTATGAAATTTTCTGTTTCCATTTAACAGTGCTGGATAGAATCCTGCAATAAAAATATCTGTTTTCATTACGCAGGATATTTTTGAAAAACACCGAATAATTGTGACTCTACCAAATCGTTGCTAAAAATTCATTCGAAGCATCTCTTTATACAAAAAGAAAATGCATTCGTTCATTTATTAAGCCTACGACCGTATTTCTCTAGAAATGAGAAATGTAAAGAAGGTTCGTTCTGTAGATTTTGCAGGAATAACCACACTAATGGCGCAGAGGAGAAGAATGGTGCAGAACGGATCGGCGGCAGCTTTTGTAGTGTTTGCACGGTTGTTCATGCCGGAAGAAAAATAAAGTTACTTTCGCGTCGAACGGATGGAGAAGTGATTCTGACAATATCCGCAGTAATAAACTGAAAATAATAAACGAAAAATACGAACTCCGATCGATAAACACACAGCACTACTGAATCCAGAACTATCGCGTAGCAACTAAAAACACTGAAAAGTGAATGGAACAGCTAATCTGCATTTCGTTGAAAATAAAATTACGATTCCATCGGCTGAACGCATTATATTATATCATTGACTCGTTATCGAATTAAACGAATATTAGCGAGATTATTAGTGATAATGTTAAGATACGAAACCGGCCGTTCGACCGTACCTCATTGTTAAAATAATGAATATTATTAACGGTATTCCACTTTCGCGAGATGATTTCCATTCTAATATCGCCCGGGTATTATATCCAGGCCAACAAAAGTGTACTCTACGAGGGAAAATCAGCCTTTCAGGTCGCTCGTCTGGTAACAAAGCGAAGGCACGGCAGAATCAGGGGTAAATATTAAAAGTCGAGTACGTTGCTGGAATCGACTTATCGGCGCAAAAAGGAACGGCAGAAGAAGCGTCTTCCAATCAGGGTAAGAAAAGCGCTCTGATTATTGCTCCGAGAGGACACGGCGCAGTGGAGTCTTTTAAATATCAAACTTTATTGGGGTGGCAAAGGCGGGAGGAGGGTGATCCGGCCGCTCGACACTTATTATCGGTTCCATCATCTCTGGGAAGGAGTTAACGCAAAATTTATCGCGATATCGAGACGAAGCGGAAGCGGAGGCGTCGACGGAGGACCAAAACGGCGAGGAAACGGAACGAACGAACGAACGGGATAGTTATTTTCCAGCGGTAGAGTTCGCTGGTAATTGACACCGAGGCCGCTTCCCTCTCGATGCTCGTACAATTAATCAAGA
Source organism: Lasioglossum leucozonium (assembly GCA_028454225.1). NCBI lineage: Eukaryota > Metazoa > Arthropoda > Insecta > Hymenoptera > Halictidae > Lasioglossum > Lasioglossum leucozonium. The sequence continues at coordinate 13,188,270 of CM052215.1, read as the reverse complement.
CAGGACGCTCGTACTTTGCCAGTCGGATGGCTCGTCTATACGTCCATTAATTGGTTCATTAGTTATTTTAATCGCGTGCCGCGGCTGATTTTGTCCCCCATCCTGCCGTTCGTCCTCCGCCGACGTTAAATTACTCATAAGCTGTATCGAGAATTTATACGTACCCGCGGCGGCGGTCTTGAAGCTGTCGGTATTAACCGCTACTTGCCTTATGATGGACTCTAATTTGAATGCGGGCGCAGCGTGCTCGAATCTCGTCTCGTCCACCGCTTTTAGAAATGCCTCCCTGTACTCGTCGTCGCCATCGTGGAAGATTGCGCCTGACAACAATGAGAAACGTGATATATTATTCGCTGGCCGCGTCAAAGATATTTCCAAGTTGCCGCAGAGAAGCGGAGCAGAAACTTTCCCCGCGAACGCGCTCGCCGTTGTGATTTTTAATTTCCGGGCTGGTGGCTTCATACAGAACTAGCTGGAATCGATGAATGCGTGTTGAATAGTTGGCTAACGAAGGAACACGCCGCAGTGATTGTTGCGATTAGATTCAGCGGAGTTTCTGATCGAGCCACAAGGTATACAGTACGTTTTTCGAGGGGTTGAATTATTAATTTCACCCTCTATAAGAATATAAAGAAAAAAATAAATGGTTCCATTAAAAACAAAAAAAAACGATGACCGGCACTGTGTGTGTGTGTACTATCGTATCTGTGGAATTATCGATTATTAGTAGACTGCGCATCCTTTTTGCAAAGTAAAAATCCCATAATAGTTTTTTTAGGCTGAAAACAACGTAACACTATTCCTGGATTTTTCTAATTTTTCACTGTTTTATATTTCCTCATAAATGCATAAAAATCCACTGTCTAATTATTAGTGTAATAAGATTTTTTAAAGAAGGAAGTTTCTAATTAAGCAATAATTATTTTGTATATTTGTTTCTCAATTGTATCATACACGTTAATTAAAGCATGTAAACCTATTTTCAACGCACTTTCGTATATATCAATTTTTTAAATTCGACGCTACCAATACTTTGCGCTCCCTGGTTGTAACAGCATGCCATATGCAGAGTTAGCACAAAGTGCTGAAACAGCCAAGCTGGCCATGGGAATTGGACTAATCAAAGGTAAGGCAATCGTCGCGTGTTGGAATGATCAATGCAAATCGAAGAACAATCAGGCTGATTGTTACACGTGGGGTGGGCAAGATCGATGCGTAAGCAATTAACGAGAACGTAACTTGGACACGTGTAACGAACGCGGCACAACAAACGTTTCATCCAAGGATAATCCGCTCGAAAATATGCCAGAGAAGTTACTTACGAGTACAGCTTGTTTATAAAATATAATAATCCTCGTGAATTTTGTTTACTGACAATTAACAAAGGATTCTGATAATTAAGATGCTTAACGAGTCCTAAATACTAAATCTGCTTTATTTCGAAACTATTTTACCATTTCGAGGAATAGATAATTAACATTATTTCATTCCTTCAGATCCATTTAGCATGTGTTGTTAATTTTCATTGGTAAAACGCGTGTCGTTGAAGTCGGCATTATTTTAAGATCACTGTTTATTCCTCTACATGTATACTAAAATATTAGTGGACGCAGAAAATTTTCTCCACAATCGGAAATTCGGTGTTGAAATACTTTTTTTTTGAATTTGTTAAAAATCAACCATGTGTTTTTTTTTGTTTTTGGCAATCTAGCTACAGCAATCTGAAGTTTATGTTTTCCCTACTCGACCCATTTTTCCCGGTGCTACTTCACACAGCGACAACAATATTTCGAACTATTTGTAATGCTGCTTTCGCGACATACCCTCGGCGTGATTCAAATTGAAAATATTTTACGAGTGCTCGTATAAAACGCTTGAGGATTCAACGGTGCCCATCGAACTCATAAAGAAGCGAATAATCCGAGATCGGTCAAATCGTTTCGCTGGCAGCGCCACTTTTTGTATCGAACGGGAACTATCATGAAGGTGATATTATTTGCGCAGCAACGTTTCCATTTCCGGTGACAACGGCCGTCGTCGGTGCGAGGCATTACGCCGTCCGATACCGCAGTTGCAGGTGCAGAAAAGGAAGTCGCTGCGTCGCGATGCGCCGCGCTGGGACGAATCGAACGGCGAGAAACGATTTAACGCGAATTATCTCGAGCTTTTCGTATACGTCCGGCAGCCTCGTCGAGTCACTGGACACGATGCATTCAAACATCCCCGTTATTGCCGATCCGACGAGCCGTTTACACACGCGTCGGTGGACTCTCGACGGAAGAAACCGATTTCGCTGCCGAGAAAATTGGACAATTTCGCTTGAACATCCTTCGGCTCGTCGCGATGCTAGCCAATCGGCCTTCTGGTCGATAATCAGAACCTGCCGCTCCGCTATAATCTCGTACTTACAGAGTTATCAGAGACTCGTGCCATTTTTTATTTTTTTTGGCTGTTAAACAATATTCTTTCCTTAGAACACCGGTCTGTAAAATTTCACTACCTCTTCGTTTAAGGGTAGCACGGGGTTGAAAAGCCTAAAGTTTACCTTTTATCTTCTCAGTTATTTCTTGAGATATCTGAATGAACCGAATACGGAAAATTTATTTGGTATATTTTTGTTTCAGAATTTTAAATTATTTATCAAGGATTGAAAACAATTAAACAAAAAGGGTTAAACAGTGAATTCAGCTATATCATACCTTCCAATTAAAATTTAATTTCAACGAGGTAGTTGTAACCTAATAAGATTAATGTAAACTAATTGTAAGTTAGACACTAAGTCATATTGTAACGTATCCATATATTGTATAATTTGTAATATATTATATGCTATTATGTATAAGCGTTACATGGTTTAAAGCAATATATAAATAATAATATCATAGCTCCTGTTATCTGTCTCCCCGATTACTATTAAGAAACTTCATTACACACACATTTCAATCAGAAACGAATGCTTGAAACTACCACTTAATCAATGCGTTGCAAATATATTTGCAGGCATAGCTTGAAATATTCGCGCGCGTAACACATTCATTTGTCAAATTAATCCCTGTTTTGATTAAAAGGTTTCCAACCAGCGTTGCATTAATAACATCAGAAACCTTATTTATTTTTTGCGATGAAAAAGCACGCAGCACGCGTCGTTCGTCCTCACAGCAAGTTTCACTGATGAACATTTTCATGTGGAACGTGTACTGCGCGAATTATATTTTCCAATATTTCTTCGTTAATACCTTTTTTACGTTACATTTGTAAGTTCGTCGAATCGACGACATTTTTCACAAAAAAAAATAAATCGATAACACTATCAACTTATTTATAAGATTTCGAGTGTTATTTTTTTATATTCTAATAATTAATTATTTAATATCATGAATAGTGAAATTTATTAATAGCAATTATCAAAGAGTTTCTACTCTTGCCCAACTTTCGAGAAGAATCTTCGACCAGCGTGCGACGTTCTGTCACTTCGATCGAAACTGTCGAAACTGTCGATGGGTACGCGTCGAAGCGCAACGGTGACACCATGAATAATTAAAGGGGATGTTTAATGAATTATTTTGGCATACTAATCATGCGTTCGACGCAGGGACGCGTGCGCGCGATCGACGCGACGGTGCGTTTGCATAACACCAGCCAGCATGCTGGCAAACATGATCACGATTGTCAGTCATGAAGATAATTTCAATCATTCAGGCAGCAGCCACGGAACTGGGCGATCATCCCATCAGCCAGTGGTCAAACTTGACTGACTGGCAGGCCACTCCATATCGTATTTCATATCGATACTTAGACACTGGACCGTAATCCTCCGTCAACTGTCGTGCTTCGACGCTTACGGCGGGATTACGTTGACGATAATGGCTACCGACTGCGAAATCAATAATAGTCTGCGGATGCTGCAGCAACTGTTTCGTCCACAGTCTTGGGCTCCGTGACGGTTTATCAACCTGTTTTTGCAGGACCTGTCCGTGAGACTGTTAAACTTTCCTTCGATAGAAAGAGTAATGTTATCGATTATCTTGAAGTTATCCGACCTTCTTGGATAGTCCTACTTCAAGTTTCCATGTCGGAAAAGACGAACTATTCTCCACATAAGGGCGTCCACAGAATGTACCAAAAAATTTACATCGCGATTTTAGAAAAACAAATGTTTTACGTTCAATTAGGCTTAAAACAGCATTTCCGGTTACGTTTCGCTTGTGCCGCGAAGCGTTATGTATTTTCATTACAAAATGTCCAGTTTAGCAGGTAAGCTTCGGGCAATAAAAACGTTGAAAAGTGTGATATGTTTAAAAATGCCGTGTCATTTTATCTGACAAGCACAGATCCAACATACGTATACATCAGATATGTTTTGATTTTCATTTTATATTGCGAATTTTATGAAATTCATAGCGCACGCCAAATATTACAAAAAAGCTTGGAATAAACAATTTCAATAAAAATTTATAATTTGCCTTTGTAATAAAATAATTGCGTCTCGATTTCATATATATTTTTATGCACGCTTTCCCGTGTTGCGTTTTTCTAGATATGGTAAAATCAATTTTTTCGAGATACCATTTGATCTTGCCGAGTGGGCATTCTTTAACGAGGATGGCCCGAAGCAATTCCACGATTTTCCAACGACGATCATCAACCTGCCTTCGACCGTGCTTCTTATGTGTACTTAACATGCATAGGATTTTTCCCTCGATGGGCACTGAAATTCCATGGGGACGACCGCACAGCGGTTAGCGCTGGCTAATTTTCATGGAGATTAGAGAACGGACGAATCAAAGTCGCAGAGATGCAATCAGTCTCGGTTAACCCGAGAGGATCGCCTGGCCAACGTGAATTGCCTGGAATTGTCTACACATCGTGTCCGAGATATGCTGCTACGATCCAGTGATACAGGCGATCAAACAAATCAATTAGTGTACTAATTGAGAACACACTATTGAAAAATCGCAATGCTAAAAAATCCCTGTCACATTTATATAAAAGCTTTTTCTATTCGAATCGAAACTTTTGTTTTCCAGAGTACTTTTTTTTATCTGTTTTCATCGGAATTTATGATGCAAGAACGTTTTACGAAAAAAGAAAAAATTGTTCCACACGTATTAGATTCCAATATAGCTTATTAAAATGTTCCAGAAATCTTCCGAGCTTTGAGTTAAATTGTTAACGAACTTGGAGCGTTGATTGTTTTCTGAACTAGCGGCGATATTAAACAACGCCCGGCACGGACCAGGCAATAGGAAGACTGCTCGGTACCTCGTACTTCATCATGATGTCCCAGTTGGTTAGCGTAACCAGGATAAATCTGAATGTCGTTTACATTACACGGAGGAAAGGAGGTCCCTGCTCGATAAATCCAGATTTTCGTAAATCTCAAACTGTCTGCGCAACGAGGCCTTTTCTTGGTCTACACACGATCCGAACCCCACGGGCATCTCGTTTTGCAGCATAATTAGATTCGGCATCGTGGGGTTAGGTCGTAGGGTCAAATTTTTCACTGTGCTTGACAACCATCGCGGTCCGGTAGTCGTTCACAATGTTTGATCTGTCGTTGCTTCGTACACAGTAGCAAGATTTAATTATTTACCAGTGCTTGTCAAATCATCGATTATGAATTTCCGTATATTTCATTTAATAAAATTATTTAGAAGGCTAATTTTACAAAATAATAAATTTTACTGAATCCATTAATCATGGGACCTACTATGATCGCCAAAACTGTGTTCCAATGCACAGAGAACTCATTAATTATTACGGCTATTCTGATTTCGAAATGAATGCCGGATTAATCAATTACCAATCGGCATGAATAAATTATCGTTCGCAGGAACCTCCGGAAAATAAAAAATCTGCGAGTACGAGGAAAAAAGTGAGGATAAAATCTTTCATACTCCGATGTCTTTTTCATTTTTCTGGCTTCATTATATTCGGTGGTTACTCCATTCTTTCATCATTCAGGAATGCTTCTGCGTGCCGGCTTTCACTGCCCAGGCCAATAAAACCGTGCGGTTTTTTCGAAAATAATTTTAAATGATTTACGGTGGGCCGACGTTTGATAGTAAATTGAATTTCGACCAAGTCTATTCTAGCAGAAAAATGGTACTTCGACGAGGAACCATTTTTTACGGATTCCCGTTAAATTCTACGCGTACTCGATGCTCCGGATACCACTTGAACGAACGTTTCGTTTGGCGATCGATCATTCACCTTTTTCCTTCATTCTTTCAGCTCCCCCGGCTCGCTTTAATTCCATTACGATGGATTAGAATTTCGAAACGCTCCGGCAACGATTAATATCGACAGCTGGGCGACTAACGATCCCGCGTATCGAAATAGGCGAGATACGTGAATTAGTTTACAATTCAAATGGCCATCTCGGGGAAAAAAATATGTGTCCGGGGAACGGGTAATAATTACATTTATGGAAAAGTATTCAGATATTAGGCCACTGCCACCGCAAAGTAAACAGTGAATATTGAATACGAAATTTTTCTGATGGCATACATTTATCCTATGTATGGACGCGCGGTATAACAATTTCCATAATCAAATGCATATGAATGATTCTTTTCCAACCCAGGAATATCTCCAAATTCGGTTTAGAACACTCGAAATATTCAATGCAACGACACCATTTTGTAGAATAATAAAAATTCAAATTCTAAATAAAGATTCAAGCGAACGTAACTTACAATTAATGTCTCGTTATTTTTTTCGTTGATCAAACAATTTATTGTATAATTTCGTTGATAAATTTCAAATTATACAAACAAGCGACGAGACAACACAAAAATATGATTTCGATAATAATTTCAAAATGTGGATTTCCGCTAAAAATTTCAATTCTAATCCTCACAGAGATTTCCAAGATTACTGCAATGTTAAACAAATATAAATTATAGAATCTATAAGGATGGAGTACACAGTGGATTCAAAAAGTATTTGAACACTGATCTACTCTTTTCAACTCGACCATTTTCCTCGTTAACATCGATCTTATACCTGATCTATCCAGTATGCTCGATCATCTTCGACACTTGCTCAGCCCTTTTCTCTTTTGATTCTACAATCATGGATTCTCTTTCTAACACAGCGGTTCGTCGTCGGACAACCAAGAAGACCTCTCTACTACCGACCGCCCGTTGATAGCCCATGACGATCCTAAAAGGACCATGACAGCCAACAGCAAGGGTTTCAAGTCTTCAAGTTAAACTTCAAGTGGCTCTTCAATGCTCTAGTAGGCCCTTCATATTATTTGGTAGACATTTCAAGGCCTTCGTAGACCCCGATCGTCTCCAGAAGTGCTTTAGCAACCGTGGAAGGTCGGTTGCACCTAACAAAAGGGATCTCCTATCCCGGCGGAAATACAACACTGCGATGCCAGTAATTGCGTTTACTTAACTACAGTGATTTTTCTTTCGTCTGTGATACTCTCGACTCGAATAATAGCTTCTTTCTATGGTATCGCTTTCCTCAGGTTTTATTTCGTTTCCGTCCAATAATTTCAATTTCAGCATCTCTCAGTTAGATAGTCCGTTATTCCGTTCCAATTTTATGATAATTTATGAATTTATAATATTTTAGTTGCATGCAAGAAATTACGATGTTTTTGGAGGTATAAAATATGTCACTCGAATTTTCAGTGACATATTTTACACCATTACTTCTATTTGAAAACATCGCGCTCGATGTGCCACGTCTTCCCGACGTTCGAGTGATCCAAAATTTTGGATATCTCATTTTTTTCATACTCGAAAAATAAGGTTCATCCTACCGTGTACGAGTGTGATAATACAATTTATTGTTTAATTTAGTTGATCAATTTCAAATTATACAAACAAGCGACGAGACAACACAAAAAAATGATTTCGATAATAATTTCACATAAAATGTGGATTTCCACTAATAATTTCAATTCTAATCCCCACAGAGATTTCCAAGGTTACTGCAATGTCAAACAAATCATCCCGCATTTTCTTCTATACCCTACGAACTTTCGTCCGGAACATTATGAACGCACCGTGGGTGCGCTGAAAACCGTAAAGATTACGACAGAACCGTCGGACTCCGCGTCGGCTTCGTTCGACCATCGAAACATGATTTCCACGTCGCGCATAAAGTTCTCGGTTTGCCGTGTGTTTGACCGGGGCCGAGTGTTTGGTAAAAGTGTTAAACGTCCTTAAACTGAACGGTGCAGCGTTACGGAACACGATCGGTGAGATTCCTTGCAGCCGCCGCCGCGCCATGCAGCGCGCCAGGTTTCTTCCGGTCGTTGTCGAAGTCTCGGGCGAGCGAGCAAAATAGTCCGCGTGCGAAACTTCTCCATTCGCGAGGACACCGTTTACAGGTCGGCGTGATCGAAAGCGGCGCGAGCCGAGCCGAGATTGATCGATCTGTCCGCTTTGTCTTCGCCGGGCGAAACGTTCATTTCCCATCGTGCGAAAAAAGTTCGGTAGATCGCCGAGTGATATGGAAAATCGATGCCGTGAACGTGACGCGTATATTCGGCTGGGAAATCGACGACGGACCCGGACGAGTGCACCTGTCCTGCACTCCGGTGACGTGTTCAACAGGTCTTGCGATACCTTGCACCGGCACCTCCGCTTTAATTTCGCTTCTTCCAGATTAAAGCCATCGGCCGGCCGGGCAATTTAAGGGATCGATCAGTGATTGGGGTGGGGGCCTGGTCTTTTCATTTAGAAGGACATTTTTACGGTGGATTAAATGCCCCCGTTCAGGACCGTGCTCCTATTATCAACCATCTTTACGTTCATCTTATTAAAAACTATAAATAAACACCGTACTTAGATCTTCGATGTCGTTTATTTTATTACGCAGCAAAATTTTACGGCACCGTAAAGTCACGCGTTGATTAACGCCGCAGGTTCTATTACTAGGTAATTAACTAGGAAATAGATGGCGATCTCGAAATTTATCCGATTTACTATTTTACCTCCCCAATTAATGGGAATTTACGTTTGTGCTCGATCTACAGGGTGAACCGCGCGGAACGTGATCCGTTCAAATTGCTCTGCTATCAGCTGACCGAGCGAAATTTTTCAGGAATTTTCAAGGTCACCTTCAAGGTAATCTTCAAATTTCACAACTTACTACTGGAATAATAGCTTTTCAAAGCCTGAAACATTTCATTTGAAACCGTTCGAATAATTTTGTGGTTCACCGTGTATTTGGTATCACAAACAGAAACGCATTTGCAGATATCCATTTGGGAAAATGTCACGATCTTCTCGTTTCAGGTGTTTGACTCATTTTTTTCAGAATACATTGCTTAAATATAATAAGATGTGCATATTGATTTGTTTTTCAAGAAACATAATTCTGTATATGAAAAAAAAATGGTTGAATTCCTTTTATCCCTCGAGCGTTGAACGAGCAACCCTTTAAATATTTCGCATTACTCTCACCGAGAATGAGTGCCATACGTCTGTGAAGTCTTGGGTACTCTCCTTTTTAATACTCTGCATAGCTAGATAGTTGCACGGAAAACATAAAAGATCGTCCTGTCTCGGTTCTCTAGTTGCACTTCACACGGTGATTTCTTTCAACCAGGACGAGGATGAACGATCATGTCTCTGTTTCACCAGTCCGAGGAGACTTCATTAAAATGTTGTCGAGTAATTAAACGTTCCGTAGATATTTTCCATTTTTTCGCGTGTCCCTCCTGTTCTCTCGGTAGGTCACGCTCGGTTCGCGTTAATTAAGCGAGATATTCGTTCGGAATAGCAAAAGCCGGGCACGGCTGCACAGTAAATAGATAGCGGAGTCATCGAAGGACATTGAACCGTGAAATTGAATCTCACACTTTTTCCATCCCGCTGTATCCTCGTTGATACGTTGTGTAAACGTAGCTTTCAGGGAATTTTTGGTGTCATAGTTGACACAGGTTCGGCTATTTCTTTATCCGCGAGGCAATATTATTCCGTCGGGAATGGAGGTATTCCGCTCCTCGAAAAACCGACTAATCAATACCTACAACGTGATTCGCCGTCTCTCTTATGGAGATGGGACTTAACGGAACAGAGATCACGCGTTTACGCGATCCTCCGAGGAAAATGTGCCATCGTACAATCGGTAAATCGATTGGACTAAACGATAAAAGTATTTCTTGTTTGTCTACTGTACGCAGCGTTTTGTCTTTTCTTTTCTTTCGATTCTCACGAATTCTGATTACCTGAGATGCTGCAAACGACAATATTGTATGTTATGATATTTGGTCCCCTCAGGGTTTCAAACCCATTCCATCACCTCTCCCTTTGCCAATCCTCAACTATCGCCTAATTTCAAGCGGGACCTACTTTTTATTAAGGTGGGTTCCGAACCACCTATTTTGCCAACAACACGTGAAACGCACCCAGAGGGCCACTTCCTGGCTTCTTACCGAGCGATCACTCATCCTAGTGCGTCCCCCGCCCTACGCCGTTTAACTTCGGTGATCGAAGCAAACGACAATATTATTTTTACATATTACATGTGTAGTCTAAACCGCAATATAGAATATTAATTGCCTGTACAGTAATTTCTACAGGCAGATTTTAATTGTTTGGAGATAACAAGAAGTAATTTTAAACTGATTGTATTCACATGTAAATCAGTGTTCGAACTTTTCAGATTGGACAACCGAACTTATCTAACAGGAGATGGTATGAATTGTCATCATTTCAGTCAGAAAACAATTGCGAGGCAGTTGTAATGGGCGAATGGGAAGTAGATTCACGTGTGTATGTATGTGCAAGAGATACTCGTGGAACGGTAACGTCGACGTTCAAGGTTTTGCTGTTTGGCTGATTTTCCATCCGGCAGAAAGTACCATCGGTTACGTGCGAACCTGTGCGCAGTTTAACTGGTGTCCCGTGGAAACTAACTTTCCTGCAATTCCGCCGGGCTGAACCAAGCAAACCTCACCGCCATGACTGATCAGAATTACACCAAAGCTCTCGCGTGTAGATCCAAATATTTCCACTTTTCGATCGTAGTATTTTGTTGGAGGGCCTAATGTTTTTAGCACCATCCCATCGTTGTTTAGAAGTACATTAACATTTGTCAGAGATGTCACAGCCGTTTCTATGGAAAATAAAATTTTCTCTCTGCCGTCAATAATTTCCGGCAAGTTGAATGAAATAAAAGCAAACAGAAAGAGAATTATTTTTTCCGAAATGGTTCGCACAAAATTATTATCGTTATTATTATGTAATCGCTACAGAGGCCATTATAATTTAACAACAAATATTAATGAAATAATATAAATTAGAAATATTATCTATCTCGCTTGGCAGTGCCGCGTTTATTATTCTCAACGCACAAAGTTAATTATTCGACTGCAAAATCAACAAATTTAATTGTATTAACAGGAATATAAATTGATGAACCAAATATCATTAAGCGTTCACGTATATATATATATATATATATATATGTATATATATATATTTTTCAATGCTTATCATAAATAGAATATGTATTTACAGATTCGCAATTAAATTTTGTCCATTACATCATGAAATTTATTATAAATATGTTGTTATTGTAAAAGTATGTATGCAAGAATTTATTTGAACAGTATTATTAATATAATAATAATATTAATAAGAGCGAACAATATTAATTAAAAAGTGTAGGTGGTAACAGTATCTAAATTATATATACTGCATTCTACATTGACAATGAGTTTCGTTTACATCCAACGAGTAATCACAAACGATCGCGAACAACCACGAACGAGTGCATTCAATCAGTCTAGGACGGTTGAATGTTTGAATATTCAATGAATCCATTTATATCAAGAGAACATAGACAAATGTGAACGAACATTTTCCTTTGATGTAACGACAAGCATTTGCCACCATTTAGTAGATGTATGTGTGGTTAATGCGTTCGCCAAAAGTAGCCCAAGTACAATTCACTCTGAAGAAATACTCGAAAATATTTTTCCCTAAAATGTAATTATCTCTAATTGAAAGTCATCTTGTAACAGGACCCAACGATTGTAATTCTGTAACGTTACAGTACCTCTATTTTCGGTTCGCCCTGTGTCCTATTCAAATTTCTAGTATTTAACACGGCATTATTCGTGTGGTAAACTTCAGTAAACGTAATTTAATTAAACTTTGTAACTTTGCGTAAACTATATCACCTACCTTGTACATTAGTCAAAACAATTTGTTTGAGAACCGACGCGTTCAGAGAAACTAATTTTAATTCTACTCTGCTATTATTGTAGCAGTAAAACGTTCCGAGAGATTTTAAAAGAATTATAATAATTACTGACAGACAAATCAAAATACATAGCTAACTCCAAAAATTCCAGGACAAAAACTGCAATTATTTTTGCACCAACCCAATGCGTGAGATTGCCTTAATGCAGTTGAATTAATTTGAAATTGGTAATATCGTAGGAAGCGACAACAGCATTTGTCAACGAGCCAGCACGCTATAAATCAACCCCGATAGCGTCGATAAAATGTCTCGGTTGTTTTCAATTTCTTCGACCGCCGCGCCGCCGGCACCGACGAAAAACGGTCACTTGTAAGGAACGTGAGACAATTTTCCTAGGAACTTCTGTTTAGTTCGTGCTGTCACCAGGGGACCTTATGTACAGCTCAAAGAAAGACTCGGATGTCGTAAAAGCTGCCTTTAACTCTCTCTCTGTTCGGTAGACGATACGCTTCCAATTTAATGCAGCCATAAACCCACAAAAATCGCAAATTATTAAGAGTGCTCGAGAATTATTTATCGGAACGGGGCGAGCCTTTGCTTCTACCCGTCTTCTCCGTTGCTGCTGTGCAATTGGTCCGAATAGAAACATGGAGGCGCCCTTAGCTGTCACGAACGAAAATTGCTCAACTTTAAACACGCATAACTTTTGTACTAATAAGTTCCTAACGTTAAAACCTCGATTTTTCCGAGTTTCTCGTCGAAATTGACATTATTACATGAAAAAAAGTTAAAAATATTTGGTTTCCTCGGGTGAAGATTTTTATTCATTTTGTCGAAGTTACGTAGCTTCTTGATTCCCAACAGTTGAATGACCCGAGTCAACAGTTCACCGCAGAAATGAATCTCCATCTTGGTCTCAATCAATTTGTCGCTCGGCCGCGATTAGCAGTCGGAACATTGAACACGTAATGTCGACGTTTAAAACGATTTTCATGCGGTGAAAGATTAACGCCGTACGTCAGGCAGGATAACAATCCTCAATATGGAACGTCAGCTTCATACCGTCGTCGCGTCGGTACCAACGAGAATATAAATTCACCGCAATTAAGGTTCACACGCAAAAACGGTCCGGCCCTCTTTCATCTCGTCCTATAATGAGTTTTCCGGGGCGGCAGGTACAGAGCTCTGATCGAACCGAGGACGATTAAACCGGGTGTCCCGTTTATTTCACAAGCAGCTGAAATAATGGGACGCCTAATTAGATCCGCGGCGGATAATAGTTGCTGTGTCATGAAGGCCGTGCACGCGCTAACCGGGTCGATTCGTTACGCGTTTCTATGGAGTATGGAGGCATTTTCGCTTTTTCGTGCCGTCCCCTTTGACCCCTCAACCTCTGTTTCGCTAAGTCCGTATCCGGGCGCAGATTACCGAGTTCCCAAGTCGACGTATCCACCAGCCGAGAGAGTGAGAGAGGGAGAGGGAGAGAACCTAATCGAAACTAAAGCAAGTTAGCGCGAGCAGGCAGGATCGATCCCCATGTTTCGACGAAGATCGAGCCGACGACGCGACGTTCCCTCTGAAACGTTCGACGGTGCTCAGAGGGGCCGAGTAGATAAGAGGGAACGCGGCATAGAGTCACTGGAACTGTTAGGTTAAACGTACTCCTATTAGGTATTCTCGTGTCCTGTCTAATTTTCGTCAGCTTTCATAACCACGCCTCCAATCCTAGCTGATGCTAGACGAATAAAATGGGGGTTAGCGAAATTGAACTTTCAAGAATTTTTACAGTGTAACGAGAACGTAACATTGTAGTAGGGTAGCTTACAAAAAAAATCAGCACTATGGCACATCATTCTAGTCATCTACGCTCACCCTCCATCAAGCGACTACTATTTAAGATCACGCAAAAGACCGAAACCACCATCATAGAAGAAACCTCAGCACAGCTAAGACCTTAATACAGGGTGTGGCCGGACGGATGGTACATCCGGGCAGGGGATGATTTTACATGCAAAAATACGTCGGAAAAAAGGAATAACGTTTTTCTGTTTCATGCTCCGTTTTTGAGAAAACCGATTTTAAAAATGCAGCAAACACGCGTGTTATTGATAGGAATCGTCTGACGTGTCTGATCATGACCGACCTATTCTACTTCCGGCGTATACTGGAGCACGCGAACCCGATGGATCTTTGAAGTCGATTTTCTCGAAAACGATATCTTAGACATTGTTATTATCAATATTTAATCAAAAAAAGTATCGACACACTTTTTAATATTGGATTTGTTTTTTTAGTTAGGACAATTAGTTTACTATATGGCGTGCAAAAGATATTTCGAAAAAATTGTAATTGGTCGCCAGTAAATAGTTGTGTCCTAAGATTGTTCGCCATAGTTATTTAAAGCGATCGACAGTTGTTATTTTCGAAACGTTTACGATAAAATCCGTGCAGCATGTAACCTTCATTACGTGTTGCATTCCACTTTAATTTATCGTATTTGTTAAAACGATATCTGAATGGTGCACTGATTATATCGTTAAATGTCAATAAATTATCGGTATTTTATTGACATATTCATTTTCGTATTGCTCTTCGAATATTCTGGATCTTTGTTTACATGCTAGTAGAATACTAAATGGTTTCATTTCTCACACGTATTCTTAGTGGAGCAAATAGTCTACCCAATTGTATCAATAGTTCCAACATAATTTCTCGTGCAAATAATTGGAATTCCTATTTAGATATGAGAATTTCCAAATTAAATAATATTATACACAACGTTTCAAATTGTATTTTGAAACAAATTTGCAAGAATAGTTTCACGAGTGAAATCTTTACATTCTTTTAATGTATAAACAAGACAAACTGTCGAGTATATGGCAAAATACATTTGCAACGGGTTGTTTCTTTCTTTTAACATTTCGAAAAATATGTGTGCTATTTCTAATATAGGTATCATGAATATCGAATACATTCTAATTAATTTAATTAAATATTTATACATAGAACACTCAATTGATAACCATTTGGAACATAAAATATGTATTTTGGAATAATAAGATAAATCTCATTTCGTTATCGATTTCAAAGAAACTCAATTGTTGTCATCTATAAATAATTTTTTCATCATAAGCTTTTGCAATTTTGATCAGCCCTTTTGCATCTTAACTAATAAAAGCTAAATCAGGACTTTGCTAAAAGCTTTTTCAAATAAATGGAACTTGAATAAACCATTGCTATTTGTATTTCTAAATCCCTTTTCGTAAAAATAAAAAAGATTTGAAAGATTCATAATAATCCGCGAAAATCCATCTGAAACTCGCCATTTTGAACGATTCGGTTATTTTCTAGTGTCAACCCTTTGCGAACGAGTGTCGGCAAATAGCTGTCCAAGTCTTTTTCGTATTGCGGACGAGTGTTGACAAATTTTTTTGTATTTCAATAAAGTTTTAGTTTTTATAACGCAAACGTTCAACGTGTATATTTTCTCAACTGTGCGCACCAATACGTCTCGTCCCCAGCGACGCACGCTCGTCGGGTAACTCCATCAGCAAAGGGTTAAAACGCAAAACGCTAAAATAGGTCGGTGGGGTATCGAAAGCGATTACGGAGACATAATAACAGCAGAGAATTGCGTTAATAACTAGTGAAAGTGAAAAAACTGCGATTCGGGGTTGTCACATGTTGTTTACTATACTTTAATTGAACGGGACCATTGAAATTCAATTTGAGAAAAGTGAATCGTTCCATGCGAACAGACAGGTAAATATATTTCCAATAACAAGCGATTCGGCACTTGTTGCGTACAAAAAGCACTTGGTAAAAATTGGTCAACCGTTTACTGTTGTAGGAAAAATGTTATTTGGGTGGAGCGGTATTCTGTGTCTATTGTAGGTATCATACAAACAGGAGCAACACGACTCATACGGTTCGAAGCACGATGTTGCTCGTTATCTTAGTGTTTTTCTGTGGAAAACAATAAATGAAAACCACTTTATTGAATACGATAACATTCAGATCTTTTCGATGTAAAATATGAAACTGATCGTTGACGTGTGGTACGTATAACAAACAAACTAGATATTTCGTAGTATGTTTAACAATAAACGTTTCGTGTCTATGTAAAAATAATGTATTAGCATTTATTATTCTGTTCGTTGTTTATGCTTTTCAGAAGTTTTTTTTATTTCCGCTGTTGTACTGACAATTTAAAAAATGTCTCTTGTGGATTCGTACAAGTTGTATGCGTGCTGAAAATTTCATCGAAATTGGTCAATTTGATTTACGTGTTATGAACAATTAAAAATTGCCAAAATCCCCGGGTGGTGAGAGAATCGTGAAAAACTGTGATTTTTACCATTTTTAATCATCCATAACTCATGAACCATTTAATCAATGAAATTGTCAGCATGTATTCTAACCTATTTGATTATAACCTATACACATAAATCTACAAAAGATATTTTATAAAATTTTCGTTTCGTGCGCGAATAAATATATTGCGAAAACCAACGTTATTATTTTACTCGTAATTCGGACTAAACGCAATTATTCCGAAATTTTCATAAACCGATCCGTCTTGCTTGACAGAAAAAACTGAAGTCGTGTTGGTCCATTTATAAAAAACTTGTTCTGATATAAAGCGCGTGCCATTAATTATAATGAGACTGACTGGCGCCTAACGAAGATATGAACTGCATTCACGTTTGCAAGAACATTGACCAGTGCGCTTGGATCGTTTCAAAACTGCGAATTTCTTGAGTACCAAACAAGCGAGCGAATATTTTCGGGCGGCGGTGTGTGTTAGCGCGTGTGTAATCGCTGCATTGTCGGTGGGCGGCGGGTAAAATTTGCATGAGACTGTTAATGATGCGGGACATTGGACCGGGATAGCCCGCGAGGAAGGGTTGAACGAGGCAACCGGGTGGAACTAGCCCAAACTGTGGGGGCGCATTAAGCCGACGTTGCGCCACCAAAGGGCCGCTTTAAGGTCTTGCCGATGTTAAACTCGCCTTTCAGGGGATTCCCGGGTTGCGAATGAAAAACAAAATAATCCCGTCTCGCGTTGCCCCGCCTCGCGTCGACTCGCGTCGCGTCGTCGAGGCTCCGATCGCCGAATCAATAGCACGCAATCGACTGGAACCTTTCGTGCTGTTCATGAATGAAAAGGAGGTACCTGAGAGCATTGGCTTGTATAACACGATGGATACTGTACAGTCATTTCGCAGATTGAATTCGCTCGGCTAGCCGCGCAGATTAAATGCAGAGATGTCTTCATGTAGTATTGAAATGTCATCGATTCGACAGTATCATCTCCTTAAGTCCGGGATTTCAGGCAACGTGCACCAACCGCGACGAAACTACATATAAGACATGGAAGAAAAATATCCACATACTGGTGTTATTAGTTTCTTTTGTTTTTGTAGGTGAACGCGTCGAGGACTTTTCAAGGTCAACTTCGATTTTTTAAACGGAACCTTATATATTTTTTATGCATCGGTCGATGTAGCTTTTTATTCTCCATAAAAAAAGTATTATGAGCATGGACGATTAACGATCTGAATAACGACGAATTAAAGATATTCGTCATTTTAAGGGTGCCGTGAACCTAGTGTTGAGAATTTTGCGAGAACGTCAATCTTCGGTATTATGGCCTTAAACCATTTTAAATACGAATTTCGAGAAATATAATTCGCATATATAAAGTACGCATAATCTGTATAATTCGCCGCAACCGTAGCGACCATTGCGACGTTTCATCAATTACAACGATACTACAATGTTGTATATTGTAAAATACAGTCCGGTAATTATCTGAAATCGTCGTTTATCGTTTGCATTTACCGGCGATAATTCTTGTCGACGGGAAATTTATTTACAAGCGCATCAATTTCGGATGACTGTAGCGTGGCTCAGTAATCTAATACAGTTTGTCCATGTCCGTGTTCAATCTTTAACGGAGAAGAGAAGAGACGAGTGGGAAAAGACAGGGCGACGGGGGGGGGGGGCTGAGGGCGGGAGCAGGGAAGAAACCGGAGCGCGCTTGTCCGTTTGCGAAAATCCCTCGTGAATTTTTACGGCGATCTTTTTTAAAGGGAGCTTTCTTTCCCTGTAAAATGAAAACTTCCGGGACACGAGGACTGCGAGCACAAAACACGCGCAACGAAACAATCGATGTTCTTCCTTCCCGGGGGATGAAGAAAAATTGCAGTAATCTCGTAATCTTGGCTAGCACTTCATTAACGGAATGCCCGTGAACAATAGAACATTAAAACCGGAAAGTAGTAAGATCGGCAACGGGAAAGAGCGGCCGCGCCGGCGTTACATTAGGCATAAACTTTTAAAGCTGCCATAATCTCGATTATTATTGCATTTGCAAAGTAGTTCGGGTCGGACTTCGCGGAGTTGCACCACTCCCCCCGTCCCGTTCGTGGTTACAGCACCAAAGGAAGAAAATGATTCCATAAGAATTGGACAACTTTGATCTCAGTACTTGCTAACTTCAAGTTACAAGGAGTTAGTAGGGAGTGTGGAATGGAAGTGAGGAGTATTAGCAAAGAGAGAGAGGGAGAGAGAGAGAGAGAGAGAACATGCTAATCCTTGGAGGACAAGAATCTGTTTAAGTGGCGAGGGTAGTTTTCACATGATACAGTGTTACGTATCCGTAACATCGATTTTGAACATTGGAAAGGAGTATTGCTTCGTCATTTGTCCGTGAAAATGAAATTATTGGTGAAAACGATATTATCGCGAAAGCTTTCGATCGTTTCTCGCAGACCATGCAATTTTTGCGAAAAGGGATGATTCCTGAGGTGATTTGAAGTAACTTTTTCCTTTGCGAAAATGTTCTCAGCGACTTGGTTAAGGAGTTATTAACGAAGAACACCGGACCAATTGGAGCACAGTGGGCGGATCCTAGCTGGGCCAATGCCAACGTTTGAACGGGATCGGTCGCCGACCCGTATGTCGTCCGCTGTATCGGTCTGACTGACCCGTGATTTTCATGAATAACTCCTTAACAAAGCCGCGGAGAACATTTTCGCAAAGGAAAAAGTTACTTCAAATCACCTCAGGAATCAACTCTTTCGAGGAATTATATTTTTTGGGACGACCTGTATATTCGTTACACGTGAACCAATCCTTCTTCCCAGTCTGTCTATTGATTTTTGTTCACTCGATTATCATCGATAAGATTATTTAATGGAACACCTTTGTAAAACGGAGTTCAGCACAGAACATTCGCTTTGTTTCATATCTTCGCGATCTAACGTTCCAGGCAAAGTTTCGATCGTTTGTTTTGCACGGTCTTCGATTTACAAAGAATGTCATTAACAACTCGGAGAGCTGTATTCTTCGACAGAGATGTAAAGGGACGATTATACCCGTTTCACTCTGAAAGTCCGATTAATTTCCTCACTTTGTTGTTTTCTTCGTGGTAGATCAAAGGACTTCAAGTAATTTCTCTACCATTTGTGCCAGAGAGTTGAAAGTAATATCCGGGCGAAGATTCTGAAGTTCTTCTTCCACGGTTCATGACCTTAAGGGTGATCAGTGGAGACATGTTTTCATTAACTCGATTGAAGAGACGCGAATACTTTGTTTCTGTGATGGTCCTTCGTGAGAAGCATTTAGGAAATGTTTTACTTGGATGTATTATTTGATATTGGAATATTTGATAGTGTTCGGTCACGGATCGGATTTTTTTTTTCTCAAATTCTCAAGTAGAATAAAACGCTTGCTTTGCCTCAGACAATCCTCTGGGACAATACTCAACCATGAAAGTGTAATTATTCTGCTACTAACGCGATATTAATTAATTCTCCGCTAAAAGCTACTTAATTTCCAAGATAACAAGGTGGAACGAAGACAAAATTGCTCATGGATTCATTAAGAACATTGCTTGTAATTAGAAGGAAGTTGCCTTTTTCTTCCAGGTTATTGCAATTAATCCAAAACATTTTATCATCTAAAACTTTAAATACTTAAACTTGCAATAGTTTTCTTGCTTGTCCTCTAGCCTTTAGTCGGTTAAAGTCCTGTAACGTAATCCTCTAATAGGCTAAAGCGATGCAATTAAATTGTTTGTTACAATTACAATTTTAGGATTGCTTTTGCTTTTTCAATTTCGACGATCACCGACATATAAAAACACTTGTAAAATATATTTCGGAGGATTATACAATATCAAAAGCTTTGGTTATCATACAATAACCACAACCAATGTGTGCCGGTTGCTTAATTTCTGCAACAGCATGTTTAATGATTCTTGGTATTTAGTGAAGAGCAACGCTCCGTTGAATAACTCACCATTCCAATTCGCGATGTCGGAGTTTCAGAAATATTCTCCGGACAAGTTCTCCATTGATAATCCTCTTACAAGGAATCCGCTCAGGAAAACGAGTTAGTTCAGGGTCATTAACACTATGTTTGCGGAGCACCGAACGTGGCTATTTTACATTGCTTTATAAAAACAACAGGAATGCGACTATCCAAATGTTGGGCAATTTTTTCAAAGAAATCAATTCGTTGAATAATTCCTCACGGATGCATCTTTACAATCTGAATAATCCGTCATTTTGACCTGTCCCTTAAACCCAGTGTTAAATCCTAGTATGTATACGACAATGCGGGAAAGTCTGAAATATTTTACAGAAAATGGTACACTTTATAAATGCTCTGACATATACTTTGAAATGCCCTTCTAAATCCGCATTCATTGTTCGGGTTGTTGGAACATTCATCAAGCACTTCCGCGACGGTAAATCAAAACAAAAGTGTAGCAGGAGGATGGGTTTACGCAGGATGAATTCGGTTTTGACAAAGGAATATCTGGGAACATAGGATTGTATATTCTTTAAAGGATGGGTTTTACATTTTTTGTATATAGGATAGCTTTGAGGAAACCATAAAGGATAATTGGCGAGGTATAATTATAAAGGATAGAGCGAAACGTTAACTAGAAGAAGGTTGGCAACGATAAATAAAATAACTTCTAAGTCTACTGGATTTCACCATCGGGCGTCCGGTTTATTTCAACCGTACTCTCCCGTTGGGAATCGGCGACGACTCGGAGTCACCAGGAGTCCTCTGCCCGTTCGGCGGCCGGCCTTCATGGCCGTCCTCTCCGAAACGTACAGAGTAACCAGGCGATCCTACTTTAACGACGACTCGGATTCACCAGGAGTCCTCTGCCCGTTCGGCGGCCGGCCTTCATGGCCGTCCTCTCCGAATCGTACAGAGTAACCAGGCGATCCTACTTTAACGACGACTCGGATCCACCAGGTCTCCTACCCGCTCGGCGGCCGGCCTTCATGGCCGTCCTCTCCGAGACGTGCAGAAGAACCAGGTGGTCCTACTTTCAGGCGGCCAGGAAGCTACCCTGTACTCTCCTCTCGGCGGGCGGCCGGCCTTCATGGCCGTCCTCTCCCATGTATCCAGAGAGGCGTCCAGGTGCAACCCCTGTCCTCTCCTGAGCTGCTGGGCGTCCGATAGCATAGCTTCGTACTCTCCCTTAACCTTATGGGCGGCCGTGGTCTTACCTCGTCCTCTCCCAAAAGGCGCAGCAAAAGTGCCCGCTCCGCGATAATCTACCGATATTTATACTACATCGTTGCTAACCCTCTCAACAACGCGTTACTAGGGTTCGAGAAGCTTCTCGACCACGCGACCTTCTCGAAGCTTCGGCCACGGCGCGATTCTTCTATTGCCCAGGGTAGTGCCGAGGCGCCTTGGCGCCCCCCGATGTTGACTCGTACGTTACAAAAGGAATTTTCCAACGTGACGAGTAACGTTTCCACAAATGGCTGTGCACGGTTACTTAAACCTCGGGGAAAAGCAGCAACATGACTGGGGGCTACGGTTGTGTCGCGTGTCTACGCCGGATTTTAACGTTCGCGGAAAAATCGTGTCATTTGGCGGTGCATTTTCAGCTCGTCACAAAAAAAGCAAAGGTGTCCAAACGAGTTTTTCGTTGGACTCATTCAATTTCAATAGCTGGAAAGACTCAACAGTTGTGGGATTTCAATTCTTCGTTCCGCCGTCGCAGTCAACTTTTCCGGATTCTCTGGGACTCGCATAATAGCATAACCGCCGAAGCAAGTTACGAAAAATATTTCCTTGCGATCTTCCTTTACCTAAACGTTGACGCAATACATTTTATAATAACAATAATTCAATCATCTACTTTGAAATAATATCTCGGCGTTTCGTTTTTTGATAAAATTAATTTCAGCGGCGGTGTATACGTACAAGCTATAATTGTGATTCATAAAAGGCGCGTTTTAATTTTTCGCATTACAGGGCGAATATTGCGCGGACCATTTTGCTCGCCGCGTTCTGCCGCTCCGTAGTCCGAAGGAAAAACACGAATAGCATTCTAATTGTCATGAATACGTAACGAGAACTAGCCGGCCGTTGTTTTCTATTTCCAACGAGCTAATTTAACCGTGAACTATTAAAAAATTGTCGCTCACTTGAGAGGAATCAACGGAGTGTGCAAGAAACGCGCAAGCAAGGACTCATTTATGTTACTACTTTTTCTTTCTCTGCCGATATTAGAGTTGTAGTAACATTCGTAAAGAACCGTAATTTTGATAAAATAGTTCCATGCACTTTAAATTGGCAAACAGTTTTACAGAAATTCTATGTAATATATAATTTGTTTTAGCCATTGTAGGCAGCAAGGGAACACGAATACGGAAAATCCAAGACAGCTGTTGAAAAAGTATTGGAAGACGCAAGTCTGAGTGGATCCAGGCTCGAGTGAAGGCTTCAAAACGTTTCAAAAGAGAAGCGTGCGCTAAGCAATAAGGCAATGATGGCTGTCACGGCTGTCTGGCTACAAATTCATACGAGAGAAGCTTTCAAGAAAAGTAATCCTCAACATTGACAGTAAATAACGTTACTGTTTCTAATACAGATAACATCATCAAGATTTCCTAAAATGAAAACAATTGAAGCGAATCCTCGAAAAACGTCTCGAGTGGTTGCGAAACAACTAAAAGGTTGGGTTAGATTCTATGAATTTATGCGAAAAACGAGTAAATGAAACATAAAACGGTAGAAGGATAAAAGATAAATCAACTTATTAAAATTATTAAACGAGAAAACACGTCGATGTCCCAGGAATATCTGAGAACTTTCACACGAGGCCGTTTAAAATAACTTCCTCCTTCGCAGAAATGTTCCCTCCGCGGCCTTATTAACGAGTTATCGTGTTTATTGAAATATTTGTTTAAACGAATTATTTTACGCGTTGACTTTGGCTGTGCCGGAAAGCGCGCTCTGATTGGTTCGTGTGTTTCGTTGATAACAACAGCACAAAGCCGAGGCGGGATCGTTCGCTGTGGAAAAAGCGACTTCAAAGGAATTCAGCAACCAGCCGTTTCAAAGTTTTCCGACATTTTTCAGACAGTGTGTATAATTTAAAAATTAAAGAGCAGAAATCGCGATTATCATTGCGGCGAAAATTTGTATCGAGATTCACGGATCGCCTCGATTTTGCGCGAACTTGTAGCGAGCAAAAGCGGACGCCTTGGCTGCCAGTAATTTTTCTTCTTTGATACGGGAATCATCCGCGCAGCGCGATATCCCGAAGGAAGAATGGAGGATTGCGCGATGAAGAACTGGTTTAATTAAACTTATAACTATTATCCACAAAGTCGAGCTTAGCCACGCTATTATCGGGTCCCGGCAATAGAGTGACGCAAAGGGAGGGAAGAGCGGCAAGAGTATAAGACGAAACGGGGCAACTTTCGTATCTCATTCTACGATAACATCGGCGAAGGAATTATAATGGGAGAAGCTACGAACAAAGAAAAAAAGGAAAGAGAGATACGACACAGAGTCGTGTGTAACAATATTACTTTCGACGTTGCACAATTTTTTTTCGCCGGCGCGCGCATCGTCAAGATTAAATGGAAAATTTGTTTGATCTGTTCAAAGCAGCTGCAATTAATTTCCCGTGTGCTTCGTTATTAAAGCTTTGACTCAGCCGCCTTTAAAAAGCTGATTCGCGTGTAATGTTTGCACACGCGTAATTAATGAGTTCTATGGATATTATCGCCTATAAAACGTTGCCATGACTGAAACGATACGAAAAAACCAGCACTAGTTGCTCGATTTATGCAGTCGTTCCGCTTCGAACGAAGTTTTTCAAGCGTCGATTAAGTACGTTACCGATCATTTTTATCGTAATTTAGACACATGAAAATTGCTCCGAATCGAGACACGTTTTAAACATTTTTTCTTCCAATTTCACAATTCGTCATTACAGTTTCCGAAAGCACTTGCATTATTCTATTATGTTTTCAGCCGTTGATACTCAGCAGACAATGTTTCGTCTACTATGTACGCGACCGGTATGAATAGACCGTGATTGGTCTAATTATTATCCTTGATTAGGAGTACTGTGATTAACCCCCGTCGTCGTAGTATTTGCAATACCTGTAAATTATTCCACGGAGTAATTACAATTCCCAAGGATGACAGAGCTGCACTGAACTGCTATTAGGAACTTTGCTCTCCGGCACAACTAATTTGGAAGCTAGACGTCGGTACGGAACGAGGCTCCAAAAATCTCGAGATACAGGCAAATGTTATACGCGGCTAAAAATTTTCATAAATATGCAAATTCCGTTCACGTATCGTGACGGGACGCGGCGCGACGCTACGAGGCCGAAGTCAGGCGAAATTTTCCTTCCCGTTGAATTTTTTAATCCGCAAGCCATGTTTTACTAAGTCGAGGGAATATAGCCGTGCTCGGAAAAGTAAATTGTTTTCAGCTGAGAATTTAAAACACCGCTCTGGAAACGGAGTTCGCCCTGGTACGACTACTTTTCCTAGCCAGTATTTTCTTCACCTTGGACCACAGATCATTCCCAGCAACAGCAGCATCCGTCAACGATGCCAGCAACATCCCCGCCATTCCCACATTCACCGCAACGATACATCACGCCTTTATCTACCACTGAATATCGATCGAGCGTCCCCTCTTTCTTTTTTCCATCGGTCCTCCGACTCTTTTCCCCTACGGTCCCGGAGCTTCGGATAACTTTATTTCCCAAAGTATTAGGCGCATGCGGAAGTTATCGTGTTTTGACAAAAAGTTTGTTAGAGAAATTCCATGCGGGAGAGGTGTCCGCTTACAAAGAGCGTCCCGGACGCTATGAATATCGACTAGGTAATAAACAGGGGGATTGTTTAAACTCCTTCCTTCCTTCCCTCCTTGCAGCGTCGCGTCGTCGAGATAGTCGAATACTTTAAATTCTATTTGGAAAATACGGTAATGTTTCGATTTACGTGAAAACTTCCGGACCGAAATGTCGATTATATCGTGTACACATGCTAATCTATGATCTCTCATCGCTAGCTACGAGCGTTCGAAGGTGTTAAAGTTTATGAAATTGATTCAGAAAATTGTTATCTCGCCTTTGACAAAAATTTGTTGGTTTGCATAGGTAATAGCGATGGGTGTGGACCATCAACGTCAAGAAGAGGCGAACAGTCAATGGGTTCATTAAGTCCCTCGGTCGTGGTTCCCTTGCGGGCATAGTCGAGTTTTCCACAGCGGATTTTCTCCTAATAGCGTCCACGCGGACATGTCGTTTGCAAGTATGAAAAATAACAGCCACGAGGGACAGCTCAATAAATGATTCGTTAACTGTGCCGACGCAGTGTTCCGGAACGATGGACATAGTGACATTTTGCGAAAAATCAACTTTTTTTTTTATATCGATACCCACCAAATTGGTTTTCCTAAATGTCAGTCCAATTAAAAATTGAATAGTTTAATGAAACTTAACGAAAAGATTGTAAATAGTACGTACACATGAAAATAGGAAAATAGGAATATCGAATGATCGCACATATTTACAAATTCGAACTTATTCGCCAGACTATACCTTCACAGCGATGCAGGAATCATTTTCCACTTCGTACTGCTGTGAAAATTGTTTTTGTTTAAAACTGTCAGTGTTGTTTATTTCAAGTTTACGTCCGCATCGATCTTCGAGACTTCGTGTCCTTCCGAGAAACTTTCTAGCAAACTGTTTAGACGATAGATATGCAAAATGCTAGCAGTAGATAAGACATCGACAGTCTTGCACATTTTGTCTGCATTTAGTTGAAGTAGCAGCGAGATTTTAATTAAACTGCTGATTGTGTTTGAATTCTAATAGTCAACGGCTAGTCGACATTTTCTCATTTGCAAACAGAAAGTTTCTCCAACTTGCGATTGACTTTGCCAGAAAACCATTGATTGGAAGATTAAATTCGCAGGGTTCAAAATTTATTATTAAATTCTACTTTTTATTCTATATTTTATTTTGTGGAGTTAATCAATTCGGCAAATCAGTGGCTCAATTGCTTCAAACAGAAAACAAGATATTCTATACATATAGAAATTGTTTTTAAACAATTGTCTATGGAACAGACTATAGCGAAAATGATGTAGACACTATACAAATTCTATAGAATTTTCCGAAATAGCAGTTTCATTGGTATAAATATATTTTCGGGAAGAATTTCTATAGAAAAATTTTGGAAATGTAATTTTTCGATAGATGGTCGAGCGTATTTAACTACACAGCAAAGTATGTTCTTCTTATACAAGCAGCACTTTGAACAGTAGGTAATCTCTGCGGACAACGTGACCATGGGGGAAAGTAAACACAATTCCGTGATCGTTTGTTTGGTTGCCGACTCGCTCCAGCTTTTTATCTCACTGGTTCATCGCTACCTCTTTTTCTTTCTCGTTGTTGGCAGCAGTAGATAGTCGCCTTCGTCGGTGTAATTCGAGATCCATCGAAAAAGCTCAATTACAGAAGAATGGAACGCTTTACACCGTATTACACTTTCGTAAAGTGTTATTTATAAATTAATGTCACCGATAATATTTGTGAATCTACTTCATCGAACGAAATATTTTTTTATCGCATCCCGATGGGATTACTTTTATACTATTCATAACAGAAGCTCCCAATGAAAGACTGAATTATAACCAAACCGAGTTCCGCAAATAATTTCATATTTTTTTTAAATTGAACGAAATATATGTCATTAATTTTTACTTTTATGTCCTGTAAAATGTTAAACGAATTACCCGCAAAAAGTTCCGAATGCCGCCGGCAAGTTCGCACGTTAAGAATACATAAAAAATTCAACTTTTGGACTCGATAAAATAGAACGGTCCTTTAAAGTTTCACGCTCTCCTCTCCATCACTCTGTCTACCACACACACACGACGTACTCGCGCGACAAGTGAAACTATAATAAATCCAAAAAGCTGTCGGTGAAAGTCGAGAAAGCCGCAAAGTGTAAAGATGTCGAAAGAAAAAATCGGTCCTCGGAAGGAGATCGATCGAACAACATCTAATAACGTTATCAGAGGCTCGTTGGGAAGAGGGAAAAGGCGGTTTTCCACGGGAAACGTCAATGAAAAGGCGTCTCCGGGTTCCGCTCCGATTCAATGGGAGCGTGCACGCATACCCGATCCGGTTACGCATCTGAAAGGGAAGTAATCACTTACTAAGAGGAGGGCATTTTCGCGATGGCGTGCCGCGCTTGGCAGAAGAGAAGAAAAAAATAGGAAAAATAAAAAGAAAGAAAGAGAGAGTAGCTGGATCTCCGGGGGAACGCGAAAAGAAGTCGCTATCCGTTCTCGATGCTTCTCCCTGCCGGTACGGAGGGAACTGCGAAGCTGTTCGAGCGTAGGAAATCGACGATCTTTCAAATGCCCGACTCGAGCTGCGCCGCGACCTCTCCATTAATCCGGTTCGGGGTCGTCCGTTGTCGCGGGAGGATTCTTTTGAGTCGAAAACCTTCATCGTTTGAACAGGATAATGTTTCGCTTTGTATCTGAAAACATTTTCCGTCAGAAGGGCCCGAGTAGATTTGACCTTGACGGTGTTGATTGTCTCGCTATAGTCGTGCGAACGGTCAATGGACAAAGCTGATTAGTAAGATTTTCGATCGACAGGTGATGTGGCTCTAATTTCCTTGCAGATTTTTACGTTATCGTGGTGTTATTTGTAATATTTGGCTGCATACTGCCTTTCACGCCTGTTGCCACAATTTCTGATAAATAAATTTAGCATAAATTGATGATGCTCTCGGCGCAAAGGTTCGATCAATATTTTTTATATATAAATTTTATAAATATTGATCGAACCTTTGCGCCTAAAGCATCATCAATTTATATATCAACCTTTATACGATGGAGAAGGCAAGAAAATAAATAAATTTAGCGTTTATATGTACAGACTTTGTTGCGACGCAACTTGCCTGTCCACTCGAACTACCCTCACACCCTTCGGTACCCGCAGTACCGAACGGAGGCACGGGCGTTACCATTTGCCTTCATCTCTAGACTATATCCGACAATCACCACTCTTTAACGCAATTTTTCTACCACTCCTCCTAGCTAATAATCTCCGCGTCCAGAGGCAAAATAAAAAAGAGGAGATCACATCTAGCTACGACGCGTCGAACATCGCGAAACCGAAGCCTTCAAACTCGGCAAAACCGTGCATCTCTTTACAAGAACTGTAAAGACACCGAGCGCGACTGTGTCTCTTGACCACTTGAAACGAAATAAAGTATACGAAATCGAACCACTTGTCTTCTCAATCAGATTCGCCTTTCGCTAATTCGAAATCGAGTCGGAGCCAAACGGTGCCGGAATACGTTTGAGCTCAACAGACTTCTTTAATTATTACCGACCTTACGTAAAATTTTTGCTGGGAAAGAGACGGTGGCGCTAGTAGTGGAAAATGTCGGAACTGCGAGGTGCTGTCTCAAATCCAGAGACTTTTCGTGTTAAATAAGTAGGTAATCAACTAAAAATACCCACCACCGTTTTTGTACATGTGCTGGTTATGTCGGAGTGGTATTATTTTCTCGATACAAACGCTAAACCTCTCGATATTTAAGAAAATCTGTCAGCGGCCGCCATCTTGTGACGTCTGCTTCGGGTGCCTCGTGACAGGCAGTACGCTGGCGCATATTACAAATAGCTCCACGATAACGTAAAAATCGGCATTTTCGAAACCATAGGAACACGAATTGGACTTTTAGGAATCACAATTTACCACTTGTGAACTTTTCGTTGCGATATAGAAGCGCCAGTTTCTCTAGATTTTGACCCTTGCATTAGCGTGTACGTATATGCGAATCTAGCAATGCGTGAGTGTGCCACCACAATCTCGCGGTATCTCTTAAATGGGCGACACCAGAGTTACCAGATGAGGGGACTTTACTCGAATTTACCAGATTAGTCACGCGACACTGTGACTCGTGCACGACAGAAACGTATAGCGTCACATGACCTCGTGGAGGAGGCGTAAGGGAACACCGTCATGGAAGGGGAAGGTAGAGTGGGGGAACGTGCCGCGTAGTGGATCAGATTGAAGAACTAGTCATTTCGTTTGCCAAAAAAATAAAATACCGTATATCGATTATTTGGAAACGGATTTCCAAGTGTTCCTCGATGTAGCACAATGATTCGAAAGTCTATTATCTGAACGATGCCGGTCGAAAAATTGTCAGATAATAAATTGTGAAGAGACGTGAACGAATCGATTACGCAACCTAATATTTACCATAGTAGATAAATTCTTCTCGATCGAAATTTAAGTATATAACGTAAATGATATCGGCGCAAAAAACGATCGAACCTTCCGCCGATATCATTTACGTTATATATCTAATATTTACCACATTTCTTCGCCGAACCCGAAGGAAAATTCCGAAACTGCAAAACGCTGTATTTTACGGGAAAGTGCTGGGCAGTACTTTCCTTTGTTACAAAATCCTCCGTTCGTGTAACACGACGGAGGTATAACGTTTACTATCATGTCTTTGTAACTCACCGGATTTTCCAAGAACGAAATGATTAAGCTTCTTAAACGTTATCGACAGGTTTCCCAGCGCGACGCTTGTTTGCTACGTTCGACAGAGATTATGGCTTGGACAGTAAAACTGCCTGATAGTGCGCCGGACGCGTCGTATATGTATAATTTTATACGCGCGACACGTATGCGAATATGATCCTTATTTACAGTCGCGTCGCGCCGCTATGTCGGAAATTTTAGCAGATCGCCTGGGAGGGTTGCTTAAACCCTTCGAATGGCCGAGAATTCTCGTGAACAACAACGGCTTTAGTGGAAAGGGCGAGCAGTCGCGTGCTGCACGACTGGAGACCATAAAATCGCGGGAACAGGTCTCGTATGAACGTTTATGCTTCCCATTCGCTTCTAGTTTCACTTTGTTTATGGGCCGTGTTGTCCGGATGTCGAGATTATTTCGACGGTATTTGATAAGTGATTGATCATTTTATGGGGCGTTCAGATCTTGTGAAATACAACTGATAAATATTGGCTAGACGAATTTAATAGGAAATTTCATTTCAATTTCAATCGACTTCCTTTTCACCAGATGCTAGAAGTTTTTTGATTTTTTTAGTAATAAAAGTATTCGACTAATCATTTATAATAACTTTAGTTATTATAATATCTAGTTGATAATAAGTTCTGGTTATGCTACCTACTACCTGTGGATTATGCATTTTACAGGGTAAGAATTTCAATTAGTTTTTTCATTTGTGTATAATGTATGCTCACTTATTTTCCCGTGTTTTGTTTCAATGTTATGTAAATATACAGCATAAATAACGCACTTCGACCCCAATAATTGACCCCTAAATGCAAAACATGTGGACCGATATTGTGAATTGATTTCATATCGCCGTAACATGTGTCTGCTTGCCGGTATCGCAAAATAAATTGCTACTACGAGTATTGATTATTTATAAGTCATTCTGTGACGGGTTATTGATGAATGAGTCACGACACACCTGTCACTTTTTGGATATAACACCAAACATTTTGATGAAAATGAAATATGATGTAAATTCGAGGGGAGGTAGGTTTCAGTAATGATTTTGCATGTTTCGATGATTTGTTAAAACACGAGACGTCAAAGTTTACCGTCGTTAGTCATTTTTACAATTACGTTGTTTTTCGATGAATTTTTTTACAATCTGTGTCACAACGGTGAAATAATAAGCAAATTTTACAATTCTCCAGCCGAGGTTTTGAGTTGAACAAGTTTTTAAAATTCTACATACCTGGAATCGCGCACTGATAGTATCGTCGTTTTCTCTAAAGTGAACAAATGCAACAGATACTGAAGTCCCGTATTTGGTAAAACATTAATTGAAAATGAAAAATGAGGTACTAAATCCGTTCTCTGATGACGCATTTGTCAATGTCATCGAAATATCTGACAATTTCCCAATAAAAAAATTTCCTGTGAAATGATTTGGAAGGGATTCGATTTCGAGTAGTAGTATAGTCCACGCATGCTCAGCCGCACGTAAGGTTCGCTCGTTGGAACGATTGGTTCAAGTCAGTTGTTCAGGACGTGGCAGGGGCACGATCTATTTATCTTAACCCGCAGCATTAAATAGTTGAAAAACGTTCAAATTAATTACCATAACGCCGTTATCACAACGGAAATGATAATTCAAGAAGACGGGATATCAGATAGTTTCGAGGCGCTGTCGCAATTTTAAGCAGACAGTGATAAATCGTTGCGTTACGTTTCATTATCTTGCATCTAGCAAGCATTTTTCAAAGTGCAATTATGTTTGACACGTTCATTACAATCCAAAAGCGTGGCTACTAAAACATTAAAATCTTACAACTATAAATTTCGCGTTGTAACGTCGACATGAAGTTTATGCACCGTAAACATTGTCTACTACAAACAATAAATCAACCGTATGCTTTAAAATTAAAAGCATAATATGCAGAATCTGCTACTGCAAAGTGCTCGCAATTGTTAGCAAGAGGTAGGAGCACAATTAGCGCACGATAGCTACATATAATAGAGGCAAACCCATTGGGTCCAATAATCACGTGTACCTCTTCTCCTGGCAGCGGCAGCTAATTTTCATGTGAACCAGCGAAATCTTTCCGAAATTTCGCATGAGAAACGAGTGAAACCTGTTCCGTATCGAAGTGTTAGCGAGAGATAGGAACACAAGACTGTCTGGCGGCAAGGAATTTTCCTCCGGGAGCATTTGTTAACTGAGTAGCAGTAGAGCCCTTCAACAGGCCTAGTCCCGTCTGGGAGTACTATACTGACCTATATTAGCCCTGTTATAGTCGCGGCTGGCGATTAGAGGTGGCGCTTCGGAGGTAAGATCGCTGGCGCTTAGCGTTCAAGATCGAATGCTTCAAACAATCGTTGTAGGAACACCCTCTATCTCGCGAGATTCCCGGCAGGGCTACTCAACGAAATGTCTAGTCTGTGTCGTATTCAACATCGGGGGAGTACGGTGGAATGTGCGCAGCCGGTGTGTACATATCATGGTAAATGCAGCTACTGCATACGCTAGAACAGACCTTTTATGAAACCCATCCGTTCTTCTCTAAATATTTGGGCATTTTCATAAGGGGAGTTTCTACTAAGCCTGGGCCATGGCAAACGCGTACTTCTTCGGTAACCCACGGGCTACGTACGTGACTTCGTGAGAGCAGTCCTGTAATATGCCTATAAAGTGCAAACATTGTCAGTGCTCCGGTAGCTGGTTCTCCCGCGCAACCCCCTCCCCACCCCACGAGGTACACGCAATTTAAGTGGGGCCGCTATCCGATCCAGTATTTCTTCTGACGAATTACCTCCAGTCGACGGAACGAAAGGAAAAATATACTTTATCCTGCTGAAACGTATTGCGAACACTCGTTTCCATTCCGTTAACCGGAATACTGCCTCCGGAAAATATGATCGGGATGACAAGGAGGATACAGTGAACGTCGGAACATCGGTTTATTAACATCAACGCTATACTATTGGAAATCTATTACCGAATTTACTGTAGAATAATCAGCAAAATTCTAATCCATTCTAAATTCTAAAATTTAGCAAATTTCATTCTAAAGCAAAATTCTAATTCTATTCCATCTACATCATGAACGACAGCATGTTTATTTTGTAGCATTATCAATTTATTCAGCTCTATTTTCACGTAAATGATCGAAAGGACGCTGAGGTCCCGGTTTTGATAAAAAAAATTTTGTTCGGCTAGATGTTACACAACTGTTTCTCGGTTTTCCGTAATCTACTCAAAAAGAATACTTGCGGCTTCTAAAGTATTAAAAACAAGTAGAAAATCTATAAATCAGAACCTTTTTTATTTTCTTATGGTTTGTGATACTGATGCTCTTATAAATATTTCGTATCTACTAGACTTTTATTTCTGCGAGCGTGCTTGAAGTTGCCAGCCAAAATTCGCGCGATCTATTAAGGATTATTAATGAACGTAAGAAAACAGAATCTTGCTCGTCGGAATGTAAATCAAACGAATTTTATTGTTATGGCTGACGGTCATGGCTCCGCCGGCTACTCTATCTTCCCAAAAAAATTAATGGGAAGGAAGCGAATAAAGATTACTTTTATGATCGTGGGAAAGTAACAGGAAAAGAAATATTGATTTACTTTGGCGCGTTATATATTCGTTCATTTCACTTTGACGATATTTCAGGAAAATCTTAATGGTCTACAAGCGTTGTTTGAATCATTTTTCTCACCGCTATCATTTCTTGTTGAATTTTTGCTTATATCATTTGCAAAAATGCCATTATTCTATGAGACTGGTATATTTCCTTCTGCTACAAAACTCATCATTAACTGGAGTAAACAAACGACAAAAATGAACATAAAAATATAGTGAAGAGGAGCAGAGAGCTACATACTCGTATTGTTAAAAACCTTATTTACCAGTCGTGTAAATAAAAACGTATGTGTAATTTGAAACTGTTTACGAATCCAGTACGTTAGCATTTCACCGAGTTGTCATGAAAACTGAATTACATTGTTTTTTATTCGCAATCGAAAAAGTAAATTTCTGCGCGTTGCGCTGTAACGAAGGGAAGTTTGTTGTTCGTATGCCCGAATTAAATTGGCCTCATTGGAATTCTGAGTTTCGTGCAAATGTTTATAATTTGTTTTTCTCCGACCGTACTGTTACAGTATTTCCTATTATCAGTTCGACTGGCTTCCCGTTTATTCATTCTCCTGTCAAGCATTTATCTCGATTTTGTAATTTGATTACCTGATATATTTGTAAAGTGTACAAGTAACGTCCTCGCATGCATTCTATAAGTGTCAATTTCTACTTACCAATTTTTATTAACCGCGATTCTGCATCGATTCCGGGCAGGGTTAATGATAAACCGAAGATGATCAAAACGGCGAATAAATATTTGCCCATTTTTGGGATGTTTGCGAGTAACCTGAAAAACAATCAAATTTCAAGTCAATAAAAAATATATATAGACCGTGTAATTTTGTGTTTTTACTTCAACAAAATGTGTCTCAGGTATCCATAAAAATATGTGTGCAAAATTTTAACGTAGAATATTCAACACTTTAACGAAAATGTAATAAAAAAAAATATATAGATATATATACAGAGATATATAAAAATATACAGGTAATAAAAAAAATATATAGACCGTGTAATTTTGTTTGTTTTTACTTTAACAAAATGTGTCTCGGGTATCCATAAAAATATGTGTGCAAAATTTTAACGTGGAATATTCAACATTTTGACAAATATGCGGAAAAATTGTTTAAAAAAAAATGTCACTCAAAACCAGAATAGCCACTTTAATGAAAACGTGTTTTCCCTTTTTTCGACATATTTTTCCACGCGGTATGACAATCCGGTGAGTGGTGGGTTTCCGGACCACCCTATACGTATAGTAAGTATGCAAAGCATCGTATTTTTCTGCAGCAGAGCGCAACGAGTGATAGTAAATTTGTCGTAAATGTTCGGGGCGAAGAAGGAACACTAACCGCTGTAGAATAACGCGTTTGCGGCGGAGAAGTGCGTGTTCCGTAGATATACATAGATAGCCGACGAGAGTTGTCATGAAAGTTATGGTTTGTTTGGCGCGAAGTCGCCCGGTTGCGCAACGCCGACGGGACTGTACTCGCGAGAACGTCGTGACGCGAATGCTCGAAATTTCGCAATGGGAATTGATATCCGGCAACCGTTCCCGAAATGTTTCGATGCTTAATGTTGCTCTGATCGCAATTCCCTGGCGTGCAACGAGCACCGAATCAATAACTGTTCCCTGTTTTTACTGCAACCCCGTGTCTCTGTCTCTGTAGCGCGCCAGCTATCAAAGATAAAATTGAAAGCCACAAAATGTTTTTTCTCCGGTACACAACCACAGTGATTTCGGGGGCTTGCTACCCGTTTGTTTCGATTTTTCCATGTTGTTTGCTGCCGCTGATAGTTTTTTATTCCGTGATTCCGAATTTATTACCCTTACACAGTGATGCAACGGTATCAAATGTTCGGGGCGCGTCAAGAGATTCAAATTACAAAATATGAAATCGATCCGAAAAGTTTTCGCTAAATCTCTTAT
The DNA here is from genome assembly GCA_028454225.1 of Lasioglossum leucozonium. Lineage (NCBI taxonomy): Eukaryota > Metazoa > Arthropoda > Insecta > Hymenoptera > Halictidae > Lasioglossum > Lasioglossum leucozonium. Next base: position 13,152,652 of record CM052215.1, on the reverse strand, counting down.
TCTCACAAAATTATTGATATTTGAACCAACAATTTCGTTAAAAAACAAATAATTGCATCATACAACAATATGGACGCAAGCGTGAAACCTCTACGTTCGTTCAATCCACGTATGGTTCTTCTCTCTGGAATTTTTCCAGTTCTCAGGCATAAATTAATTTATTAAAAATGTTTGCAAGCCTTAAAATCTAATACTTGCGCGCTCCGCCGTATTGTTTTAAGCATGTTACACACGTAATTGGCTTGTACCGCTCTCACAAATTATTTTATCGTTCGAAATTGGTCTTCAGCTTTAAAATTTCATTCATATCGCGACGCTTTGCGATAGTTGGATGAATATCGGTCCCCAATTTGCGTCGGCGAATTGGTTGAAACGCGTTGCGAAAGTGGACATCGTACGAGAAACGGTACGTGACTGTCCAACACTAGAAATTTTCTGATTTTCGAGTATACTATAAAGCGTTTTGAGCGCTCTTCGAAATCACGGTGAGATCTTATGAGCGATATCAGTATTCTGGCCATTCTCCTTCCGACTGATAGAAATCAGGACGCTCTCAGGATCCAGGATGCTATCAGGACCCGGCGAACGATTGATCTCTTTCTGAAAGGAAAGTCGATCTCGTTTCGAACTCGATTGTCTGTACATTATTTAACATAACAATAGATACCCGTGGGACGTGAACTATGTTCTGACGCCAAATGTAGGTATAGAGTACATTAATTGTGGCATATAATAATGGAAATAACCATTAGTTTATAACTTATCTTTATTATGTACAAACAAATAAAAATAGCATGTTCGAATCCTACTATAATGCTAAGTGTTACATTACAAACGAAGCTTCTCAAAGGCAAGTACTGTTTTCCCCGTTTGTATTAGTTCCTTCTTATGTAAACCTGATATAGAAGGTCTAACATAAGATACATGTAATAATATTGTACTTGCTATATAAACCATTCGGTGTAAAACAATAGTAAACAAATAAATAAATAATACTCGTGTACGGAAGTACTGAATACTCTGATGCGGACTCTCTGTGCACCGCGTATTTCCTGCTTATTTATCGTGATTTTCGGAAACGCGTTACTTTTTCGAAAACACGAGGGTGGAGTTCTGAAAACTCTTCGCAACGTGTCGCCACGTGCGGAAAAGGGACTTTCTGGACTTGTTGATTTGTCGGACAGGCCTTAACGGGACTAGCAGCGTTTATGACGGGGTAGTTAAATTTGCTACGCCCGCGAAGCCAATTTACGAATTAATAAAATAATTTGCCATCCTGCAGACACCAGGGTAGGCTTTGCTACTCTAGACACTAACATCTGCAGGAGGTCAATTTTAACATCTTGCGCTGCGAATCACGTACCGCTAATTTATTGTGCGACCCGTTTTGATTATTAGAATTTTGTATTGGGCATGCGTTTTCGACTATAAATAGTACGCGGAATTGAATATATGTACTTGAATATACCTGATATAGTACGTACATGGAATGAAATAGCCACTTCATACTTTTAATGAACACCGCGGGCGGTCTAAGCGTTTGGTGCATCTTTAATTAATTAATGAAATTCACGATTAAAAGCTCTATGAAATTAGAGACGACGCTAAACCTTCAGAGTCCTGCTATTTTCATAGCGTATGCGCATTGCTGTATGAAATAAATGCGCACTAGGGTGGACCTTATTTTTCGACTATGAAATTTTGGGCATGCCGAACCCTAGTGCTTCGTTTTGTAGTATCTGTTAGAAAGTTAAGTATAAATGCTAGCATATTGTGTCCAACTTCTTTCTTGAATGCGCTGCAAATCGATGAGTGGATAGTGGTTAGGTGATCCATAGTGGAGCGCAGTTTTCTGAATCCAGACTGGAGGTTCGAGAGTAGGTTTTTTGATCAGACTCCAAATTAGTCTGGCATTAATCATTTTTTCAAAGATTTTACTGATATTGTTGGTTAGGGAAAATGATCTATATGAAGCACAGTGGAGTTTATTTTTGTTTGATTTTAAAATTGGGATTACTGTAGCTAGTCTCCATGCAGTTGGGAAGGTTCTCTGATACCAGATTCAGTTGAATAAGTTTAGTAGAGGAAGTTTTCCTGATTCGGGTTGATGTTTCAAGAGGGTGTTAGGGACACCATCGGGGCTAGACACTTGAATGGATCTCAGCACTGCATGAAGTTCAGATGTAGTGAAAGGATCGTCGATGGGTGATATAGGGGATATCTGGAAGGGACAGATCTTTGACACAAGATTTTAAGTTTCTGAAACTCGAGCTGTAGTTGTCGTCGCTTGTGTTCTTTGCAAAAGTTTCAGCTAAACGTTTTGTGTGACGTGTTGTGTCTGATTTACGTGTTTTGTATGTCGTATTGTCTCTGATTTAAAAGTTAGATTGACGTTAGTTAGTTTATCATCTGTAAAACAGTATATAAACCGAACGTTGCTTGGAGAAAAAGGATTCGAGGCCCCCCCGATTATTTATTATAATTTTAAAATATTCTGACAGTGATAGAACGAACGATCCAGTTTAATTTAATGCAGGTATTAACAGTAGTAGTATTACATACGTAATTTGTATCGCACGACCTCAATGAAATCGATCGTGATAAGGAATTGGAGAATTAAGTGTTCTCTACACCTAATGCCGCGACGTCCGTAAAAAACGGCGAAAACTTCGGATGTAAACAGAGTCGTAAACTAGTTTAATAAAAGAGGAACGATCATTAAACTACTTCTTCATCGGCGCATCAGATTTTCATGAGAACCTATCAACCGAAGAGAGAAGCAACATGAAAATCGAAGACCGCGATACCAACGGTCTTATAATCTTTTATTCTGTTTGGGACTGCAAGTTTCGCGGATACCAAGTTCGCAATCGATATAAAATAAAAACTGTGCTACCTTATAAATGAAACGCAAACAGAAAGAAATTTGATTCCGTTTAAAGTGAAACGGAACGAACGGGATCGAACGGATTACGAACGAAAGTTCGAATGCCGTTGAGTTCGAAGGGTTTAAAGGGCACAATAAGCAACATGATGAAGGTCCCATCGGGTAATCGAACCAACTAGAACTTTTTCGAAATTCCTTTGAGAACAGACTCGGGAAGAAATTCTCAGTTTCTTGCGGAGAGAGGAAAGTTTGATGTGATACTTCGCATCGCGTTCCCTGTGCGTGAAACCAAACGAGAAATTACGGTATGAGGGAAACATCGAAGTTTCTCCTTTCGATTATTAGAAGTTCGCGGGTTGCGGGTTTTGTGTGAAAAGTTAAACGAAGCAACTACTTTAACGTTTTATTTCGTACGAGTAAACTTCTTATCTCGTACCTCGTCGGGAGAATCATAAATTGTTAATGTCAATGGCGCGAGATTGATCGTTGCGCATTCCGACCGAAAAATAATCAATGTGTTGTTGATCTAAGCTCATACGAATATTGTAGAACATGCTAGATCTTGTAGATCTAAGTAAGTCTTATACATACACGCAGTTTATGCGAAATCGATTAAGGTCGCTATGACCAATGATTAAAAATTGCAAAATTCGAGAGAAACTGCGATTTAAATAAATATTATAAACTCCAAATTTCAAATTTTTTATACTTTGTAATATTTGTAGCTTTTTTATACATCGATCAATTTCGCTGAGACTTTGTACATGCACATAACTTGTACTTATTGCTCGATTTCATTGTACTCGATCAATTTTCATTGTACGCTCAAGTAAAAAAGTGAAAAAATTTAGACCTTTAGTTTTTTCTTCGCAATTCCTACTAATACAAATTTAAAAAAAAAACGTTTCGACACATTCTCTAGTACACTAATTCCTCTAATATCTTAAACAAGTTGAGGTAATGAATCAATAAATTGTTGTAAACATTAAACAGCCATAAGTAATAAATTTATCAATTACTACTATCACGACGATCGGAATCAACCAAAATTAGTTGGGGAGGGGAGAGTTGCTCATCGCTGGCCACTGCGCACCTGAGTTCTGTGAGCCTGCTCTGTCAGTCAGTCAGTCAGTCAGCCGAGAATTCCGGCAGGAGCGGACGGGCTCAGGGACTCGGAGGAGCAGGGGTCAGTCCAGAGACTGACCAGTTACTGACCACTTACTGACAAATTTAAACCAATTATTTGCGAATGAATAATTCCGAACTGTGAACCATCTACGCGAGTATTACAGAATAAACACCATATTCAGAGTATACATTGAACTGTAATAATTATTTAATTTGGTTATCACTCTAGTGGTCAATATTTGTCACACTGGTGGATCTTTATAATGAGCATAGCTCTTAGGAAAATTGGTGTAGTCATGTTTTAAAAGCGGTATTGAAACAAAAACTTTCCTTTATCTGTTTTCATCGGAGAACCTGTACCTTGAGAATGTTTTTTGAGTCTAACTTTGCAATCTAGATTTTAAATGCAATCCATCAAAAAGTTCCATAACTTTCCCGATCCCTGCGTTCTCCAAAATTTTACTCCCATTAACGTGTAAAAGTAGGCCGAGTAACATTCTCCATACATATTAATCCATCACCAGTACACAGGAGTGTGTTAAAGAACCCTTTGAATTGCAATGGAAGAAGACAAGTTTCTTCGCTCTTTGTTCGTACTTCATTCTGCGGAAAGGAGCCACGGACAGGATCGAAATAACACTTAATGGCCAAGTTCCCAGGTGAAATAGCTGTCCAACGAAAACAGATACGCGGGGAAAAGAACTTTTTTTGGTTTCATCAACGAAACAGCTGGGAACGTTTATTTAAAGGAAGAGTCGACCATCCCCGAGTTTCGTACAGTTTGATGGAAAATACCGGCGCGGCAAGGCGGATTGATTCGGCTCGGGGAAAGAAGGTCAAGATGAAGGAAGCCCGACAAGCGTTCCAACGGCGCGGTGTGATCTTTATCGGATACAGAAACACCCTTGGTCATCCTTCGGCTCGTTAAAATCTGTGTCAACGTTCATTAACGACGGTGTTACCGGGGGAGGGCCCAGAAAACCGTAATGATCCGCGACCGACGAAATTCATTCAATTGACTCTTTCGGCTCTCGCCTTCCAGTCTCTTCCTTCCTTGGGTCATCGTGCCGCCGACGGCCATTTTGATTACGTCAACAGACGTACGAACAAATTTCTGAATTTCGTTGAATTCATTCCTCTAGATGGCACGCGGCTCTTCCACGAATGTATTTTCATAAAATTTTCAATCGGCCACTTTTGTTACATCGGAATAAAGTAAATTCAGATATAGTATCTAGTTTTATTCGGTGTACTTAGTTTTAACTGACTTCTAAAAACAGGAATCTTGTAAAAAAATTTGGCTCTCAAAAGAAATCGAAATCGTTGTACTGCTGATATTTGGCTCTTTTGACTAATGAAGTTAAATTTATTTTCACATTTTCATTATCACATCTAATTAAAGTGTTATCTTTTTTTTCGAGCCACTATTTATGAATATTTAAATATCTCTATCTTTTTTGCATGCTTGTGTTTCATTGTACATGTGCATTCATATCCATGTAAGTGTACAAAGACGTATTTTTTCAATATTCATGTAGGGCTCAGCTAAGAAAATTAGAATTTTCTCAACAATTTTTTTACAGCAGTAAATTAATCCTTGCGAGTTTGCGAAACTCCCTAAAGTCATTCTGTCCACTTTTGTAAGAGTTACTGCGTTTTAAATGATGTATGGAGCCAATCTTGATTGACTGTATTTCGTTTAAACTAAATGAGAAATAATAATTAAGATTCCTTTTACTTTCTCCTCAATGCTTTGCCATATCGTGGTTATTGAAAGTCCTTCGTAGCATGTAAAGAGACAAAATTTTATGGTTTCATCTTAGATTTATGGTTTCCCCATGGAAACAATGGTAATGAAACTTGAAAGGATACTTGAAGTATAAAGCCACAGAGAACCTCGTTCAGATGTTACGCGTATAATATAATAGAATGAAAATTCTCAAAGCTATAATGCAATTAGAGTTGAAACATGAAAGAACTAATATTAAGCTGCTTTTTCTTCTTTTGAAATTCCACAAGTCTCGACGACAACTTTTTGCAAAGTTAAAAAAATTGTTTCCGCGTTCATTTTAATGAGACCTTATAATGGTGGTCGGTGCTGTACTGCTACGAAATGAAAAATATAAGAATAACGTAATTACGGGCGATTAATCAAAATTACGAATTATCACGAATTTTCCGAGGAAAATTGTTGCGCATCATGTGATTAATTCGCAATTTCGCACAAAAGTGTTCCACGCTGCCCCCGGCGCGGCGGTGCCGCGTATCTCAATTATTAAAATCTGGAAAATATTGATTGAACTGCGCGTTCTGGAGAAAAATTACATAACGCAATCTGACTGTTGAATCAATGGAGGAGGACTGATGTATCCCAGCCGGCGTGAATTAATTCCATTCATGTCGATATTCGACAAACCACATATATTCGTGTTAATTTCGGTTTTCGCAATGACCAATCCATGTATAGAATTCTTCATTCGGTTATCTGCACGATAATAGACATAACTCGATGTTTATCGATAATTATGATTACCATCTGCCGTTCGAAACTATCGATACAAGAGCGAAACGTTACACCTGGGAAATAATAATGGCCAGCTCGCGGGGTCGTCGAATGAAATCGTTTTTCCACGGTATTTATTACATTTATTACTGTACGGAGTTTCCAGCTGGCTTTTCCCTCGGTTTTACTTTCCGTTCGTTTCGGGTTCGGTTCCGAGGTTCCGTTTCTAGAGCTTCGGGATTTTTCCTCCCTTTCGAATTTCGAAGTTCTGGCTCATGGCGATCTAGCGAACCCTTCAGAAGTTTAAATTGGCGGCTAACCGTTTCCCTCCGCCCTCGTGCTTAACACATTCTTCGTGCCACGCCGACATATTCGAGGGCTCGAATTTAATTGCAATGTTATTCGCCGGCGAACGTCTGTGCAGTTTGCTTGTTCTCCTTGTTAAAATTCGAACGTAGCCTGAATGATTCTCAATTCCAGTGCCGGGGCCACTCGAACGGCTGGCATTGTTGGCACCATTTAATTATTTCGCCTTTCTTCGAGATAGACATCGTAATTGCTTCGTTCTGTGTTGTGTCGTTACGGAAGACGCGAACGACGTGTACTTTTCGACGAGGTTTCCATTTCAGTTTTAGTTCTATAGTGGCCTCACTAATAGGGAAGGTGCGATCAAGAATAAATAAGGTCAAACGAAATTAATTTGTATTAATTGGAATAAATATTGCAAAGTTAGCAGTGTAGTATTCCATTCAAAGCTCAATTAATCGATGAAAATAAAAAGTGGTGGATCAATTTTTGAAAATCTTTCGGTAATTATAGAGGTGTTTGAAATTGTAGAATTTTTGACGAAAAAGGTAGGAGACATCGAGCCCGTTTTTTAGAAACTAAAGTGATAATATCTCGTAATTATGACAGCTGATATGCAAAATCAAAATTTTCTACCCGATTTGCAACAAACTGGAGTGACGTAGAAATTAATTTTATTTCTTAATATACTTAAAAGGTTGAAAATAATATAACAGTATTTTTAAATTCTTCGAATATTTTTACTGTTTCAAATTACACGTACTCATTTTTGCCATGAATGCATAAAATCCATTGTCTGCAGATAACCTTTATTAGGAATTTGCAATTGATTTTATAACATAATACAACAAGTTTAATGTTTTGTACACTATAAGGTTTTTGCATTTATTTTGAAAGGATACAAAGCTAGCATACTGGTCAAACTGTGAAATTCATAAGGGGGATAATAGAATTTTAACAGCAATACAGCCTGTCTTTCGCATATGATTTCATAGAGTGAGTGAAATTAATGCTCACATATAGTAAGATTCATTATGCATGCACTACTCTATTGTTCCAAAACATATGTGATTTACCGCCTGTTCCGTTGAAATCATCTCGACCTACATATGGATCACGAATAAGTAAATGTGTTAAATCATTCTCTATAGTATTGTTTTAAAGGATTACCAAATGCATTCAACTGCGAAATAAATGAAACGAATACTGCACAGAACGATTCAATCTCCAATATCATAATTTTGACAATTACACGTATAACTTAATATGAAAATGAATATGAATTGAATGATATGAAATATGAAATTTAAAGTCCACAAGATTCATGAACAAAGTATTACCTGCCTATATGTATAACATTATTTGTGTCGTAATTTTCTAAAGGAGCTTAAAAATTAAATGAAAGAGTTCTGTGTGCTCTGTTATGTTACCCTGCTGCGCAAAAATTCAAGGGACGATGAACATTTACTCACATTATTTATACCGGAACAACTACAGTTTAAGCGAACGTGTATTTCGAAGGGATTAAATGTTTGAAGAGATTAAAATTCAATGAAAATGTCTTTTTTACGACAATGCGACTGAAATAATGATGAAATGAAATTAAATCCCATTAAAGCCGTTGTCGCATGTTTTATTTTATGACCATTCTGAAAAGTATTATGTAATTATCAGCAATTTTTAAGTAGAAATGAAGTTATATATTCACGAAGAGAAATAATATTTTCCCGCAGCTACATACAGAATATTTCGATTTATTCTATTTCAAATTGCATTTCATAATCTCAAAATAATGGGAAATTTGACGCGAAACCTGAAATCATTTGTCCTAAAGTTTTGACATATTTTAACGATGACCGTAACGAGTAAGTAAAAATCGTAAATTTTACAGAAATGCTCACGGCTTTCTACGAAATTTTCAATAATTACAATATTATTTTCAGATCCGATATTGTAACCATCATTTGTTTGAAGTTGAAATAGCTGCGCGACGGTTCGAATACTTTCGCGGGTGAGCGCAGACTAAATTGATTCGTCCATCGGATCGCATATTTCCCATGAGCTCTGGCGATATTAAATCATCAATGGGTATTTGGCGTTCGTAAGCAGCGTATCGACCACACAAGCATTCCGATCGTAAACTATGCCATAACGGATACCATAAGCGTATCGAACACAAGCAATCTCCTTGCAAGATAGGAGCAACGTCTTCGGATATTCAACTGACCGCGCGCGCATTGCGAAACGCGCGCGCGAATTTAATACCTTTCGTTTTTCTTCTCCTCAGCGCGGGATGATCGAGTATCTCGGAACTCCCGGTTCAATTCTGTTTATTGCGACATAAAAGAGCCCTTAACGCGAAGGCGAGGGCGGAACGAGTTCCATAAAGGGACCGAAAACTTTTCTCCACCCGCGCGTTTAAACGACGATTTCGACCGTAGATCATGCGAGCGAGCGAGCCAACGAACGGACGAACATAGCCAGGCACGCAGTTTACGCAAAAGCAACGAGGAAAAGAGCACGGGCCGAACGGTGAAACTTTCGACAGGACATTTGTTACGCGATGTATGATTTTCGAATTTTGAAAATGAGAATCTCCGGAAATCCCGATTTGATGTTCGCTCCCCGACGGAGCGTTCGCAGTCGAACGAGAGAGAGAAAAAAATAGAATTCGCGCGGTGTTTGTATATCAAAAAACAGCGAAAAAAAGAAAAAATTATTCGCAACGAGAGAGTTTGGTAAAAAAGAAGTCCAATGTGTGCCTCCAGCTCACGGTTCGATTCAGGTTTTTAATGAATTAGTGATCGAGAACTTTTATGTCCGCGTGGAGAGCAGCCAAATTTCCTGATCATTTTCGAAGCGGATTTTTTTTGTACGCCAGCGGTTTGTGTGCGACTATGAACCACCGCAAACTAGGGGCGACATAGTCGCGCGTCGATAGCGTTCTATTTATTGTCGAGGAACTAGTCGCGTCGACACGGGAATTGCAGGAGTGACAATGGTGCAAATGTAATGACCACGATGATACTGTTGACAATGCTTGTTGTAATAAGCGCATGGCATGGGAGGTCAGGCTGCTCTGGAACCATCTGGACGAGGTCATGGCTTCAGGAAGTTTGGAGGCCGCAAACATTTTTTGAAACTGTGATGGACTAACAGGCTTACATATTAACAAAGTAAATCAATCCAAACTGTGATCATTAATATTTTAATTATTCATAACACACGAATGATTGATCACTAGACTGTGACATTTAATGTATGATAATTTTTAAGGAATTCAAAGAAATACAAAATCCGAGGAATATACAATTTTAAAATGATATTCTTTCGTATATTCATTATTTTCAATGCAACGTAAAATTATATAAAACTGTTAATTGGGGAAAAACGGCGTTTTTTATAATGTATATTAATACATCTTAATAAAAATTCTAAATGACACGTGACTTGTAAAATACCGCCAACGAACAAGTTACCCAGTTCATTAAAACATGGGTTCCACTTAATTCCTTGAAAATACAATTTTACAGATAAGAAATCGGATTTTGTCAGATGAAGGTTTATTCGAGGAAAACAATTCCTTTGGCTTATAAAATCGCGCGACCTACATCTACGAGGGATCCTAGGAAAATGAATCAAAGAAAACGGATAAAGGTTTTGTTAGTCCCCGGACGCTCCTGCGGGATTTGCGGGTACCTAATCACACATTTATCTGATTCGAATGAACATCCTTAGAATATCGGATTTTCTTTGCCCGGTTTAAATTAAGAAATGTTACGCCAGCTCACGATGCTGGCCGAAACCCGATGAGGCCTGACGTAATGGAAAGTTGATCATTTTGATTAACTTGCCACGAACGAGATAAAATGAAATATTTACGACCACTGAGAAACGCAGCAAAAAATCAATACTGATGAAGAGAAATTTCCAATTAGCCTCTACGGGAAGATGAGAAATTTATCCTGCAGCTTTCGATACTTGAGAAGCTAACCAAACAAGGCTTAGAGGATCACGGAATAATAGGTATGAAATCGTAGCTATGTTAGCGCTGAAAATTTCCATCGATATTCTAGCAACCGCGCTCTCCGAGTTGCTATCGCATACATATAATTCCATACAGACGAAAAGCCTCCGCGCGCAAAGGGATACGCGGGGCATGTCGTTTTTAAAAAGCAGAAAATGCAGCGAACTCGCTATGACCCGGGCTGACATCAAAGGACTAGTTTTGCAATTCCCTAGCGCTGTGTATCATGTCACGTAACAATCGGCGAGAAATGGTACACAGGTGACTAGAAAGTTGTAAAAATTGACGTCCTGTATCGGGCCACGTGCCTTCCGGGCTGCTTTGTACTGATTCCCGAAAGCTTTGATGTTCGATCGCGCTCCGCTATAAATGATGCAACGCATCTCAGTTCTCGGTACATACTATAAAACCGACGTAAAGGTCTCGAAAAACAACAACATCGAATGAAAGTAAATGCCGTATTGATTCACAGCTTCAAAGCTTCGCTTTGTCAGTACTGGATAAACATCAGGCGTAAATAAATAAATCAAGGCAGAAAGTGGTGGTACGAATAGTGCGCAGTACGCGATTTTCGAAAACTTTAAATCCACAACACGGAGCTCGTCTTTAAACGGATTAGAAAAATACTTCAAAATACTTCATCTTGGCGATGTTTCCTTCATTTTTTTACTCGAAGGGTGTACTGTTCAAAAAGTTCCAGGACAGTCTCGTTTACAAGAAACCGTGCAATGCTATATCTCGTATTTTTATTCTATGTAGTTACTACACCTGTTTAGAACGTATTTGCATTGCCAACTTCAGATCAGTCGAATAGTTTATAAACAGCAGTTGATTTTGTCAATTGAGGTTCGAACGAGCGGCGATTTTCATAATTGCATTAAATTTTGTGCGTTTGTCCGCAATTTCTTGGCTGAAAACTCAACGAATCTCATTCCTCAGGCACCGTATTCGCCCGATCAAGCTCCCTGCGACTTTTTCCTTTTCTCGCGATGAAAACAACCGCTACAGGGACGCCGATTTCAATCGATCCAGGAGATAAAACAAAATTCGCTGAAAGAATTAAATGCAATCTCGGAAATTGAATTTTTGGAATGTTTTGAAGAGTGGAAAAAACGTTTGCAAAAATGTATTGTTAGCACAATGGGGATTATTTTGAACGTGACAAAATAGAAATTGATAAATAAATGAATAGTACGTGTATTATTTGACTTGGTCTGGAATTTTTTGAACAGGGTAGTAGACTTATCAGAAGTGTTAATTAAAACTCTTGCAAGCAACTTCGTAGAGAAGAGGATGCTAATGCGACAAGTCTCTTTGAGCGTATCCTTACAGTTTCTCGATCCGACAGTTTTATACGGCATTTAACTTTTTCTTGAACACGAGACTCGGCGTGTACGGATAGTATAAAAAACGAGAAAATTATTTATACATCTAACTCCTTACGGTACCGTGTTCCTGAAGACAACGTTGATTTTGTAAAATAGTGGAGAGGGAGAGTACGCGGCAGCAAGGCGTGGAAAAGACAAAAGGTTTTCACGGTCAGACGGCCATCATCGTGCCGAAGTTGCTTTACAACTCTTAATATCGTAAATTCTGCACCTTATGGCCAGACAGCATTGTTCGTGCGAGCCGCTCGTTTCGGAAACAATGGGTAATGTCGAGTATTGGTTGCACAGCGAATAGCTGGAAGGTTCGTCAAACATTCAAGCAACAGCGTCTGAATCTGGTGTCGCACACGCCCGAGGAAAAATGTCGCGAACAGCGCCGTCAAAGAATTGCGACGAAAAAGAATACAAATTCGAGTTCCATAGCGGACAAGACGACCGCCACGTCGGTTAAAACCTACACGCATTTACGAGGAGCTCGTATAAGCCTGCAATGTGGCCCCGCGCTTTTTTATCTTCACATTTTTAACGTCGGCGAAAGTGTCATTGTGCATTTCATACGCTCGTCCAACGTTAAAAAATAATGTTATATACCTGCCGCGAATGCATCGACTATTACCGTACGTGCTAGGTTAAAACTGAGAGAGTTGCAAATTCGAGATGTTTACACCTGGGTTCATAAAGAAATCGATTTTCTAAAAATATCTTAATTTAAGACCGCATTTATCCAGATGTTGTGCTAGTTTTTGTATAAAACACACTGCTGTGCAAAAGAAAGAGGCACCCGCTATAATTAGAAGATACAATGACAAACAATATCTTTCTGCAGAAATTGTATTGTAGAATGATTGATTTATTGCATTCAAGTTATTAGATAATCCGCAAAAACATATATTCTCAGAACTATTCGATTAAAATACGGAACTTGGCGTGTTCTTATTTGATTGTTTACGCTTTTCTATTAAATATGACCGGGTGCTTTTTTTCTTTTGCACAGTAGCGTGTGCCCGAATAAATAAATGTACAATAATCGTAAACAGTACGTTCTCTCTGGTGACACCTGACGCGGCATTGTACGTGGTGTCAACATTTGTGGCAGTCAACAGCCGACATTCTACGTACGTTGACTCTGCGTAAGTGGTTAAAGTGAGGCATAAACCACAAAGTGAAGGAAATATAGGGGTTGTAGGAATTCTCTCAGTTAAAAACAGGTGGCCGATGCGCGCAAGAACGTAAACTTGACTCTTTCTACGCCGTTCTGGCCAGTTCTCGTGTGTTCTCTCTCTCTCTCTCTCTCTCTCTCTCTCTCTCTCTCTTCGTATTCTTCATAGACAAGCACGCATACAAGGAAATTCTCGAGTCGGATTGGATTCGATTCAAACACGAGAAGGAAGCTCGCTTACGTACCGGCTATTGGTCTCGATTCGAGGAAAACGGCACTCTAACCACTCGCGGCTCGTATAGAAATTGAATATCGGTGCGAGTCCGTCGGACGAACCGGAGGCTCCATGGAATTTCAAGTCCGCCATCGCCGCTCTCGTGAAAGCGAGCAGGATGGGGCTGGCCCCGGCCAGATTATGAATATCATGATTCCTCGTTGCAGCAAAAATTGGTAAAAAATAACGGTCGTGGAACGCCGGAACGTGTGCGCGGGCTCAAGTTGCTTTTGAAAGAAGTTCCCCTCGAGTGGAAACCGTGCAACGGTGCTGCACTGTGCTAAATTTTGTCCGAAAAATGCGAAAGAAAAAATAGAACTAAACAATTCTCCGAATTAATCAACTTTGCAACACGATGTAGAATAATGAATAATCTCAGCTTGCAAATATTCGAAGTATTTATAAATCGTTCGAACCAATTGTACAAAAGTGATTCCGCATTAAAGATTTTTTGTAGTGGCTCGGAAGAATCCTGTTACGCGCTGCGACAACGTAACAGCGGCATCGATTTTCGTCTAATTTTCGAGGGGAATCGAACATTGTGCGAATTGCGGGCACCGCGCCGCGCCGCCTCGGTTGCTCGGCGAGAACATCCAGCGAATTTCTGGCCGCGTTTCTTACTGTTTATCGCGGTTATGGCGAGTAAATTGTTGCGCCCGCGGAAATTGGAATTAGCGATGTCAGCGCAGACGAGAACAAGGAAACGGGGAAGGGAATGTTTACCCAATTAGCCCGGGCGAAATGTGCGCGTGCCATGTACAAAACTAGCTTTCAACGGCTACGGAATTGAAAATAATTAGCGAGCCGGGCGGAAACGCAGCGGCTGCCGGTCGCTATCACGCGGAAAAATTTAACCGTCCCCGTGGAAGCACGTGGTTCGATGATAGTGGAAGTTAATTCGCCGAACAGTGTCTCGGGAACGACTGTTCTCGCGTTTTCCAATCCGTTCCAACGGGCTTCCGGCGTTCCCGATCTCGCACAAGGAGGTCTTCTGGTGTGGAAGTAAAATATTTTCTATTGCAGTTGACTTCGAACGACCTCGAATGACCTTGACTGGTTGGTCACCGCACGCGTTTCAAAACGCCCGGTTCGATAGCACACGTAAAAGTGTCATTCTAATTAAATAAACGAGCTATGTCCTCTACGCGCCCACCTACAAAAAACCACGCAAGTTCCGCTCGACACGTTTCTTTTTCTTTCCATCAGTAACTGTGTTATTCGGGTGTCATGTTTTAGGTGCCTCACTCTGCACGTGCCAAATCAAAAAATTCCGAGATGGGGAAAATGACGCTTTAGACCAGAGGACACCCACAACTGAATCGAAGAGCACCGGATCGCTCAGGCAAACAATGCTGAAGAAAGCAAGATTAAGCGTTGTCTGTACGCATCACATGTACGCCGAGCAAAACGTTAGATCGGGTATACACTGACGTAATGTACCGTGCGATGTAATACGATTCGCAAGTTCCGACGTGGATGTGATTGATGACGTGGCGATTCACGGCGAATCGGGTTTCCCTACAGCGAACACGAAAGCGTTTGTGTTTTTCTATAATGTTCGCGTTACGTTTGAAAAACTTGTTTTGCAGTACGTGCCTGTACCAATTTGCGCGCGGCTGTATGCTCAATTGAATTGAAATGTTACGTATACATAGGTAATACGTACATATATATGCTGCGTACGATGCGCGGATTTTTAAAATGACGTTCGTTTCGGAATAGAAATAAAGCGAAGTGTGAGGCTGCTGGTGCGCACACATGGCCAGTGTGACTCGACTATTTTAAATTGCCAGTTTAAATATGCATTACATTTTACGATATTAATTTCTTTTACTTCACTGAGGGAGTTGTTGAGAATAAAATTGGAAAAAATTCGAGCTGGAAAAAGAGTGGAAAAATCACAGGACAGTATTTATTTAGATTTTTCAAAAATTTTATAGTATTACGTGCTTGAGCGAGTAAATTCATTTAACTTTGTAACGTCAATAATTGTAATATAAAAAATATTGAACCGGTGATTTAGTCGTGATAGAAACGACTATGCTGCTGGGGGAAAATAGTCGTAAACACCATGTTGGGTGAGCACACGTGACACGGTACACACGATACCTGAATGACTCCCAGCACTCACGTAGATCGTGGCGTTAAAAAGCAGAATTGTTGTAGAAACAGTGTCGACCGGTATTGACTGGCGAAAAAACGCGAAGTCAACGTCACGCGTGGTAGCCTGCCGCCTTCCGATCAATCTCGTCGGTTTTTTTCAACAGTTCGGTATTTTGTTGCTCCGAAAACAAGAATTTCCCCCTTTTTTCTTTAATTGTTGCACGTGTTTCCAGAGCTTCCGAAAATCGTAGAAATCCACGCAACGGACAAGGAAAAACGATTGAAGAGCACTACTGAATGGAAACGTTGATGAACGCGGGATTTGATAGATCCAGATTCAGCGTGAATAAACATGGATCCGCCACGGTATTAATGCTCGCGAACGAATGTCGTATAATATTATTAGTTCCAACATTAATAGCTGCGTAGTAACGATTTCGGGATTCGCAATTATCCCCAAATGTTATTATTAATTTAAACTGATCTGTGAACTCCAAAAGCCAAAATTTTGTTCGATAACGGGAATCGTTCCCGCAGCAGTGCGTTGCGTTTTTCGAGTGTAAATTCCGCGTAGCGAATTACCTACTGTTTTGCTATTTTTCCCGGTAAAATCCAGCACTCTATATTTTCAGTCCGATAAAATTTCGCTGCTGCTTGACGCTATGTTACTTCAAACTCGGAATTTATACAATAACGAAACGATCATGAAATGCTTTTTATATTTCCACCGTTCGCCGATAATGATTGTACAATCTCGATTGTTGTATTAACTGCACTCTAGTTTAAATACAAATGCGCCATTATTTATCGACGTATGGTAAGTAAGAAAAATATGTTAACATGAAAATTATGTACAAACGATCGCATATTTTTGCTGAAGCGAACATTTTTATCATATTATTGAAACGTTCTCTGGTAGCGCCGCACACGCTTGATAACCAGCATTTTGTATTTAAAGCATAAAGAAAATTGAATTAATTTTGCGCATATCGTTATTCGAAATTATAACGCATAGCACGATATTCGGAGAATTTATTATTTCTCTGTGACGATATTTTTGTTCATATTTTATAAGAGGACGCGCGTTTCATAGAATATCATAACTATGGAGGCTGTTGCAGAAACGAGCGTTGGTAACGAACGTGTTCATTTTGGGAGACTGAAAATGATATCGAATAGAATTGCATTATGGTCCTTTAATTATTTCCCTAGTTTGTCCTAACTAAAAACTTAACCTTCTTGTACCAAATATACAATACATCAGTTCTCACAGACGATTTGTACCGTGCATCGGATCGTAACATAAATACGAGTTCAATTATATTGAATAGCTCTTTTCATTTATTAATTAAGTGCAGAATTACATTCAATCAATTGTATATAATTACTAATAGCAAGTGGCTCCTTTTCAATCACGGTTACCCAGAGTTATAAACGCTCCATCTAAATTTCAATTATATAGCAGGCTATATCAAATGTTAGGTGTTTATTGATTTGTGTAATAAGTCTGTTCGGCGTCGGCCAGCAACATCGGTTCGCAAATGAAATCAGTATGATTTCTAACACGCTGGTTTGTTTTGTCTACTATATATCGATCTGTATCAAATTACGTACGGTCTGCGTATCCCGTGTCTGTATTTGTATCAGTTTCCTCTCAATTTTCACTCTGCAAGGTACATTGTTGATAGGAGCAAACCGAACATTCATTTTCACCATTCCGTTCATTTTTCTACGTTCAAAAACAAAGAAATAGGGCAGAGAACGAAAACATGATTTATCATGAAAATGAAATTTTCAGTACAAGAAATATAAATACATTATATTTAGCTTTTGTGTCTCGCGATTGATGCACAAACTTTTCCTTCGCCTACTCCTTCCACGACGTAACCTCATTTCAATATCTTCCACAAAAACGGTGTTATTACACAATCCAATATATATAACGACGATTTGCATTGCCCTGAAAAAGGCGAGTTCTAAAACGCGTAAAAGAAGAGTTAACTGCGGAGATTTAAATTTATAAATAAATGGATCTTTCCGAGGAATCCAGTACGACGTGAGTATCTTCTTGTGTTAGTCGCTAAGAACCTTCGCCGTTGACGGGGCTTTAACCTCGCAATAAAACGAGGGGGCGCCAAGGAACGTCCGTTTTATTGTACTTTTCTCTTAGATGAAAGCCTGCACCTCGCTGTTACTCGATTCGAAAGCTCACCTTGTTACAGATAACGATTGGTTGGCGGGCAGCCGCGCGGCTCCCTTATCCCAGCATTTTCGACTGTCTCGGGCCGACACGACGTGAAAACTGGAAAAATAGAGCGCCGATCGGATTTTGTAAGAATCTTCTAGAACCACGGGACGCCGCGCCGCGCCGGCGGAGAGCGAATCCGAATCGATGCGAAGCTCTCACGGCGAAGCTTCGCGTTCGGTGGCCCTGCCTCGGACTGATTTAAATTTAGCACCGGCCAGCCTAAATACGAATCGTCGGAGGTTGTCCTCCTCGAAGAACCGCTGCTCGGACTAGGCCGAAACATTCACCTCGAACCATTCAACCTTCCCCTGTTTCTCCGTTTCGATTAACAAGGCCGTTGCCGGCCGAATTATGTAATAATAAACCTGGGTACTAAGGGTACGAATTATTGAATATCAAACAAAACTAGTCAATTTTTATTGTACATTTAATTTTTCAGGCACGTGTCCTATCATTTCTCTGATCTTCCAGGCCTTCAGTCACAAGTCATTGTACCCATCTTAAAACGCACTATTTGATGGTGGATAAACGAACATGTCATTCTATTAAAAAAAAAGAGAGTTGACCTTCGTCTCACCTTGTCCTGTGTCTTCCGGGAAAAATAAAAATCCCGCGACACGATGTCCACCTCGCTACTGAACAATTTGCTGAAACATCTTTGCGTATAATCAATATTTTTGAGGATATTCGTCTGAAACGCTTTATAATTTTCACCCTGTGTACATATAGATTTCGCATAGATTCCGAATCTGCCGACAATATCATCGAGATACCGTCATATGAGGCAAAGGATTACCAATGAATGGCTCCGACTGCTCGGTACTTCCGGTGTTAAAACAACAGCCGTTTGTCTCTTTGCCTATCGAGCGACCCTCGTATCATGAAGCCGCGTTTATTTACCAATTGCATTCGACGAGAACAATTCAGTCGGACTTGACGGGGGTCGTGATCGGCAAAAAAAAAAAAAAAAAGAAGAAAAGTGTCGTCGAAATCCATCCGGCGAAGTGGGATACAGCTTTTCATCTCGCTCGATGCAAAGCCACTAAACGCGAAACAGTTAATTGGCAATCGGATTAACGTGGCGTGGAATTCAATATTCGCACGGCAACCCGAGCCCCGTTCGTTTTTTGGCGACGGTTATTAACCAATTAGTTCTTTCCGCGACTTCCGTCGTATTTAATTGTTTCCCATCCCGACTGTTCACGCGTGCGTTTAACGCTGCGATCTCTCTCTCTCTCTCTCCCTCTCTCTCTCTATTCTGGCCGTTTCACCCCCTGGACACCCCCCGTTTCTCTTGCCGTGGCAATGTCCGCGGGGCGCAGGGAATTATGCGACATCGTGGCGAACTTCTCGCGGCTTTACGCAATCTTCCGTGAAACGCGGCGAAAACTTTCGACCAAGAATTCCGAGTTGCCGCAGTGATATAATGCAACGGGCTGTAATTTTGCGCCGGGCACACACCGTTCAAAATTTCTATCCAAGTTTTACAATTCAACGGTCCTCCGTCGGCCGACAACCGATGTGAATCACGGTGAAACAATCGGAAAGTTAGCGCCGGTAACCGGTCCCGACCGGGGAGAATTGCGCGCCAGGGAAAACTTGGAGCTTTGCGCGAGCACGCCCCGAGAAAAAAACCGAACGAGTAACGGTAAACCGTGGCGCGTAGTGTCGCCGCGTCGCCGATTCTCTAACACTTTGTTGCACGGTGATGGGCAAACGCGTTGCCACGGAATTCCGCGTACAAACGTTTACAACTAGACTTGGGATTTTATGCATTTCCATGTGAAAAATGCATGAAATGTCAGTAAAAATTTTGAAAAATTTTTAGAGTATCGTCGTATTGTTTTCAACTGAATAACAGTTATTAAAAGAGGAAACGAATGTTTGTACAGGTTGCCTGGGGCCGTTCGAAGTAACTTTGAGAAAATGTTCTCCGCAGCTTTGTTAAGGAATTATTAACGAAAAACGCGGACCAATCAGTGCGCAGCTACAGCGAACGGATCCCGCGGAAGCCGCGCTCTGATTGGTCCGTGTTTTTCGTTAATAACTCGAAAACAAAGGCGAGGCGGATATTTTCGCTGAGGTAAATGTCACTTCGAATGACCACAGGGTTCATAAAACCTTTCGAGGTTATCCGACATTTTTGTCTCTTGCGATCAACGCAATTTTGATTTTGCATAACGATCAGCAGCCTACTCGTTGATTACAATACGCTTGGTAAACCCGAGAGGTCCAGCGGAAGCAGCGAGAAACGTGGCGCAACACTTTCGCCAATTCCGGTAGTACTGCTGAATGAAACAAAACAGGCTGTGCGTCGTGTTGCGTCGCGTCGTTGGAAATTGCACGTCGCTGCTCGGAGCGCAGCGCAGATCACGCGCGGTCCCGTTTAATCGATTCATGGGAATGCCCGGCGGCCAGCCGGGTAATTGCAAAGAGTGACAAGAAGTTACATTCTCGTTGGAATTTCCCGTGGTCCGGCCGGCGGGACACGCGCGCGCCGCGTAAGAAAAATATTGTAATTTAACGTTGTCGCCGCCGGAAGAAAAAGTGGTCTTTGAGAACGTTTCCTTTTGCTCGCGCGGCGCGGCAGTTTGAAAAGTTTCTCTGTGGAACGGTCGCTCGGCGCGACGCGAACCTTTGTCCACGTGGAATTCAACGGACTCGTTTTCCCAGGCGCGGTGCGGCACGGCCAGCAGCAGGAGCACAGCCACGGATTTCAGGGAGCCGTAACGCTTTAAAAACGTAATCCTCGTTAAATTATAATCTCGCAGCGCTCGCAGCGGTCCCGCTGGTCCGGCATAGTTAGCCCTCGGTTTAAGGTGAACCGGAATCTGCGACGACCAATCCAGGTAATCATAGAACAGTTCTTCTAATTGCACCGACAAGTCAGACGCGACATTGCTTCACCGATAGTCCATCCGTTCCCGCAATTAGTCTGTTGACGCGAGACCAACCGCAAAACAGTTTGTTTTAAAGCTTTGCGCTCGGAGTTATTTTAACTTGAAAATTAAACATCTCTTTCAACCTCGAATAATTCCATTCTATATTATTTTTCTTCATTTATGCGTATGAAATTGATATAATACCTCATAGAATACTTAAATGCTTAGTAATTGATTAGATACTAACTTATTTAATAATTTAAACAATATTTTGAAGAACGGTACAGCAATTTTTGGTGAGAAATTTCCTGAAGCCTGTAAACAAAATTTGTTACAAAAAGGGCACTACGTGTCAATTTTACACGAAGAGACACATTCGATTGGCGAAATGAGGGACGGATGAGGGTTAAATAGCGACTCTTCTTGTGTAACAAAGTTTTCTCATTTGTTTCGTTGCTTAAAAGAATCTTAAATTTTACTATATGTATTATACTATTTATGTAACTTTGCTGAATGTCGGAATGCTTATGGGAGAATTAATCTAATTTTCTTATAAATCGTCCCATATTATTGAAATATAAGGGCATTTAAGGAGTGCATACCGACTATAATAGAATGCCAGTAAAAGAGGTTACACCGTTCGGATTTTAACGTTCTTCATAGTTACTTTCACGTTGGCGCGGCAACAATATGTGTTCATTACTCACGCCCCCATAAATTTGAATGTAGTAGAATTCATTTGCATGCGTGCCGCATGTAGGAAATACATTCTAAAAGCGGAGGTAAAGTTATAAAAAGATCGTAAAATAATTTTAACGCTGGAACATCCAAGCCGTAGAAGGGAGGCCACAGACAGTTCCACAAAATCCATAAAATTTTTATTCAAGTTATATCGCGTGTAAATTAAAACTGTATCGCTAACCCTCAGATTAAATGAAATTGCTGTGTCATATACATAGCTTAATTTATCATTTAGTAGTATTTTCATTTTATTTCAACCTCGAAAAATAATAATTTCATATTTTTAAAAATTATAGTTTCTTGTTTTTGATTTGATTAAGGTACTGATTTCACGACCTTCGATTGGTTGAAACGATTGTCCGCCGACGTTCAATCGTTTGAAACGTTAAAGTACTCGGTAGTACGTCCTCGACGCATGCAAGTGGTCGTCTAACGTACAAAACCAGCTTGTACAATCCGAGTACTTCGTAAATACACGGAATGGAACATCACCTTTGACGAGTAGTAATCGAATCCCATGGAACGGATCTCTTGTATTGGAATTGACTAGGATTCATGAGCACATATTGAACTTTTGATACCATCCCTAGTGATTGATTGGATACGTATCCGCTTCTTTCAGTTCATACCACGTGTTCCGCGTTTTTATCTTTTATGTTCCCTCAATTTCCTGGAATTTATTACAATGTCCACCGTTCAACGAGCTTCTATCCATAGAGGAGACAGGAGCCAGATAGGTGCGCTCAGATCAAATTACTTGTCAATGTTACACACACTGACAATACGTTTACAATTAATCCGACACGATCGCTGCATTTGTCGATCGAAGTTTGTGAAATGCCACAAATTAAACGAGGTAAAGCAATCTGTGGCTGTACACGAAAACGTTCCACAGTTGTGACATTCAAAACTCCAACAAGTGTATCCTGGAGTAAGGGAGCAGATTCCCACAGAAAATACGTTCAGCATCGCCATTGTCTTTTTATCAAGAACTTCCGTTCCTATTCCGATAAGGAACTGTTGTTTTCTTTTGTTTCGTCTTGCTCTAGTCGAGGTCCATTTATTTTTGGCAACAGTAGACGTCTTTTTTCGTTCGAGTTTCAACAATGCTGCTTTACGGGAATTACATAATTGCTCTTACTCCAAATGTAATATTATCAGTCTTTTGTTTAACTATTTCAGGAGTTTAGGAAAAAGAGGGAATCGGGTCACAGTGGGACTCGAACCCGGACTATCGAGCATTAAAAATGATTTATATATCTATAGAGAGAGAGAATGCATCTGTACAATTTCAATAATTTAGAAACAAACAATTCGAGACCGGTCATTCGACTAGTCGATGTTAATAGGTTTATTATCGATAAACGATCTGGAATTATAAGTTTACCAGAAACGCAAGCTCGCACGAACGTTTATTACTTCGTTTAGATATTTCTACCCGATTTGTAACAAACTGGAGTGAAATAGAAAATAATTTTCTGTCTTAATATGTTTAATGGGTTGAAAATAACGTAACAGTATTTTTGATTTCTTCTAATGTTTTTACTGTTTCAAATTACACCTACAGCAAGATCGCGATCTAGCTCATCGCCTGATCCGAGCAGGCACAGAGATAATAAGGGACGTTGATCGTGAAGCTCTGAGGGAGCTGGATCATGACTTTACTCTACTGATTTTTCTCATAAATGACGTTACGCACGTTTACCGAAATTCTTCTACAAACTTGAAACATAAATTGAATGATATCGGCACTGGGTTCGATCAGAAGTTAAATCAAACTGCGCCGATATCGTTCAATTTGTGTTATTTAACTACGATCGATAATTCAAATCAAAAACTTGAAACATGCCTTTAAATTGCAAAGTATAACTCGCCGAACGACGTTGGCTCCTGCATAAGAAAGAAACGCTAAGTCCGTCTTATACCGTATCTCCAGTAGCGTTTTACGGCATAGCTAATCTGGAAAAGACAAACCTAGCGCGAAGCAGCTATGCCGCGAGTCCACTTAATTAGCAGCTCCGTTCGCAGGATTCTTCCGTTTGTGCAGCGCCCGGTCGGCAAAAAGGGCAGGCCAGGGAGCGGAATTTATAATTCAATGACTTCGTAATACCGCGTGGAACAACTAAAAGCACTTCGACCGCATAATAGTTTCATAATTGGCGCCGGGCAGCGTTGAAATTTTTAATCGAGTTCCACAATTCGGCCGGCAACTCGAACGTCCTTGTTAATTCCGTCGAACCGCGGGCATCGAGTATTGTCGACGCGCACGACTCGCGATAGTGATCGAAACGCGGGAACGAGTAAGATGGTTCGAGGCAGGTGTTTCGGAAAAACTGGAGTAGCGCTTTTTCGAGGATGCAACTGAAGATGTTCCCGAAATATGGTTGATCTTCAATTTAGTCCCCATGATTTTTCAGACGTTCCCGATAGTCTGACAGAAAGCTATTTTCAACAAGAACCAATCGCTGTTCGATGGTCCACGAATTTCTAGACGAATTTAATGCTCTGCTGTACTATGACCTCGAGTTGACCTTGAGGTAAGAAATCTCCTCGTCCGTGAAGTTTAAAATACGAAGGCTCCGTTGACCGACTGTATAAGTTTGAACAGAATTTCTTAAAAAAGAAAAAAACGACAAAACTGTTTGTCCGAATGTCTGGTTACAACAATTTTATTCGAGTCAGAAAATATTCGACTTCGCGATCCCCCGGGAAATGATAGCGGCGCAAGAAGCGGCTAGAAATACGCAATTTAACACTCGTTTGAACAGGCTTGTGCGCCGGATGACTTGCAAAGCTTCAAAACGCCAGCGAAGTTACAAATTTAATCGCTCATCCGTGCGGCGTTCGCGGAAGTACTAATTCATTGGTGAATCGTACCGGCGAACCTATGCACGACCGAACGAGAAATTTTGCTCTGATTGGCCATTAATAATTCACAGTCGTCGGAACCGTGTGCCGGGATGTACAAAGAATCGTTTCCAAGTGGAAAAAACCTCGAGCATACCGACAATCCTTTCCGTGCTCTGGACTCACGCTTAATTAATTCGTGTAAAACGGTACACGGGAACAATTTCTTTGTGGTTGATACATTTTATACCGCGCACCGTTTCATACCTCTCCTCTCGCAATAGGAGCGAAATAATTTTTCGGCGTCTGGCGATAAACGCTTGCATATTGGACGTAACGTCTTATTGATGGCTGAAGCAGCTCGAGTCTTTTTTTGTTTCATCACAGAGAACAGCCCAGGCCCCGTTAAAGTGCTCGCCCTAATGGTCCCAGCACGTGCGAGCACGTCCGCATTTTTGACTATCAATCATCGTCGCGCGATTTTCTTCGAAGTCCCCCGCTAACCGATCCAAACCTTCAATATGTTGCGATCGATCAAGGGTTAGGCTCTCTATTATCGCTGGAAAGTGCCAAGCACCGTTATTTATTTCCCTACAGCAACGCAACGCCGTGCAAATTACTGCATTCGACATTTCGGTTGTACGCACGTTTCCGTATCTACTATTGTCGTTATTTATTTATTACGCGAACACATTAGTGCGCATATAGTACAATGGAAGTAGCTCTTGGGGACCGTAACAAAATTTTAGTCTACGTTATCACGAGACTGACATAAACGATGCCGTGTGGACTGCACATTTCCAAGCAAAATATGAATTGTCTGTATCAATTGCGAAACGTCAAAATTCAGTATTACCATGAACCAGCACAAAGAAGATCTATGGCATTAATAGATAATGTATATCAGTGGCTGGTTTCCTGAAATAGTTAATGATTTAAAATTTCAACGTATCTACTAATGAAATTCGAAATATTAATCACGTTATTTGGTAACATGTCGTTAATGATATTTACGGTCTTTATATTATAATTTGCTGTATAAAATTCAACTACCATTAGCGTACAGAAATATTAATTGTTGAATCCCGCATTATTGTTTATTCATGTGCTTATACCAATCTGTAAAATTATAATTATAGAATTCAGCGGATACGGCGAATCAGAATTCGTGCGCCGTAGGTATAACGAAATTAATAATAACTTTTAATCAATTCGGTAAAAACGACCACAATTACAACATTCTAGGATTTGTCGGTGATAATTCTGTGGTTCTTCAATTTTTCGAGGTTGCATTTTTCTGTGCGATTTTACCTTTATGTCTATAACCGGGTATCCAGAATGCACATGAATACAATCCGCAGTCTAGTTGTTCGGTATGTTCGCTTTGATAATTCATTTGTAAGCCATTGGAATCACCGAGGTGGTCCCTGTTGTGAATATTTGTCAAAAATTGTTTTGATTACTCGTGGTAAATCTCGAAGGGCTCGAAGACTCGTGGCAATAGTACGACCGCGCGAAATGGCGGCGGAGTCCGCGAAGAATTTAAGTCCGCTGCCGAACAAACCGCACCGGCGTGGTGCGATTTAAGGACTTGTAAATTCTGGGCAGGAGCATAGATCGCGGTGGGCTAACCACTTCGGCGGGTAAACTTTCGAGTTTAAGATCCTTACTCTCGGCCCAATCTTCCCTCTGGGTTGGTAAAACGCGTCGAAGAAGGGGAATATGAAATTCCCGCGGCCGGGCTTTACGGCTTCTTCTCCATCGTCATGTCCCGCTTCAACTTTTATTTCGCTCTCTATCGGTGTGCTCTCATTTCGCTCGAATATACACAATCTGTTGTCTATGGGACAAGAAAAGAAAAACTTTTTCTGTCGGCGCTACTGGAATTCGCAGATGTGTTTCGAGACGATTGTGTTGAGTTCGAGTTGACAAGGTTTTTGTCTTTCTAGCTTCAATCTACAAATCCATGGTAGGTTCGACCGCGCAACAAATTTTCCAATGGTTTTAGTAATGTTTCAGTTTGTAGTATTTTTGTTAAAAAAAATGAACGTGTCTTCGGTTTCCCAACAGCTTATAGCACGTAAAAACTTCATGCAGAAATTTTTAGCTTCAATCTATAAATCCATGGTAGGTTCAACCACGCAACACATTTTTCAATGTTTCAGTTTGTAGTATTTTTGTGAAAAAAAAGAAAGTGTCTTTAGTTTCCCGACAGCTATACCACGCAAAAATTTCATGCAGAAATTTTTAGCTTCAAAATGAATGTAGGTTCATTTTTACACGCTTTTCTTTAAATATTGACTATTTTTCTGAAATTGCAAATTTAATGTTTGAATGATCTTTAGTACCTTATATACTTTATTACACAAATGTAATAATTTGTCTTTTTTAATCGAAAGAAAGTAACAGTTTCGCAATCTACTAGTATGATTCACGATTAACTTTTAATGGGCAAACAATCATTAACCCCCTTCGAGTCCAAGAACTTGCAGCTAGAGTTTTACCCTTTCGATCGGAGCTCTTTTTATTTGGATTTTTCCTTTTTCTTTAAGAAATCAATATTACTTACTTGAGTGTGTATCGAGTCTGAAACTAGTGCGTTAATAATTAAACCTGGAACGTATATGTTTCTAACAGTTTTCCCGGACCACATATGTGTCCCCGTAAAGTTAAATGAGGTTGAACCCTCTCCATCTTTGTCAGCGTGTTATACATATCTTTTTACCGCAAGACTTTATTTTTATTGCAAACTTATTTATGCGCACCACAGATATTTTGCAAAATATTACTAAACCGAGGAGTTTTTTTGCTTATTACCAAATGTAAAAAAAATTAACTATCAACCTGTATGAGAATATTATAAAAAAAAACAAAATCATTATTATATTAATGTTTTCTTTGTATTCCCTGTGCATATGAAACTATGGATAATTACGAAGCACCGAATTTTATGTACAACAAAAATGTGTAGGTCAAATGCAGGAGTGGAGGTAGCCAGTTCTACGTCATCGATTCTCGAATTTAACGTTGCACAGGCCAGAATTAATATAATCTAAATAATCTAATAAATTAATAAAGTCCCTTGCAATCCCTTGCAGTCAATTTTTATTTTGCATAATGATCCGCAGTACAATAATTAAAATGATCGATAATTGCGCCAGGAGTAGTCTAACTAGTGCGGTTCTCTTCCGTAGTTTTCCGATTTTTTAAATTATAATATCGTCGATGGGTTTGATTTAAAATGGATTCCTCCGCGGGGCGGGGGGAAAAGTGTTCCCCTCGTGTCAAACAAATTTTCTGACGATCGTCCGTGCGCCACGATGCGAGCAAAGTGTCTTAAGCGGCTCGCAAAGTGTCTTGTCGGAAAAATTGCACAATAATGGCGTAATTTCTCCGGGGATAGGGCTTTGCGAAGACGCGCGCGAGCTATGTATGGATCTCAATTTTCCGCGGCAGTAAAGCTGGGGACGAGCGGCAGCGTCGAATTAACGAGAAATTCGACTTAAAATGGTCGGCCATTTGTCGGACGACGTTGCGAATTTTGTCCGTTCGTTCGTGCGGGACATCAAGTTTCGACAGTCCTCATGAATGGAGTGTTTTATGCAGAACTGCAAGTGAATTCAATTCAATAATATATGAATTGTAGGTAAATGTCTGTAGATTTTCATGTATTCGCGTTTTTCATTTATTTACAATTATTTGTACTCGTAAAATATTTATATTTACTGTTGTCAACGGTAATCGTTAATTTTTTAAAGATTGCTCAATTTTAAATAAAGTTACAAGTGAATATCTATGAAACGTAAAAATTTTTGAACTTTTCTATAAAATGTATAAAATTTATAAATGTACGTATGCTTTTTTTAGTCAGTACAATAACTTCTTGAGTTACGACCACCTCGACTGACGACCATTCGTACTTACGACGAACAAATTTTTTAAATGTATCAATTTTTTATAGTTTTCCTTTAAAAATCAGAAATAAAAGCTATTCATTTATTATTATTATATTATTTATTTTTGTATGAAATTCGACTTACGTCCGAAGTTGCGGAACAGAACCCCGGCGTAAGTCGAGAAGCGACTGTATATTTATGAGAAGATATTTTACGTATTTTAGGAAACATGAAATACAGTACTGTTTGTACCTGAGCGTAAATTATCCCGAAAATAAACGTAGAACGCCGTCAAATTTATATTATTTACAGCTAAAATAAAACTTTTTAACCATATTATACAGTGATTGTGTGCTACTTTTCCCCCGTGAATCGTGAGCAGTGGCCGTATACAAAGTTATCGCGTGATGCTGAACCGTGGAAATTGTTAGAAAATGTTGTTAAACAGGGCCAAAGAAAAACGTGTCGAATTTACCGAGTGTAAAGCGGCTATTTCTCGAATAGCCAGCGAAAGAAAGTCTTCTGTTTTAATTAAATTCTGTTGGTATTCAGGCGCCAGCTTCGTTTCTCATGACATAATACATTATCCTGTATGTGGGAAGCGTGGCGTACTTCCTCAACAACCGGCTACATTCAAGGTGCAATTTTGTTTGATAAACCTCTTCATTATTCTTCTGTTAGTATTATACTTTGAATATTTCCTACAATTTTATCGCGTGGCGGCACGTACACGTGACCATAATTATGAATTTAACGTGACTACCTGCTAGCAGCCTTCACACCGCAATAATATAAATCAGTGTAACGTAATAAAATAAATAAATTTAATTTTCTATATTTTTATAATTATTGGATAGCGAAGCACACTTGCGTGTCCTGTTCCTCAGTTGAAAATTAATTCCACCGGCTGTATTTGCGATCATTCGTTTACACGCAGATAAAAAATAAATGGTTTGGGGCCCATTTATTCAGGAAAAGTCGAAAAATGTGAAGTGCATTGGATTATGTTCGGAGCTAATGGGATATTTGTCACTTCGAATTTATCGGCGCATAAGAATTACAGCCATAAATGCATCGGTAGTTCGTTATAGATCGTTCAATGGAGGCCGTATTATTTGCTGGAATAATTATGTAAAGGGAACTAAACTGTGAAACAATTAATGCGCGCGTTTGCAACAAACGTCTCTTGCGCTACGAGTAGCATATCTATGTTCGCGGGGACGTAAATTTATTAGTTAATTACAGGGGCGCGGTGTTCATCGAATTCCGTTCCGTCGTAAATGCGCGTTATTCATTGTTGTTTAATTCGAAAAGTACCAGCGCGGTCGTTGCACTTGTCCGCGTTTTCCCTTCGGATGGAATTTCGCGTTCTCCTCGCCGACATTTTTAATAACGTATTTGTATGTAAAACAATTTCGATGGAATTTTTCCGCGAATTTGCCGTTTTCGAAGCGTTAAAATGGAAATTGTTGGCTGCGCGACTTCGGTTACGGAGGCAACCGAAAAGATCCGCCATGCGTCGACTCAGAATTCCCTCGTCCCTAATTTCCACAATTTTTTTCCAGCCGAATTTCGACGCGCGATGCCTCGCGAATAAAATTTCAAGCAGCAAGCACCGTTCAATTTTATTTTGCAAGTCAACGAAGAGAGGCCGGTGTAAAAATAGCGACCGAAAATGGCGCGGACAACTGTATCGATTCCACGAAGTTTCCTCTTTCAATCCATCACGCCATCCATTTTACAATAAAAACAATAATTACTTTCACGGAAACTTTATTTTTTCTTATATTACTATAATAATTACATTTACAGCACTTTATTTTTCTTTATACTATACAGTGTCTCTACTATAATTGTATACTTCTTGCATATACTATAGCACGCAAACCCGACGGATCTTTATTTTCTCGAAAACGAGGCGTCGATGGATCCTTCGTACTATTATGCCGCATCACCCTTAAGATTAGATAAACAACCATATCTTCGCCCTTTCGAAGATCAGTAGAATGACGTGTCCAGTGACACGTCTCTAGGTATCAAAGGTCCTCGTAGGGATACTATAAGGGACCACCCCTTCAAGGGACAGTCAGTTCTGAGTCCAAATCCGTATTATACAGAAGCCAAATTTCTATAAAATCAGCAACTACCTTGTAACAAAACTGTTGACGTGTGTGTGTGGCCTACCTAATAAATTTCGAAGTTATAAAGAAGAAAAGGACTATTTCTCGAGAGAAACCCTTCGCGATCTCTGTCTCTGTTCGGACCAGGCGATGGGACCTAGGTTCGCGACTTTACTGTATTTTCTTTTTCTTCATTCGAAATTTGTTTTCGCTTTTTCGTTCGAGGTTTCCATTGCGTTCATCCCTCGTTTCAATTCTTAAAAATAGGTACACGTGTCTTGCAGTTCCCTGCGTTATATCTGTAGGGATCGAAACGAATTTACCGTGGATTCAAGACGAAATGGAAAATCGTTCTATTCTCGGCGTCGCGCGTCGCGCACAAACGAATACGACGGATTTATAGGCGTCGATTGTGTCGGGCGAGGCTATTGGACCACAGTTCGTCAGAAGACGATTCAGTTTATTTTTCCGTTCAATGACTCGACCTGACGGGGTCCCTTTGCCCTGGAATAATGTTGCTCCGGGTTGGGTTTGGCTAATCTTCTTTCAGCACGGGATGCTGTTCAATCAGATGAAAATTAGAACAAGAATTCGTAAATTCGCAAGATCCGTATGAAATTGTTGCAAGAACACCCTTTCTTTCTGAATCTTTTATTTTAAATTGGCTTTCAAAGAATTTGAATTTCCTCTTGGATTAAAACGAGATGCGATTTTTTCAAACTATAAACAGTTTGAAAGAAAGTACTGAAATTCGTGAACCAAATTCTACATTGATGTTATATTTATGAGAAGTGGATTATACGTGTCGAACATTTTAAGTTCGATATTCAAAAACGTAAATTTCCTCTTGCATGCAAAGGAGACGCGAATTTTTGTAACTACAGGCAGCTGGAAAGATTTGGAGTGCGAAAATCAAATTGAAAACCAATAGTTTAATAAATTCTGTATAATTTTAATTGCAGTTTGAAATAAGATTTTGGACAGCAACAATTACAACGATTTTACAGTTCTTGCAGGCTGAATGAATTCTACGGTGATCGGACAATGTGTTTTACTGGCATTTGCAAATGAAAATCACATTATTACCGTCTTGTTACGAGCACGTCGACGCGCGTAAAACCATATTTCGATATTTCGCGGGCAATTTAAATTTCTGTAAGCGGTCTTTTAAATTCGGTAAACGTACCGGTAGATACGTAACATGTATCGACGTGAATATAGATCGCCGCATAGCAGAAGGTACGTTGGTATGTTGGCAGGCAGTTAAATGTGGCAAGAGGCGCTTAAAAATGCGGTTCTCGGTAATCTCGAGGATCGTTAACTACATAACAGTTTCCTTTTTTTCATTTATTTTCTAGTAGTTTCAAACAGAAGGAAAATTAAAAAGGAAACGTTTGCTGGTGGCCAATAAACAATATCCATAAATTACAATAAATAATATCCACGCAGAAAATTATCAATCATCTTACGTTCACGAAAAAATAAAAACTCTACCATCCAGAATAATGGAAGAAATATGAAATAATTTAAGATTAATCTTAGATTAGAATTTCAGATTAAGAGATAGAATATACAATAATATTAAAAGCACAGATCTTTTTAATCTTTATAATGCCGTTTTTTTTTTTAAATTAAGCGCAGCCAAGACAGATTACTTCATGGCCTTCCCACTTCGCTCTTTTAATAAATTTTTAATTAAAAGGGAAAACGAATTTTGAAAAATTAATTAAAAACCGACGTTTGCGGCCGCATAGCTTTTGTGAAGAAGCAGGCGTATTATTCATATTTTATTAATTATGAAACGTCCAATTTGAAGGTTGAGCTTCTTCATGAAAACGAGTTTCGCAAACAACTTAATCCTATCACGAGTTCCGTAGTTACGGAGACCCCGTCGATC
This sequence comes from Lasioglossum leucozonium, assembly GCA_028454225.1. Lineage (NCBI taxonomy): Eukaryota > Metazoa > Arthropoda > Insecta > Hymenoptera > Halictidae > Lasioglossum > Lasioglossum leucozonium. The sequence goes on along the minus strand of CM052215.1, from coordinate 13,120,246 downwards.
GATTATCGCCAGCTCCCTTGGTATTTTTGCTAATTTGCGCGGCGGGAAGTCTAATCAAATTATGCCGTACCGTTCGTCTAGAATGTCATTCGAATCAGTCGCGCCTCACCCAGATTGTTTCTCGAGTCCCCCATACCTTGTCGAGGATCTGACTTGTAGATTTTCCACTTGTAGCCGAATGTAAGTCTGGTTTGGTGTCTCATAGGTGTCGCCGCAATGAGAAAATTATGTAGCATTCAAATAATCTAGAAATTTACGTCAAATAGTGCAATGCAGGAAGAGCTCTAAATTGCCAAACACATTTGAAATACCAAACGACTCCCAGAAACGTCCGCGGACACTACTTTTAATCCCGCTTCTTCCCTAGCCGTGGTTTATTCAATCGTTCCGGACTCATTAAAAATTACAATCAAGGACTCTGCAACGAAACGCGGAAAAAGCCGGACTAACGACCTTCTTAAAAACATCACGAACTTCCGAGTAAACCATACGCGGCTTAAGTCCGCATTGGACAACCGCTGGAAGTCCCGTAAGACAACGGACAAAGTAGAACAAAGTTGGGGGCCGTGAGCTTGCTGGAAAGTTTGATATGCAGATTAAATTCTAAGTCGCGGGTAATCCCATTCCAGTGGAAATAAAAATTGCAGAAAGTGCATCGGAGTCCCTTGTTCGGCGATAGTCTCGGCGTGGTTACATCGGAACGTATGCGCGTACACTACTCGCGCATAAATCACCGGACATTCGGATGTTACGGATGGAATGCAAATTGCAATTAAACCGCGAGTTTATGAAGCTATCCCAACTGCGTTACTTTATTCTTCCAGAAGATTATTAACGTGGAATTTAAATTATGTTACCTCGGTAACGCGAACGATTAAATATACCATTATCTTTTATAATTATTATTCTCCGTTACCTGGCAAACAGTTTCTTCATTTATCGCTGATGCATTTAATTTATTCAAGAAGTATTGAAAATCAAAAGGGTCAATATTGTGCAGTAACATAATTAAAATATATAAATGTTTAAAGTATCTTGATACATGTTGAACAACACGGTGGAATTGCATCGATCGTTAACTTTTGTCGACAAGTGTATATCGTGGTAGATTCGATGCTCGAGACCCGACGTTTTCGAGTCGTTTCGATGAAGACAGGACAATTGCGAGTACACGGACCATTGGGCCGCGGCGTACCCCGAAAAAAAGCACGAAATCGAATGGAACGAGTAACGATAGCTCTCCACGTCCGAGTACCTGTCGTTCGTCGTTCTCCTTTATCCTGTTCACGGTTCTCCCAGCGCGATGCCTCAGCTACTACCACCCTATCTCCCCCTCCCCCTTCCCCCGGCTCGAGTACACGGGATGAGACCGCCACTATTTTTCAATGTTTTTAACCTTCGAACGGCCGTCCACTGAGTTATCGCACAGACGCGCCGGAATAAAAGCTGCCGCGCTATTCGGTCTCCAGCGAAATCGTCGAAACACTCGGACAAAGTTTCTTTCCTCTAGGAATATTAATGCTGCACTCAACGCTACCCGCGTTAGCGTAAGAGCGTTGTCAACCGACGGCACGGCTCGATACGTCCGTGAATTTTTTGCGAAACTGCACGGTTTCTTTAAGAAGTTTCGCGATTTCTGTTGGACCAACAACTTCCCAACGATATTCGAAATTTTCTTTATTGACCCCGGCACTGCTGGGACAATGGACTTCGCGGAGTCCGCCCACCCCTACGCTCCCTCCACATACCATGCAGTTTTCAAGAAAATGCCGCAACTCGGTCTTGATTATTTTGCCAACTTCTTATCCCGTTTAATTTCATTTTACAAGACAAGAAGAGGTACAGTGGATCCAAAAAGTATTCGAACACCGAGCCTCAGATTCCGGAGAAAATTAACAGAAGCAGCAGTAGTTCGATTTTCTAAATCCCAAAATATTTTTATTGAAATAATCACTATTGTAAATCTTACATTTCCAGCCTCGGCTCCGTTTCACTAAATAACTAATTTCGTTGGATCTTCAGAAGTTCGTAATTTTCACATTTCTCGCGTGTCGTGTTACCACAATTATTACTATCGCCCGTAAACCACCATCACCCCATTCCCTCCAATTGAAATATCCTAGCGGCGATTCAATATTAATTCCAGCAATATAATCAACTATCGGCTGATCGTACATTTCATCTTTAAAATGCCCACGCGCATTCTATCGAGAATTCCGGCGGATTGGGCTCGCCAAGAAGTCCGGGAATGCGTAGCCCTCGCCTAATTATAGGGCCCGAGAACGAACAAATCGGCGATCGGCAATCCATCGTTGGTAGCTCGACCCTCTTGATTATAACCGTTTTATCATCCCTTATTTCGTCCCAGTCGAGGCCCGCAATGTTTATCTTTTTGTCCTCGATTCAATCTCAGAATCATAGAAGAATAAAGCTTTCATTAGCCCGCGAAAAATGTCGAACAAACCGATAGCGCTCGTCCGCTGTTCGCGCCTCTACGTACGAACGATAAATTCCCACCGCACTCCCCCCCACCCTCCCTCGAAAAGCTAAACTACCCGAATTTGCTGCAACTACCTTGAGGCACGGAGCCGAATATTAAAGCCGGACCTTCCTATATCTCTTTCGTAGCCGGCGAACCAGTGCCCTCGTGCAGCTGTCTGCACGCTTGTGACGCAACGACTCCAGCACACGTGACGTTCATTCCTCGCGTTAGACGTTCGCGTAAGTTTTCCCCAAATCCTATGAGTTACGGACACGTCGAGCCCCGCCGGTAATAGATACGAGGGTTTCCCGGATTTTTCGTGGCCGGGCTAATCCGTTGGTTTCCCTGGTCGTTGGTTACACCGGTCGCGAAATGATCTACGAACGGTGGGTTTCGTGTGGCCGCCATCGCGACCATTCCGGGTACACGGTTTTATGGGCAACCGCCCTTTAACCCTTTCGACTCGAGTGTTCTTTTATTTGGAGATTCGTTCCCATTTTTTTTTTAAAGATCGATATTATCTACCTGAGCATACGCTAACTCGTCCAATAAAATACCTCTTTCACAGGGAGCAACTTTCTCAAGAGTGCACCGGACGACCATTTTTCAGGAGTTCGGACAACTAGTTTTATGTATGTATGTAATGATATTTGGTCCCCTCAGGGTTTCAAATCCATTCCACCACCTCTCCCTTCACCAATCCTCAACTATCACCTAATTTCAAGCGGGACCTACTTTTTATTAAGGTCTGAACCACCTATTTTGCCTACAACACGTGAAACGCACCCAGAGGGCCACTTCCCGATTTTTTACCGAGCGGTCACCCATCCTAGTGCGTCCCCCGTCCTACGCCGTTTAACTTCGGTGATCGAACGAGAACCGGTATTTTCAGCGAGGCAATGGTCGTTGACTAATAATTAGTTTATCAAATATCTTGAATTTAGAAAAAAATTACGATCGTTCGGAATTATAAATATTAAAGATAATATACTAAACGTCTTTATTTTCTTTCTATGTGGAACAGTAGGTGTCTTTTTTAGACGAAATAAAATTTTATTCTTTTGTAATCAATGTTGCATTGAGGTAAATGTAGTCGTATGAAAAATATAGATTGTCTCGTCTCCGTAGTCGTTAAGAGAATAGTACGTCAAGGGGTTAGGCGAATGAAAATTTCATCCTTGCAAGTTGCTTTAGCTGTCGCTATCGTTTTCGATATGTTAACGCTTTATCGACCGCTCGTTTTTGAGGCTGCCACTCACTAAGTACTGGCTTAGTGCGCGTATTTACTCCTAGTACCGGCTTAGTCCGCCGCGCATTTACCCCCAGTACCAGCTAAATTTTCGCTATTTATTGTGTTGTGCTTATTCCTTTTGTTTCAAAGGAGTGTAATTTTATTGATATTTATACTTTATTTTGCATTTATTTTATATAATAAAGGAACTTGGGAACTAACATTCATAAAAGCTGATAAATAGGCTAGCGGTCGATAAGCGTTGGCAATCGGAAAGCCGATTAATAGGCTAGCGGTCAATAAAGTGTTAATCAAATGCAAGATCGTAAAGTTAAATGTGCACTGTCGCGTAGGTTGTCGTCTGACCGGAAGACGCAATATGTTTTTGATAGCAGCGCGCGGTGGCTATCAAAAATACTACTTCCGTAAGGTTGGGCACCTTCCTCTACCCGTGAAACACGTTCTCGGAGGCGGCGCAAGCCTGGGGAGAAGATAACAAGAGTGATTTTATTGTGTCACTGGATAAATTATTTTCGGATATCAAGAGACACGACGTTCAAATGAAAAATGCGTGAATAGGAGCAGCAAGGAGCGGAATACACACGCGACAGATGACAGAGACGTACATTACATGTAGTATTTGGATAGAAATTTTTGTATTTCGACTTTACAGTATCTGAGCTCGCGTGTTTCGGAAACTCATCGGATTTATTAAGATTGCGAAAGGAGCTAATCTTCCGGAGCATGGGGATTACAGGGCGCGACTTAAACTGAAATAACGTTTCCTACGCAATCAGCCCTGACTTTTTGAGCGAAAATACCTAGGAGAATATCCGCTGACGTTTCAGAGACAAAAGAACTGTCTCGGACGGTATTTTCCACTCGAGGAGGTGAAGAATGTAATAAAGGGCGACGTCAAAGGCAATAAACTCTGTTGCCGAGTTCCTAGGCGATTTCAATCCCGGTGTCTCAAAAAAAGGCGTCATATTAGAAGAGGCTCCGGATAATTCCTGGCTTAGGATTATCAGCTGAGACTATAGAGTCCGGCCCTGAGCGGCCGCGGAAACTTGCGATCAAAGGGTTAGTTAAATTTATACAGCTATGCGTTGATTACCAGCAAATTATCTGATATTAATAATCCGTCTAATTAATTTGCTGTCAATCTATAGACAGGTCATATCCGACAGGCTAATTCCAACGTCGAAGCGTTGAAATCCAGCCAGGCTTTGTGCTAATACGTTTTTAGTAAATCAATTTCAGACTTCATATACAAGAAACACCGTTCAAATAGCGTGAAACTAAACGTCGGAAAGTTTGGAAAATGACAAGAAATTTATCATAGATCTTTAATCGGTTCACACAAAAATGTTTCTCTATAGCCACGTACTTCTGAGATTTTTCTTCGTTCTATAATTACATACGCGTGTTCTATTTTGTTTTAATATTTTTATTATTTGTTTGAAATGTCCTATCAAGAATATTTTACGAAATGAGCAGAACGGCTGGATAATTATTAAACACGAATGCGGTCATTTTAATGAGATAAATATTTTCTGGAAAATTAATATTCCAGCTGTTGTACGAAAGACTATTCACTCAATTTCTAATTACAGATATGAGATTGATAAACTGTTTGATTCCTGTGCAACTGTATTGCACTTCGATATTCGAAATATGAAATTAATACAAAATGAAAAGGGATCGATTATCTACAGAATCTTGTGCTAACAATTATTTCCAACTAGTAATTATTTTTCAAAAGAACATTTACGGAATCAGCCTGCTCGAGCTAAACATAACTCTTTCGGTTCTTTCTAATTAAGTTTGTATCGGGTAGATGGCGTTGGTAAAATATTAACTCTTATGCGAATAACCGACCACCCGGGTATGTTTCATAAAAATTTTTCATGTTCTCGTGAAAAATTCGTCATCATCTTCTCTAATGGAACATTTTCAAAGAGAAATATACTTTCGGACTTCTTTTTTTATCTTGGATTCAGAGAATTATTCCATCAAAGTCTACATACCCGAATTTCAATAACCAAGATATCCGAGTATCCACCTATAGAAATATTTGATTATGAACGAATGAACAAAACAATTTAGAATTTGCTTCAAATCACCTCAGGAACCTCCTATTTCGTTGAAGGAATTTTGGGATACCCTGTATATTATCTGACAGGGTCTTTCTGGCTAACCGAGGCCTTAAAAACTTGGTTCTAGGTAGTAACAGTCGACTACAAAGGTAGACAAGCCAAAACGACTCGATGCAAAGTGTTTATTTAAACAAAAAAAAGATCCAGCGGTGGATACCTGGGTGTGCCGGTTATCGACGACTGTAGCGAATTTTGATTATAGACAGAAGCGTTAATTGGTATGAAACCGGTATTCGCTTCACGAGTGAACGACTAGAGTTAAATGCCGCGAGAAGGTACGTTGAGCTATTGATGCTGCTTCGACGACGATTGTTTTACTAAACCGTGGTTCGCAAGTCGGCGGGCTCGATGGAAGAGCGCCAACATGGACGCGAATGTTTGTTTTCATTATCCCGAACCGTCACGAGCTTCCAGCGTTGGCTTCACGGGGCCGAGTGATATAGTCGTGGCCGGGTAATCTAAAGCGCGCATTAAACTCGGCCAAGTGTGGTGTGGCACGTGTGCGGAAATTGTCCGAACGCGGTTAATCTTAGTGGCTTGGACATATATTTACGTTCAGCGCGTTGCTGATCCACGAACAACGCGGGATCTTGCCCGTGGAAATACCGTTGGGAAACGTGGGATCATCGGTGCACGCGGTTGCGATTCACTGACGCTTCGCCAGTGACGAAGTGTCATTGTCGTACAGCGCTGCAAGAGTAACTACCGTTCGCCCTGATATATCCGAAGCTGCGATTACGGGGTAATCGGAAGAAAAAAATTCACGACCATTCGTACCAGCATCGACGAACGCGAACCGAATAAAAATCATACAGATGAGTTTGCCGATCCTTCCGTCATGTTAATTCGACACTCTGACGGAAAATAGTATAATCCATTTCAATAAAATTCTCCAGATCTGCAGTGTTTAGTGGACAATTAGCACGACATATAAAAAGAAATAATATCATCATTTTGAGATAAAAGAGAGAGAGAGGGAGAGAGAAATTATTCAGAAATTGGAATTGCTCGAATTTGAGAAGTATATGCAAATTTCTTAGATTTAGACATTTAGATAAAGACATGCTTGAACTAGTTTAAAAGTTAATAATACGCGATCTTCGTCTTTTTATTAATAAGGTAATGACATGGGCTGATTGGCCATGCTTATCTGATTATGGCCTATGGTAGCTGGCCTGCTCTAATTTCGCGCAAAAGCCATTAGGATTAATGGGAGAGACAATCGTAGGTGAGATATGCCTGTTCTAACAGATAACGTAAACACTAATAATTAGACTTGCGGATATTTAAGTAAAATGTTTACCTGAATCTATATTAAATAACAAATGCTATCTCTGAACACGACGAATTTCACTTAATTCGTAATCAGGTTGGCCGTAAATGTACATTGAAGCCAGGTTGTCTATGAAAAAAGGATCTTCTACCAAGATTCGCACGGAGTAGTAGTTATTCTTTTGTTTAAACTTATCCGAACCTTTACGAACACAGCTGTTGCACAGAATGTTTAATTTCTGGAGGTATCTTGAATAATATTTTTCAATCATTTCATTCGCAATTTATTTGACTAGTGTATCAGATGTCGATGGATCCACGTGAACTAATAATTTCGCCGTTGCACAAGTTGCGAACATTTGGCGTAACAGAAATACATCAAATGAATCTTACACGTTGAATTTTATTTATACCATTTTTCTGGGTTGAAGGTCATTTGAAGGTCACATTGTGTTACATGCATGAATTCGTTATTGTGTCAGCTACAACATTACGTTAACGAAAATATATCATTCCATTTAAAAAAACATCGATAACCTTGAAATCTCATAAAAATGACCTTGAAATTTTTTTTTTCCCTTACACAAGTTTTTTTGTACAACGAAAAGTAACGGAGATATTTAGGTGTCCTTCTTTATCGAATTCACTGTATATATGACAAAATCGAATAAGATTGGGAATGCAACACTTATTCAGATGGACAAAGTTCGTGCATGTATACTTTGGTGATCGTCGAAGAAGCAAAGAGTAAGGACAAGAATGGGGGTCTCTAATAGGTTTGTTGTTCCCGGTCAAGGTGAACGCACTGTAGCTAGACCTTGATGAAGCTGATGTTTGCTCGCAGATTTCGGCAAAATCCAGTCGAGGCCGCGGGGCTCCCGAAGGATCTGGGTTACTGGGAACTTTGGCGAAGTCCGGTGGAACATCTACTGCCGTCGCTTTTGCGAATGGGATTTTGAAGGGTGAGAGGAGTAGGTTAACAGCTCGTGGTCTTTAGTATGTCAAGGATCGTGATTTTTCAGCTCGTCCCTTTGCTCAAGCTTTTTATCATTCCTGCCGACCCAATAATTACGCGCTACAATAATTGCTCTTTGCGAGGAATCTTCTATTTCTCGCGCGCAAGTTCAAATAATGAGCCAGTCAAATTAAGCGCATCATTAGCGTGTAAGAACATTCGTCTGTCGTGGGATAGTTTTCTTTGTTTAATTTAATTAGGTTAACCTCTATGGCTTGGCCTTATTCGGTAAAATAATTTTTATTAGTTAATTTCCCGCACAACGAAGAATCCACAGAGATAATTTGATGTTAAGATCTCGTTCGAATTTTGTTGACAGAATCGATCGTATTGCTGGGCCTGTTCCATTCATTTTTCATTCAGCCAAAAACCATTGTCGATTTCCACGACGCGGGTTTATTCGGCGAAATATTATTGACTTCTCGATTATATCGGTTTTTACGATCGCTGGCTTCTTTGGCGAATCCAACTGTCGATCTGTGGTCGGTTTGCTGAATGAAGCTTGTGACGGTTGTGTCACGAGTGGTTTGATCATGGATTGACCGCGGTTCGATCACCTGTGGCGCAGTATTCGAACTGTGTGCTTCCAGACCGCACAGGTGCGCGGCGCGATTTACCGATTTTGCCGCATCAACGATTTACAACGGGTGTAAGATAACTTTATAGTCACTAGGGACATGGAAATTACTTGGATACTAAGATTCTGGTAATATAAATTTCTGTATACATCTTTCTTTAAAAACTAATTGTAAACTAGTTCTATGTTATTTAGTAAACATAAATAGTAATCGAATACAGTAATTTAAAAAATTGATTAGACGTCAATTGAACATTCGATTAATTAAATTGATAGAAGTTCATTTCGCTATTCCATAAAATTCCTAATAGTTCGTTCCCAAATTGAACATTTTCAATCAGCGTAGTGTCCAATTACATTTTATACAATTACTATTTGCGTATTCGTTAACAAATATTACTTTCTCGAATGCCTAAGAAAACATAAAAATTCTCTCGCATTTTTCCTCTGCGTTCTATTCCGTTATATTTACAAAGTTCAACAATCTGTTATCGTCTTTTTGTAGAAAAATAACGGTCCAATCAGTTTTAACTTTTACTACGATTGTAACTGTCAGCGACTTGAAGGCACGTGATATTATTAACGATCGTTCACCAAACCGTTCGAACGTTAGGCATTCGAACTGGAGAGCGTAAAACTTTCATGAAATTTTAGTGCATCGTCTTTCGGATGTAATCATAAAACCTGTGATCAACTGGTAAACAGTTGGGAGGCATGATTGGCCGATATTTTCGGGGGGCTACGGTGTTCTGTAGAGTTCGGCAGTGATACAACCGGCGAAAGGCCCGACCGCCATATGCCGCGGCTTTTTACGCGGCGGAGCTAACGTTCCCCTCCATGCGATATCGCAGAAATCGCCCTCGTAGCGAGCTTCAATCTAGACGATGGGGTAAAATTTTTATCGTTATGTGAAACAGCTGGTCAAGCTCTGACTCGCACGATTGCCCGTGCCGCGATTTATGGATGTTATAAATGTTGCACCGCCGCAAAAACATGGAAAGCCTATATGCTTCTAAGTGGGGACTTACGTTTTTACGAAACACCGGGGCCGTTGGGTTTAAAGGGGAAGTATCGCCGTTTAAATCATCCCCATCTGTCTCCAAGTGTGATTACAGAAATTGGCAACGTTCGCGGAACATATCATCGGCACTTCCGAGCCAATCGATGTAAGTTAACACTGAAACTTTGGTGATGAACTCCTTTATTCAAGCACGTACAGTAAAGTCGCGATCGAGGTCCCGAGGAACTCCACGATCCAAGTCCATTTGCCTGCCCCTTCCACCGAGGGCTAGGGACCAAGAAGCTCGAGCTGTCTCTGTGGCCGAGCACTGTAAACATGCTAGGGTGGATCTTATTTTTTTACCAAAAAATGTGTTTAGTCTCCCCCTCTCCCAGAATTGTGAGAAGTGTTGAAAAAATGATCTGGAAAAAATTTGGGGCCGATTGGATCGTGGGAACCCGACGCGCATCAAAATTGAAATTTGAAATTTGAAATTTAAAAATTTGAAAATTTGAAAATTTGAAACCTGGAAATTTGAAAATTTGAAATCTGGATATTTGAAAATTTGAAAGTTTGAAAATTTGAAATCTGGAAATTTGAAAATTTGAAAGTTTGAAAATTCGAAATCTGGAAATTTGAAAGTTTGAAAGTTTGAAAGTTTGAAAATTTGAAATCTGGAAATTTGAAAATTCTGAAGACGGTATTGGGTGCATCCTTTTATCGGTTCGAGATTTACACGATTTTGGGGGGGTGAGACTAAAAGAATCTTGCAAAATAATTTTCATCGAGAGTAGCTTAGGTCCACCCTATTGTTTACATGTGCTGCTGTTTTCTACATTCGGCACTGTCCCTTTGAACTTTCGACGCGGTCACAAAAAAATAGTTTCCCCACGATCGTATTATACTAAAAATCTGTGTCCGGTATCTAGAGGAGATCTGTATGAAAGAATCGAGTAGCCATGGTTACCCGTCGAAGATTATGATGTTGATCAATCGAACGCAGCCGAAGTTCCATTTGGTAACTCTCATTATCGGCGCGCGTATCGCGTATCCACTTTCAGGCCGGGTATAAATTGCATCTGGCGGTGGTGCGATCGTTGCAGCTGAGGAGTGCAGGAGGTGATCTCTTTCGGCGTGTAGGGGATCATCGCGCCTCGTCGAGCGCTCCGCGTTACGATCAGGATGAAAATTTCGCACAGGAGAGCTGCCGGGAATCCGAGCGTGTTACGCACACGGACGATACTCCTGCGCTCGTCGGTCTCGTTACCGATAATACTCGTCGGCAATATATATTCCGGGTCTGCAAATTGCGTGGAACCCATCCGTATAGTTGGCAGCTACACATCCTTCTTCTCGTTCTCCTATTTTCCTCTTTATATTTTCGCAATCTCGTCGGCCGCGCGACTCGATATCGCCGTAACGACACGGATTTACAGCTGCAGATAACTCCCGGGTACGGAGGGTTCCCTTTACTCCGGAAGTTATTCGTGTCACCGGTGAGTTCGTTGGAAATCAGCTGAACTTCGAGGCCACAGCCAGAGCACACCGACGCGCGACGCGGCGCGGAGTTACGCGGAGAACAGTCTCTGGCACTCGGGGCCTCTCGCATCGGTTCCACGCCTCCGGAAGATTTATGAAGCGTGATAACCCGGACGGCATCCAACGGCGCGGCGAGGAGAGACTGGAACAGTGGATTCGAGCAATAGAATCCTTTTGCCGTCTCCTCTTCCTCGAGATACAACCGGCTCTCCGTCAACTGTCGAAGTTGCCGTCCCGTTTCTTTCGCGAGAGCGCTTTCTTATGTTCGATGCTGCTACTGCTGCTGTTGGCCGTTGATACCGCGATGCTTCTGTTTGCATCGACGCGACGCACAGTGCGGCGAACGTGGACGGAAATGAAAAAAACTTGTTGTTCAATGTCGCGTCGATAATACATCCCGCGACAAAACTATCGCGCATGCTACAAGGAAATGAATAAAAAGTCTATTCCACTGGGAATTTTTTTCTCCCTTTATTAACCTACTAATTCTACTGGGAACGCTAGGCACGCAATCGTCTCGATTTTATTTTCTCACGTAGGATCATCCCCTCCACCTGTGTACTATTTTCGAAACTTGAAAGTTGTCTTCCGAGAGAACGGTTGACCCGAGCAGTTCCTTTAGGATGCAATGAAACAAAACTTTGACCTTGAAAAAAGGTAAATTTTTGCGGTCCATTCTTTTTAACGGATCTCCACCTATTCAGAGGTTGCTGAACCACGCTGCAACAGTCGCGACATATAATTTCGAAGCACCCGGTACATTGTAGATTTTTGTTTAGCACGCAGCGCACTTGCCGGATCGATATTGTGCCGAGCCATATTCTTTTTTTCGTTAACCCTAGAACGGTGACAAAGCCAATATTCAACTTGACCTTACACGCATGATCAAGCGTGAAGTGGGCTGTAGTTTAGCGTATCTATCGGGTGTGAGATTGAAACACGGTGAAAGGATCGCCGGGTTTTATGTGAAACAGTGTTACATGTCCCGGAGGAACAAAAACCAAGATGAACTAGACGGATGCGTTCATCGCTTCAGCGAGTAACACTGTATCGGTCAATTTTTCGTCAGAGAGTGAACGCTTTGCTGATCGCGCAAGTGGCACTGGTTCATTTAGGCCGGGTTCATCAATTTCCTTGAATACATCTTTAAGGGCATACTATCCAGATCCGTTGATCTTCTTGAGCAGCGTTCAATTTAAATTAATCGCCCGGAACTTTTCCCGGATAATGTCTTCGAGCAGCAAGATCAAAATGAGCGTTGCTGACGAAAGGTTAAAGATGGCGGATTTAAGAGGTACTCAAAATCCCAGAAGATTCGCAGAGCTTGAACGTGTCAGAAGTTCTCGAAGAAGATCGAAAGACGTTCGAAGTATCGATAATGACGGATGTTTGCGACGCGTACAAGTTGCAAGTACTTAGAAATACACGTGTCACTTTAAAATGATCGAATGATGTCGAAGGTCTCAAAAGGATTGCAGGAACAGAACGGTTCCGTGAGATTTGGGACTATGCAGAAGAGACTCGCAAGTTTCCAGGCCTCAGAAGATTTGAGAGTCCTGCGGGTCTAGGAAGTTTAATGAGGTCGATGGATTATGGATTTCCCGGAAGGCTTGGAGCATTTCGGGGATCCTAACAGATCTGGAAGTACTTAGTGTCCTCCAGATTGTAAGGTTTAACAGTATCTCGGAATCATTTAGAATTGTTATCAGCTCCCGATTTCAGATCGCTGCACAATTGAGAATATTTTCGCAGATTCGAGTCGTTCTGTTATAATCGAGATGCTTACGATATCTGCAAAACGAAACATATTTAAATCTACAATTTATTTCGAACATCTATAGATGAGAATCGCCAACCGAATGTTAAATTGAATTATACTTCCGAAATTGGTATAACACAATGTACCTTCGAGTGAACCGCCATTAGCAGCGGAAAAACGTGAAAAATTAGTTACCGTATATTTCACAAGGAACCACAAAAAGAGAATCGTCGAATATATTCGAATTTTTGCACGAAAGGCATAACACATTACACAGTTTATTACAAGATTTCCGGATCGTCTAAATTTTTTCGATTCATTACGTTATTCAGAGCGTGCGAATGAGGCAATAAGGACGCAGTGTACTGTAGAAGTTTAATATACTTATCGACCATTTCGTTTCACATGTACGTGCATATATACGTGAAGCGGTTGGCATAGTATCGGCCATAAATCCTTCGAATGAAAAGCACTGGGAATATTTTTCAACGGTACACAACGCACGCTTCTCGATCAATGTAGGTTGTATTACGTGAATACAGCCCCGTGACAATATCGCGAAATATACGAACATTGTGGTCCCTTATTTTCGTGGTCAATGCAGCAGATGCGGTTGCATATTAAATAACATACCAAATAAGCATTCGATTGGAAACCATTTTTGGTAAATAATTTTTATAACAAAACGAAGTAAAGAGTAATTTCCATAGATATTATTTTATCGTAACCTATTTATTCATATAGATTTTATTGAAAATACCGAATAGTGGAATCGTGAATAGTGAAATGGAATTTATCGATCGATTGCAGATTTCTTTTGCGCAAATCGTCCAATTTATTTAACGAACCCTGAACGATTGCTAAACGTCCAACAATTATAGTATAGTAAATGTATTATCAAGGAAAATCAAGAAAATTTTTTACTGTTGCACGACAATTTCACGTATTTCTTTCAAATATAAAACCGTGAATAAATCGCAATGGGTAAAATTGCAAAACGAAAATGTATAAATATTAACCGAGAATTATTTGTGAAATTATTTTTCGAAAACGCATGAGGATTAAAAGTCATCGATGTTAAACAACAATAATTTATTTAATTTATGTTGACATCGATATATTCTTTAAAAAATGAATATCTATATAATAATAAAATGGTTCAGTACGTCGCGTCGCAGCGGACTATAATTTGAACGACGTTCGTTCACGATTCACGGGAAACGCGAAACGTTCACTTATCACCTAACTAAATTCCACGTAACACTCGACCCATTCTCGTCTGTTAAACGACTCGTATCGAGGGAAAGTCGGGTGTCTTCACACAGTTAAAGCGTTTTGCTCTCTCGTGGTCGTCGAAGTGAAAGCGCAGATAAAGCAGGCAAGTCCTGAACGTCGCGTTGGCGTCGGCGTCGGCGTCGCCTTGAGGCGAGAGTACCAACTTTACAATAAAATGGACCAATGAAAGGTCTTCGTGAGCTCGCGGGAAAATCCTGCGTAACGTAAATCGGAATTTACGGTTTAATTCTCTAGCAGAGGGCCGTATTCAATGCGCCGCGGATGTCGTACTATCAAATTGCTCGGAAAATTGCGTTACACATGGTGAAATTCGTTTAAATTGCAATAAAACCTTCGATTAACGATTAAATATACAACGCATTGCGCAACTTTATTTTAATACCGTCTGTGTGTGTGATTTTTAAGATACGTTTACTTGAAAAATAATGGTTCGTAATTTGCAAAATAATGTGCCCTCCACAAAAAATATTGAGTTTTTCCCTGGTACAATCGAGTAGAAATTTACTCGTTCACGAAAAATATACCGTTCCTTTGAGATCTTGCTTTTGAGAGTATAAAAAGCGTAGAACGTATTCACGCTTTAATTATACGTTAAATATTAATTATACGTTCACCAAGAAAATTTGAAAGTTATTATTAACATCTAATTCAACCGCAAATGGAAATCCTACCGGTTGTTAAAATCCCCCATTTTTTAAAATTCGTAATAGCCCCATTTTAATTTTGTTGAAATGTCTGGGGGATTAATTTCGCGATGTTTAAAATCAATTTAAACTAATTTGCTAAATGACGCCGGAGTTGCATAGTTAAAAGTCAAATTCACCATTGCTTTTAATTTTAAGTGATTGTTACCGTTATGCTTCACGCTTTTAGAAATAATTTTTTATTTTTACCGTTCTGCTTCGCATTCTGTGTTCCCCTCTTTTCACTGTTTTATTAGCTCGTCCAATAGATACTGCGGTTTTCTTTAGAACCGTTAGCACTTGTCGCGATATTCGTATATCGACTTCGGTAGAAAACGTATATAAAAAGAGATGAAATTTACTTAAAACGTAGAAGCGATTTAATTAGCAATTGTTGTTCGTCTCGGATGTTTTTCTTCCGACGCAATCAAGTCTAATGTAAAACTGAAAGAAATATTTGCGAAAAGTCTCATACATTTCTCTTGCCAAGTACTTACTAAAATGGTCGTCTACAGTAGCTCACAGCGAAAAACTAGAGTCAGTATTGCATGGGCGCTCGGAAGACTGAACAAGAAACGTAATTGCGGGATCATTTGTTTCAGTTCAGAGGAATCAGTGAAGTAGATTTAAAGTTTCGCTGGAGAGGACTTTCGTTTTTTCGTCTTGAATCCCCTGCCACGGGGTTGATATCCGGCCGAGATTTCGAATCTTAGATCCTTTCATTTGATCTTGAAGCTTTTCAGCTTCAAGTCACGTGATCGTGAACGGTACTTTTAACAGACTGTATCTCGCAAGCAGCTATAATGGTAGTTTAGGCTTCTCTTTGATCCTGAAAGCCTCTCGAACGAGCAAGTAACTCGGGAAGATCGAAACAGATGTACCCTAAATCAATACCGCAAACAAATAGTTTTTCCGAAAGAATTCGATTAACAAAATAAAATTATTCAATAAAGGATATTTCGTTCATTCCATACGATTATTTACGAATAAATCCAAATCGCTCAACAGTTTCAATATATTTTATATTTGAGATTCTTACTGTATATTATTTTCAACGTACGATCCCTACTAAGAAAACAAATAAATTTCTATTGCAGTACGTTAAAACCACAGTACAACATTTTCCGTAAAAGTTTGCGGTCCGGTAATAAATAATAGCTAATAAATAAATAATAAGTTTACCAACCGTGACGTAGTACTGTGCCTTAATTCGACGATCGCGAACTGTATTGATAAGAAAAAGGAATGTTTAAGAGAGAAATGCGCACGATCTCGACGACATATTTTCTACTCACAATGAAGAATTTTCGGTGAGTCTAGTGTCCTTCGAAACCTTGAAAGTCGCGGAGTCCTTCGGCGCAGGAAAGTTTCGATGGTCCTGGAACTCCTCGAAGTTCTGCAAACTATAAGAATGGCGGAGATAAGATAGGACTTCGAGATGGGACGGACGGATATAAAAATGAATATCGGGTAAAAAAGAAAGGGGGGTAAGCAGCGCAAAAAAGACATATTGAAAAACTTCGATTTCGTCCGGTTCGATACCCGATTACATGACTTATGCGTACGAATGAAAATAAAATACTGTCCGATGAGAAAGCGTTGCTTAAGCGCGCGTCATCCAAACTTTCATACACACTTTCTCATGCGATTCCTCAGCGATTCGCACGATTTCTCGCATGATTCATCGTTATTCGCTCTGTCTTCGCGCAGTCATAAAAAAAGAATGGTTTCCCTTCACGATCTCTGTCCCTGCTCCAGGCGATGGGTGCTAGATCGCGACCTTACTGCAGCAAAATGAGTTTGGCTAACAGCGCGCAATCTTAATTCCGCGTTTATCTAAGGCGGGGCGTTAATTGTCCGGTGTTAATACAGAGGTGTCTGACACCGTTTCATCTCGTCCCGGCTTGGCCAATACTTACTCTTCCCTCCAAACGAACTTTTAATTTTCGCCCAGCCAGTCGCGACGCGGCTGCTTTGTGCCTTGGGTCCTTGCAATCAGCGTTGACAATTTGACGCGTGGAAGCCGTCGCCGTCCGGGAGGAAAAGGAGGATCGTCAGACGGTTTTGTGCATAGGACGCCCGAAGGAGTCTTCAATTAGCGTGATTGAGGCGAGCCGAGGCGTATTTAGTGCGGACGCCGTTGAAAAGTTCCTCGCGAAATTACGGAGGATCGCCGGGAGACTCGCGAAAGCGGTCCGGTCTACTTGATAATGAACGACGGATCGATTCCTCGATGGTGCACGAGATGCTCGTCTACGAGGACGTAGTACCCAGCGATTCTAACGATATATTCTTCTGGCTATCACGAGGACTGACAATTCCCGTCGAAGGAGAGATCGTTCGAGGAATTATTCTCTTTTTCGCTCGGAAATTTCGCGAACTTTACGCAGAATACGCCGTGATGGCGCGCCCCGATTCGCCGCATGGACCACTAAAAGTGTAAATCTTTTCCAGATATCTTGTTCCTCGCACTCGTTAAGGGTGTGTTCTGATCGCCGTGAATGTGGTGGCATACTCACATAGCCCTAGATCCACTGTATACGTACACGAGGTTGCAAGGATCCATGAGGCCTCAAATGATTTCTCGATAAAGTCGAGACTCCTTAGTAGTCACAGTCGCTAGATCGCTTCCCACAATAGTAGACTTTTGCGTTTTCGACGCGTAAATTGCATTATTCGGCAGGACGTAGCGGAACCGCGAGAAGCAATATGGCTGCGCTACAGTGCTGCTGCTGTCGAAGCTGTAATACATTTTCCTACAGCTACGACAGCTACATGACGCCGAATAAAAGAAATTACGCCTCGAAAACGCAAAAGTGGGCCCCTGTGGGAAGCTTACGCGCTAGATTGATCGTTTATCTAGCGATCGTGACTACGTAGAAGCCTCAATTGTGCATTACCGAGAAATGATTTGAGGCCTCATGGATCCTTGCAACTAGGGCTGTCTGAGTGTGCCACCATATTAACGACGATCAGAACGGACCCTTGACGCACAGTAATTTCCTGGAAAATGTTATTACAAATTCAATGTACGTGGGTGATTCAAACATAAACGATAATTCTTTTTTATACATTTATTGATTAATAATATAGACAAGCGAAACCTTCAGTTTTTCTCTATATAGCCTCCTCCACGCTCTACACACTTTTGCCAACGATTCGGAAGCTTGAATCGGGCGTCGATCATGACTTCCGTTTCCTACACTTTCTCGGCCGCCCTTAAATTGTCTGGCCCAAGTAAACAATCGGTTCTGGGACAGTGTAGCGTCACCAAACGGTGGCTTCAAACGAGTTAAAATCTACGAAGATTTAACCCCTTCATTGGTTAAAAACTTTATAATAATCCGCTGTACAACAGACGAAGGAACCTCTTGTTCATTCATGACTGTACTGAGGACAAAACAAAACTGAGGAGCTAACCAAGCTGGTACCCCCTCCCTAATACATGATCGTTAACACCTCGCTCCACCATCCAGCCAGGAACTATTTTCTATATACACTACCAAAATAACCGTTTATATTTGAATCGCCCTCGTATATGAGAGAACGGAGTTAGAATTAAACGAACCATTTTTCGTGATCGAGGTCACCGTTATAATCGAAACTTTGATTGTAAATGGACCGACTAATTGGCCGTTATATTGTCCTTTGTTCATGCTCGATGCCTGGGAATATTTTTCAACGAAAAATTGTTAATCGACGCGATGGGTGAATGTGAACGACAAAATTATTTTCAGTACGCTCTGCGATTGAAATAGTAGTTAACGTAGAAACGTTCAATTACAAAGAATAGCAGTGAATAAATCGTAGTCTCAGGTTAAACATAATTTGTGTATTAAGTTATCGTAAAACGAGAGATAGATTTCGCGAGTTTATCGTTCTCAAAGAATTTCGAAACCAGCAAAATGACGGACAAATTCCGTGAAATTCTCGGACCTGGTAGAGTGAATGGTGTTGCAAGAATACCGTGTAATCCGAAAGTTACCTGCACGAAAGCGATCGGAGGCTGATGCTGAATGATCCGTTTGCAACGTTCTCTGATAACCGTGGAAGGATCACTTTTTGCTGACGCACCAACTGAACGCGGTAGATGAACTTACTATTCGTTTCGCCGTGATCAAAGTTGCACAGCGAGGCGGGCAGCACGCCTGGCGGATCCGTCTAAGCGCACAGTATTTCAAAATCAAGGATTCTGGCCGAAGGTTATCAGACGGCTGAATGTACTACGCTCTGCCACTCGGTTACAAGGAACTGAAATCCAAACTCCGTTTAATGTCTGCGCCTGAGGTCCAACCGCCTCGCCATCACTATTAATGAGGCTGCAACGGACAAGCCGGTTAATCGACGACGGGGATTTTCTAATCAAACACAACACTGTTGGTAAGCCAGAGGAAATTAGTCATTAACGTAACGTAACACCTATCGTCCTCGAGTTGCTTAGCTTCCTCCCTAGCAGGCTAGAAAATATGTTATCCGAACCAACAGTCACGCTGCATTATTGTACGGAGTACATTGACTTCCTGCATTGTCGTGCGCGTTTTATGCGGCCCATTCCCGTTGAATTTTCGATTACCCACTTTTTTCCGTGTTTACTAAGAATTTTTCAAGGTCATTCTTCAGAGATTTCAAGGTCATCGGTATATATATTTTTTTTAATAGAATCATGTTCGACCTGTATAATCATACGGTTTTCATTTGTACAATTTTCAATAATTTTATAATCATACGATTTCCATTTTGCATGAAATGTCAGAATTATTAGAAGTCTGGTTTTTTAACATTTTGTGGCATAGCTCCTTGAAGTGGATTCCACAATCGAATTTTTAGCATGATAAAACTTTTATGCTTCCGATTGAATTAATTTATGTTGCAAATTAATATAAAAAATAGATAAATATTTTCGAATTTTGCACCGTTATCGTTGTTTTAGCATTGTGCGATCGGAGAATGTAACATTTACGTTACATAACGATGATTACAGGAGGAACAGTAAAAGATAATAGAGCCGGTCTATAACTCCAAGAAATATCGAAAAATATTTGTGGACTTAGGGCGCGCTGTGTGATTTTCTCGGTGTAATCGCGTAATTAAGATTGGGTTCTGGCGTGTTAGGGGAGAGACAAGGATAGATAAACGGAAAACAGTGGATAGAAGATAAGGTAATGCCGTTGGCAGAAAAGCAAAAGTTCTCGTCTAGGGGAGCCAGAGTAGAGCAGCAAGTGGTCGTATTCTCAGGGCTGGGGCAAGTTCCAAAGGACCGGCGAAGTTCTTCGATCCGCCGAAACTCTGGAGGAGTTACTGGAGTGTCCTCTGGGTCAGCCTGTTACCAGCTCGTGGACTTTGTCGCAACACAATTTTCCCGTGGAATTTTCGATGCTCATGATAACGTCGGCGTTTATCGCGACTTCGGAACGAGTCATCGAGTCGCTCCCTCTAGTTCTCCGGATACTGAACTTGTTCATTTAAAAATCGGTCTTAGCACTTTACCTACTGGAAGCACGAACCGCGTGTCGCGCGAATATTGAATATTTTTTCGGAATTTTGAACGGGATCTTTTTAGAAATATTATTTATCTTTCATCTTTTCACCTCTGGTCGAGCGGAGGATGTGAAAGAGGTACTTACTGAAATATTTTCATTTTAAAAATTATAATGTGTCGCGGAGGTCTTGTTAAATACAAAAAGGTATGGTAAATTAAAAAATTCGCATTACTTTTAGGATGACTTAATCCAAGAAAATCGAGAGACGATTCCAGACGGTTTTTCAGTTCATACAGAAACTTTTTCTCTCTTAAAGTGTGTGTTCAGATTCCGCTGAAGCATTATTAAAACAGCATTTTCTCGAAAGCATCGACCGAGCGTGGATCTCGATCCACGATTCTAATTAAAATCGAGTGATCGTTAAGGAACCGGCTCGAGAGCATTTCATTAGACTGTAATAAAACTTCGTATTATGCGACGCCGTAAAACGTGAAAGTCTAGGATCGAAGTTCGAAGTTGTTCTAAATTTTTCATACGCCAGCGAACCGGGGAATATCGTCGGATTTCGAGGCCGAGTGATTTTCTCTCGGCGCGGCGGTTCCCCTCGAGTTTCCAGCACATCCGATCAATTTTCGACATTAAATAGTCGGCAGGCATCGACGACCTCGGGTTCCCAGGGCGTCGCGGCGCAGCGCAATCAGCTCGACATCGAAGTATTCCCGCGGAGAAGTGTCTCTTCCGGAATCAAATTGTCGAGAATAGGCCGAAGCTCGTGACGATCTTACGGAAGTTCTCGTTCTCGAGCCACGATCATCGAACTTTCCACTCTCGCGAAACTTCGACCCCTCGGCGAGTGCCTCCTACTAACCGTAGTAGTCTCGTCAACCCTATCCATGCGTCCCCGTCTCTTTCTCTTTCTGTCCAACAGCCGATATGCTCGTCGTCGACGACGGCGTCGGGTCGCATCGCGTCGCGTCGCGCCGCGTCGGTGCGTCCTATCTGCCGGCGAACTTTCCTTCTGCAGAATTGAATCGCCACGAAATCGGTTTCGCCAGGGCATTGCGGCCGAACCATCAGAAATTTGGAGATTCGCTCGCCGAAACTTTTGGCTTATCCATTGTTGCGCCCCGACCAGCTCGGGCGCAGGCAAATCGAATTTTCAAGGAGGCGGATCATTTTTCATTGAAGGCAAATCTTTCCAGCGATCCCGAGCATGTTCTAGGCTCAACTTTACAGCAAATACGCTCGGTTTGTTCGCGTGGGAATGCTGTACGGGCGAATTTATTCGGAACATTACCGATACGATGGAATGTTGGTTAGAATTTGACTATTCGATCTTTGTCTAAATTTATCAACACTCGCGCGGAACATAAGAAGTCTAATTAGTGTCAGTCTCAACTCTATTTAAGACTGAACCATTCAAGCTGAAGCTAATTACTCATACACGAGAGCTCTAGGCTCCAACGAGTTAAGTTCGAGGTACTATGAACCTAAGAAACTGTTCCTAAGAACTTGAAGAGTCAAAAATATTTATCAGAGAACCCTGGAAATAGGTGAAATGAGCTTGTGGTGGCTACCTCCTACGCTTGCCACAAGATGGACAGATAATCAAGATCTTTCTCGCTTCTACCTGATCCGTCACCGATTCCTATATTATATACCGTCCTCAACCGCCTTCTAGTATCCCAGCGTCTAAGGCAGGGTCCGCTAGATAGCCTTATCGATGAGGCCTAGGACGAAACGCTCCCTTTCCTTTTCCTCCTCTCTCTTACGCACTTCAGCGCCGCCAAATGCTTTTCTTAAAATAGTATTTTCAAAAACGACGCAAAGAACACATTAGAGACCAGTGAACCAATTTAGATATTTTACGACTGTTTTGTACTCGTAATGGTTTTATTTTGACACAAAAAGCGAACTGATCTTAAGCGCAAAATTGAATAGTTCGAATCGTTCTTAAACAAATTGAAAAATCCAAAAATAAACTATGA
This sequence comes from Lasioglossum leucozonium, assembly GCA_028454225.1. NCBI lineage: Eukaryota > Metazoa > Arthropoda > Insecta > Hymenoptera > Halictidae > Lasioglossum > Lasioglossum leucozonium. The sequence goes on along the minus strand of CM052215.1, from coordinate 13,097,768 downwards.
TAAATTCTCCCTTATTTGGAATAATCACGATGGGTACTTACGGCTCATGCATCAGGTTTGGAATCGTACTAGTGTAAGAAGATAATCACTAAATCTCCAAGCAAGCCCATTGTTAGGTACCCTGGGTCCGTCACGAGGCCCATGATCCTAAGCTGATTCGATTTTTCGATCGTGGTAGTCCAATTAGGATTGGACATGCTTGTACGGAATCATGCGCAGCTCTGTGTCGTTCTCATTCTAGTTTCTGATCTCTGGATCGATCCATGTGAATCCGTACACCCAGAATTGTTATTGAACGCGTTCCTCTTTCTCTGGTAGCTCCAATCGTCGCGACATCCTCATTTCTAGAAGGATCTGATTTCACATCCTCCGTGGTTGATTGATCCGCTACACGTTCTCTAGCGCCGAGTTGGTCAGATTCGACGCATAGAATGGTCTAATTCATGGATTAATCTCGCTCAGTTCTTCTGGCTCTGGGTTGGTCTAATTTGTCACCACCGGCTTAATTTGTAAATGAGTCGATTCCTTCGTGGTTAAATCGATTCGAGCTTGTGCAGAATCGCGATGCAAACGCATCCTTTTGATACGAACATCCTGGGCTCCTCTTTTCATCAATTCTTAACCCGTTTAAACCTGCTGTAAAAAAATGTATAACTCGTGTGATATCGATTGTTTTTGTTTTCAAAAGAATTGATCTGCTGCAAAAAGTTTAATAGCTTCCGCTGAAAAAGAATTTCTAAAAATTTGTAAAAAGAAATCGCATTCGAAACAAAATTCTATTCTTCATTTATCAATATTTAACCCCCGCACTGCGTATTTATATTTTAACGTTAACCATAGTCTGCGTAAGAAATTTTATTGATTTCCATGACGGTGGGTCTGAAAAAATTCAAAAATTCAATGTAATACATAAAAATTCTCTATAAATAAAAATAATAGGTTTAATAATTTATATCTTTTTTTTAATCACGCGTGAAATATGCACACTTTGAAAATTTTTGTTTTCGTGCACGTTTTTATTAGTTTGGGATGCCTTTACACTCCCATACGCGGAGTGGTGGTTAAACATTAATGTCGGCGTAGACACACATTGCACTAAACGAAGAAAATCGCACGGATTAACGAGTCTTCCGGTGTAATTGAAGAATTAGAAAATCTCACGTTCGCCCCTCGACGCAAATTGGCAACGAACGCAAGATAATTACGCGTGACTAATCTAGCCTGGTTCCGAGGCAGAAGTCAAGTGGCCTAGATTTGATGTCTTTTTGTCCGTGCCGGCGATCATTCACCTCGAGCAATGCGTTTTTCTCGCACGTCACCGGCGCCAAAAGAAACCGATTGATAGGATGAACCAGTTAATATAAGGGCAATAATTAGAGCGTGCATCCACGCTGATTAATGACGGAGCGTGACGTAAGAAATTTCGGATGTTTTGCAGATACAGATGGAGCAAGTGGAAGACACACTCTAGCATTAAACGATCCATCAAAAGTATTTCTTGTAGACCGTTTCCTGCGCGGGGCGCTCTCTTCAAACAGGAATATTCCGATGTTTCTCTTTTAACGGACGTCGAACGAAAATTCGCTCGATCCCATCCGCGTCGCGTCGTTCGACCTTCTTGATTTTCCCAAACATTTTCGAAACGCTGTTCGCTAGAAATTCCACGAAACAGCTGAATTTCATTGGGGTCGTTGCTTACCGGAGCAGCATCCGAGGCGGATCCTCGGCTTCCATTGAAGCTCCTTGCCTTCGATGCATTGCTTCTCCTCTTTTCACTTTATGACGCGCGATCTCCAGCAGCATCAAACAATTCTTTCCGAAGTCCGCTGCGATTTTTTGTCGAGCTTTCGAAGGAATCGTGTCCCAAATTTCGAGACATCGCTGCGACATAGAAGCTCTGTGTGCTTCTAAGAAATCAGCTGACTTTTTGCCGACCGGTGCTTTTCAGACGGTCGAATTCGGAACGAACCATTCAATGATTGCATTTTTATGGAATACGCCATTTTATGTTATTGCAGTTGTGTGTTATTCCAATTAATATTAGACTAACTTCTCCTTTCGTTGGTACAGCATTGGTATTGTGAAAAAATTTTCAATTGTTATATTATCGGTAGAAATATTATACTTGAATCTTTACTTGAAATTGCAGACAGATCTCTAGATTCTAGGGTCTGGACACTCCAGGTGTTACTATACTTCGAAAACTAGACTAATTACTCTAATTGGTTAGAGCGTGAATCTATGAAAAGTGTGTCGGACAGCGATAACATGGGATTCAAGAGTGTACCGATATAGTAGAACTCTCGAGTCGAAGTAGTCCAAAGCGAAGTTCAGAGGGGATAATGAGTCAGAAACGTTTTGGTTAGACGGCACTTGGGAGTGTTCACAAGTGAGTTGCGTCAAATATAGATTGGGCGCCACTTAGATGACACAGCTTCGGAAAGTGACTCTGCTCTATCGATATAGCCGACGCGAGCACAGTAGATCCACTCCGATTGGCAGTTAACTCTGGGTCAGGCCTAACTGCGTTTATTGGGCGTATTTCAATTTCGTCGGCACAGAGGCAGTGTGGATACAGGTTGTCACCCACTTAATAACACAGCGCATGAACATTTAGTCTGTTTGCGGTCGTATAGCAGCACCCTGGAGCATCTCAGCATTTACGCCGTATCTCCATTGGAAATAAGTAGGGCGCAAACCAGTACCGAGCCGGATAAATTGCACCGCTGCCCTATAATCGCCTCGCTCGGCTAGCGTGAATATTGAAGGTCTCGGTGCTTGACTCTTGTTGTCGATTGTAAGGATGTTTGCTCTCGGTCATACGGTTCAGCTACCGTGTAAACGTAGGACGCGAGTCGGACATTGTTGCAAATTACACGCAAATAACATCGGTAGACAGCGGATCTTTATGCAAAATAAAAAAAAAATGTTTGATTGCAACGCACAGGAGCGAAATAAAAAATTTTTTCTTGTCTCAACAATCTTATGTAACTGAAATTAATACGCCGATGTTCTTAAACTCCTTTAATAATACCGCTGCTTTAAATTGCACACACTATTTTGTCACAAATCTGCATAAAATCTGCTGTCTCAACATCAGATTAACTTCGATTAATTTAAATTATTTTTGAGAAATATTACGAGGGTTCGTAACTTTGGGGGAATGAAAGAAGCGTTTTTATTAAAATCATTTCGGAAAGCGATTGAATAAAGCCACCTCGTAAAATATTGTTTCATTCTGTGTTTTCTAATAACGAATCTTCTACTAGATTCTCTGTGCTAAATAAAAGAAAAAATATACGTTTAGTATTATTGTTTAATACATCCTCTAAAAATAATAATGTTTTGAAATAATTGTTGCCTAGCGTTCTCATTTAGTGCCCTTCCTCTGCTCACGGAATATCTATACGTTGCGTTCCTGACGAAGCACCAATCTCATTCCGGTGTCAATGTATCAGATGTGCAATAAGCAGTCTTGATATCTAGACCCCTCTGCATTGTTGACATGACGCTGCATTGTTAAGTGAGCAACAGCTTAAGACTCCCATCAGGTGTCAGACGTTAAGTTATACTGACTAATGTACCGGAAATACATCCGACCAGCAGCGCATACGAATGAGCGTGTGCACCGTGTGCTACCAAATGGTCTCTACACTCTGATAACGCTCGCCAAAAAACTGCATTCCAGACTCGATCGTAGACGAGTCCGACACTGGTGTGTTCGTCCTAATTGGATCTGAATAGACTGTGCTGAATGGGTCCGAATCGATTCTCGATTCAATCTAATTTTACCGGCACGGTTTAATTATTCCCGGAATTTCTTAGCGATTCTAATCCTAATTTGTCTTCGCACGAATGAAATTTCTGTTCGAATCGCTTCTTCGTCAAATACATATCAGCTTTCCACCAGACCCTTCTGACTTTTGTTTCTTCGATTCGCAGCGGATCGTGATTTCAGTCGCGTTAAAAGCACGCCGCCACCCGAAAAGCGTCGTTTTCAATTAAAATTGTTTCGCGGAGCACAGGTGAGGGATTAATGCCGGCCCTAGTCCTTCTAATACCGGTCGAACATTACTCCTCCTCTGAAATAACTTCTCCCCTTTTCGTTGACGCGATGATGCGTGGCACTCCAGAGAATAGAAGCGCGCAAAGTGCATTGAGTTTCGGCCTCGGCTACTCCTTTCGGCTTTGTGCACCGGCACCAAAGCAATTCGCAGCCTCTGTTCATCCGCGTGGATTATTTTTCTCATTTTCACGCGGGAAGTGGAATGCTTCAAATCTTTCGTCTATTTTCGCTGCCGGGTACTCGGAAGAACAGATTCATTCGGTGCACTCAAATTTCCGCTGGAAAACCCTTTCGCTATGCGGCTCTGCTCCGGTCCGCTCCCGGTCCGCGCAGGTATCAACAGTAACGAGCTCCATTGTCGAAGAAAGGTAACATCTTTTAATCTCGTTCAGGCCTCTTACATTTCGCAAAGGAAATCCACCGTCGTCCGCACGATAATAATCGCGTCGTTTAGCGAACGAGCCATGTGCTTCGACGAAGATTTTTCTTCGAATTGCTTTCGTCCAGTGATGGAAATTTTGTATGATAATGCTACTGTTTTTAATAAAAAAAAATTAACTAATCTGATAATACCACTTATTATTGTGTGTACTCTTATGAAAACTTCGTCTGCTATGGTTTCGCCGTCTACCAGAATCCGAAGGAGTCGCACTCACCATATGAACACGTAGGTGAAAGCAAATACGTGTATCCAGTTCGTAGAAACTTTATTTGCAAATTCTCGCGAGGCCCTTACCTTCTTCGAAAGTAAAACTTCCAACGCACACGCCTCGCGAGATGCAATATCCAGTGCGACGATCGCAAGAAAACGACCGTTCGAGTCGTCATAAGAACGCAGACCCTGGCGAACTTCGATTAAGATTCAGCCGTCGATCCCGCGGAGCGGTTTCGCGGCCAACGGGGAGCCAAGAACCAGAGATCGTCTCCGGAATTAATGTAATCTCACCGTTTCTTGCTGCCACCCCACCCCCACTCCCACCCCCTTGACAGCAATTTTCGAGCGGACGTTTCCTCGCTGTTTTCTCTCCGGGCTCTTTCAATACAATCCGCAACGATCGCGATCGTTCTGTTTCTTATCGCGGAAACGTGACGAGCGGACTCCGAAGAAGCCCGGCGCAGAGAAGACACTGTCCAAGCTGTTGTTCTTCCCGTTATCAAGCCCCTGGAGGACGCTCCGATACTTCCGATATCGAAGCGCACGTCGCGTCGTTGTCGTCGTCGTCGTCGTCATCGTCGTTAGGACAAAACGCTCCGGTGTGTAACAAAACTTCGAAAAGGGAGATACAGCGGCCTAAAAATGCTAAAAACAGGGGTCCAAAGGTTTAGGGGTTTAACTGTTTAGAGATGTAGGGATTCAGGAGTTTACGCCTTCAAAAGATTAGGGTTTCAGGGGTGTAGAAGTTCAGGAGGTTTAGGCTACAAGAGTTGTGAGCTCAGGGGGTTTAGGCTACAACAATTAGGAGTTCAGGGGTGAGAGGTTCAGGGAGCCTAGGCTACAAGAGTTAAGGGTTCAGGCGCTTAGGAATTGAGGGGTTTAGGTGTACAGGGGTTTAGAGGTTCAGGGGGTTTAACATACAAAAGTTAGGGGTTCGGGTGCTTAGGAATTGAGGAGTACAGGAGTTTAGTTGTTCATCGGTCTAGGGGTTCAGTTGTGTAGAGGTTCAGGAGTTCCGGTGTTCAGGGGTCCAGGAGTTTGGGGGGCTTAGAGATACAGGAGATGTTTGGAGATTCAGGGATGCGAGGGATAGCTCTGGGTTAGATTTAGGGGTTCGTAGTGTATCAGAATCGACGGCCGATTAAAATTCAGCGTCCGATCTGTAGGGAAACATCTCGGCGGTCACTGGGGAGCGGCGTGGGCCATTGAAAGGAGCATCGGACGCCGACAGGTCGACTCTTTTCACCGACAAATAGTCAAGCTGCACGAGAGCGATTCGCAGCCTCCGCTCGGCCGAAGCAAATGGAACGCACCAGAGGGCCTTTCCCGTAGGATCGATATGGTAGTGGGGAGTCGGCGAGAGGAGGAACAGAGACGGACGGTTTCGCCGAGGCAGCGGCGCGAGGGAAACGGCGAACGGGAACGTTGCGCCGGTGTGCACAGGGCTGAAAGAGGGAAAGGAACGATCAAGATGGAGAGGGAGGACGAGGCGGTGTGAAACGAGAGAAATAGAGGATCAGCTCGTGAGGGAATATTGGTGCAGAATCGGAGGAGATGAGGGCGCTACGGCTGGCGCGGCGTGGCGCGGCGCGGCGCGGCGGTTTCTATGTCGCGACATCGTTGCTACGAGCGGCGTCGGCGTCGGCGTCAGCGTCGGCGTCGGCGTCGTCGTAGCCGTCCTCGTTGCCGGCGAAAGCGGCACCAGACCGAACACGCAGCTGCCAAAGCCAGACTCCGCGGCTCGGTCCAGTTTGCCTTCCGCTCCCGTTTGGCATAGTACCGCGCCGAGGCGCCGCGTTCTCCGGAACCGACGTGATACCGGAAATATCGTGTTCGTTTCGTTACCGAGTACATGGATACCGCCGTTGCGAGTAGACGCGATTCGCTCGCGTAACCAGTGAATTATACTGTGAAACGGGAATCGTCGTTCGGCGTTCGTTTTGGGTGATTTTTATTCGGACCGTCCGTTACCGAAGAAGTTAGAGAGGATCTTCGGAGCCACGGGGTCCACTGACCCCCCTGACTCTCTTCCTCCTTTATACCCTGCGGAGTCGCGTGATACTCGTCAGTGGTTCCTGGCCAACCTGATTGAAAAAGGTAGACGGTTTATCACTTTTTCAATGTACCGATCATCTGTTTCGCGGTAGTGATAAGTGACATCGATGTTGGGAATGTAATCCGCGGTGACGTTTGTTCGCCTCGGCCCGTGACACATTTTTACCCTTCCCCGCTGTTTCGGAGTCAACGAGTCGAGATAAACGCGGCAGGATTTCAGGTTTCACGAGAAATCGTCGCAGGGACGTGTTGATGGATGAGAGGTTTCTTTACACGCATCGAGGTCGCGAGTCTGTAATGTTCAACGACTGGTTCACTGATTCTGAATTGTTTTTGCCCCCCCGGGGATCGCTCCGGATCAAGTTGTCTTCGCTCGGGGGAACGGGGGGGAGTTTTTATGCGTTACGACGAACCCTTCGAGAGATCCGCGAAACTGCACCGATTCTGTATTGTCATTCCGTAGAATACGATGCAGATGTCGTAAATATGGTTTTACATTTGTCTTTGTGTTACGAAGATCGGTACACTGGGTCAGCTGAGCCCGAGCGAGGCATTTGCATCGCGAGACATTAGTGATGAAAAGTTTCTCTGTGCTGTTTGTGTCATAATGTGCTCAGTTCTATTGATCTTTTAATGAATGCAACAACGCTTGCTTCATATAAAATTGACGAATTAAATTTCAAATATTTAATACAAAAAACATTAATTCATTTTCTAACATTTAACGATGTTTCCTGTAGTTTCTTTACTGTTTGCCAAACAATACGTGACAGATGGACTCTCTACTTCACGAAAATCGTCTGTTTCGTATACATTAAAATGAATAAAGTTTGTTAAAATAATAATTACAATGCTCCCACAGTGCTCCTGATTTGTGTTTTGTCGTGAAAAGTATTCGAAACGTCAGCACCTTAATCGGATCTCGGGAAACATTTCAAATTTGGCGAGTGTGTGAAAATTTCTGTGATCGACACTGTTAACCAATTCATTCAATTAAATAACGAAGTTTTCATGCGTGGACATGCTGACACCAATTATAAACGTAAACACAATTGAATTTTTTTTTATGTAACGAAAAAAAAACATTTTACCTTGTTACGAAACAGAATTCATGCTTAACAGCCAGTGTTGACGAACACCCAATTAAAAACGCAAATAATTGAACACTTTTCATTTAACAAGACAAACAATTTATCTCGTAAAGAGATAGGCTGTATGAGGTGACAGCCATTGTGGCTTTTAATCATTGTGATTAGGTTAACGCGTTGACTGTCACGGTGGACATACGTGGGTGACACAATTCTTCGTATATCTTTAAGAATTAATTTCATTCATAATACAATTTCTTGAACCGAACTTCATTGGAATTTTTGCTGTCGTTCGATTGTTAATGGCGCTCTATTAAGAATTCAACAAATAATTTATATATTCGTAGATCTTTAAAAATTAATTTCATTCATAATACAGTTACTTGAACCGAACTTTATTGAAATTTTTCCTGGCATTCGATTGTTAATAGAGCTCTATTAAGAGTTGAAGAAATAATTTACTAATTACAACTGCTTCGATTCTGTGAAACTTTTTGAGAGCAATTTTTCGGCAGTCAACATGTTAAAAGAGTGTTCTAAAAAGTAAATAGGAAACCGAATACACATAAGAAACATTGAACAAGGAGTCAGCTCGTGTTCCCTGTTAACAGGTAGATCGCAACGACCAATCTCCTTGGAGAAACAGTAGTGTGTTCGGTGGTGTTCACAGACGTCCGATTACATCCATAATAATAAACCGATCCCGCTTGTCCGTCAACGGTATTCGGAGGAACACAATGTTGACAGAGCTACGTGTCTTGTCGGGGCTAAAAGCTTTCTTGTACCAAAGGGAGCTGTCAAGAGCAAACATTTATATCCCGGAAAGTAAACCCGGTACGTGGAATATGATGGATGACGTGACCGTATTAATCGAACGTTGATACACCGATCCCGCCATCGAACATCAATCGAAACCATAGCGGAGGAGCTCGTTTCAATTTTCTGGGGGAAAAGGTGAATCAGGGTGATCCCAGGTACCAGTGCGCCAGGCGACGTCTTCGGAGCAACTCGTCGATGCATCCCCATGAATAAATCACGTGGAGTATCCCGATGGTCGAAACCCATTAGTCTACGCGTAAAAAGTGGCGGAAGCGGAAAGGAATAGGATGTATTACCCATTCCCGTACCATGATTGCAGAAGGTGGGCGGTAAAAAGCGCGGGTTCACGGCGAAATCCTATGTAAATATAGGTGCACACGGGGTGTCTCATTTAAATCAGTCCGCTCGAATACCTACGGGACCACTGACGATCTCGTAAAGTGTCGGAAACAAAAAGCGAATCCTTTCGGGGGTCATAAAATTTCAAGGAAATAGTTTTTCGACGGAAGATAAATAGTTTTTCTGTTAAGCAAAATGTGTTTATAAAAAAAAATTTTCCTCGAATTATTAATTATTTACGTAAATATTATACATAAATTGTAGCAGTAATACCGATCCAGTATGGTTGTATTCATCGAATAGTATTCAATATTGTAAACAATGATGGTGAACTTTATTAAAATATTAATGAACAAAATATCTGTTCCTGTTGCAATGAAATTTTTATTTTCATATGTTACGAGTGCTATTCAAACTAAAACTTTCAGAAATTTGCTTTGTCTGTTCCCATTGCTACCTCAATAATGAAAACGATTTTTAGAAAAAATCTCTATGGTCCATGTTTCCAATAGAACCTGTTAAAAATTTCTATATCCCTTTCAATCTTATTATAACAGTACACGATGTATGAATCAACGAGCCTCTCAAATTAATATACATTCGCTCGTTTCGAAGAAATGACAATCGAGAGTCTCCGAGCTCCTCAAGGGATACGCACCACGCGGTAGTGGGGATAAATTCGTCAGAAATATCATACTCAACTTCTTCACATTTATCGAGACTGTACTGCGAAACCATTCAACTGTCGCCTCTGCGACATCTCTCGGCGTGATCGAAAGCTAGATATTTGAGCGGGCTGGTTCGGAAGGAACACCCTGTATGGACGGGAACGCGTCGACCACACGCCGAAGCTGAATTTACCGTTTTACAGGACCGCTTTGCATTCCAATGAATATTAATCGAATGCAATTATTAAACGCAAATTGGAACTCAAATAACCGGCGTTTCTGAGTCCCGATGCCGTGCCTCTATCCTCGTAGCCTTCACGGAATTGCCAGACACTCTTGCCAGGTCCTCTGTTCTCCAGCTATGCGCGCACCACCGCCCACGAACTCGCTTTGGAAATCCGTTCGTATGCCTCGCAAAGTACTCCGGGATCCCCTTCGTTCGCATCATCGGGATTTTCTAGATCGGATAGCAAACGTTGCTCGCGTGTATCTCTCTCTCCCCATCGTGCTCTTCTTTATAGTTGAACTTATGTCTACGTGGGCAGAAACTCGAAGGGAAACTCTTGTTCTCTATAATCGTTTTTTTTTTCTCCTCACCTCCACCCCTGCTTTCTTTGTTCGATATCTCTCGCGTCGGCTGCGAAATTTGTTGAATGACTGTTTCGACTTCGTCCCGAGGATCCATTAATTCTCGTCCATCAATCTTCCCGCCCGCCGCGCCGACGTATTTTCCGATCAACAAGTGCCGATCGATAATCCGTGGATCGTAGTTTTTCGCCGGTTTCGCCGTCCCCGTGATTTACTTCTGCGCTTTCGACTGTCCCTTTTCGTCCGAGCAATTTGACGGAGTGCGCAGGCCGGATTATTAATCGAACAGAGAATGACGCTCGTCGAGGATTAGCAGAACTATGAAAAGCTTTATGCCAATATCAAAAATTCTCTACGACTTTCAATTCCACTGTGCCACGTATTAGTTTCAACGCGCTTTTTCATGTCTCGGATGTCTATAAACGTATAATTACCGAAAAAGACGAAATCGATAGGAATTTGGCCATTTCACTACGGGAACATTCGTCGAATCGGAAAAACAAATTGGGAGTAGACGTCTGGGCACACGGTTACAGAGTTAACGACCTCGAAGTAAAAAAGTTGCGCAAGTAGCAGCTTCAATATGTGAGAATTCAACAAATGACAAAAACATTAACGAAGAATGTTCATGTTCTTCGTATGACTTTCCATTGCGTAACATTCGGTGCGCACATTGTGCAAAAAGAATTTTCGAGACAACCTAATATTTCGAAATGTTCAATACTTTCAATTTTTAGAATCGAGGTTTGGAATCACGGTGTATGGTTAGAAAAAGTTATTGGTTGAAGTGAGGAACGAATCTTCCTATGATATACTTGAGTATCGATCGCAAGACACTTTGAAACATTTATTAAACGTGTCACTTTTAATATATCGGGAGTAATCCGTAGCGTCTGTTACACAAAGTTGCTTCTAATTACTTTAACCAGGCTGTCGATAGCACGTAAAAAGATCGCCGCAAATTACTTGGAACTGCCGGGATGTGTTTTCAATTTATCGAACATCAGTTTCCACTCTCTACTTTGCTTAATACTTTAAGAATATTGGCCTATTATCGACACCTGTCGTCGCTTATCGCTGCGGCACAGTCAGCAACGTGTAATTTAGCCGAGCTTTTAATGCAGTCGTTAGCAGAGTTAGGGCGTATAAAAAAGGACGTTCCGGTTAATTAGTTGATTTCGCGAATTAACGTTATCCGTAGATCATGGTTAATGATGCTGGACGGTGTTGCTAATCTGTTTGGATGACATTCAGACTTGTCACTTTTGATACAACTTCAATCGTACTTCCACGTAATTTAACCCGTATATCAATAATTTCTAAAATTTTCACTGATATTCTACTTTATAAATTCAATGCATATTTTTCATTCGGTACATGAAGATTAATCTATAATGATTCAAGCAACAATTTCGATATTTATCAACAAAAATATTAAAGAAGTTTTCAAGAGGAATTGAAAGTGGATACTCGGTTATCCGGGTATTGACATAAAGGTTAAACATCATAACCGACTAAAAGTTTTAAATTTGTATTGTGATAATCGGCCGACAAGAAATAGAAAACACCTACACTACCGATAAATAGATACTATCAAATTTTTTAAGCAGCCTGTACATAAAAAAAAAATGTTAAATGTCCTCAATATTGATTCTGGATCCTAATTATTTTATCTACTAGCCTACTATAATAAACGATTATCCGGGTAACAAAATTGTTTGATATCCCAATATCACTTGTTCATATAATATATGTAGTATACATAATATTCATTAAATTTGATAAGAAATAATATTAGTCCAGACTAATACTAATCATACGACTGTAGAACAATATAATTCCAAGTAAAAAAGTAGATCCTCCTACTTTACCTCCTACTCTGAACGTCGTCGGTCTACAATCGCATGGCCGGTCCTCTTCCGCCCTTCTACTAGTCAATCGAGCACTGATCGGTGCCAATTTAACAACGGACTTCACTCAACCGTTGCGTTGCGTTAGCAGCCCGTCACGTCGCTCTCGCCGCCCCGTGGCACGAATCGTTGCGCGCGCGCGGCCGTGTGGAGGGCACGGTGACCGACTATCAATTTTCAAATGGGCATGGTAACAATTTCGACGACACGGTCCCCGGGCCGAATCAAACGCGGTCCCGACTACGCGTTAATGAATTTCACGCGGTGCCGTCGTGTCCGATAGCTTCCGCGTGCATGGAGGAACGTGTGCGCGGGGCTCGGCGTGCCTTGTGCAATTTCCAGCCGGGATCGAAATTACCGGGTTCGCCGGCGTGAAAAAGTGTCGCTGGCGACCGTGTGCACGGTGGTGTGAACGGGTTGGGGGAAACAAGAGGGGCTACAGGGAGACAGCGAGGGAGAGAGAGAGAGCACAGTAGAGAATAAGTAAGCTTTCGAGACCAGCAGCAGCGCGGGGGGGTAAAGAGACGCGCGCGCGGGCGAGACACACACCTGGCTAATTCCGGAAATTACGGGATACGCGCCAGCGAAATTAGTATTCCATTGCGGCGTTTAATTCGCCGATCAACGGGGCCACCCCCTCGAATCGCGTGACCGAAGAAGAGACGCGCGTCTCGCGCGCCGCTGGCTGTTTACACCGCGTCACTCGACGATATTAACAAGCCATTTGCGGCTCTCCTCGATTCCATCGCCGGGCAATATCTGGCAAGCTGACGTTTCAACTCCTCCCGCCCGCCCCGCCCGATCCCGCGCGTTATCGACCCGGGAACATTGTTTTTACACGTGGAGCCCGCGGGAACCGGCGCGGAGGAAAACCGAACATTTTATCCGTCTTTATTGCTCAATTTCGGCGGTACGTTTTTCCGCGGCGTGCTTCTTGCCCTCTCGCCGTCGATTCCCTGCGGATATAATTGAAAGCACAGAAATATACCTGTTGGAAGTTTGTTCCGGCGATAAATTGGCCGATTTATCGGTGGATGAGGGGTGGAACAGGAGGGTGGAACAGGTCGAATTCAGGGCGGACAGAGAGCGCGGCGGCGCGCAACCTAGCAGTTTTAAAGCTAGTTACCTCACTCAAAACCCGCATCACGTCGTCGTTTATATCGACCGGCCGAATGAATGTCTTAGAGTTAAATCCTTCGATAATTAAACGTTCGGGTATGGAACGAGTGGTTCATGCGGCGCGGCGGCGGCGTCGGCCGATGGCCAATCCCATAACTCCGCGTAACATATCGATTTTCCGTCCCGAAAGCCGCGCGATCTACAATCCTTCCTTCCTTCCTTCCTTCCTTCCTTCCTTCCTTCCGGCCTTACATAGTTGCCGCGAATTATAGCGCGGCGCGACGCGACGAGACGCGGCTCGCTGTTGTACGTGGTTCGCGAGCAAACACCCCCAATTGCGTGAACACGCTGTTCCGAGCCGCCGTCCGGACGGTACACTCCTCGACAAAACGACAGGACTCTTCCCCGAAACCGGAAAATTCCACGTTGTTCCGTGACCGAGGCACCCGCGCACTCGCTCAGTCTTTAGGAACTCAACTTTCTCGAAATGATTGCCAGAAATTAGAGAATCCGATACCTATCATTGTAGCCTGTACTCTCGGTCAGAAGCATCGGGTCAGTCCGCAGTTCGCTTTTTTAGAAATTTTGAAACGATGCGAATAGGACACCGCGATATTTCTAGCCGCGAAGAGGACAATAGACATTACCAGTAAAAAAAATTCTACATATTAGGGGGACCGCTAAGTAATGTAAATTTTTAACCAGTTTTTATTTTTAATCAGTGATATAATCACCCTCGTTGTCAACAACCTTCTGCCATGCAGTGTACAAATTTTCAATTGCGGATTGATAAAAAAATATATATACAGGGTGAATTCGATGAAGCAGGACACCTAAATATCTCCGTTACTTTTCGTTGTACAGAAAAACTTCGTAGGACAAAGTTACACTGTTTGAAGGGCCACATATAACGGTGTAAGGGAGAAAAAAATTTCAAGGTCATTTTTATGAGATTTCAAGGTTATCGATGTTTTTTTTAATGAAATGATATATTTTCGTTAACGTAATGTTGTAGCTGACAAAATAACGAATTCATGCATGTAACACAATATGACCTTCAAATGGCCTTCAACCCAAAAATATGGTATAAATAAAATTTAAATATAAGATTCATTTGATGTATTTCTGTTACACCAAATGTTCAAAAATACATCCCTTGAGCTGCGATACATTTGAATGCTATACAACATGTAACTATGACAGTGTAACTTTGTCCTACGAAGTTTTTTTGTACAACGAAAAGTAACGGAGATATTTAGGTGTCCTGCTTTATCGAATTTACCCTGTATGTTCCCTCTAATACTTGGGTCTAGACTCTTCTTGATATTAGCGTGGAATTTTTAACACACAAAAATTCGTTTTTATATTGATATTTTCTTTACCGGGCGAGTTCTATAATTGAATTTGTCTTTATCGTGAATGAAAATGTTTTCCATGGTGGAAATATGAATAATGATCAAAGAATTGTTGCCAGGGGTAGTATTTCCGGTTCCAGCAACTCCAACGAGCTAAGTCAGGATTTTTGGCATTGCTCACCTGGACGAAGGTGAGAGAGGGAGGGGCGCAATGTCAGCGGAAAACCCAGTTCGCCGGTTTCGAAATCGGTCCGGTGCGTGCCGCCACGATTGTAGAGCTTCCCTTTGCGACCGCCGCGCCGCGCCGAGCGTGGCGAGCGCCGAAAGAGCTTAATTGAATTTCTCTTAATTAACTGCCTTCGCGGCGCTACGATAATTGCGACGCACGAACTCCCCCATTACCGTAATTGTGGGTCTAATTAATGTAGTCCCGGTGTTCTACGCGGACCCTGGCCTCTCGGCCGGGAAGCAGATTAAATTTTTGACGAAACGTTTTCAGGGACAACAGGACAGGTCTGCGTTGTGTACCCTGATGTTTGAGTTGCCTCTCCGGCTTGTACGTCTGCTCCCTGCGGAGTAGAGGTTCTTTAACCCTGCGGTCTGGTCAAGGCTGATGTCACAGATGCACGCAAAGCATTTTTAGAAGTGTTTGTCGGCCCGTGTTGTACAGCTTTCGAGGAGCGGCAGTTGATACAGTGACTCACGCAATTGTTCTTAATTAACTGCCTTCGCGGCGCTACGATAATTGCGACGCACGAACTCCCCCATTACCGTAATTGTGGGTCTAATTAATGTAGTCCCGGTGTTCTACGCGGACCCTGGCCTCTCGGCCGGGAAGCAGATTAAATTTTTGACGAAACGTTTTCAGGGACAACAGGACAGGTCTGCGTTGTGTACCCTGATGTTTGAGTTGCCTCTCCGGCTTGTACGTCTGCTCCCTGCGGAGTAGAGGTTCTTTAACCCTGCGGTCTGGTCAAGGCTGATGTCACAGATGCACGCAAAGCATTTTTAGAAGTGTTTGTCGGCCCGTGTTGTACAGCTTTCGAGGAGCGGCAGTTGATACAGTGACTCACGCAATTGTTTAAGTAGCCCCTAGGAGTGGCTTTTTTGAAAGTGGGCCAAATATAAATAACGAAATATCCAAGCAATTTTCACGAATATCGGTGATATCGAAATTTGCATTCGGCTGGATCCGCCAAGCAAATAGTTGCCTTTTACGACGTTTTCATCCGAGCCTGTAATGAAAATTTGAAAAATACGTTTTGTATAGTCATATCAGTTATTTACATGCTGAAAATTTCATCGGAATTGGTCGATATAGCTATAAACTACAAACGACTGAAAATGGTGAACATTACAGTTTTTCATGATTTTCAGCTTTGTGCATGTATGCAACTGATATAAATCTACAAAAGCTGTGTTCCAAATTTTTACAAAGGCCGCAGACAGTCACGGTAACAACAAGTTTTGCCAATTTTTATATTTATTTATGTTATTGTACAAATAAATGCCAGACACATCGTTGGTACAGTTTTGTTAAATTGTAATATGATTTTCTGTTCGTAAGACAGAGCGTAATTAATTGACTTATCATCGCCATAAAGCAAACAATTTTTCAGTTTTTTAAACATTTAAAATTTAGTAGGTGTATGTTACCATTTTTTACAGTCTGTAGGAAATGCTACGAACGACATGTAAGTACCCAAGTGTAACGACGATTAAAAAAAAAGATAAAGATGCGTTCGTGCTATGCATTTGAAATGACTACACGTCTGTGGTTGTTACGAAAATTTTTAATGTTTCATGTGTAACAATGTTACCCGTGGCGGATGTTACGGCAATTTTAAATTCCAGTATTCCAGAACTTCTATAATTTTTTGACATTTATATACAACTAAAACATAATTGTATAAATCTTATATAAAGCAATAAATAAATAATAATATAAAACATAATTTTCGTTCTTCTTTTTATTCTGCGACACAATTTTCTGTGAGAGAAATGAATATTTATATTGTGCACTTTAATTACGAATTCTACAGATTTTAATAAAGTAAATCTTTTTAAGAAATGTATACTGTGACACAGATTTTAAAATATTATGTATACGACGGCCTAGATACATTTTTTATACCGTGACCTGAATAGAATTGACCCTTAATTGTTGCAATAATTCCTTAAAGCAAGTAAAATTCATAATTTTCGTTACAAATGTGATTTTATATATTTTTTAGAATATTTTATTCACAGGATTAGCATAAATGCTTGGTTAAACTTTTCCAGACATCAATTAAAGAATTGACATTTAAATCATAAAGAAATATGCTATCTAATCTAATATTACCTGGTGCAATTTGGTAGAATAATCATCTTTTTAAAATATTTAACAGTCTTTACATCAAATAACTCCTTCATTATTGGTTCGTTGGTCGTTAACCATATTTCAATATAATATTTGCATGAATCAATTTGTAAAGGACAATTTAACGTGGAACCAATTCCGCATAAAATATGCATCCGCAAAATTGTGATAATTAATGGCTCTTTGTATTTTGCACTTGTTACACAACACAAGTGATTGTAATTAATTTCAGTCAAACATAACGTTTCTTCAGATAAGTTAACTGTAAAATTTATGCATTATACATGTATGACAGTTCACGCTAGAGTGTGCTGTTTTAATGATATTACGATCATTACAACACAATATTTCGGTAATCAATGACTAAATATATGTGTACGTGGCTCCAATACGAACGAACTTATGAAGTGATGATATATTTAAAGAAACTCAACGTTAAATCACTCAAGCTTCATACGTCAAGAAATAGAATACAGATTCGAGATCCATAAAAATTAAGAATTCGTTCAGATTGGTGAAATACCGATCACACGAGGCGATGGCAGAGGCAAAACAAACGATAAACGCTGCGCGCTGTCAGGCGCAAAAACAGATTGAAGCACATGCTAAAGAACAGCGCTAGTAAGGGCATAGTCAAGTAGTTCCTTGGAAAGAGGTGGTTGTAGAAAGACGCAGTGCTGATTGTGCAGATATGAAGAACCTGCGAGTGACATTCGAGGATGGCAGAACGGACGATTGTGGGGTGGGGACGGTCGTAGATCTCGGACAATTGTAAGAGACTAGGAAAAGTCAGAGAACTCGGTGAGAGCTGTATTCAAAGTGTGGCTGCCCAGTCGACGAATCTCAAGATCATGGGTTCGTGTGCCTCATGTCCAGTTCCGCATTTTTCCCCAAGTTATACAGCAACGTAGCCGATTATTCGCAGTTTATTTTTCCACTATTAACGCTAAACTTACGAGGCTCTATTTATTCAGATTTTGTGCAACTTTTATTTCGATACGTGCTTGGATAAAAAAATTTATCGAATCAATTTCCATGTAATTAACGTTATAATTTCCATAATTGTAAAATGAAAAATATAAAATCATTTGACCGGCAGTGGTAGGATCAGCGTTAAATCCCCTACACCAGGGTTAGCTGTTACGTATCTATATACATATTATTTTACAAATCCCAGAATAAAGGAGAATATTTAGTTCCCTCGTAATTAATAGGGCGGTGTCCTTTATTCGTCAAAAGTCGCGGTACAAGAAAATGAAATACGCCGCGACGTGTAAACAGCTTTATCTCCGACACCCGGCGACTGGTATTCTGACAGTGAAAGAGGAAAAAAAAAGGCACTGGTTCGATCGTATATTTCACAGACCGAATGAAAACCTCCGAAAGGAACGAGGAGACTAGCGCTGCGCAGTACAGTCGATATATACTTTCACGAGAGAACGAATAGAGGAACCGTCGTTCGACGAGAGTCTAGTAC
The DNA here is from genome assembly GCA_028454225.1 of Lasioglossum leucozonium. Lineage (NCBI taxonomy): Eukaryota > Metazoa > Arthropoda > Insecta > Hymenoptera > Halictidae > Lasioglossum > Lasioglossum leucozonium. The sequence goes on along the minus strand of CM052215.1, from coordinate 13,079,267 downwards.
GAAATGGACGATTACACCGAGCGGTGTATAGTCGACGCGGAACGAGAGATTTATGGGACCGCAGGAATTGTGCGGCAGGTAACTGGAACGAGAAAAAAAAAGCGAAACTATTCTTGCTCGGTGAGTTTCCCTATTTCTAGATACTTTGCTGAAGTGCTACTGTATGCTAACCCCGCTGGATGGCTACTTGCTGGTCCACATGCAGATTCAAGCGGCTTTACTACGATTCTATTGCATACGTAATTACGCGACGATTCAAAGAAACTTCGCACACAAGTACAGTAAGTTTATGCCTAACTCTATTTTTGTTCGTGCTACTCCTCGCATTGAAGGGGTGAAAAAACTACCAAACTGTGTTAAAAAAATTTGTCAATTTTTTGAGCATTTTGTGAAAATGCATTTTAAACCATTTTTTTTTAGTAATGTAGCAATTTTTTTAAGTCAAAGCTTCTACAATGTTGGTAATATAGTACCTCAAAGTCGGAATTGTGTTACGCAATAATCCTGTGGGATTAGCAGAAAATGCCGTGGACGAGTTTGTAATTCGCGCCGTTGTCCTGGGCTATCTAGCGCGAGTTCCCAAATGTAAATTTTGTCTGATTACATATTATCAATTCATAATTTCGAGTAAATATATCGGAGGTTTATTAGAGATTACAAATAAGGATTAAAATGGTAACTTTTAAATTATAGCTTTGATCATAAATTATTCCGACAATAAATTTAAAAAATATTAATTGTGTATTACCCAGGTAGCACTCGGATGTCCGACGGATGTCCTAAATACGTCCGTAGTCGGACCTTCGTATGTCCCAGGGACGTCCGAATCATGTCCGTATGTCCGAGATATGTCCGATATACGTCCGATATACGTCCCAGAAATGTCCGAATGATGTCCGTGTTACAAAGTGTGACGTACATAGGACGTCCCGTGCGGACCTATCTGGGACCTCCCTGGGACGTATGTGGAATTTTTCAGTAAATAAAAAATTATGAAAATTTGAAAATACTGTAGGTTACGTTATTGTTAATTATTCCCTTCAGGGTTATAATTCCATTAACAATGCTCCAGCATTTTCCACCTCCCATTTATTTTTTTTATTTATTTTATTTTTTATTAAATAATATTCATCGTATTGGACCTACAGTTTATTATGGTTGATTCTGAACCATCCCGGTGTGTCACGTTTTTTTATATCACTTGAGAAAAAACCTCAAAGGTGCCGGGGGATTCGAACCCGGGATCACAAGAGTCGTAACCGCGAGCCTCATCACTTGAGCCACTGGGCATTTTTAAATTTAAGAAAAAAAAAATACTATATATTGTTATATTATTTTTAACCTATTAAACATATTAATTAAGAAAACAAATGCCTATTTTACTTCTGTTATTTGATGCAACTCAAGTACAAATTATGTATATATATATATATATATATATATATCATTAAGGTATTCGAAATACATGAGGAAATTCGAATATATATATATGTATTAATATATGTCTCACGCGTAAAAACTGAGTATTCCGACGAGATATAAAATTGAAGTTCTAAGTCCGAAATTGAAGTCCTACGGATGTCCTTAGGACGGAAAAAACTAATGTCCCTGGGACGTCCGAAATTTAGGTCCTACGGATGTCCTTAAAACGAAAAAAACGACGTCCCTGGGAAATCCGAAATTTTGGTCCCACGGGTGTCCTTAGGACGTAAAAAACGGACGTCCGTGGGACGTCCGAAATTTAGGTGTCAGGGACGTCCGTGGGACATACAAAACGGACATAGGACGTATGGACGTAAACGGTACCTAAAACGGACGTCCCATGGACGTACGGTGCTACCTGGGTAATATACCGAAAACATATTGAAGTGATTATTATTAGCATTAATGATTTTCGGAGAGGTTCACTATAAAATGTTTTACAATTATAGATCGATTTGAATAAAAATAAAACGTAATTTGCACCAATTCGAACCCCTTCTAGTTAATATAACGATATTGCAATATCCGACGAGTTCCGATTTTATTTCAAATAACTCAGTCGCGCTCATTATTTATTCCGGCAATAATCTTTATGGGTACAGTATTTTTATTACATGCAAACACAAATAATCTTTATGAAATATTAAAAACACGTAACAACGAAGAATTACTGATTTTCAGAAAATTACTTCGCGCGTTATGATTTCGGATAACGTCACGCGTAGAATTAATATCATTTTATTTACACAAGAAATTTCGGCGATGATTAATATGTCACGTTAGTAACGAATAATCTACTATTTATTTATTGGTTTATTTACCATCATTATAATGAAGAGAGATGGTTAAAGTCGACTACAGCTTTAAGATCAGTTGAAGATAAATTCAAATTTATTATTTTCACAACGTAAATATGGACAATTTCACGGAATCGGCAATTTAGTGTACAAATGCTTGTCAGATCCAGTTGTCATAACGAATTTCGAAATGAGAGAGCGTGGAACATTTCGGACCCCAAACAGTTAAAGACAATAGGTTGCCTTCGAGGTGACGAAGCGGTTGTTCGATAAAAGTTGCTATTGCTTGGCCGCCTTTGAAATTGCGCACCGCAACAGGCGATCTCGGCACGGTGCATGTTCACGGGAAGTTAACAGCGTCAGACGTTCGTAGTGTCGTTGACGTGTCGACGGCGCTAGTATCGACGGACATTCTGTCGCTACGTAAGTGTGAGAGACGTTGATTTAAATGGGAGCAGTAATCAACGCGTCGGTCGACCGTAAAAGCGTTGTTGAACGCACTTCCGCGCCGCCTCGAAAATAATCAGCGCCAAACAAATGGGTTCGTTTGATTGTTTAAGCCGAACAAAGACCCGTAAACTCTGTCTAACCGGCGCACGCGACGAGGCGCGCCGAACATGTCGGCTAATTAAGAGCGAATTTCGACCTCTCTTGACCCGTTTCGCAACCCTGAACACGGACACGCTGTACCTGTACCCGGGTTTGTCGTCGAATTTTTGCATTCAGCGACGAAGTAGCGGCCGCGCGATAATAAATCAGGCAATCGTTTTAATTAGCCGGGGGTGAAACGATCAAACGATTAATCGCAATCCGTCGCCCGGGCATTTTCCCCAGGATTTATTTTCATTTTGCGTTCCGAATCGGTCCCCCGATAGGCTCGACGGCGGCCCGGCTCTATTTTTTCGTCTTCGTTCTCGCACCGTTTTTAAAGTAACTGCGGTAACGCGATCAAGCAATGCGGTTGGAAATAACTCTTGTGTTTGTTACCGCTGAATTGTGAAACCGATCCGTGAAATGTGATACCTGTTTTTTCTCTCATATTTTGATGCCCGCGCGTTGGTGGTTTCATTCGCGTACGATTTATGGATTTATCAAATGTAAATGTTTTTTTTGGCCGATTTCTATTAAAAGATAATTTAAATGTAACCCACGATTTTTTGATTTACTAAGTATTCATGAACATACACAAAGCTCCGATCATTTTTAACGGATTTCTGTTTTGTTAATTATAATATCGATGCAACGTAAAAATTGGATATTCCGTGGATTTTCTCCATTATAAATGGTGTTTGCGAATGTGTCACAGATAAAGCAGCGTAGATGAAATCCGGATAAACAATTTATTGAATTTTTTTTTTGTATATTATTTGTCGAAGAGACGCGTAGTAAATCCAGTCAGCGATCAACCCGTATTTAAATCGTTCCATTAGGCTGTTTCTTTAACTGTCGGAAGACATTATTTCCTGGTTAAGTGTAATAACATTAATGTGTACGTATGTATGGAAATACTGTTGGAATTTCGTGACGTTAACGAAGGCAGAACACGGTATTGTTGGTGCATGCATTTTACGCTCGCCGTTGTAATTTACCGAGCGCCTGCGAACGATGCTATCCAACGTTTAATATAGAAGAAACGTTTATGTGTTCCCTGCATATGAGATACATTAAAAAAAAAAAGAAGAACTGTATACGTTCATGATAACGAATGGACATGGAAGCATCCGACCGAGAAGGATAAACGTCCGCATCCGAAAGCACGCTCTTCTAGGCTGCAGTTTCAATTCGTTATTCACTGTCATCGACGTCTTCCTGGCGCCGCGTCGCGTCGGCCAAAATTTTTCATAAGCTAATCCAACAAATGTATGATATTCGTTATCATACATATAATATTCGTTAACATTTGCCAGTCGCGCGACACGACGCGCGTACGTTAAATATTTATTGTACCGTGCACGCGGCAAGAATCCTATAAAACAGTGGGGAAACGTTCCGATGAAAAATGCGAAAGCGTTTCCGTTACGCGATATACATAATACTGCGTAGCATAATCATAGTTCCGCTAAAATTTTCAAGAGTTTTGAACATTTGTATAATAATTTTCAACTGCTGATAGCATTACGTGGAAAGATTTGAAGAGAAATGGTAAAAAGAGTGTGAAAATATTATTTTATTATACGTAACTTAAATAATAATTATTAATTCAAATATTAGATGTCCAAGTGTAGAACTGTTTTCAAATATATGTACCGCATGTATAGGCTTTCCTTCTGTCTAAGTACTAGCTTAGATTGGATTTAATATGTCCAACTATAGGTTAGAATTATTGTTGTTACTACGATTAAAATATTAATCTAAACAATGATTCTGAGATTTTAAATTACTTTACAAAATCTGACTTTTATGTTAAAACTTTCGAAAAATTATGTTTGTTTATCTAAACTGGTAAAATTGAAGGTAGGGCGTTTCACCTTATATTTTTTCTTCGCGCCGGTCGCGCAATTTATCTGTCGCGTCCATTTCTTCCCATTATCCGGAAACTCTAAAATTTTGACATTCGATATCGATTTCTCGACGGGGAATAATTAACACTTTTCTATTCTGTTATTCGCCGGCGCATTTGCGTCCCCTAGCATTCGGATGTACAGTTAATGAAAGGACGATCGTGGCAATTATCGGGCTACGGCTATATAATTTGCAGGTTCGAATGGTAATTAATCGCGTGACTTCGTTGCGCTGATATTGCCGTCGAATTATCGCCGGATTATTGAAATTTGACAAAATTCCGATGCGAGTCGTGCCTACGTTCGCCCACCCAGCCGCGCGCGCGCGGGCGTACGCCCATTCGAATATTTGCGCTTTGTGGTGGCAAATATTTACGAATGTTAGAGTTGGCTGTTGTCCTTGATAATAATGCGGCAGATGTTCAGCATCCGCGATCTCGACTGATGATCGACAAAACTTTTATCACCGCGGTGCCGGATCGTGCTGATCAATGTTACAAGAATAATCATTCGAACACAAACGCTCGAGGTGCATTTGCTTTTCGGTAAATCCTATCAGTTCGTTGCACAAATTTCACGCACAAATGAATTTCACGCGTATTCCGTGTTAAGAGGAAATCTCTGTTCTTTGTATTTTGTCGATCATTATCATGTTTATTTTCTGGAAGTTTATTTATAGATTCTTCGATAATTATGTTGTACCATCAGAAGGGAGATTAATAATGTTTCTTTACATAACAATTAAAAAAAGAAATGTTTAGAATATCTAATTCGGAACATTTAACCGTACCACTTTCATCAACCCTCATCCAGGTTAATAACTCCGTTCTATTAATACAGATTATGCAGCAAAAAAATCATTGTTTGCAAGATTCGAAGCTCTATATGGATTTTATACGCGCCCGTTAAGTGTCGAGCAAATATTTCTGTCGAAGTTGCCGACAATTTGCAAGCTTTAATGTAAAATCAACGTCTGTATTATTTATCTGATATTTTATAATATTAGATCCGTTGCAGGTTGCAAGTGTGGTTGTAATATTTTTAGAGGAGAATGTTCGATCAACTATTTTGCTGACGGAATTTTATTGGTAACGGAAACTTCAAAGTTATGTGTGCTTTATCCTGCAACTGTTCGCTCGATTTCAAAAGGATCTTCGTATTGTATTGATGTTACATTAAATCCTATGCTCTATGTATTCCGTATACACCAAATAGTATTATTTCAGTATGGACGGGCGTTTATCATACACCGAATGCGTTTTTGAATTTCCGTCTAAGATTCCATTTCAATGCCAGCATTTTATACCGCGAACAAAGAGCTACCGCCATTGAACGGTGCGAGTTCGTTAACTCGGTTACCTGAAAAACTGAATGCAAGGCCATTATAAATTTTGCTTGGAATTTAATGACGAGGTAACCTAGTTTGACATTGTGAATTAACTATTGCAACTATAAAATTTAACAGTGGGTCTCATTATAAAACGGATGAATTATTTTCTCTTTAACAATCCGCACGAGTGTTATAATAACTTTCGAGAAACGCATTGGATGAGATTTATATTATTTGTTGTTAGCTCGAAAAAAACTTTTGAATTAATTAGAACTGAAAATTAGTTGATGCATCTTCTACAAGGTGAACCGGGTACAGTGATATTAACTGTTTGTTCGAAATTATTGTATTAGTCGAGGTAGAGATTTTGTTTATTTTATATCTTTCACCGGATCTCTCAAACCTCAATGGTAATTGTTAGACTGTGGATTTTATGCATTGTTTTATGCAACATTTTAATTTTCCACAAAGATCCGCAGCTAAGCGATTACCACAGTTAGTTGAAATGAAATTTTTATGTCGATTCTTGTTTTAATATATACGTTGCTTTGCTTTGATGTTCTATTCGGAGGCGAACGTGAAAATTCGAGAAATTCTTCCATTAGGTTGAATGAATGCATCGCTTTGATATCAACATCCATTTGCTTTCCGGTACGGAATATACCTTGTTTGATCTACTAGAAAAAGCAAACTCTAACTAAAATTTTATTCCCTCTAAGTACTCCCAATAAAGCGAGGCCAAAATCACCTGAAATACCAGCTACGGCTCTGGATTGCATATTTTGCGAATTAATTAAAAAGTGTTTTGCATGTAAAATGAACTTGAACGGTGAAACACATTGTGCTTTTTATCTACGATCCCCGATAAAGGCAGCCGTCGCTTCTAAATGGGTTGTTTTTCTCTTCATTTAAATTTGCTTTTAACTTCCCATCTATATCGTCCGCCACTATCCGCAATTATTTTCTTTCCCCTTTAAAATGCCATTTCGCGATCTTTACCCGGCGCAATTAATACCGACGATATTTCCCATCGTAATTAAATAGTCTCCACCCGCGTTTTATTTTCGGTCTGAAATTTCAGTATGTTTTTTCACGCAATTTCGGACGACGCGCATCAATTTCGGAATTCAATTCTCAAGTCCACGAGCCGATGAATATATTTATTTTTTTATTTTCATTCAGCTCAATTTTAATTTTATGATAGGACCTGTACAGGGTGTATAAAAAGGTATGGTCATCCGTGTTAGGGGTGAATCGGATCGGCGGACATTTGTGAAAGACACGTGTCGCAAATTTATACCAAAGAAAATTGTTATTAAAGTTTGTTTTTACATCTGCACCTTCTGCTCGTCGAGAAGAGAAAAAGTTTGAACAAATTGTTATTGAGATATAAGCTGTTAAAGTTTTTGACGGGAGACTATAGACTATATACAACCTATAGACACGGCGTAGATCATTTTCCCTGTCCGAAAGATGAAATCAGCTGAAAGACACTGTGACGTCACGTTTTCAAAAGATGAACAGTGCCTACGCTTGGCTTACATGGGGTGAGGGGGGTCAGTGGGTGCGCCATGTACACAGTGATGGAAAGAATGAACAGGATAATTTCAAAGAATTTGACATTTTATCATGAAATGTTTATTCTATATGTTTTATTAAGGTATTACAATAAAAAGTATTTTGAAATTATCTGAAGACTTATCTTGTGATGTCACAGTGTCCCATCATCTTTCGGACATTGAATTCTCGGTTTTCCTATACACATACTATACCTATGCCGGGTCTATGTTGCTTCAAATCACCCCAGGAACCCCCCCATTTCCGGATGCTGTAGGAATTTTGAGACACCCTGTATATGGTCCAAGGTGTCGAATAACATAGAACATGATCGTGCGCCTGCCTCGAGACAAACGAAATTTAAAGGGACATTCGTTGCTAGGCACGTACCAAGTTGTCGTCTCCCTGCACACTCAGATCATAAATTCGAAGTTGAAAAATATGAAAGGAAACTTTATTTCCATTGTCATACATAATAATATGAATCCCACAGAATGGTAATCCCTCAGGACGGATGATCATTATTTTCCATACACCTTGTACGCAACTAAATAGTCACCGTCATTGTACCTCCCACATAAAGCTCATCGAAATCGGCGTGTTCGGATCGGAATGTATTATTTGCGCGTATCGATTGACCAAATGTTTCCGTGTGCTTGCGCGGTAAGCAGCCCGAGCTCCACTCATTTCGCGGAATTACACATGCAAACAAGAAAGGAGCGAGCATATCTCGGGATCTCCGGTTAATTGCTTCGTTTCGCAACCTTCATCGGCAAACGCGTCCCTCCGTCCCTCCCTCGCCCTCGCATCCCCCCCTGCGTCCCGTCAATCGAGTCGCGCGTACTACAGATACACCACCGAATTCCAAATATCACCGCAACTGAATTTCCTTGCTCTCTGCGCTCGACTTTTTCGCTGCGCGGATCCCGGTGAATACGTCCAACAACGCGCGCCCGTTTCAATCAACGTACACGCCTCGAAGTCCATTCATTTATCCTTTCACGTGTCCCTCAAAAAGTCCTACTGCCGGGCAACTGTTCACAAAGAATTCACCTGCAATTTCCGTTGTGGCGCGGCCCATTCGCGATAGGGAAGGCGGCTTTTCAATAAAGCGAAGCGTGACTTCTGCACAATGCCGTTGCGTAGATACTGTACACAGGGTACATAGGGCACTCATCCAGATAGAAGTGGACGGTGGTGGAAAAAAAAGGGTGAAAGCATCCGGGACCGAAGGGGAAGGGTTGCCAGGTGGGGCTAGACGAGGGCGGAGGATCGAACAGAATCGAGGCACTCGATATATTGAATTTCCACTTGGCCCACGACCACTGGTCGTTCGACCGTCGATGCGGGGCTTGTTCCGATCCGGCAGGGGAAACGCATTGGATGATCGCAGCGGAAAAAAATGGCTGCAACTGTTACAGATGTTAGTCAGGTGCGGCTAATAAGCAACGGCAATCCGCGATCCTCCCGGCGCGGAGCGAAACCGTAGCGCCCGCCGCGCCGTTCACCCGACGAACGAGAATCGCGCAACGATCCACTCGAACCGATGCCTACCACCTCTCCTCTTTTATCACCGGTGTAAATTCGATCGCTATTAACCCTTTCGCCGCGCGTAACTAAAATCCGCTCGGTGTCGCGCGGCAGTCGAGCGAGCGCTCCCCTAACTTGTTCGCGTGAATGAAACGGCACGGCGCGGCGCGACGCGCAGCGGCTCTTTCGATCGTCGACAAACGTTTTCGGACAATGCCGGGGAACACGCAAAGTTTATTGCTCCGAGGTCGAGGCAATTTGTTCGCGGATATTGTCCGCGGGAAAAATGATGCGATTAACGGAATTTGTTCCATCGTTCGAGGAAACGTTCTATTAAGGTGTTACGTACGATGGATCCAAAAGCTATTCGGACGCTAAATTTCCGCGTTTCTATGCTAATTTCGTTTTAAAAAATGGTACAATACTAAATTTCTAGTCATTTTATAGCTCGGAGCCTCTACTATCTTCGGCATCATTGAATGATTTTTGTGTCGAACAGAGTTGCACCATCGGTACCTGTCAAAAATAACTCTGATACGCGTAAACTCATGATTTAATATTGATCTGCGTCTAATTCCTCGTGCCTGTACATTCCTTAAACGTATTCTGCATCTTGACAGACCTGTATTTACCACCGTATGCTCTTCGCAGACAATTGATCAGCCAATACCACTTAGCTGCATCTAATGGCACATTAGCATACAGTTAGACCCCATTCCACGGCACAAGGAAGTTCTTTGTTGAATGGTGCACCGCGCCGAAGAAAATACGTTTCACATCAAATATAGTACCGACGAGCCCTCATGGCGGCGACGTTAAAAAATTCTGTAGATAATCGAGACTGGCCAAGGTGTCGTATCAGTCAAATTTGCCCTGGCCCTTTGTAGCGGTGCAACAAAAGCAGAGATTGATCGAAGTTCTGTGCAATTAGCAGAGAATTTAACACGACTATCGCCACGCTGGTTCCAATCGCTCGCAAAATTTTGTTGCGCGTTGTTTACGTAACGGAGTTCGGCTTTGTTTCAACGAACCGTGCGCAAGCTACTATTTGTCAGTCGGAACGGACTCGTACAATTCGACGTCTCGCCGGCTCGTTCATTTTTTTTTCCCCGCCAAGCTCAAACCAGTCTACGTGCTCTCATTAACGCTACGTATCGAAACCTTCCCCAACTCAGCCGCAGCACGCTGAATATTCATTGTTTGCAACGGGAACAGGCGTAAATAATTACGCGGGGGTCCGGTCTCTCTCTCTCTGTCTCTCGCTCTCGCTCTCTCGCTCTCTCCCTCTCGTCCCTTTTCGCTCTCCGCTTTCTGTCTGCACATTATATTATTTACCAGTTTCACGTCTGACTAACCTCCAGGGGAATCTCAAAACCTCTTTAGCAAGTATTTAGCCGTGACCCCGGTATTCACGTGCCCGCGATACAACGGCTACAGCGTCGACTAGACTGCTATCTTAGGTAATAAGAAAATAATACGTCCCGCGGCGTGCCCATTCTACAATGGAACGCATCGCTCTTTCCAGCTTTCATTTTCTCTTCTATGCCCGCTCATTATTTTATTTCGGGTGACTGCGTTGAATAAAAAAAGAATCCTCCTCGACCATTCTTCGACCCGGTACCGTTATTTTCTCTCTCTCTCTCTCTCTTTCCCTCTCCCTTTCTCGCACTCTTTCTTTCTTTTTCTCCTTTCTCTGGTGAGATTCTTACGTCTCTATTACATTTTCTGGCCCCGGACAACACCGACTGTCCGTATTAATGCCTCGGCCATCAATTCTCATTTTCACCCTTGTCCCTGGTCTTCCGAGGCGGTTTTGTCTTTTCATCTTCGAGACTAGATTCTTCTTCTTTAAACCGGTGCGCTTCTTCGCTCCGTTATTCTTAGTCCGGATTATCCCTCGCCGAGAATGCCCTGAACTTCGATCGTGATCCTTCGCGAAAACGCGTTCGGATAAGAGTTGCATACCGTTTTTTGTTAATCACGCTTAGTCTGAACAGAGTACTTTTTCTTTCAAAACTGTATTCATAATATACAGAGTGTCCAAAGAATGTTGAAAGGGGCGATTCCCGAGGTGATTCGAGGTAAGTATTTTCTTGCTCCTTAAGGGATTATTAAGGAAAAACATGGACTAATTACAGCACAGGTAGTAAACCGTCCGCAGTACCCACGCTCCCATTGGCCCGTCTTTTTCGTTAATGATTCCTTCACAAAACCACGGAGAGTAGTTTCGCAAAGGAAAATGTTACGACCTCAGAAATCGTCCGTTTCAAGGAAGTACGACATTTTTGGAACACCCTGTACAAACCGTTGTGTAACCATGTACACGTTAAACGAATCATCGCCGCCAACAAAGGATTTGCAAATACTGAACCGCAAGGTCCACGACGAGCCACCCCGTATATTCACGGCGAGCCACGCAATTTTCGCCGTGCTCCTCTTTTCCTGCAACGGTGACGCAACTTTTTCATTCGACGCGACCGCGAGGCCTGATTGTCCTCATCTACTTGCAGTCGCGATCTCCCCTCGTGCCCTCGTTCCCTCAAATAAAAGAATAATAAGCGTCGCATAGGCGTGGATTACGGGTTGCAACAAAAGTTCTCGCCTTCTTTATTTCCTCCTTTCTTCGAACACGAATCGGAGTTTCGCAGAAAGATGAGGACACGGGACCAGCAAGAAATACGAAGCAGAAACACCTGCGCGGTTCGAGAGAGAGAGAGAGAGAGGAGAGAAGAGGGAATGAAAGGGTGAGGGGTGGGGTGAGAGAGGCGGAGGGCGAAGTAGAGGGCGAGGGTTACGAAGCTCGGACGGGAAAATTGCATTTCAACTTAATCGCGGAGCGGAACTTGAAACTTTTACGACAAAAACGGCGGAAAAGTCTCGGCGCTCTGTAATCGAATGATCGACTATTAAGTCAACTATTGGCTAATGGACCGGGAGTGCTCGGTAAGAAAGGAGCATACGATTTCCCGTTGGCTGCCGGTGGATGAAGACTTATTGTCGGGGCCCGCTTTGAGCGGAAATTGTCTGTCTTGTAGCAAACGATAATTAAATGTAATGGTATCTATGCGCACGCGATGACACATTAACCATCCGTCGCGTTATATTGCTCCGCTGCCTTGTTACAGAATTAGCCGCGCTGTTCGTTCGATATCGGTCGAGTGTTTTTCAATGAACTGGAAATAAATATTCTGTAATGCTATATTAAAATGTCGGACGCTCGTGTAACGTTCGAAGAACCATTGTTCCTTACGCGTCTATCGAAGCTGGCGGATTAACCGCGCTTCGAATGTTGCTCTGTATCCGTTCCCGAGCTATATTGTCTAATAATTATCGATGGCAATAGATCCGATTATACATGAAGAATTTGAATTCGCGTCGAATTAATTAAAGACGGAGTGGGAATTATTGAAACCAACAGCCTCTCTTTTTTTTTCTGGTTCTCGTTCGTAACCTGCAGCCGTGTTTCTTTTGTTCGTTGACTGAACAATGAAATAAGCGGCGCAGAATTTCGCGAGCACGGCGGATAATATTTTATTCGGCGCGTATCGATCGGGATTTATCGCACAAACTTTTCTTGTTCGTTGCAGTATATTCACTCGAAAGTTTCTGCGACGAGTAGACCGTTATGAATTACCGGTGTTGCAGTATTATCCGTGCCATAAATAAAGATATTGAAATAATTACCTGAAGATTGGAATTTAAGTCCCTGGTCCTGGCATCCGAGGGTTAATCTATATGCATATTTACTTTCGATGTGTGTTAGGAGAACGCAAACTAGCTCCTCCTAGACCGCAGAATCTAGTTTACGCAGGAACAGGATTTTTTCGCCCGATTATGGGTATCCTGTTTACCCGAAATTTTCCCGGTACACGAACCGGGTTATCGAAAGCAAGCGTTGTTCGGCGCGCGTGATAGTATTTCCGGTTTGCGGGGTAGACAAATATTTGTAGAGGAGATCCACCAATCGTCAGAACGTGAGATTTTGATTCGATTTAGGGATCCAGGCTGACATTATATGGCTGACATAATTTACAATTCGGACGCCGCGTGCGCGCGTGACGAATAATGGGTACAGATAGGAACGTGTCCAATAACATGGTACGTTGTGCCTGTTTGTAAATCGAATGCAACGCTAGTTAACCGTAACCGCTGTAACCTGGCGTTCCGGGAGATAGGGCGAGAGAGACGGAGCCGGGGCCGTTGATGACCCGCTAAGTTATCTGAGGCAAGACCGTAAAAGCGAATCCCCCTAACTTCTGTCCCTTTGCCACGGAGTCCTCCGAGGTATAGAGCCTCGGTACCAAAACCGATATTCAACTAGCCGCGAAATTCTACCAAACTCCAAAGGTCAATAGTATGCTGATAAAGACGTAGCTAAGGCGAACTTGTCAACTGCGAATAATTAAAAGGTACTGTAATAGTCGGGTTTACCAAGACGAGTCGGGTCATTTTCACTTTGACAGTGAAATACTGATGATCGAACATTAGAGAGATGATTCGGGCAATTATTTTCAAAGAGGTATTCCTCTCCGATTTTTATGAAATTTAAATATGTTATAGATTTCGAGATTTTTAACAACTTTTTCCTTCTCGTGCACTAGAGGCTCTCTTTTGCTTTTCGAGATATTCGCAAATGCATGACATAGTTGAATTTCATGAGAATCGGCGAGGAGTAGCTCGTCGTAAATAATTACCGTCGTTTGTTATTATAAATTCGTTCAACTTGGACATTTACCGTAAACATTAGCGACGAAAAAAATTTTATCAATTCCTTATCGATCCGCGAGTTACTAAATAAATGAATAAATCATCACGACGTTTAAATACACATTCAGAGGAACAATAAGTTCGATGTTAATCGTGAGCGAACCAAGTGGATATTGTTTAAACAAAAAGTTATTAAGCACTGTAATAGTACTGTGAAGGCAAAGATTTTTAGTATCTCTTGAATTTTCGTGCTTGGTAGACTCGGCACCGGGAGTTCAAAGAGAACACTCTAGATCGTCAATGTCCCTTAAGAACCCTCAGTGGTAAGAGTCCGATCTTCTGGGCATCTTGGGTAATCGAGGGATTTTTTTATAGTCTCCGGACAGTACTAAAGAAACTTCGATGGTTTTCGGCCTTCCGAAAATTCTATGAACCAACTTGCGAAACTGGTAGTGGACTCTGGGAATCCTAGACACCTGAAAATCTCTAAGGACTACGGTTCCCTAGGGATGTTCTTAAAAATCTAAAATTATAATGGACGCCATTATAGGGATTTTCTTAGCGACGTTCTGGGCTACTTTCAAAGGCCATAAAAAATTCTAAGTGAGTACAAGAACTGTCGTAGTTCTTGAACGATGGTCTGGACAACCATAAACTGTGTAGATCATCCTGGAGGACTGTGGGAACTCTTTTGAGCTCGTAAAGATCTTTCAGACAATCCTAAAGCACTGTAAGAATTGTTATTGGTATCGAGGGAGTCTCTAATCAAACTTGAACAACTATGAGAAACAAGTGATACACTGTACAACTTCTGTGAAACCACCAGAGTCCATATCGGATGACAAAGATCCTTTAAACAAACCTGAGCGACCATGGGGCCTCTTGTAAGTTTCTGGGAGCTCTGTAAACAGCTTTGCATGATAGCAAAGAGACGTGCGAAGCAATTTCAATGTAGTCAATTGACGAACTGTTGTTCAGCTTGCAAATTTACGAAGACGCTGCCAGAAATGAACGAAGAATCAACCGTTCGGCAATCCAACACGTTCTATACACGTCCAATGTTTTCAGTTGAACAGATGTCACGAAATGTGATAGTAATCAATTTTTCAGCCGTCCCAAACTAGTTTCAGTTTAGTTGTCTACGTATCTACATGTTTCCAAGCGGCCGCGCATTATCGATTCGCGCCACATGTGCACGGTATTCTGAGATGACGACCCCATATACTTTCCTGTTTCTCGAGTTTTATTAAATCTTCGTTCCAACGCAAATAGCAATTCAGAATGCTCCATGAAATGTTAAAATACCGGAGGACTGGCACAAAGCACTAAAATTGTTCTTGCAATTTTTAGTCGAAAACGTGGTGCATTAATTATGTAGCTTTGCTTTAACAAATAAATCAATGCAAATATTTCATACATTTTATTTTTTTTATATTTCTTGTATAATCGATACGGGATATATAACCATTGATTAGGTATTCTTTCTTGTTAATGCAATATTCATCCAGTTATTGGCTCAAAGTAGTTTCTATATTTTCTGAAAGAGAATCCTCGACCTAGATCGATAGTTGATAGTGAATGCGACATCTTGCTAACGACAGAAGTTTCTCAGATCTCCAAGCTTATCTGTTACACAAAGTACGTCTATGTTCCACTTATAGCCAACCAGAAGAATAATTCTAGACAGGAAATTATGATATCTGCAATCCAGTGCTGTTGGTTTGAAGTTTATTGCAAACCTAAAAATAAAGAAAGTCCTCTTGGAGACTTAATGCATTTATGACAAAAATGTAAAAAAAACAGAAAAATTTAAGAACATTGTTTATTATCTTGGAATTTTTATTGACTTGAACGATTAAAGTATTGCATAATTAATTAATGGTTTGGATGATTATTGAAATTATGAAGTTACTTACGCGGAAATTGGACGGATTAATTTTTTTATCCAAGCACACATTGAAATAAAAATTGCACAGAATCTAAATAAATATCGCCTTGTCGTTTGTATAAGCTAAAACATTTTAATCGCTTTTGGTGCTCGGTTAGTGTTAAAAAGTTGGGCAAAAATTGAAAAGTGGCAAAAATTGCACAGAATCTAAATAAATATCGCCTTGTCGTTTTTATAAGCTAAAACATTTTAATCGCTTTTGGTGCTCGGTTAGTGTTAAAAAGTTGGGTTTTATTAACCGGACTTTCTTCACAACATTAATACTCCGTAAACATAAAAACCATGTTTCTAGACTCAGTATGATTTTCCAAGTTAAGCGCTCCATTTCTCATGTCTTTTGTGATTTGATTACTATCGTGACGGCATGCGGCAGTGTGTTAACTAGAATTTCTATGTGATGTCTAGGGAATCACGCCTGTTCTTTCCCTCAAAGAGTCCTAATTAAAGAGATCCAGTTTTACTAATTCTAATAATGCCCCTGTCATTCTTACGTGTCTGAACGTTGACCTCGAAGATGATAATGCTGAGTTCGTAATTGGGTAGGAGAAGCCAAATTGCAGAAGATCCTGATTAAAGATTCCTAGGTCTTCGTGATTTCATTCTGCCTAGGTTGACGACAAAAGAGTCGCGTGACGAAGGCTAACAGTATTATAGATCGCGGAATAAATTATTAATTCTTAGATCCGTATTAGTTGGGTCATAACGAAGCGCTGTAACATGATTGGACATGTGATCCTAATACGTAGTTTTTATGATTAACGAATTTCATACTAATTATACGTATACTAATAATACGAACGATTGCTCTAGTCCAGTGGTCGCCAAACTGTGGCTCTTTGGCTACTTGAGTGCGGGTATTCCACGAATGATGTGTTCAAAATAAACTAATTTTATTTTAATTCAACGACATTTTAATACAATTTTCAATCAATCAGTGTGTTACATCTAAATTTAAATAAAGAACAATATAAGATTACTACGAAGTACGATATCTAGTTTTATTCAGTGTACCTAGTTTTAACCGACTCCTAAAAACAGGATTATTGTAAAGAAATTAGGCTCTCAAAAGAAATATCTAAATCGTTGTGTACTGCTGTTACTTGGCTCTTCCGACTAATGCGTTTGACGAGCACTGCCCTAGCCGACATCTAAGAAACTCGCGGCCAGGACCACCGGCTAGTTACAACGGCTAACAAATGACCCGTCAAAAATTGTACACCTCGCGGAAGCCGCTCGAAGTCACAATGCACACTCATTGAAAATTAATTGACTTCAGGATGTAGCAGCATTAAGGGTCTTGATTAATGAAATGCCCGTTAGTCAGAAATTCCGGAAGGCGTGCTTTGCCAGCTTAAAGGACGCAGCCTCCAAAGGAGGTGGTCCATGAATATAATGTACTCAGCCTCTCGGTAGGATATGCTTATGACCGGCTTAAATAGGATTACGTCTCTATTGGGAGGCAGGCAGGTAGGCAGGCGAGTCGGTGGCGACGCAGAGGCGAGAGGCAGGCTGGCCGATCGTACGTGGAAGACATGTATGGACGAGAGGGGGTGGGTACCGTGCAGGAAGTAGCGTGATTACGTATTGAATCGAGCAATTATTCAACGGATTGCCAGGATTCGCGGTGTATATACAATCGTCTAGGCGGTCTGCGTGCGGTGTTCGCGCCTGAACGCGACCTACATACCTCTGGTGCGGTCCGGTATAGCCGTTTAAGTGTCCCCAACGGGCAGTGATTCACGGCTAGCGTCCCCATGAAATTGGTCTGCCACCAGCACCCCGCTCCGTCACGATCATTTGGGCAATTGAGCCGGAATCACGTCTTCTCTTTGCTTGACCCCCGGTGCGACGCGGCGCGGCATTTCCTTTCATCCCCCCGCCGTCCGGCACCGAGCTAAAGCTACCACCGATACAACGCTTCTGCTCCCTGTATATCGTTTAATCTTTCGCCGGCGGACACGGAATTAAATTTAACACGCTCGGACGTTTCACCGGCTGGATTACACCGCACCGGTCGTCGAGGAGTATATCGCCGGCCGATTAATTGTGGAACGTTGGAGCCCGCTCCTCCGGGGTGGCGAGGTCAGAGGTTACGTTGTTTATAGCGATGAAAGTGGTCGGACGGAAGGGTTCGGCTGGGTTAAGAGCCGGCCGGTTCGAGGAGCTATCTTCCTCTCCCTTTCTCTCTTTGTCTCGCGCTCGCGATTGCTCTCGCTCTACATCCCAGATCTCCGTCTTTATGTCCGGAACCTTCCTGTAGCTGCTCCAAATCGAGGAAGCTATCGGTGCTCTCTCGGGCAACCGAGAAATCGATGAATCGACAGAAAGGATATAGACTGTATAGTATGTATTGTATGTATATACCATATATGTATACATATACAACATATATATTGTATGTATACATATGTATTTCGACTATCTGACCTTTCTGAGTGTGGCTACGATTTACTTAAGAACGAACGTTTATTTGCAGCCATCCTCTTCCGCGGGATTTTCTTACTTTCGCTGCGGAAGCTCAAAAACTGCCGTTCAACTCGATGTTATTTATTCGGTATACGTGAGGATCTTTGCGGTAGTTGTTTCGTTGCGTTCTTTTTCCGCGAAAAGTATTTTAGAACCGAGAAGAAAAGGTCGCCGCGTTTAACTTTCTATGTTAAATAAAAACTATGCGTGCCGAGTGGAAGTCGCAACGTGATCAATAGACTGCGGATGTTTATGCAATTTTCAAATTTTTCTATCCGTATTTCTTACTTTCCGTTTTGATAACCATTATGGATTTGAACTAAATAGAAGTCATACTGAATTCTGTGGAATGTTGTGTATTTAGCATTTTTTAAACATTCTCAGAAGCCATAAATGCACAAAGATCCGTAGGCTAATGATGAGAAACAGGAATATCGATCTCGTACAGTTCTCTTTAGCATTTTGCGTGAAAAATACAATAAAATGTACCAAGCCTCCCTAGCAATCAATCCTGCCGGTCTCCCCTAGCGTTGAAGCACCATCCCCAGGTCGTTTGGTCGATTTGATTTTATTGTTGATCCAGCTCATAAATTCGCGGCACAAAGTGCGTTTGTTCTCTCCTGGAAATACAGTGTCTACTGATAAGAGTTGTTGATCGGTCCTCCGCCCCTCTCAATTCAGCCATGCCTGTTTTTAGGCCGTAGATTGCCGGGGCAAAGCCTCGGGACGGAGTCGCAAAGAACTTAGATTTACGTTGGCGAATAATTTATTCAAATCCTTTCTCCATTCCAGTCCCGAGCTCGGGTCGCGGTTCCTCGACTCCGTGCTCGAACGAGAAGTCAGGAAAACACGAAACCGTATCGCATCGCATCGGCTCCTCATTCCGAGGGTAGCGGTAAAGCTGCAAACAAGTGGACGAACGTGCTAGGCATAGAAAGAGGATTTTCGCAGAGGTGTTGATCGCGCCACGCCGCCCCGGCTATCCATACCCGGAGATCGAGCTTCCATTTTTCGAGATTGCTCGTGTCGGCGAGGACTCGGCCGAACTGCCTATCGCTTTAAATATTCATCGATGCCCACTTTTGACGGGTACATTGAATTTCTAACGATTCTCGCGATCCGCGGCCATCTCGTTCCGTTCGGCCGCCTTTAATATTAATCGCTCTATTGTTATTCCTCCGTCGCGAATCCTCCCACTCGGCCTGATCCTCCTTACATTCGCCCTCCGTGAAATCCCACTTTCACGAATGATTACTCGTTCTTCCCGTCATTCCCCTCATTGGCTTCACGGAGGTTTGCCGGCTTCTGTGCTGCGCCGGTTCCCAGCAAGTTCTCAGTACCTCTTCGACAGTAAACGCTGTCAAATTTCCGAACGACCTGCCTTTACGATCCATTTAGGAGGATAATGGTGCTTTCGGTCACCTTTTAGAAGACTTTCGAAATCTACTTGGAGCCTCTTCGCTCTTGTTGTTCTCAGTTATGCGAACTGCTGGTCCACCGACGAGTCCGCACAAACGGAGAGATCCACCGTAATTGAAAAGTCTAGTTTGGCTAATTAGCGGCAGCCCCTATCGACAGATCCCGGGAAGGAATCACAGAGAATTAGCGCCGATCTCTTCCGAGCTATTTACAGGTCAGATCGCCGTTGATTGAGGCGGACGCGCAGCGATTTTTCGACTGCAGGCGCGATCGCCGGTAATCTCGAAGGAAGCAGTGGGGTGAGGGTGGGGTGCATGGTAATCGCTGAGTGAATTTAAGCGTTCCCACGAGGATTCCCGTCGACGCTCGCGCTCGCGCCCACACAATTCCGTAGACGCGGGCCTTGTAACCGAAACGGATCGGCAGATCGGGACTGCCATGTTTATAGGCGGTGCATCGCAGCGCGTGCACTTACTGTCCGCCACCTGTGCTGTGTATTCACTCGGTTTAACTAGTATCCACAGATGTATCCGGAAACGCGTCCTTGTATACGTTTCATCGAGTAGATCCAAGTATATGCCTGTAGCTGCTCGCTATCATCGGTGTTCCCGATCAGGAAGGAGAGCTTGACATACGACAAAGTGCATCGCGCGGTGCATGTACGTTGTCCTGCGCCATCGCGCGATCCTGTCTAGAATTGATGCACGAGATATGTTTGATCGGCTCAAGTGACGTCCTGACGGTATACAAGGGGACACTGTTTACGGTGCTCGGCGGCCGATGCCCTTGAAACACACACTTTTCCAGACAGCCAGCGTAAAACGCATTCGTACACCCTTCGAAAGCGAATATAACTTTCTTTGACATTGGACCAAATGTGCTGAGTTTTCGTGTAAATAATTGTGAATAATGTAATGTGGTATAAATTGCTAGAAGAAAACAATGAAAATCTACTTTTTTTAATGATTTTAATGAGTCATTTTCACATTTGTCGTGTACGCAAAAATCCGCAGACTATGAAACGCATCATATTACTTAAATTTTTTATTTATTCAGAACATAGAGGACAAATCTGCGCGGTTCTTAGGGAAACCGCCGAATGAAAATTCGAGTTTATACATTAATTGATCTTCGGAGTATAGGATTTACGTATTTACCAGAAAACAGTCATAAAAACAAATTCGTAAGGCTCGAAGAAATAATGCAATTAAAAATTTAAATATCTGGAAAGTGAAAGTGTGAGATACGCGGTGTTCTTCCTTACAATCACGGATACGTGTTCAACAGAGCTTCTGAAAAATACGTGAAATATTTTTATACTGAATTCGAGACAGCGTTCATTTTATATTCCTTTGTCCTATAACTAACAAGGCGCGCGTTACTAAAAAACTATGTCAAAAGAATAGCATAAGTACAAAGGATTTTCAATCAACTTTCATGTTCCGCCGAGATAAATTTATCAGAGCGGGAAATTTGTAAACAGAGGTTCTTTGAGAATGTCCAGCGTTGTTAAATCGTGGAATCCTGCTCCCGCGCATATTTCTTCTTTCGGCCGTTATTAGGGGGTACCACGGTTAGCATTCAATTTCTAGAACTCGGTATTCCACCAAGCAAAAGCATCACAATTACTTATCGCGATTGCATTGCAACGTCAGAAGGCAAAAGAAATTCCTTCTTTGCAACTGTGTCTCAAATATTGCGTACACCGCCGTTCAAAGCTCGGTGGAAATAAAGAAAAGGGAACGGGAGCGCCAAGAAAGGTCGCCTGGGAAACGAAACTACGCATGAGGCCGATGCCAAGTAAATAAATTGCTGTGCCAATGAGAAAACGTTCTTTAGCGGCTATCAAAACACCATGAACGGCGGAACGCATAGAAGGTTTACGGTCAGATCGCGCTTTCACAGGAATGCACCTCAATTCTCTTTTATTCTACTTTTACCTACGAAAAATAGAACAATACCGATCTGCAGAACACTCGCCCCACTCTTGTTTATTGGTGCAATAAATTTCTCATATAAACCAGCATTTATTATTTATACTAAGCGGACACCATTTGAGATATTCAAAAAATTTTTTTCAGAATTGCTATTGCTCGGAATCTGGAAGAAAAATTGAAAATATGCTTTTTGTTGATTTAAGTAAATTATACAGGGTCTCCCAAAATTCCTTCAACTCCCGGAAAAAAGGGGGTTCCTGAGGTGATTTGAAGCAGCATTTTCCTCAGCAAAAATGGCCGCCGAAAAACACGGACCAATCAGAGCGCAGCTATAGTGAACGGATTCCGGCTCGGTGACAGGTCCCATTGGACGAGCCAGAGTCCGTCCGCTGCAGCAGCGCTCTGATTGGTCCGTGTTTTTTGTTGATAACTCCCAAACGAAGCCTCGGCGACCATTTTTGCAAAGGAAACTGTTACTTCAAACCACCTTAGGAACCTCCCATTTCCGGGAGTTGAAGGAATTATAGGACACTCTGTATACATGCACAAAGTTTCTCCAAGATTTAAGTTTCGTGTAGCAACGATAAATGTATATGAGGTTATTCGCTTAACTCTAATTCTTAGCATTTTCTTTTTTAAATATTTTACCATTGTTTCAGTGTGACACGCAAGCGACTCATGAAGTTGCGAACATAACATTATACATAATGTTTAGCGATGCGTGTACTGGACATTACGGGTGATTTTCGATACAAAAGCGTTAAAGGTTAAATTCCATTTAACAGTCCGTTAAAAGGACACTGCTTCACTATTGAGCGGCAGTATCCAAGCATCCGATGCATGTACACAGTTTCTCTATTTCCGTCGAACTAGGAACCGTTCGGTGTGCATGTGTCTGTGTAGATTTGTCATGAAACGTATACTACTTGGCGCGGAGAGAGACATTGATTCCTCCGGAGACCGCAACGGTCCCGATATTAGGATTCCTACTACGTATCAGGTGATAACAAGCGATAGCTTGATTGATCGACGATGGTGCAATAAACGAGGGGAACACACCCAAATTCGAGGACCGGTTCCAGTCTCGTGTGGAACACAATAATCATTCGGTCCCGTTCTGTTTTCACATAATTTCTGCTCTAACACTTTTTGGCGGCGCTGAAGTGCGTAAGAGAGAGGAGGGAAAGGAAAGGGAGCGTTTCGTCCTAGGCCCGCTAGAGGACTCATCGGTAAGGCTATCTAGCGGGCCCTGCCTTAGACTCTGGGATACTAGAAGGCGGTTGAGGACGGTATATTTAATATAGGAATCGGTGACAGATCAGGTAGAAGCGAGAAAGGTCTTGAGTATCCGTCCATCTTGTGGCAAGTGTAGGAGATAGCCGCCACACTTTAATCGTTTCTATCAGTGACGCCGCCGATATAGACGGCGTGAATACGCTATACATACAAGCCTTGTGCATGGGAACGCGTATCTATAGTCATGCATATGCCCAATTGTGCTACCGTGCTGATGTTCCTGTTCAGATATGCGTAAATACGTGGATACACGTATGCATTGTACATGGATGTGCATGTATATGTATATAGGGTACGCAATACATTTATTTTACTGAATGTCATCCAGACATAGTGTTTTCATTTGTTGACGATTATTGTTCGACACTTATGATTAATCAAATAGTACATTAAATAGACAATTTTTAGGAATTTATTACAGGGAAACTAGACTATATCTTATAGATCATTTGTACTAAATAGAGTATTTAATGGTGCTTAAAAAATAATTTTGAACGTGAGAATCTTACGCTGCCTCATTAATTTATTCACCGATTTATTCACAACGCATAATTTAGCAGTGTACTTTAAGCGTATTTTAAAATGTGTATTTTATTTCTTCGATAATTAATTGCAACAAGCAAAATTTTGTAGTATACATATACAATGAGATCGCATTAAACATTTTCATACGAATAGAATGGTAATCCTTACAGTTGGCATTATATTGAAAATTATTTAGTTATCCTCGTGTTTGCATACCAATTTGTGCCTCTAAATCTGTGATGGATTTTGTAATATCCGATGTGTTATTTTGGAAAATAAACGTTGAAATCTGTATGAAATGTGATAGACAGCTACATATATATGTATTGTATACAGTAATACCAAACCAGTCTTAATTCCCTAACACAATCGTTTATGCCAGGAACAAAACTGTCAGTTTTATTTCGTTTCGAGTTTATTATTAAATGTCCGATTCAGCCATCAACTGAAAACCAATATTTAATACGGCGAAAATATTGTTCCAGTGATGCGCTTTTTGAAGGCACAACTGGATAAATAAATTTCATCTCTACGGAAATCCGGATTGCGAAATTAATGTAGTCCAACTACAATGATTAATTATTGAAGCTTTTGTCCCCGCCAAGTAGTATTAAAAATAACTGTTATTTATTCGACGTAACAAAATAAAATGTGTTTCTGAATTGTAATGAAAAAAAAGTTTACATTCGGTACTATAATGATTTATTCTTATTCTGTAGGGAAAAAATGCTCAGAGAAAATTTAAATGGCGTGTTAAAAATTCAATTAAAATTCCATTCTATTGGAATCGTAAAATTCATTTAAAATTATTTTCATCGTTTAATGGAATTTCAGAAAATAATTCATTCATTGGATAACATATACGATGACCACAAAAAAATACCTTCAAACTCATCAGAACAAATATATAAAAAATGAACTCTCAAAAATGATTATAATAAATGATTATACTAAAAAAATTACAATTATAATGAAAATTCATAAGAAGATTAAAACTGTTTTGAAGGGTGGATTAAGCAAATGAAATGTGTCTGTTTCTCTGCTTCTACGAGCCAACATTCTCCAGAACGCTCGTTAAAAAATACTTCAAGTAGTACAACCGAAGCTTTACCAAACCAGGTTCTAGTAGATAGTAAAACCTCAGTGCTTCAAGCAACCTTGCAATTTCGAAGTGATTTTCCTTTTTTGCCCAACGATCGTGATCCTTTTTATCTTTGCAAGCCGTTCCATTCCAATTCGTTTACTGCCAAAGGTTTTGCACATGTTTTTCTCACGCGGAACCGTTTGCCGGTGAAACTCTTGTTAACACGGGAAACAGATTGAAACCCGGTTCGAAACCCGCGGCAAGTAGAATTGGTTGGCCACGATCAGACGCGTAGAACTATTTTCAATTGATATTTCGAATTTCATTATTGCACGCGCATTTTTTCAGAATTCCCGCGCGACCGTGCGACACGTACGAATCGCAATGGCCAGTCGCGGACCGATTAACGACGGTCATAAACTACCGGGGAAAATCCTTTATCAGTAGAGCAGGGTAACGGTGCGACGCGACGGACGAAGCTTTAACCCCAGCGATTGCGAAATGAAATAAAATAATTGATAGCCGCCGATAAACGGCGCCGGTTATGGGAAACGTCTACAGGTGTCGCGCGGTCGAGCGTTTACACGTAGTTCAAATACGTGACCGGCAGTGACCAGGCTCGTCTGCGGAATGTATTATCCCTCGAGAAGATATCTGTGTCGGGCCGGCTCGCTAATCCGATCGAAGTGAAATGAGACGAAGCCGGGGGTTCGGCGAGCGGATCGAACGGGGTCGGTGATTTACTTTCGCCTTCCGTGATCAGTAACGATCACCGTCTACCACGGTCAGTATGTTGCCGCGTATCGGGTCGCGCGTCACTGGAATTCACTCGTGCGCATCATCGAGTCGCATAATGTCCATGGATCCTTCCGTGCGGCGTCATTATCGTGCTGTGTCGTGCGACGTTCTGTGAGACACGTGATCCTCGGTCTGCGAAATGTGTTGCAAAATGAATTCTCGCCGTGAACACTGCGTTGATATTTTCAGTAAGTCGTATTATTGTTCAACACGAAGAAATTATTTCGCTTCCGATTCGCTGTTTGCTACTGTATTTTCACGGAACCGTATACAGCTCCAAAGAACTTCCGGTATTCTGATAAAATGTTTGCATCTACTCCGACCAGGATACCGCTCACATTTATCAAAGTATGTACAATCTGTTCGAATTTACGTCGGGTTTGAGTCTGCTTGAATATGTAGGTTTCCATTTCTCGAGGTACTCGCGAAATGTTCGGAACGATCAATTTAGATTCGAATCTGCTTATTTGATCCCGTTATAGTTGGAGAGTAGTAACAGTGGCAACGTTGGGTTCGGTTATTTTCCCCCGCGAATTTTCCAGCGACAAACGGTAAGAAAATTGCTTTGTTTAACGTCGGAACGTCGCCGGTTCTGATTTGCGACGGCCGTTAACCCATTTATGTTGCGGGCTACTATCATTCTCTCTCTCTTTCTCTGTATACGTGTATATACGTATGCATAGTATACATATACGTGAGATTCACGCGCGATGGCTGGCGGTTGCCTCGTAAACGCATAATGTAAGAAAACAATAGGATCCTAGAGTTTAATGGTTCAATAGGAGTTACATCGTCGCATAAACAAATGTTTAGTGATTGTAAATGTCAAATTACAGGTGGGATAGTAATATTCTCTTGTGTTGCGTACGATGTGTCGTTAGTGTCGACGATAAAGACGATTTAATTAGTAAGATGAAAGGAAGTATCGTAAATGATCATCAGTAGACTATCGATTTTATGCACTTACGTCAAAAGTGAACAAGTGAATGTGACATTGGAAAAATTTTTGCCTGTTGTTCCACTGTTCGTGCTTATTAAAATCGTTAAAAAAGAAATCACATTTTAATTTAATTTCTGTTCTCTATAATCAACTTAGAAAATTTTCAATTTGCATAAAACCTCGCAGTCCAATCATCAGGGTAATTGATTTTGATGGACAGACTGGCGTTCGAAGCCTTTTCAAAATCGAAATCCCGATCAACAAAATTTCATTGTTTATTCCCGGCATATTCTGCCATGCAAATTCATTAACTCTCCGATGGTAGCAGGATTAATTAGGAACAGCAAAGATAATGGCGTTAACCAAATACGGGTGACAGTTAATATGTTCACGCGTCGACTGTCACATTATGTCTGTACGTGGTTGACACAATTCTTCTTCCATTTTTGACAGTCAATAGTTGTCAGAATCTAAAGAAGTCCATTAGATTTATAGACCATATTAAGTCAGACAAATAACGAGAATAATAACTGTTTTTCTCTTTCTTGAAAATGATCCACATAGGGATCGAAACGTCGAAAGTTTAAATCAAACTCGCAAAAATTTGCTTTAATTTCTGTTAAATATTGATCGAACCTTTGCGCCGAGAGCATCACCAATTTATATATCAACCTTATACGATCGAGAAGACAAGAAAATATTAACGAGAATAATGTTTAGCAATTTTTATTACAATATCTGCTCCAAGATATAAATTTATTAATGCATTTTTACAATCGTAATACTCACACAAGGAAAAATTTGGAACTCGTCATTATTACTGATTAAAAATATTAAGATTAAGATATAAAAGGTGGAGAATAGTCTTGGAGGAGACTATGGAGTAAATTTATTATTTTGGGGTAACTGTTCGTCAGTGGAGGTGTAGTATAAGAATAATCTGCCGAAGTAATACCAGGGACGGGGCTCGGATCGTGGAATAGCAAAGTGGCCTGGTATTCCCGAGACGGCAGAGGAAACGCTACACATCGGAGAATCGGAAAGGTGGTAGTAACGTAAACGGATCAAAGAAACCGTTTCCACTCGCGGAACGGAAACGTAATTGTTTTAACCGGCCGCGTGACGACTCGTTTCGTAACTGTATCGAGGATACTGGTGGCGAGGAAGCTCCGATCGACCACGGGACGGCACGGCGAGGCACGACGAAGCGCGGCGCGACGTTTCGCTATTGTCCGGTAGCTTCGTGATAGCAAACGCAAGTTTTTTTGGCTTCTTTCTTGTCGTACTGTTACGCCATGCCCCAGTAACCCGGACTGCTGTCCACCGGGAGTTGATTGGCGACCAGTCCCCCCCGACATCGATTGTCCGTCCTTCGGGTACCCAATCCGATGGATATGAACGAGTGTATGGGTCACGTGTTCCAGGGGGAAGAGATTGACATGGGGAAACTAGGAAAAAGTTCGGCTGAAACGATACAAGTAGGCGAAGTCACCTAACGCTACGTACCAGCATTTTATTCGCCGTTAATGTTTATTAAAAAATACCCCGTAACTGTTTACTTGTAGTCTCGATCGTATGATGGTTAATACAAAAATGATAATGCTCTCATACGAAAATGTAAATAGCAAACTCGCAAATTTGCTTTAAACATTAAATATTGATCGAACCTTGCGCCGAGAGCATTATCATTTTTGTAATACCCCGTAACGTTTAGAAAAACAAAGTTGACCTTCGTATGATCTTCACCTGGCCTTCCTGCAAAATAAAATAGTTGGCAATGCGCAAACTTCGAATATATTTTAAATTTCGTTGTTTTCACAGTGAGAACAGTATTTTCCACAAAACACAATAACCGTCCTTTTCTTAGTTGAAATTATATTTCTTTTTTTTCTGTTGGAAAGGGTAGGATACAAACAGTGTAATAGAGTGTTAGACATAGAGAAACGCTTTCCGAGTTCTCAATTTTATCCGGCTGATCTTCCGGTAAGGTTACAACGCCCCGGAGGTGGAGTTCCTGATTGGATAAGAAGGCGGAGGTATACATACATAGGGCTGTGAACTTGCCGACTATATTGAACGCCGAATCATGTTGTAAATTTTCACGCAACGTTGTAAGAAATGTACAGAGAGGGTGAGATCTTATATTAACGAATAATCTAATGGAAGCAACGATCGTCATTGATATTGAATTAATATCGATATTCATCCATACGGATGAATATTACTTTTTCATTTATTTCCATTAACACGTTCCCATTGTTTAACATGCGATTACAGCCTGGATTATGCCGTATAGTATTGTGACGTCACTAATAGGATTATACGAGATTGCTCGTACCTCAACTGTAAACTCGAAAAATTCATTTCAAACTTTTATTATACATCAGTTTAAAACGTGAAATTCTATTCGTGCAGTAAACGTTGAATTCATTCAATTTTTTATGATCCTTTTAATTATCGAAGTGTACATTTAAATGACATAAAAATATCACTGAATTGATAAAATACGGTAATTCGATCGTCAAATTTCAATTAAAAATCAACGGAGTGTATTATTTCGGAATCGAAGAATCTGTACATTTTTTCAACAACAAAAATATATTCTCGTTCGGATTGCATCTCGTGCGACGTTATATTAACATTATTTGTCAATTAATTGCACAGCGGTTCAACGCATAGATGATGCAGTTCGATTACAGAGATGAAGGGAACCGTAGTCGTGGTCACGTTGTTCCCGACTTTCCGGAGACTAAGTGTGACGCCCCGAGAAGAGACGGCGAGCCCGATAATCACATCCTCGCGGATAAACATTATCGCGTTACTCTGATCGAATGGTGTTTGCGTATGGTTGCAGCGGGCCGCGGTGATACGATGGCCACGTATCCACCTCGACGATCCATTCGGTTTTTTTTTGCTCGTCACCGCTTTTACCCTGAGTGGACCAATTTTCCCTTTTCCCTCACCCTTCGCGCGCTTCGGACGCGCGGGCGCGCGACAAGTACAAAGCGGCCCTATTAAGCTATAACCCGGCGGCGACGGTTTTACGTCTGCTACGCAGTTCCCGTGGAAAGAATAAGGACATCCACGAAAATACGGCCGGCAGTTTCGGGAAATTACGGACAGAGGCGGGGGAACGCTAGAGCTCTCGATGGTTTATCGCGAATTTATCGAAATAGCTTTCAGCCCTTCGCGCGCGACTCGTTCCGGGCTTTACATTTTTTCCCGTGCCTCTCGCAGTCGGGCTAGCGAATATTTTTTTTTTGTTTTTTACTGCCGCGACTGGGTTCACGTTCCCGTGATTGTTTTTGAAGGGAAAATCTAGTTTTCTCATCCCCGTGACGACGTATTATGGCCGCGGAGGTTGCACACACGCGCCCCGGAGAAACGTGATTTTGAACTGTGGGAAGGGTTTCATGGGTTCCGAGCGCGCGAAAGCGCGTTGTTAAATAACACGCAGCGAACGCGCGAACATTGTAAAGAGGCTCGCTTGTTCGCCTCTTTTGAATTGCATATTTCAATGATGGCGCGCGCGCGGCGAAAAACGAGCGGAAAGGGGCCTGTTGAAAATCTCGCCAGTCTCAGACGGATCCGTTAATATTGTTTCAGCTACAGTCGCGAGGAAAATGTAAATGGAAAAAGGAAAACAAAGAAAATGTAGATGTTGCGCGTTCGATATTTATATTTTACGAAAGAAGCAAGCACGCTGAAATTTTGATGGACGTCTCTGTCTTACTGGTAGCGTAGTTCAGTATTTCTCGGATTGCTGTAGAATTGAGATGCTTCTCGCGGAAGATCAATCCAGGAAAATAGTATCTTAACGTTTGTTTATAATAAACCACTGTGCGCTACCATTGAATTCAGACAGGGTCCTACACTACAATATTAAATATAATGATACGGCGATAAGGTTTCTACTATATTTGGAAACGTGACACGATCCGCGTTCCGACAATCACGCATTTGGGTAAACAATTTAGCAATATTCTATCGTATTTACAACGTGAAACCATAGAACAGCAATATTTGCAGCGGTTGATTTTTCAGAATTTATACTTGCGACGAGAATTTGTTTTTTAGAATTTAAAGTGATCGCAAGTTCACCCTACACTTCCCGTACGTGTTAGGGGATCAGGTTGCATCGACGTGTTAAATCATACCCCTTTGTATTCAATACTAACGAGGGGTCGTGGCCGCGCCAAAGTAAGAAATTTATTTGACCGTGAAGAGATCTCGAAAGGGTCACGTTGCGACTAGATTGTTTTTTTTTCTGGGTCGGAAATCTGGGGTTACACTTACCCCGCATTAGCCCTGCATTTCTAGTAGATTGATTTTCTTCGGCGCGAAACACACATTATGTGGCAGACAAAACGCTGTCCGAAAATACGTCAATAATGTATCCTTTTTTTAATTATTGCAAACCGATAAACTTCGCGTTTCGAACAAGAATGTGGAAATTATTTAAGAAAAAGGACTTGTTTAACCATTTTCAAGGATAATAGGTGTACAAATTACTATTGATACTCATTATTACTTTCTGTACATTCGACGAACGAAAAACAAAACGAAAATGTAAATATTGTTGTTCGACAAAAATACTGTGCCTCCTCCTTCCACAGGGCAATTCGCTCGGCTGGGATCCGCAAATGCATCGCAAAGTTATAATGACCGAGTCTCTCGTATGGCAATGAAGGGATTACCAACGAGCACGAATCGAACTCTGTGCTTAATTTATGGACTCGGCAAACCATGCAGATATCGGCTTATCGAAGGTGGCGTGGAATTGCGCGGGAAATTATTCAAGTACGAAGGATCAAATTGCATCGTGTAAACGGAAAATCGTTATCATAGTCATTTCAGATTCCCCCTTAGCGTTGGCTACGCTTTCGTGTTTTCAGCGTCAGCCCGCCATGTTTCGCAGTGCAGCGCCGCACGCCGTGAAACGCCGGGGAAATAACGCGAGCCCGTCGTAACGTGAAAATTTGATTTACACTGGTTGCTTTGATGTTTCATTTGTAAAATTGCAAGGCTTCTCGTCCGTATATACACATACATATACCTTTCTCTCTCTCTCTCTGTCTTTTTCTCTCTCGCTGCCTCCATTTTCACGGGTGGAAAGGGGCCAGCAGAAAATTTCGAGCGCGAGAAGGCACCGAGGGTAATCGGTGATATAAACCGGAAATATGAACGACCGCGGAAAAATGATACTAGGAAAGTTCGTTTCCGGATTAATCCCGAGATTAACCCCGGCTGGAAACACTGGCGCCGTTACGTGCCAAAGAGGAGACGATATAGGAGATTGAACGTCCAGACTAATCTTGTTCGAAATTAAGCGGCTTATCTTTCGTTGATATAGCACCCGTTTCCAACCACTTAGTGGCCTCTTCGCGAGAAAAGTTGCCGAGTCGTCAATATACGCGAAAAATTTGCTCGGCCATTCCATTTTATCTACCGACTTTATTTTAAGCACTGCACTAACCTAACAGAAAGACAGGGGAACGACTCGGGTTTCGCTGGGCTCAATCCCCGCCCGTTTTCCGACACTCCGATCATCTAATAGTGTCCCAGCGAGTTAATCCTCCGTCCGCAACCTGGGCCGTTTGTGTCTGAAATTTCCGCTCTGGAGTTTCTTTCTTTCGAATATTTATTTTTTCCCTAGATTTAACTTTTCCTTATGCTTTACTATTTAATAGTAAAATAGAAACTTCAATGCGTATCTTAGGATTTTTTCAGATCTTTTAAATCCAGAAAAAAATTAGTCGGGAACATAGACTATACAGTGTATGCCTAAATTGTCGTTGCGGTAATAATTGTTTCGAGTGAAACTGCGTTCGTAAGATATTCCAGTTATTTTTTAAGTAAGATCCGTTTTAAAAAAACAAGACCGCAAGATAAAATCAGTATGTTTCCGGCAACATTTCATTGAACTTGTTGGATTTAAAATTGCTTCGAATTAAATGATGTACGAATTTGATTATGTCTCTTTGTCATGTTGTACCAGTTTATTCCTGTTTAACGAGATTGGCACGATTGGACAAATTAAATTAGGCAAATGAGAAACTGATGGGAGTTGAAAGGTTAGTCGGGAGTTGCGAATCTGTCGACAAGTTTACGTAAAGTTTATACCATACTATTTCTATCTCCAACTAAATACTAGACTTCCGATCAAGTTCACGGGAATGTTTACTTATTTACTTATAGTACTGGGAGGAACCGGAAATATTTACTGACAACTGTTGGTTTAACAAAACACTTTGCGTTCTTCTGTTGCGTACATCCACAAGCTGAACTTTTCTTAAAAAATTTTACAGCGCGTCCTGTTGCTATTGTTGGAAATCAGCCGTATAGGTTAGCGAGATCGTTGCGCCCTTATTTCAATAAATAAAGCATATTTTTTGTGTTGATACGGAATCATCTTCAAAAAATATTAAAATAAATAATCTGAAACCCATCTTCATCGATTGCGTCAGTTTAAAACTGATCAAGCACTGGCTGTAGAGAGGTTAATTATCTGCGACTCAGCTTCTCCATTCTTCCAGTTCTTTTCTGCGGATCTGAGGGTGCCGATTCCGCAATACAGTTCACTGAATTTCAATGTGACCTTTCTTGCCAGTTTTCCGGGACGAAAACCTATAATTTCCATTAATTCGTCCGGCACGATCTAATAAAGTAATTAAACGCGAAACCGGAAACGTTTCCGCAGACATTTGAAAGCATTGATCGACGATTTTTCTAATTAATCTATTCGGAGTCCGAACAATAATCGAAATCACATCGAGCAATTCGTCGGCGATACGAGATTTTTCATGGCACGGTTGACCGAGCACATCGATGTCGAGGAACGTCCTCAAAACAATGGGACAGTTTTGCTATCGGACTAATTAATTAAAGGGAAACATGAAGTTCCATTAGCAGACCGCTTGCCACTGGGAATTCGATTACGCGAATCTGAATATCTCTCGGTGTTTCGACCGTGTGCAACTTAATCGGACGTGGGCGAACAATGGAAATTGGAAGTGGTGCATGACTTTCGCTCAATTCATTCTAATCGGATACCGAGAAAGAAAATTATACTTTCTTTATTTAAAAAAAAGACAGAAAACGTGGACGTACCTTGGACAGTTGTGTAGTTGTTTCTCAAACGTAATCAATTCGTGTATTTGTCAGATAGGGTTAAGGTAAAATCTTTAAATTGTTAGATTTTCAAGACTGTGCTCAAACATTCTTTATATTTCCAAGACTTTTGTTACAAGAAGCACATTCAAATGAACTGCTATCCTTTCTAGTTACGCCAGGACCTCTCCCGCGAAGCCATTTTTCACGAACTGGACATCGCGGCATTACGCCTTCCCAAATGAAACAGAACCATTTTTCAGCTTTAGCCGAGAAGATTTTCTGTACCTTCCTAGAATTCTTTTAGCAGTGCTCGCAACATCGCCGTTTAAACTGTCCGTACGTAATGCGGTTTAAAAAGTAACGCCATATAAAATTATCGGGAAGATGCGAAACAATTTTTCATCAGATTTCATCAAATTGTTCTTCAAATAGGATGGCGAGAATCGAAAAATCTGTAATTAACTTTAGCAATCATCTAATAGAAATCTACCGAATCCTTTTCTACGAAAGCATCTTTGTAATTTTAATGACTACGAAATATGATGCATAAAATCGATCGTTCGACTGGTGGTGGTAGTTTTAGAGTCTGTATTTAGTTTCCCGAGAGGTAAGTAGGCCTTAATAGATATTATCACGGGCAAGTATTGTATATCGAACTCATTAACGGCAGAGTTAAGAATTTTACGTGGCCCCCGTTCGCGCGAGATCGATATGCAAATATCAAGTCAAGCTGATCCCACTTGCACATCCATTGTTCACGGTGGCCTCCGTTTCGAACAAAAAGTTTGAACTGCGGGAGATTAAGGTGGTTAATGGCCATTGATCGAGTCATCGATCAGACGCCTATCAGCCGCAAAAGTTCGAGGACGCGTTCACCGTATGCAGCGCGGATCTATGACCGATATGGGACGCGTCAAAACCCAATAGTATTATCCTCACATCCATTCGGTACATGAAAATGATACCATCGGACATTCCCATTTATTGCGCCCGACAGTGAGATTGACATTGACAAATGATGGTTGCGGTCATTAGTTAATCCAGATAGTCGTCAAGTACCACGATCGACAGGATGTAATAGGGAACTAATCCGGAATCATAACCCTTGCATTTTCTCAAGATCCGCGAGACTTTTTTTTGGTTTGTTAGCCCATTATTTTATTGAATTACGATACGAACAATATCACACATTTTTTGCAGCTTATATAGATTTTTACAGAGTTTCTATCTTTATGAATTGTCGACATAGATACTAAATCTATTTCTTAAGGCTGCAGCTTGCGAAAGGAACTTTCTCAAAAACGTTTTACGTATGCTATTTGTTGTACGAAAAAATGGTTCGAACATAAGTTGTACGATTCCTGGGAGACACACAGTGTTCTAATTTGTTTTTTATTACCTTGCTTTTATATCAAGGTATGAGGCTCACTTTCAGCTTTTTAAACGGAATTCTCGGTAATTATTCATTTTACGTCCCTCTTTCTATAATACTTTTTTACGAAGAATTTCATACTTTATCCTTTGAGAAAAAATATTAGACATTCCATTTAAAAAACTGAAGGTGACCCCCATATCTGGATAAAAAAGCAAAGTAATAAAACACAAAGTAGAACACTGTATGCCGCCCAGGAAACCATGTAACTTACTGACGAAACATTTTTTCGTACAACAAATAATATAAGAGTTATTGGAGATCGTCACGTTACGATATTCGCCCACTGTGTATATTTTTTCAAATATGCCATAAAGAGGCACTATTTATTACGTATCGCGAATGCAAACGAAACAGTATTAAATTTCTCATCTAAAAGGCTTCAGCTTGAGATTAATATGTTTTATTCATGAGGGTCTAAATGAATCGTTTTCCTCGGGACTTCAATTTTTGCCATCTCCGGGGATAGACAGACGACTGCGCTGGTGTAGAGGGAAAAGAAACGCGTCTGTAAATTTCTTCCGCCTCGAACTTGCCAACTAGAAGTGAAAGTATGTCGCGGAATCTTTCGGACGTGATGAAATTAGGAGGCTGAAGAGTATTCTAGACGCGACGCTCGCGTCTCATGGTTTTTCATCCATCCCCTTTCTCGCGTGTTTCATCTTTCTTAAATTAACTCTTTCTCGCCTTCACGTTGTTTCGGTCTATCCCAGAAAATGCCGTCGAAATGCCATTGTTACGCTTCAGCCGATTCCTTTTCCCGTGGATTCTTCGCAAAGTGTGCTTTTGTACAAATATAAGAACCGTTCCATTAGACTTCGAAGTTTGTTTAAATAGATTCTTTACATAGACTTTTCTACACAAAACACCTCCTGTTTATTCTTTAGTTTTCACTCGCAATATATATATTCAATTCCGGCTTGCGTCTTCGAACAGTCTCTTAGCGCCTTATTTAGATTTGAGTTTCTAAAGTTAGGTACCGTTCTGTTCGCCTTGGCTTCACGAAGTTTTCGGACTTCTTTAAAATTGAACATTCGGACGCAATATTCAGACGCTCGTTTACACTGAAAATGTAGGAGAATGTTCGTACAGAGTGTGTCTCGTCCGATTTTGAAATTTTCATGTTCCCGCTACTATTGCTCGCAGGAAAAAATGTTTCTAAAATCCTATTGGAAGATTATCGCGAACGCAGAGTAAAATTTTTATTAGTCCCTTGGCTCGATGTCTTCGGATGCACAGCATTATTACGCGTAACGACGATTTCGAAGCATTTCGCCAACGTACGAACTATATCACCGTATACATCCACCGAGGCCGACGGTACATATAAGCCTTCATAACGACGGCATTTCCGGATGTGCATGAGCGTAGAAGATCTCCACCGCCAGCTAACGTCGAGTCGTATACTGCGACAGTGTCGGGACGCTGACAAATAAGTCGAGGTTTTTCTCGACCAAGTATATCATCATTTTCGCAGCCATTCGCGGCTTCGTTCACACATGCGCGTGCACCTCTGAAAAGTTCAGCATGCACATCCGGACTCTCAATACTGTCTGCATTCGGTCTTGCCAACAATTCGTCGCTCACATTTCCGGTGTGCGTCGTCTAATTGATCACAATGGCTTCCCCAACCGCGTGACCTATTTCACTCTTTTCAACGACTGCGAATCGACGCGATTGGACGTTTATTCCTCGGACGAACATGTACACAATGATCGAATTTTTCAGACTATCGTGCAAATCGTATGATTTTAACGATCATGCGAAATCGTGTTTACTGTTAGACTCCGGGTTTTTCGGATCATCTTAATCGCTCGAAAATAATGTAACAATGTGTTCCAAGGTTCTTGCAGCTTCTACAGCCATTCGAGTAAATGGAGATATACGATGAATATAATTATGTTCTTTAATTAAATTATTCGGGATAAAAAATGTTCTTATGATTGCGAACAAGAACGCCACGTGAATTCGTAACCACATCTCTGTATGCATCCGATGGATCGTCCTTATTGCTGGTAGCATCGTTCGACTGCATTCCGTAGGTACGAAAAGCGAGTCCGAGGGTTCTTCGAAGCGATTGGCGCAGTTAATGGCGGCAGAGGTGAAACTGGAGAATAATTGCGCCGTTGAAAGATGGACAGGAGTTAGTCGCGTGCGGGCGAGAAGTCCGTGGTTCGTAAATCACTGTCATCAATAACATTGATCTCTGTCATCGATTTCAGCAGTGGGCACAATGGTATCTGGTTTAGTCGCCGGAAATGCGTCCTCCGCCCCTGTCGGTTCCTGAGGTGAGACCCTGTTTATCTGCCGGGACAAAGCGACTGAATCCATTCAAGTAGCCCGCGCATGCTTTCGCTATTAACGCGACTTCACCGATGAGCCATCTGTCAACCTCAAATTTCGTACATTCCTCGCCGGTTGTTCGTCGGATTCCAGCCACCGGCTGCACGAACAATACTCCGCCCTGCCTCACACCCCCGACAAGTTTCTCACCCGCCTGTTTACCGGTGAAGTTTACCCGAGCTCTGGTAGGTAGCGTCGAGTTCGCCGGCTCCCCCGCGCACTTGTCAATGATCAAAGGGAGCCTCGACATTGTCTTCACTTTGATTTATCTTCACCTGTAATCACAGTCTGTTCCGTATCGCCTTGGACGCGGCCCAGTTAATTTCTACTCTTTTCAAACGCCGTCCAACATTGTTGCGAACTCCCATGACACCTCGAGACGTGACATTTTAAAACGGACACTACGTTTGTACAGATTTACACAATTATATGAGCCGTTTACGAGCCGGACCGATTAAAACCACCTTTCCAGTTTTCTTGTTTCCATTAATAATTTGAACGATAACAAATTGAACCATTAACCCCTTGCCGTACCATTTTCTTTACGGTTACAGTGAAATGTCGTAGAAGAGAAAAGAATACATATATTTTTTGTATTGCTAAATTGACAACTAAATCAAATTTTATTTCATCTAAAAAGAAAGGCGTAACATTCGTATTTCTTAGACTGTGTTTCAAATCTTCATCGCGAGTCTGACTCGTTAAAATACGGCAAGGGGTTAACATTCATCATCGATTTTCTTTACCCTTTGTTTTATGGAATTAACCCCTTAAGTGATTAATTAAATTAATAAAAATACAGGGTGCTCCACGTAACTGTCGCCACGATTTTTTGGACACTTCCGGTAGCAAGATAAATTAATGTGTGGAATAAAAGTAATTAGTTTCTAGTCGACTAAAAAATGCAATAGAAAAAAATTCAAAGAATGAATTTGTTTATGAAAAATACTTTTAATACTAGATCACTATGACCTCGACATGACCTTAACAGTAAGGCAGGCTTGAGTTTTTGAAAAAATATCAACAACTAATCTTACTGTTAAGGTCATGTCAAAGTCGTGGAATACTAGGCCGATGAACTCGCCTTGACATAAGCAACAATATTATGTACTAGAAAATATGCAGTGTCATTTGAAGAAATAAAAGTGACCTTAATTTTTCATGGACAAATTTAGTTTTTGAATTTTTTCTATGGCATTTTCTAGCCGACTGAAAACTAATTAATTTTGTTCGAAATCTTTTTTAACGTAGCTACCGGAAGTGTCCAAAAAATCGTGGCGACAGTTACGTGGGACACCCAGTATATGACGGACGTAGTAATCAATCTGTTGAACGTTAGAAAGAAAAGCAACGAACTGCTTTAACTGCTAAGGGATACAACATTGTAGCATGTTGATTTTAATGAAATTTTTGTGAAATATAATTTACAATATTTTCAACTATAATACTTTTTTTTAAAAGTCAAAGCTATTAACAGCATTGCAATATAAAAAACATAAACTTTTATGGCTAATGATGCATCTGACTTTTCGTAGCTATAAGACATAATTATGTGTTTCCATTAAGATGTTTATGATGACATATGTGTACGTGACGAACCTTCTCATTTTGGGATCGCATGTCAACGAAAATGATTTCTTTGCGTTACAAGTCAAGATCCTGCCGAAAGCTTAACTCGTAGCGATCATATATCATCCCCTCGGTAGAAAAGCTTCCCTCTCGCTGGTCGTAACTTTCGTTCGCCCTTATCACAAAAAAAAAGAGAGGGAGAGAGAGAGAGAGAGGGAAGTTTAGAGATTATACAATGGTCTTACAACGATTGCTGGGCAGCCGTAGTGCGCAGTCTAGAAAGCCCGAATTTCGGCTTAAAGGATGAATTATTATAATTTCGCGGGCGCGGACGTCAAATGCTGGAAACTACTATCGCATTCCTCTGTAACGGGAACCTAGCGGTTCTAGCATTTATGTATACGTATTTCGGAAACCTGATATTTCAACGAAATGCCTGGCAACAATGAATTTCGAGATTCGGGGCATCGACGTTGCCCTCGCTCGACCGTTGTCTACGCCGACCCAAAATAGAGGCTACTAAAATTTCATCGGTCTAGAATTCGTAATTAATAAGTGGCAACACTGTAATGTTCGTCTCGGTTAACTCTGCTGGACCATTTCGCAAAGTTCCGTCCAGAATTGCACAGCCAAATAGCGAAAGATTATAAACAAACTGTGGATTTCTATGTGATGCTCTTAAATTGTCTTATGTTTATTTTTTTTAAATTTTCTATTATTATTAGACTGCAGATTTTCTGCACTTGTAATTGCACGTGTAATTTAAGTTATCCGATGAAATCCTTGACGAATTCAACAAAATATATTTTTAAAAAAGTGACTAAAAAACTGAATAAGCACATTTTTGTTAGTTTCATAAAGCAATATAGAATATTTACAAAGTTGTACAAAAATATATTATCTTCTATTTTGAAGAGTCTATAGAATCATTGCAAGTAAAAGTCATTCGCACAGGCTTTACGATTAAAAAACCAGAAAAATTCTTAAACCCGGAAATACCATTTGGCCGGAATTAAATTTCTGAAGAATCGAGGATGACGGAGAAAACTGTCGAGTGGATAAAAAACCGTAAAAGTCACCGGTTTCCGGAACGGAAAAATCGGTGACAAACAGTGCAAGTTTTCCCGTGTTTGCTGAACAAGGGACCGCAAACATTGATCAAATCCGAGCGCGCCACGGTCGATTCCAAAAACGAGAGTCGCCCGGGGCATCGAAGAAGAGACAAGGATTTTCCGTGAATAAACAAAATACGAGGCGGGGCGCGGCGCGGCGTATGTACATCAAATCTATAATGGCCGTGGAAAATGGTTGCGTTTGGCGTCGCGTCGGTGCCGCGCGGCGGGAATTTTAAAAGGCTTCAGGAATTATGATACTGGCTCCCGTTACGTATCATCCGCGTGTTTCAACGGGAGTACCGTTTCGAGAAGCGTGTTTATTTTGCAATAGTCGTAGATAAATATTCACGGCACGGTTTATCCTCACGGACGCGCCGCTTATAACGCGCTACGGAGGCCGTATTCGCGTTACAAGCGAGATAATGGACCGCGGTATAACCACCTACGCCGCTGGCTACGTGCAATGCGATTTATATGAATCATAAATAGGCGCGTCATGTACGTTGACCATAATTTCGAGCCTTTCGCGAACCAGGGTAGTGTATTTTTTTTCTCCGCCCCCTTGGCCGGATATGCGGTTTGGAGGAAAGCTGGGAGAGAGAGAGAGTGGAGCAAGAGGGGGTTAGTGGCAGAGAGCGGGAAATTCGTGTTTTATGCTGCTCTCAGCTTCAGCCCGCGCCAGGCGATCATTAAGGAGTAACTGTAAAAAATGGCCGGGAACAGATAGAGGCGTGCGTAAATCTTCGGTCGTTCGCGCGTCGAACGATTTTTGAGGACAGCGTCGAAACCGTATATCGCGTGTGGCGTGGTTGTCTTTCGACGGACTTCCGCAACGATCGTTTCATTTATTTCGGCTACATGCTAGCAGACGTATCGAGGGTATCGATAGATGATTTGCACGTGAAGATTTATAATCGCTCTCAGCCATATTCGGACAATTTTAATAAGATAACGAATTTTTTATAATCATACTGACAAACAACTCGAATTGCTTTCAGAAGTTGGAAGAATTGCTTTTCTAGCGCTAAACAATTATACATGAATAACGCACACCGTAGGTACAGCGTGTTTCTCTCGGAACCGTGT
This sequence comes from Lasioglossum leucozonium, assembly GCA_028454225.1. Classification (NCBI taxonomy): domain Eukaryota; kingdom Metazoa; phylum Arthropoda; class Insecta; order Hymenoptera; family Halictidae; genus Lasioglossum; species Lasioglossum leucozonium. Next base: position 13,038,292 of record CM052215.1, on the reverse strand, counting down.
TTGTCAAACTCAAAGTTTTATGTTTTTAAAAATATATTTTCAAAAAATTGTCTCTTTCACGGCAGCACCATCGCTGACAATCTGTATTTCGAATTTTTTATTTTTTAGAACATTCCGATTTGCGAATTGTATCCAATGCCAATAGAAAATATTTGCAGGCTGCAATTAATGATTATTTATCTAGCATGTGGAATACACCGGGGCAGATGCAAAATGCAACTTTTAATAACAACAGTAATATTGTATTTCCAGTTCAACAGAATTTCTGTGTTTTTTATGCGCTATTTATGCTGCCTGATATTGCGTACCGGCGGCATGACATGTTCGCAAATATTGTACAAAATCCGAAATATTAACTTTTTTGACGTTATCGCTAAATACCTACTATTTTTGTTCAAAACGGCACGAAGACAGCCATGATTTTGTATTTCTGTAAAGAAAGTCAAATTAATTTTACGCCTGTGGTTATTTACATCACTTTCCTGAGATAATATTTCTCTTCATATTTTATGAGGTGATGCGCTGCGTTTAATGGAGAGCTGTAACTACGAAGACACTATTACCGAGATAAACCCTGACATCAGACGTGTTATTTTCTTGGATTCCTATTTTGCGAGAGATATTATGCGAACGTTTCGACAGAAATGTTCTTAAAAATGTCATGGTGCTTACTGTTTTCTTCGGGAAAATATAAATATTGAACGAGCAACTTCTCGGCCATTTACGTTTTCCTCGCGAATATAGCTGTAACAATATTAACGAATGTGTCCGAGAGTGCGCTGCAAAAAAAAAAATTTGTAGCGCTGCATTTATAAAGTATGTTCTACCTCGCTTTGTAGACGCATCCATGCGTTCTCGTAAAGAATCGATCTGCACGTCGACGATGCAAAATTCCTGTTCGCAATTGTTTTCTACCTGCAATAGAAACACAGTTAAATCCCGGCCCAGTGTTCTAGGTTTCGTATAATCGAACAAACCGCATCCAGCATCTGCAGAAATCCATATTAATTTCAAACCGAGGATCACAGTAATGCACTATTCAGACGAGAACATTATGCGCGAGCACGAATTGATTCCTTTATGCTGATCTTAGAAACCCCTGTATTATAGATTCAGCTGAAGATCTTAGCATCTTCACAGCCCAGGGGAAGGGGGGGGGCGAGGGAAGAGGTGGAGCGATTAACAGTAACTGCAACAAAGCGGGCAGAACTTGCCGGATGAATTGAAATCTCCGCTTTAAAGTTGAAAACGATCGCCAGGATCCGCGCGTAAACAACGGAAGAAGAGTTCCGTCGAGCGAAGGATCACGGAAAAAATGATGAAAGGGAGCCATGCTGGTAGTACGATAACGAGTACAGTCCTTTCCACGGTGCTTCCGAGAGAATGGCTTTACCTGGGCGTAAGAACGAAAGGAGGGACTGCTCCGTTTCCCGGAATGTTCATTAACCGTCAGTGAATTATTCAGCGGGGAGATCCGTAAAGAATTTCCGATTTTCGTATCTGACGCAAAGAGTCGGCTACGGTATCGTCGGCGCGGCGTTTCATTCCACGGGCGATCCTTCTTACGCGTCAGGAAATTCCTTCTTCTGTTCCCCTAATCGCGTTCTGAAAAACGAGAAGACGCTCTATCGCCGGGAACGATAATTTATTCATTACTGTTCGATTCGATAACAACCAAAGCTGATGCGATCCGTGCTCGAATTCGAGGTGAAACGAGACGTATTAAAAAGGATGATTCAAGTTTAAACGTTCTCAGAACGGGGAGATTTAATTGTAACAGCTGTGATTTATTTAAACGTTCGTCTCCCTCACTAATTACTTCAGTTGTTTATACTCTATTGGTACAAGTCTCTAGATTCGTAAATTACAACGTTCAACATTTCGGTGCTTCAGTACTTCGATTTCATTTACGTTCGTAACACTCGCTTGTTGAGTTTCCGTCGAAGTCATTGTAGATAATATGTTTACGTTGTGAAAACGTTCAGATTGAAAACGACATATGGCGTGGATTCTTGGTGCAACGGGGCAGTTGCTAGTCTTCCGCTATTTTTCAGACTGCCGTGCCTCCTCAGCGTTCGAAAACTTTTTAATAAAGGACCAAATTGGCGAAAACACTTCACGAACAAATATCTGAAGAGCAATTTCCTTTTCTTTTCATTGCGGCCCTCCTTTCTTCTCGTTCCTCGATTTATTTTCTCGGAAACTTGTTCACGTTATTGAAACCTTTCCCTTAACTACTGTTCCCGTGGACTTTCAATACTGTTTGATGGTAATTCCGCCACTGCTTTCAACGGAAGACAGTCTGGTTATACATTATTCCACCTCTCTTGCGTTGAAGGTACCAAGAAAGTAGAGACGAATGATCGAGCACGTGAAATGGAAAACAATTATTTGGACAGTTCTTTAAACGCTCTGCAAATTCTGCGATTCCGATGTTACATCTTCAACGGTGCAGAATCGTTTCACTCAGTTAGATATTCTTCCAGTTCAGCTCGAATGGAACTTTTAATATGAAATTATAGAGGTGTATGCACACGAGGTTTGTATAAAGTTCCACAATTATCAATCTACATATAATAACACTAGGTTCACGAGACCCGTCAAAATGACGGGTTCTAATGATTTTTATTTACGAATATTGAGATTGCAAAGATGCGTTCATGAGGAATTATTAAACCTATTTATTTCTTTAGGTATACATTATAAAAAATATGGCTTAAAATTTGGATGAACTCATTCTTGTTGTTTCTATAAAGTAATATAAAATACTCACTATTACTGCTCCGTAAACCCAATGTTAAATACAATAAAGCCTTGATCCGAGAAAAACTTTCGGATCCGTGTTGTTTCTGCGAAAAGAAATAAATTATGTATGTCGCTCCAGTCTATCGCAATTTTTTTTGTATAAAGATCCGTAGTATAGTAGTAACGAAATTATTACGGTTATATAATATTATTAAAATGAACAGATCGGTACATGTTGTACTTCCTCATTCATTATTATTCCCGTCGGAGGTAACTGAACAAATAATGATAAATACATAACTCTGGGTCACTGTTTATAATTCAAACAATGATATTCATAAATACTGGTACAGGGTTGATTCCAAATTTCTCCTTTCTACGCAATTTTATTGTATTATTTCACAGTAAATAAACACAGTGGACGGTTTTATACTGCTGTCAGTATAAACCGAGAAATTTATGCATATACTTTGATAAAGATTACTGGTTCATTTCTTTAAGAAAATTTAAAATATTTTTTGCCAGCTCAAAGAGTTATGTAATAAAAAAAGTAAATAACGTAAACGCAGCTAGTACGTATTTATTCGTGTATCGGTAAATGCAAATTGAAAAGTAAATTCTTGATTGGCAAACATTGATGCAAAGGCTGAAAAAATTCGAGGTGAGTGCAAATAATCAAATAGGGCAGGTTTGCGATAGCTAATGGTGTAACGAAAAATGATTCGCGACACATGGCGCTTCGGCGCAAGATAGATACAGAGTTTCACATTTGGTATGCAGAGCTTATAAATATGTATGCGCATCGTACATAGTATATTCCTGAAACATAACCCTGACAAATACAACGGTACGTGATGGTCGTCGTAGGCCGATTTCCTAGTAAAAACAGCTCACGGACGGACGGCTTTCGCTCGTAAAATCTGGCGCTCTTGTTCGAACGAAGGACGGAAATGAAAGATCAGGCGATCTTCGATTTATAGAAGGACGTGACAGGCTACGATTTATCCGGCAATACCCCGCGACAGGTTTTCACAGTTGCTATTATTTTACGATGGGAGCATACGTAGAGGGTGCTGGGAAGCAATACAATCGAAGCATTAACTCTGACTAAAATGTTTGAAAATTGACAAATTTTTAAAACGAGATGATCTTTCTTTTTACCATTTGGAACGTAGAAAATACTTAAAAAATTGGAAAACACAAAAATATTTTCTTGTAAGTTTGACACGTAGAATTGATTTGCTTTGATTAAAATTATATATTTTACAATTTTATGAGTAGAACATTATCTATGTGTTTTACACTATTTTACAGTTTCAGTTTGCTTTGAAAGATTGACTATATTTTATAAAATTTATTACATCTCCATGCTGCTGCTTTGTTAGTCTTGAAGAATTTATTCGCGTGGAAATTACGTAATGTACTTGTGCAACAGTGTCTTATGTTTCGAGTTTCCTCGGGTCACGTGGACACTGGCCTGTGAAATCGGTCACAACGGAGGACGAATTTTTATGGTAGCCACATAGTGTTCGTCGCGGTTCTCTGCGCCATCCCTAGAGGCACACAAAACGATTTCACAATACCGTGGATTCTTTAAGCTTTAGTCAAATACCTTTTGAACGCGAGCACTGTGGCAGACGCGTGTCCGTTTCTGTGATCATCGGCAAGTAGAAGCTAACAAAAACTTTTGTTAGTTTTGTAACCGTTTTGACGAATACGATGCGACTCGTTACGATCGAATAAATCCGACGACATTGTTGTCGGCACTGTCGTCGAATTTATTGCCGTTGTCAACAGGATCGATTGTTTACGGATCAGTTTGTAGTGAAATATTTTAATACTGCGTGGAAACGCATGGAGTGGATAAAATCGATAGTTAAGATTTGACGGACGTGTGTCGAAATCGCAACTTCGAAATTCTCAATGATATTCTCGCTTCCGCTTATCGACTCTTGCACGTGTAATTCATTTCCACATTTTATTCGAACATTAACGTAATTTACAAAATATGAAATGCTTCTCCGTTGATGATTTTAATTATAAATTAAATTATAAAAATTATATTATAAGATTATATTATTCAGATATTAATGACTAAGTGTGCGAGTAATTTTTCTTTTTGTCGTTTCAGTTCTTGGTCTCTTACTTTAGAGTGAAAAAGGTACTGAAGCGTGTCAACGTATTTTCTTTTACGCGAACGATCCGAGATTATTTCATCCGAATGTAACAGGTCCCATTGTATTTCGTCTGGAGGAGACAACTGTGTCGTACGTCGGCTGAATGAGTTAATCGTGCTGGACTTAGCCTGTGTTTGATAATCTCATTCAACTTCGTATGAATGACAAAATTTTATTCTACGTGGTTAAGATCAGGGCGTCCCATTCTACGTCGTCTGGTTTAGACGATCTCATTCCCCTTCATGGAGATAAGACTATATCCCTGTACCTAGTTTGTCTTTTACAACCTTTTTTTTCTACTTGGTCAATAATACACGTTCCGCGGAGTGCTAGCAAAACTACATAATTTTTAATGAGTAGATGGTCTACATGTTTCACACGTTGCTGTGTGTACGTTCTACGAATTATTAAAGGGCTGCACGGTTCGAACCGATAAAAATAGTTTATTTAACAAGCGCAAGAAATTGGAGATAAAAGATGCACGTACGCAGAGTTTCACCTACCACGTTGCTTTCAAATTTGTGTTATTTATTTCGTAACTTCTTCAAAACTAATACCTTCGCCGATTGTCCCATAAAATTAATTAAACATTTATTTAAGGGACCGTTCTCCGCGATTGCATGGCCATATCCGCGATTAACGTAAACGATGTATCCAACTTGTAATTTATGTGTGCACCGCAATCGCCGCTGCACGAAATATTTGAAATGTTTCAGGGTTGCCGCGCCATTCTACCCTCATCCTCTGTTTTTCGTGCGCGGTTTCTCCTGTCGAGGATCTACCCCGGCATAGAAACTTCCGCATTAATTCCTTGTATGTAACGAAGCCGGATAAACACCCGGAAATTGCTTCCGTAACATAAATTTCTTGGCCCCCGCTATCTTCTTATCGAACAACTCCGTCCGTTGCCATATTTGACCACGGACCATTTACTTTTCAGTTAACAATGCTACTTTCATGAAATGATCTCTGAAATGTTATGTTGATCAATTACTATCTCACTTTTTTACATTTTCCTCGATTCTTACCGAACTGTAGAAGTAAACAGTGGATAAAAGTGAATCTGAAAAGAATATTATTAGAAAAAACTTATTCTAGTTATTACTTGTATCAATCTGCTCGGTACTCAAATATTCTTGCACAATCACTCAACCGGATTATTCTCGTCATGGTTTTGTGTACTGCGGTGACTGGTAATTGAACAGTAGGGACCGAAATTTAGGTTAAATATATAACGTGCAAATAATGATTTTCCGTACCATAACTTCAATGTACAATCTGGACCAATAATTCATGAACTATTTTACGTAAATTCATGCGTTTACAGAGAAACATGTTTGATCAAGTATTTTGGATACGGTTGAAATTATAGATAAATATTTTTTATTCCAGTAGTCTCTTAAACTATTCGACAATATTCATATTAAACGAACTCCACTTGTGTGTTTTCTAGATTCGTATAAATTATATACATGTCTAGGAATGCGAATTTTTATGTAAAATAAATGTGGGAAATCAACAGAAATGTCCTTCTTCATTTAATGATTTTAATATGCTGAAACTAATACGTTGATATACTTAAGTCTTTTTCTTACCGTTTCAAATATCGCCCATTAATTTTTCTCATAAATATATAAAATCCGTTACGTCTAATGAAAACGTCTTTATAATATCGTTTAACAGAAAATACGGTCATTCAATTATGCTGGGTTTAGTCTGTTCAAAGTGAGCGAATTTTCATGGTGTGTTTAATAAACACACTATACACCGTTCTGCTTTATTGTGTATAATACAAAACAGCTTAATAAATTCATTTCCTCGAATATTCGCTGTCAGCATAGTAAACCACTTGGAATAACCGATACTTATCGGTATAAACGGTCGCGTCATTGAATTAGTCCCAAAAGAGTTTCCGGGACACCGCAAAAATATCATCAATTATTCATGGGGCAATTTTCCGAATTGCATGACGGAAATTACGAGTAGCCAAGGGAGATGCGACGCCACGCGACGCGCGGTGAAAACCGCGAGGTTTTATTTATAACCGCTTTTCAGCAGTTAATTCGCGGCCGCGCGTGCTTGTCTGTCCAGTGTGCTCTACCCCTGTGAACCCCCATTCAACCCTCCCTTTCAGCCTGGTTCTCATTGAATCTAGCTCGTGCTTTATTTCGGTGAGATAGTGGAGCCGCTGGGCGCGGCGCGGCGCGGCGCGTTCACGCCGCGTCTACCTACGCAGACATTACCGGGAAAAACGGGTCCTCCGTGTAATTTATGCCGCCATCTGCAATGGTTATCGGCACCCCTTCCCTTCGCTTTTGTGTTACACCGTACCAAATTTTCGATAATAGAACGCGCACGATTCTCAGGTGCGCGCCGCACTTTGCGCAACTCAGCGTCGCACAGTGACTATATTCGATCCGAGAAACTGGAAAATAATCATTTTCAGAAATATCCCGAAATGAAAAAAAAATATCATAATTGATCGAAAATTTGTGTCATAATGTGGTACAATACGGTAATTCTATACACGTAGAAGAGAAAATAAGTGAATCAACTGTAAGAAAATTACCATAATAGTTGGTATGTAGCAGCAATTTCGGTATTGGTGTACGATTAGTATTTTATACACAATGCACAAGCGTACTGTATGTAGCGTATAAACCACTCTATGGACAGAAACAACGGATTATTGATTCTCCTAGTTGAGACGTTTGAGTCCGTAATAAATATTGACATTTGGCAACTGTATGGCTGTCGGTGTGCAAACAGGTTACAAGTTCGAGATAATCCCGTGTCTGTTGTAGAGCACGTCACTGTTTGTGCCTCTATCGAGCGGGCTAATGCTCTGTAACAAGCGGATTATTAATTTTTAACAATTCCAGAACAAAGTCTTGTACCTCGCTTGTATTTGACGCGTACAATTATGTAACGTGCAATAAGCAACACTTATTACAGTGGAAATGTTTAAGCATGAAGATTTCACAATTTTTTCCGAAATTCCTGAAAAACCGAGGCAGAGAAGCTACACCGTGACGTTTGGCGGTGGGCGAATCGAAGTTCGCAGGCGTCGTCTACCGGTTATCGGAACACAGAATTACTGTCGGACAGTATAATTGCAGACAGAGCTCCCCCCCCCCCACCCTCCTTCGTGTGTTGCTCGTTTACTCGAAATTTACTCCGGCGACCCTTTATCTCCGGCGCAGCCGTCTCGAGACATTGTGCCCCGTTATTTTCTCGAGGGTCGTGCGCATTCGTGGCAACGTATCCAACTACGTAAGCCGGAACAAAGGGCCAAGCCAAGAGGTTCACGCAGCATAGAAAGAACCCGCTCGAATTGCTCCGAAGGACAAACAGTCGACGAAAACGGCAAGCTTTGTCTCGGGATCTCCGTCGGCGGCTAGCTTGCAGTTACTTCCTTCCTTTCACCGTTGCTGATTACATGCCTACCAAGGGAACCAACAAGGTGGCGGTCCACTAAGATTAATCTTAGGCGAACCTCCGTTACCCCCGAGAGCTTGCATCGGCTGCATTCACCGTCGCCCGCTACCCTGTTTCTTTCTTCCGCGAGAACCCGCGGGATGCAGATCCGCTGAACTCGCATATATACACGGAAGTCGTAAAACGAACGCGGGATAGATCGGTAACGGTGTTCATCTCGCGAGATATATCCTACGGACAATAGATTGGGTGTCGAGGTTGCAGTTGTTTTACGAGTTCAGTGATACACAATACGACGGTAACGCAGCTTCCGCGTAAGTGAAACTGCGAAACGGTTTCCGACGCTGGCGTTGCCTTTATTTAACGGAAACTCCGCTCTTTTTTGTAACCGTACAACTGCAACATAGTTGTCAACGACCATTGCCTCGCCGAAAATACCGGTTCTCGTTCGATCACCGAAGTTAAACGGCGTAGGGCGGGGGACGCAGTAGGATGGGTGACCGCTCGGTAAAAAGCCGGGAAGTGGCCCTCTGGGTGCGTTTCACGTGTTGTTGGCAAAATAGGTGGTTCGGAACCCACCTTAACACTTTGACTGCCAAACTAGAAACCTAAAAAATTCCATCAAATCAATGTAGGTTATTTAATGAAATAAAAATTGAAAAAAATTATATGTATGACATGGAGTAGTCCTCCAACTTTCTGGCATTTTACAGATCCTAATAAAATTTGGTACGATTAATATATTAGCGTAAAAATTCATTTTAAAACTTGGACAAATAGTTCCGTCACCCACATATGGGTGACATGGCAGTCAACGTGTTAATAAAAAGTAGGTCTCGCTTGAAATTAGGCGATAGTTGAGGATTGGTAAAGGGAGAGGTGGTGGAATGGATTTGAAACCCTGAGGCGACCAAATATCATTACATACAACCGCAACATAGTTTTTCAAACGCGTAATTATTGCGCATCAGATTTTTTCAGGCACTTTTATCGCATCTCCGGCGACTATATTTCGCCTCTGTCGCGCGCTATAAACCGCCAGAGCGCACGTGCGAGATCAGCAACGCGAAACTGCGAAATTCACACGAGTGAAACAACAATGTCGCGAACGTTTGCTGTTAAAGCGCGCGTGCCCGGTCAGAGGTTAAGGACACGACACGCACAATTTTCATCGTCGAAAGTTTTAATAACGTGGTTCGTTATACCTTCGCGAACTGCCGCGAATGTTAAACGATCGCTGGTAGTAACGATGCTATCCATTGTTACAGCACGATATCGCGGAACATAGTTTTCACGGCAGACATGACCGGGGCGAAAGAAGGTAAAGTCGAGGGACAGCGGTATGAGGCACGAAAAAGAAGCCAAACCGGCCGTGGATTCCCAGCGGCGCGGCGCGGCGCGGCGGCGAGTGCCAAAACAACAAAGCTATTGTTCATTAATCGCCAGATTTTGAGAGGAGTTTGTAACCATCGTGGTTTCGGAACTTTCTGCAACTCCATTCTCGAATGCGCTCGTTCATTTTTTCTTCTTTCGTGACGTCCCACTACGATTTCGCCGTTCGACGAACAATGCGCAGCTACGGAGGATCGCGAGCTGGCACGAACGTCGCGCGTGCATACGGAAACGCGTTGCCGCGGGCTCGTACGGTGGATGCGTTTTTGTGCGAAGGATGCACATTCCGCGGGAAGATACATAGGTGTGATGCGCGGTGGATCGTCGTTGTGCCGTCAAGGTTTACACGTTCGCAGTTTATTCGGTTGATGAAGCGCGAGCAAGCGCGGAGGGCGTCCACCGAAACCGGCCGAACTGTGCCAATTTCCTCGGCTAGGGTCCAGCACACCGATTTAAAGACAGCTACGAATATTTTGGAAACCAACCAAACTCTACAGCGTTACAGCAGTCCCGCATCGATTGCATCCCTGTGTGTACCGCGTTCTCGCGTATTCTTCGTGCGACACTGCAACCCGTAAATTCAAGCAGAACACGAAAAATTTTTATTTGCTGCAACCCCTTGCTGTATTGTAACGAGTCAGACTCGTGGCGAACACTTGAAGCAGAATTGCGCCTTTCTTAGAGGACGAAAGCAAATTTCACTCTTCTGTAACCAAGCAGGAAAGTAAATCAGGGTGAAGCATATTTTGGTGGTCTGTTATTAGCGGACGCGTAAAGGTCATATGGCGCTAATTCGATGACATTCGCGATAAGGGATGTTCACCCTATCATAAATGTTGCAATGTTTTCTGCAGCCTGTCAGGCTGAAACAAATAATCCGTGGTGGACGTAACAGGGGTGACTAACGATCGTGCGCGGCGTATTTCAATCGAGACAGACGCGACGAATATTCCACAGGAACGAGAAAGACATAAAACACTTCCTTGCAGGAGCTCTCTTTTTGTTGCACGTCCGATGGGACTCCCGGCTGAATCAAGTGAATTACGCGACGACGTTGTTGCCGCGCGCTCATTTTTCCGTGTGTTATTTCATTTCACGCGTTCGTTTAGTCACGCTCGTTTCCATCCGCGAGCTCGTATTGGTGCTCGCGAACACCGGTGGCGCGCCGCGGCGACGTACCCGTGCCAGAATCGACGCGAAAAAACATTATGAGCGGAGCCGGAGGTGATGAGGTGGCGTTGACCGACGCGCCGGGTCTGCGCGATGCTGTCTGCGACTACTTCGGCCTTTTTCTATTAACCCTTCACGGCGTAGCGCTGTCATTTTCCCGGCACTATGCTGCGTTAATAGAGAAAGGCTGAAAGTAATTCAATTTTAAATTATGCGCTGATGATTTGAATTTCTTTTTAAATGACGCGAGTTCCTTCTCCGTTTTTATCGCCACAATTTAATACAGTAAATTATTATTAGGTAGCGGATCATTAATAATAAACAACTAATAAATAAAATAAATAACTGCAGCGAAATAGAAATAAATTTTTGTTTCTAAATACATTTAATAGATTGAAAATAGTATAACAATATTTTTGGAATCTTCGAATGTTTTTACTGGTTCAAATTACACCTAAACGCATAAAATCCGCTGTCCAATGTTTATAACAAATGGTGGGCGGCACAGTTTGATAAAATAATGAATAATTTTCCACAATTTTCTTATTGACAATTGTTCGAGTATCAATCAGTTACATTGTACAGAATCAATGATCTCAGAATCGTATTAATACACAGAGATTTCCAAGTATCCCATTCGATACTTTGTTTCAAGAGCCGGACTGTGGGGTCTAGCCCAAGCAGTCTAGAGATACGAGGGGACTCTAATTTCCTTTCGGGGTTTCAGAGGTATTCCATTCGAGATCGGTCGCAGCTGAGAATTCTTTGAGTAAAGAACTGCCTTCTGCGCCGTGTAACAAAAAACAGTTTTATTTCAAAAGTACCAGTGTGCATTCTCTTAACACCCGTATCCAATAACAATATTCGTACATTGCGTGAAAATGTACAAAACGTATTATGTGCACACGGGCCTGCTTAATTCCACTGCGGTGAATTCGCTTTAAGCGTACTTATCAGAATTACCTTCTTCGAAAAATATTTTCAATCTATTTCTCGCACGATGTGAACGGCACAATAATAATTCCATTGTGAGAAAAGCTCCTTTTTGTCGGATCCCGTCGTAACGAACCGTACATCCAATTCGGTCGCTCCGCTGTAACAATATTCTGTCTCGTTTCTTGATATTTTATTTGAAATTCCCCGCACAAAGTAATCGTTTCAACCGCTGCACCGATTCCGCTGGCGTCTCCTCGGTTCAGGCGCAACACAGGCATTTTTATTGCACCTTGGTAATTCGGCCGAGTATTCCGGGGAAATGGAGGAAGCGTCTATGAATTCTCCAATAAATGTTTACGCCTATGATAGGAGTGCTTAGAAAGAGTCGCTTGGTAGGTAATGCTAATATGTCAAATAAAGTACTCGTGTCCCATTGTTGTAAAAAATTTGTCGCACGAAGATCCGCGGTTTACTAAGTATGCACATGACTTTCGGATGTATCGCGAGTGATTACACATTATAATGACAATGATGATCTCTTCGGTTTTGCCCAGAATATACCCATAATCGTTGCACCTCGGTAATCGAAAGCGCTTTCCAGGAGTCGATGAAACCTTTAGCGAGGACTCGAGTGTGCCAAAATCCGATTGCAGCTTTCGCAGTTGTGGACGGTAAACACTGCTCGCCCTGACAGCTACGCTTTCGTGTCTGTGTCTTACGGTGCATAAACGACGAACTCTGCCCGAGTCGAAATAGGTATTGCCGGGTATGCTGTCGAGCGTAATCATCAATTTACATATTCAGAGGGATCCAGCCTCCGATCCGTTAATAAATTAACGATATATCGAAGTTCCGCGGATACTAAGTTCGATATTTACCCTTATACCGAATTTCCAACGAATACCGGCCGACCCTATTAATTGCCGGCGGTGATATATTTCGATCCTCGATAAACGCTCGATCGAGAGCGAGCTCATAAAAGATGGCTTATTGACGCGGAGAGCGCATACAGATTACACGATAAATTGCCGCCGCATAACCGCTCCCCACCCCCTCCCGCGAATTCATAATTGGCACACTTAATGTGTTTATATGTTTACGTCATATTTATAAGTAGCGGCACGCTGGTAAATTAAACCGGGCAAGCACGATTACATGAAAATATTGTTTCGTTTCGCGGCTGCCGTACGCGACATCGCCGCGTTTTATGTTATCCGGGTCACGCTTTCAATGTAAAACACAGCCGTAAATATTACTTCGAGTGCTTGCATACGCGCCATGAACTTTACTTACACGTTCCCCCGCATTGGAGGCCGGAGCATTGTTGGAAACGTTCCGGGCGGCGGAACGTATTTTTATACCGCGAAACGGAACAATGTTTTACTGAAAGTTAAAGCATCTCACCGGGTCTGCTTAATTCAACTATTCCAGTACGCAATTGCGCGAACGCTTTCTTTGTTTATACGAATCGCCAGCCATTGTTGTCTTCGTCCAAGTTCCCTGTGTTCCAAGCGATTTTTGAATTGCATATTTTGTATGTTTTATGTCTATACAGGGTGAATTCGATAAAGTAGGACACCTAAATATCTCCGTTACTTTTCGTTGTACAAAAAAACTTCGTAGGACAGAGTTACACTGTCTGAAGGGCCACATATAACGGTGTAAGGGAAAAAAAAATTTCAAAGTCATTTTTATGAGATTTCAAGGTTATCGATGTTTTTTTTAATTGGAATGATATATTTTCGTTAACGTAATGTTGTAGCTGACAAAATAACGAATTCATGCATGTAACACAATATGACCTTCAAATGACCTTCAACCCAGAAAAATGGTATAAATAAAAATCAACGTTTAAGATTCATTTGATGTATTTCTGTTACGCTGTTGATGTTTTCAGTTATGCCTAGGTACTTTAAAGTTATGGACGTGTTATTTATTTGACATAAAATTTCATAAGAAACTGATAATGAACAGTGATATACGTAGTTTTAAAGGATGGTGCACAAAGTGCTCCGCGCGCCCAGTTATGTAACAAAAATAGGCGCGCCCACTTAAGGGTTAATGAAACTTTCTGTGGCCAGTGGCAAAATAAACAGATACGTGTCCTAAAATAATTTCCTTGTAAAAGGCATATTTATTATATTAAATCAGGTTCTAAATATTTTTAAATCGACGAAGCAACGAACGAAACTTAAGACGCATTCTATGTGTGTCTCGCTGTGCGGGTAATTAGTTAGTTAGTTATGTAGGTTTCCATGTAGCGTATTACACAATGTCGTTATTACTCCGAGCTGCTGTGCTTTCTTGTATCGCATGGTCTAATTGGTGTTGAAGATAGTTAGACGTCAAGATAAGAAACTTTAATTGGACCGCCTCCAGAGGGTTCTGATTATGAACCGATGTAAACGAATACGTGCACGGTGTCCTATTTCTACCATACAAGTTCCCCATTGTCGATGTCTTGCGAATAGTTTCTGTTCGAAAGGTGTATCTCTGATAGGCTGATACCGGCAGGAAACTGCCAATGACTGGAATCACCGCGGAACTACAAAACAAATTTTTCGTCAAAACAGATAGATTGACAATATATTGTTGTGCAGCTTTGGAACCAGCGGCTATTGTTATGCGAAAATTTCTATTCCGCGACGAAAGCAAGCATGCTTCAGAAAGGATCGTCGTACATACATACACGATAAGCTTTCACAAATGAAATTCTCCCTCACTGTATTCCCATTTTCTTTATTAAAAATTCAAAGTGAACGCAGGTAACATACACATATTACGTAGCTAAATCATGCGCCGCTCCATCAGACTGTTATGAAATCTAATAAAGTTGTAAATAAATATCGTCGTCACGTCAACCATCATTCTTACTTGAAGTGTTCGGAACAGATTTAAACCCTTCTCGCAACAAAATGGCGCACGCAAGACCTTTCAGTGTTCCTGAAAACAAGCAAGAGCCTACACGAGGTTACTTGATTCTCACAAATCAGTTACATATTTTTTACGGTAGGGGACAATGTTCAGTGCAATTTAGTTTAATATTGCATCGAACTGCTTAAGTTTTTTTTCGAGATGTTAGACGAATTAATTTATTAAGTGTACAAAAATTGATGAAAAATTAATCAAGAATTTTCATTTAAATTCCCCCCAAAAAATTCAAGTTGTTTGGTCCAATTTGAAAAAATTTATTCGTTCTTAAAGTTTGTCTAATGAATATTGTCCCCGACTATAGATTCAGTCCCTACAACTTGAAGTTATCGTACGCGGAGGTGCTGCAATGTAAGATAATATAGTACGCCGTACCTCGAATAAATCACATTGTACATATATATTCTACTTTTTCAGTAACACACAGATGAGCAAGCATGTACTACAATGACGTCTAGAAACTCACAATACACATACACACGCGTAGAACCCTGTGGACTCAGCGCCTTTGAGGCTTATGAAAAGTATACGAAGGAAATGGAAGCACCAAGAACGCAAGCATCCGTGTTGGATTAAGTTAGAGGTGGCAGACATCATAAAAGAACTAACTCGACAAACGACGTGGTTACGTGAAAAAGTAAAAGGCTTCAGGCAAGAGTTACTCTAAAACCAATACGGAACTTTCGTCGAGGTGTGTTTCTCGAAAGAAAGATATACATACGTTCCGCCAATAATTTAAAGAACGACCAAAAGTAAAATAAAATTTTATAATTTTTCATAATCATCTATCGACAAATTACACCAATAACAGCCAAATGCCATCTGCGCGGATGTCGAAACATTTGCAAACGATCTATGACTTTCAATGTACCAAGGTTTCCGCTGTTATTAAAACGAAATCGTACCGGTAGTATAAAATGAAATACAAAAAGCAGAAAAAAAATCACATCGTTTGAAGTGCAATGAAAAGCGCACCGAGAACAGTTTGAAATGGTATCTTTCGCGGCGTGGCAGCAGGTAGTTCTTCCCCAATATTGATTTGTTCCTCAATATCCCGCTTCAACAAATTTCCTCGTAGCGTTCTATCATCTTGTCGGTCGTGTTCCTCTACGGCTTTCATCAACTTTGAAATCGTGTCACCGACATCGAGATCCACTTTTTATTTGCCCGTCTAGCTGGGTCTCCTGTCATTTACGCCGGTACTTCTAATTAATCAGGAGACACTTTACCTACTTCTTCTCAGCGTGGCAGCCCAGCCCGGCACTATTCCACTTTGATTCCGTTATGTTTCTGCGTACCGGCGTGTCGTATAATCCGCACTTGAATTGCGCCCGTTGCCGCGCGCATACGAGCCTGCCTCCCCCCATGTAATTACTAGTTATACCTCGAAGGCGGATACTCGTTTCGAGACTGGGCTCCAGGAATTTCCATTTTCATTACACGTAAATGAATTCCGGCCAATAATTGCTGCCCCCTCCCTCCAACGTTCGCCTCCTATATCAATGCCAAAAACTGTATTCTAAAACTGGGGTCCGATACGACCGGCCGCCGCGGAAATTGAATTCGGAATCGTTTCTACGTATGTGTGTGTCTGTGTGTGTACTGTTCTGCTCGCGCGTACTCTTAATTCACTGCACATCGACGAAGTGGTTTGCGAACTTGCAAGCGTTTAATTCATTTCACTTCGCGGCCAGCCACCGTCTACAACACCGCCGCCGCGACGCGCCGCGCCGTTGCGAATCGGTTTTTGTTCCATTATTTCGAGTTATTAATCGGGTTTCGCCCGAAAACAAAAATCCCGCAAGATATTTGAAAACAGATTATCAGACACGATGATTATCGTGGGAAGCGTTAGGGATACGTAACAATTTCTCGTGGACGCTAAACGGTGAAACAGTTTTATATGTGTACACAGAAGCGAACTTTTCGTTGTGCACGCTCTTAATTTAAGCGTAACTTCCTTAGAAGTTGTTTGATGGCCAGTGAAAGACAAATTTAACGGGCTATGAAATGTTAACTTAGCCTTGAATGGTTTATCAGATGCGAGGAGAAGTTTGTAAATACAATATCCTAGCCTTATTTAATGGCCATTAAAGTAACTACTTTATCTTTGGTAGTTTTCAGAATGACAAAGTGCATGTACGAATCGCAAATTGCGCTTTTTAAGAAATACTGCAACATAACACAAAATTAAAAACTGTTTTAAGAGACTGTATATCTATATTTCGTGGAATTAACGTACGGTGCAAAGAAATATTTGGAAAGATTGTACACTCGTTGTTGCAGAAGGTACATATGTATGGAATATTTTTAAATAACTTTTTCAAATCCATATTCTGATAATAACGTTTCATGTGTGAGGTATTGATCTGCATGCTGCGGCTGGTTTTCCTTTTGTTAGTCTATCCGTCCAGCAGCTGTCAGCTTAGTGAGTTATCTGTTATCCTGAAAATGAACCGGCAGCGAAACATATTTTGGTAATTTATTAATTTCAATTGCAAACCGGCGGAAAATCAGGACATATAAATTCGTGTGTTTGAAATGAAAGAGGATGCATCGCATCGCGTCAGGCCGCGGGACGGTCTGATAAATTGAATGCGGCCGTTGCACGACCGGGAAAGTCAAATTAACAATTTTACAAATTCGCCGTATCGTGGAAATAATTATTTGTCCGGAAATATTGCGTTCGATTCTCTGTTTACTCGGGCCGTGTGTTACACAAAAAATTACAGAAACCTTGTAAAGATAATGGGAAAACGGAAAAACGCGGCGGCACATAGGCAGGAGCGGGCGTGCAATTTGCCTTTGCGCCACATCAATTAAAATGAATTTTTCTTATTTTCAGGGAAAATAATTGCTTTCATGACAGACAGGAATTTTCAGGAATTCGAATCCAACGAAACACCGAGACCTGTCCGAAATGGGGAGAGTCGGGATCGCGATCCGCGATAATTAAAAGTTTACGATAATTGAACAGTGTAAACCGTTGTAATTAAAGTGCCTGGGACGTGGGGGGCGTTTAAAATTTCATGAATATTGGCTGACGCAACAAGAATCCCATCGTTGACGCGGCCACGATGGGACTGGCAACACGATTCCTTCTGAGAATTCGCGCAACGCCTCGTTAACAGCCGGGCACGTCTGGCGACGCAGCCATTAACGATTAAAATTTTCAGCGACGAAGTAAGTACGCGCGCTGGAATTCTGGGCATTTACACGCGATGAAGTTAGCTTTTAGCTGGGAACTGAATTCGCGGGCTTCTGATGGAATTGCAATTCGCAAAAAAGGGTCAGAAATTCGGCTAGCTGAATTTACAGTGGGATATTAGCAAGAACGCATGGAAGCTATACATAAATTACTGAAGGAAACTGAATTTTGCAACAATATGTGACCACCGTATACTTGAGGAAAATTATTTTGCAAGTGTTTTTTAGTCTTACCCCCCAGAATTGTGACAAGTGTTTTGAGAAAATGATTTGAAAAAAATTTCAGGCCGATTGAATCATGGCAGCCCAACGCTGAACGCGTCAAAGTTGAAAATATTGAATTTTTTAAGTCACAGAAAACAAAATTTTCAAATTTTCAAATTTTCAAACTTTCAAATTTTCAAATTTTCAAATTTTCAAACTTTCAAATTTTCAAATTTTCATATTTTCAAACTTTCAAATTTTTAAACTTTCAAATTTTTACATTCTCACCTTTGTACTTTCGGCGCGGTCGACGCAGTCACAGAAAAATAGTTTCTCTTCGCGATCTCTGTCCTTGCTCAGACCTTGCGATGGGACTTAGATCGCGACTTTACTGTATGGAGAAAGTGTAGCAGCCAGGTGTATGTTTACGGCAAAGCTGATAGACGGATCGGCAATCCTTGATCTCGCCACTGTAATAGGTGTCCCTTAGCGATCTGCGGATATAGAAACGCGGTTTCTATTATCCGGTCGCGACGACATCTTTGCCCCGAAGGCGGCGTCATTCGGAAATTGGACGATATATCTCCGTGACAAAAAAGTTCTTCTCGATGTACCTGCTGCACCGAGATTTTTCCAGGAAGCTGCTTACCACCGTTACGTTTGATTTATCGCGGATGTGTGCTTTGCGGCATCCTACCTCCAGCCGAGCATCCGGAATTAAGTATCCTGTAATAACTTATGCGGCGAGTCGTAAAATATTTATTGAGACATTCGTAGGACTCGATTAATTGCTGAAATATGGCGTTCTGCTGTTTGTGGACGATACAATTTTGTTTCTTTGTCTTTAAACAATATGTGCAAACTCTTATACGGGTCTCTGTCAGATCGATATATTTCATATCCCATCGAGCAATTGCGTTATTTTATTCATAAAACAAACACACTTTTCTGGAGTCGGTGCGCTCGATAATTTAACACGTTACGAATCAGACGACTGTGGTCAGGTATTTGTTTACGGGTAATATATGTATATATTGCGTTTTATAAAATTTTGATTTATCTCTGCGCAGATCGTGGTTAAACAAATAAATACGTAGTAAGTCTTCCCATAAATATTTCGCTTTGTTGCAGCGTTCATGGTTCGTTTAATATTTGCCATGCGTATTTATTTTCGCGAAAGGGGGGAAGATCATTTATCGAAATACTGGGGTGAACAGGATTATATTTGTACAGTAATTGAATAATTAAATAATGTAGGGAATCGTGATTGATGTTTGCATCGTACGATTATACATGTAAGTATAATGAATTGTATAATTATTTCACGAATGTTAATCATTTATTTCGCATATTGCACGCTGTACTACTCAAAAAATGTCCTAGTTTGTGAGAAGAAACGTGAAAAGATTCGAGAGTTCACAAGTATTGTACAATAACTTTACTGCCAAATATTGAGTTTTCGATGCGAGTTTCCCAAAAACTTTCGTCCAATAATGATTGAAATTAAGGTATTCTCAGAACGAAAATTTGATCGCTATATTCAAGTTATTTCGTACCTGTCTTACATGTAGCCATTTCGTTGTTTGCTCTGCTTTCGCAGTTTTCGTTTGCCCAGCCAGCCGGCCGCTATACTCTTCGTCGTTGCTGCCCCGTTTTGTTGCTTATCCAATCCTACAGGATAACCGCGCGGAGGCGGCGGTAAGTGTGCTCCGTTTTAAAACGAGGCGGAAAACATCTTCGCATGCGGATTTTATTTATTTTGTCATTCGAGCGAGCATAACGCCGGAACGGAAAAATGGAGGTTTACGTGGAACGCGTAAAATTGAAATCCGTGCAACCTCCTTATTTGTCGAAACAGCATTTTTACTTTCATTCAAAAGCTGAGCAGCAGCTCGAACAAGGAAGCTAACTCGAAACTTTAATACCTAATTATTTCGCGGATTCCAACAGAGCGTGTAGTGGTAATTAAAATTATTTTATTTTATTATAACGTAGATTCGATTAGAAATATTATTATACAGGGCGGTTCAAAATGACTTGATATTTTAAATTGTGCGCCATATTTTTTTGTAGCGGACATGGAGTACTAATCTTTGACAATTGACATCAAAAAGTATTGCGGTTTACTCATGGAGAATTACAAGCTCGAGCAACGCATAGAAATTGTCAAAATTTATTATTTTTTATTGCAAACGAAGTTTCATGGTCACCGAGATTATTTAAAATTATTAAATTATTAAATTATTAAAATTATTTTCCAAGTTACACGTTTTCCGGGGGTAATTATAGACTGTCCTGCAAATAACATAATTGCTTCGTTAGAATTGAGAAAAAACGTTGGCAGTTTCCGGTTGCCGCATATCAAAAGTGTCCCCCGAAATAACAAAAACCGAAATTACATTCTTTCCAGACTCAATAAATCTTCGAATGTTTTGCCCCACACGCTAAGATCTGCTCTCATACCTTCGACCAAATCATAATTCCAGGGCAAGACAGCAGAACATAGCGCTCGGGGTCCGCTATCTACAGACATTTTTCTCTTGCCCAGTGACTGTTTCTCCCATCATGCATTATTCTCTTTCGTTTTTCCACCCCCTTACTCTCTGCTTGCTTATTCCTCTGTTTATCTGTTCCCGTTGCAGCCTCCACTTCATTCCCGCGTCCGCTACTTTTTCAGCCCTGTGTTTTCTGCTTCCGCCGTTTCGACTCGCGACGCGACGGTCAAGGGTCAGAGGAAAACCGTCTGCGACTTATGACCGGCATCCTAACTCCTGCACGCTCTCTTCGCAGTTGGATTTGCCACTTTTCTTCGTAAAAACTCGATTATTCGAAAACGGAGTGGATACTTGACTTTATGCTTCCGTTGTGCTCGTCTTGCCGAATGTAATACAATAGAATCACCGTTATGCGAACAAATTGCAGAACAAAAGTTTCACCATTGATTACGAAACTAGAGACTTCTAGCTACAAAATCAATCGAAATTTATTTCCACTGTTATTATTATCGACATTATCACGGTTTAAATACATTTGTTCAATAAAAATCGAATTTCTCGATGCTCGCCGCCTACTATCTACGGTTGCAACCTTCGATCTTCCAACATCGTTCACTCGGTTCCGGCAAATCGATCGACGATCCAGTCCATCGGCGACTGCAGGAACGAGGGAGGCAGCCCTCCGTAGTATCGGGCGCGGTCTCATTTCGACGGTGTCGTCGTCGTCGTCTACTTCGAAGTAAGTCGCTCCTGGAAACGAGTCTCGGAGGTTTGCGAGGACGGTGGCTGGCCTGGGCGGAAGGTCGGGCGATAAATTTCTTCGAATTGTGACGCCCGCCCCCCTACTTCCACGGCGCCATTGTGGAAAAGAACAGATAGAAGACCGTTTCCGCGGTAGGCCGTTCTGGCAGCCACGGTAGTTGCGAGCTTGTGTGCACCGCGATAAAACAGTTCCTCCCAGAGGTGAACGCCGGGTTCACCGGCAGAATTATTGTTCTAGGTCAATGAAGTGTCGCCTAGGTGGTATCAGCTGTTTTGACAGTTCGCTCGCGCTGTCTCCCCGGTATACATATATATGTGTGTATATATATTCCAAGCCATGCTCGGAAATTAATTGAACGGCTCCTTAAGTGGTTTAACTTGGACCGCTTGATGAATGGAATATTTGCTTTTGCTAGTAGAATTTAAACGACGCGGCGCGGGCGCGGGCGCGGCGGTATCGTGGAATTGCTCGATGGTATGTGCCCGGGACTGGCTCGTTTCGTTAAATGGGTATTGTGCGCCGTTTCCTTAGGTATTGGTTGTCAGGGGATGTTCAACTTCACGGAACAACGTGTCGTTTCGGTTAACCAGTTTATTGGTACTGTCGGGGTAAAATGTATAAACATGCTCTGTTTGTAAGTGGTCGATCCGAATGCGGTTAGCAGATATACGTATGATTATTGTTGTAAACAATATATCCTTTATATTTCATCCTTCATGTTTGTTCCATTTTTATTAAGGGAAATTGCGCGCTCAAACGAGAGTGTGGTCGCACACTCGCACATTGGTAGATCCGCATATACGTATACGCAAATGCAAGGGTCAAAATCCAGAGAAACTGACGCTTGAATATCGCAGCGAGGAGTTCAGAGGTCGTCAATTGTGTTTCCTAAAAGTCTATGTTCGTTTGGTCTCCAAAATATTCGACAGCAGACTGGCTATCACGAGGCATCCGAAGCAAGCGTGACGTCACAAGATGGCGGCCGCTGACAGATTTTCCCAAATATCGAGAGATTTAGCGTTCGTATCGAAAAAATAATACCACTCCGACATGGCCAGGACATGTGCAAAGACGGTGGCGTGTATTTTTAGTTGATTATCTACTTATTTAACACGAAAAGTCTCTGGATTTGAAAACACCACCTCGCAGTTCAGACATTTTTCACTACTTGCGCCACTGTCTCTTTTCCAGCAGAAACTGCACATAAGGTCGGTAATTAAAGAAATCTGTAGATCGTCCATGCAAACTTTAAATTTATTTATCAGAAACTTGAAACTTGAAAATCGATAAGAAAATTAGACTCGCATTACCTGTCGGTCGAAAATCTTACTAATCAGCTTCGTCTAATGGTCGTTCGGCACGACTATAGGATAGCGTGACGATCAACTCCGTCAAGGTCAAATCCAGTTGGTCTCTCATAATTCTTGGTATTTGCATAATTTTCATTAAAATCCTCTGTCTACCGATCAACGAAACAATCGATAACAGTATGCACTTATTGAAATGAATCGCGCAAACATTCCAAGTGACCACCACTGAATGAATAAACCATCGCTGGTTAGTGTCCGACCACAGTGCGGAAAGCAATTTGTGTAGACCGGAGGAATTGTTCCCAGTTAGTAACGGACAGCAACAGTTCTCGCTTTGTTTTTGACGGGCATTTAATCGACAAACACGCCAGGAGATATCGACAACCGTGATCGTTCGTATCAACAACGGAACGATCGTCGCGTCGTGTCGCGTCGCATCGAAGGTCGTTGGTTTTCGGTGAACGATCGTAAGACGATAGAAACGGCGCGACGGAATGTTTCAAGCAATGATTGAGTCACTCTCAGTTACTTACCTGGGCAGTAATGGCGTGTTTTACGAGCGGTAAACGACCCCGGTAATTATTATCAGCAGAGCGAACGCAATTCCGATGCAGGATCAGGAGATGATAAAGCCAACGAGGCTCTTCGGACTTTGAAGCTTTTGCTTTTCTCCGTGACTACATTCTTCGGCATCGTCCATTCTGTTAATAAACTGACCCTTTACCTTCATCCTCTCGCACGTTCCGGTGCTTCAGAGTGCGCTACTATTTTCCCACGATACCTCTTGGTTCTCTTCACAGCGTTCTTTCAGCAGACGAAGTAAAACGGAGAGAAGTCCCGGCATTATCAGCCTGCAACCCACGCACAATGAGCTATTTTTATTCGAGGACTGTGGTCTTCTAACTGCAATCCCTTCAGAGAGACAAATTTTAAATTTCAAAGAGTTTTAGATAAAAAAGAACAAATAAATAATTCGTTCATCGATCAGTCACAATTAAATCGTTAAAATTAGTACGTATTCATATTTTCAAGCGAACAAATTTATATTACAATGCAATATTTATTCTTTACGATCTTCAATCACACACAGAAAATAATCACATGTCCTGTTGTAAATTAAACAATCTTCACCAACAACAAACTGTTCGCATTGATGTTGAACAAAGTTTTGTGTACGACACAGTCCAATGATCTCTGACAACAATTTCAATTTTCTTGCCGGAATAGCAAACATGGTATGCGTCATTTTACTGAATCTCCCGAAGGATAGGGTGTCTCTAACTTTCTTCATCGAAAGGGATTTCTAGTTGAAACGAGGAAGAGTACGATCCAATCTCTATTGGAACGAAATTCCACGGTTTGGAACAAAGGACAATCGCGCCGCTGCAATATGTTGGCGATTGTGAGCCACCGTTGAAATGAAATCAGAACTATGTATGTACGTACCATGCAAGAACCACAGTTGGCACGCTCCTGTGTTTGTGTTCTGCAACTTTTTCTAGGCGTTCGGTTTTTATTGCTTTCACAAGAAGTTACTTTCCGTACGAGACATCAAAAATGGTTCCGGAATTTTTCCATTTTAGCTGGTTTCTTGTATGAACATTCAAGAATGCAGAAATTCGTTCGCCGTTCTGTAGAAATGTCTTTTTACATAATTGAACGTACGAACTGACAGCAAAAAAATTTGTTGAAATTGAATTCAATGAAATTTATTATTAATATTCATCACCTCGTTGTCAGTCACCCAGTTCCGCAATATATCCGCAATATTCTTTAATATTCCTTAATATTCTTTTTATATTCCTTAATATTCTCTTACTTATGAAAAATCTGACTTTCTGCAGTGTTAATAATAATTTCAGATTTTTATATCAAGAATCTAATCGAGTTTCTCAGGAGCGGTAAAAACTGCATTACTCCTCATGATTTTCTTCATCTTACTGTGCTCGTCTCATTAGCATTTTTCATAAACACATAAAATTCACAGCTTTCTTCTCATATTCTTCAATGTTTGTATAAATATTAAACATGTTTCGAGAAACTGCCTTCAATATAGCTGAAATATTAAATATTGAATTAGTATTCTACTTTTCTGTGTGTCTACAAATGCATTTCTCCGATAACAAAAATTAAGAATTGATTGATATTTATGTAGGAACACTTCTTATTATTTTAATGGTAAATTTTCAGCGAAACTTCAACGAAGCATGAACAAAAATTTCGAAATAATTACTGTCTGAAAATGCATGCTACGATTCAACGAACGGTGATTATCATATTTCTCCAAGCTTCCGTGAAAACATCGGACACCTGTAATGCTTCATTTTCTTCGGGACTTAAAGAAAACGGGTATTCCGTCCGACAGGAAGAAAAATTAACTTTTTATCCCCGAGATAACTTGGCCGCTTTTCTGAAAGTTCCACGAAGTCAGTTTCCCATCCGGGGGGGAGGGGTTTGATATATTTTGTATGATACAATCGTTCATTAACGGTACTTTAATTGCCCCGTGATAAATAGTGCGGCGTTACATGCAAGCGTCGTTTTTGTCGAAGCAGGACATAAAAATGCGAGGAAGCTTGACCGCGTTCCAAGGTCCGAGAGACGCTGCCGAGTCGTTAAAAATTTGCATTTCGCGTTTTTTGAGGGCTCCGGGAGAGCGCAATCAAGATGAAGCGGTTTTGGGAAACCGTTGAGCCACTCTAGAGGAAGATAACGAGACGTAGAATATCATATCTAAACCGCTCTTTAAAAAATTCTCTAAATATTCCCTATCCTAGTGAAGGCATGCATTACTGGATTTTTAATGCACTTTTCGCAAATAGCAGTCTCGTGAGTATTTTTACAAGTATCTCTCTATGAGTAATAACATGGTCACGTGCGGAATTTACCTCTTTATGATACATATGAGATAAAATAATATTTTGAATTAAATTGCCAGCTAATTAAACTACAAACAAAAGCTTCCATTCGAAATGAAAAAAGAAATATAAAATGCAAATAAAATGAAATTGTCGCAGCAACCGCGCGGTTCAAAATGCAAATAAAAAGTGGAATGTAACATAACTATCGTTAATGAACAATAACCATTAAAATTGGTATCGGTAAATTAATATTAAACGTACTGATGTTTCACATTTTTTTATTTTGCAGTTATTGAAATCACATAGATATTTCCATTGGAAATCATTGAATGAACATTTTCGTTCAAGCAGACAATTACCGCCGGTAGTTAATGTTAAATGACGGATTACCCAACATCTGATCTGATTTAGTGTCCTCAATCTCCACTGTTTACGTTAATTGCTTGCGCTTTGATTAGGGGAGACCCGATTGAAATTTAGGTCTCAGCCGACTAAAATTAATGCTATTGATACGCATTCACGCGCGATAATGTTAGGAGATGACGGGTCTCCGTTCGGTTCGCACGAGTTCGTCGAGCTGTTTCGTGCGGCGGGTTTTCCACGAAAACGAGACGTTCAAATTGCTCGGTGTAACTCAAACGACCGAGGAATTGAAAAATTAATGAGCCGAGGCTCCGCTGCATCGGTCTAATTAGGCCACGATAATGCGTCGATCGAGTGCCTATACCGATGTTAATTCGATCCCGATTGGAACTGTTTAACTTTTAATTGGAATCCGTCGTAGCGGACAGCAATCTGTATTCTCGATCGAGATTCAACAAGATTATTCGGGCGAAGGGGCAGAGCAGCAGGAAATACGTCCGTCCGTGGGATTAACTTTCCCGGAAGTTTATCAGTTAATGCAGAGAGTCAAGTTACGTGAAATCAACGCGGGACAAATAGCCGTAATACGAAGAACGCCGATGTATCGTTTTCCGACACGATAATTGACACTGAGAGTTCCCCACCGTTCTGTTTACTAAGATGGCTAATTAATTCTTGTATGGACAGCGGGAAGAGTTATTAATTATAGACGTCGGTGCCGTTACCCGCCATATTTCCCGGTGACCCGTCGGCGAATATTTCTTTCGTTCCATTAACGATAAATCAACGCTCTCGTTCGATCAATGAACCGTTCTCGCCGAGAGTAATTCACAGCTAAGCCATCGGAAAGTATTGCGAGTATTTTTGAAGCAAGGGAACCCCTGATGAATGTATAAAAAACGATTTGCAGGAACAAATAAAATATATTTACGAGGTGTTATGTAAGATGCGCTTGTATCGGTGGAAGGCGATGACTGCCTCTTCGGTCGGGTCTCCTTCTTAACCCTTAAGTGGGCGCGCCTATTTTTGTTACATAACTGGGCGCGCGGAGCACTTTGTGCACCATCCTTTAAAACTACGTATATCACAAATTTTATTTCAAATAAATAACACGTCCATAACTTTAAAATACCTAAGGATAACTGAAAACCATATCGGCTAAAATTATACTACATTAAACTACAAACGGAGCACTCAGTGCTACTGCGCGCCCACTTAAGGGTTCAATACTACCTACTCTGTTTACATTAACAGTCCCCTAGACCCTACCGCACACGCACACCCACGCACACGCGTCGCGCAGGCACTCACACCAACTCATTCGTTCACTCCCCACATATAGTTTGTTATAAATTTTTACTAGAATCAGTCGTATCACCAACCACCATATGATCAATTGCATGGCCTGCCCAGTGAATGAACATAATTCGTATTAAACGAAAAAATAACTTTCAGAAATTCTGACTCTCTTCCTCTCTGCCAATACCGGATTAGTCACGTGGCATTGTGACACATGCACGACAGAGGCGAAGCGCGTCACGTGACGGGACCGCAGCAGAAGCGTGACGGAATAGCTTCGTAGAAGGGGAAGGTAGAGTGGACAGGCTCTAAATCTGACGACGCTGGTTCACGCATTAAAGTAGAAATGTAAACGCACAATACATTTGTAAATTTTTCTTTTCTACGAAGAAATTGTTCGAATCAAAGGTTACGAGAACACAGTAAAGTCGCGATCTAGGTCCCATCGCCTGGTCCGAGCAGGGACAGAGATCGCGAAGGGAAAGTACTTTCTTATGACTGAATTTTGAGCAGAAAAATGCCAACAAGTTGATGAAAGTGCCATAAAGAAATAATGAACAAATAAAGAAGTTTCGTAATCGGATTAGCAGTGGTTCACACTACGCTATGCCCTTCAGTGGAAGGGGTAGACGAAGGGACGTGGATCTCCGAGATCGCGACTTTACCGTAACAGGGATTAAAATATGTCGGACAGTGCTATCAGCAGATTCACTTTTTTAATATCGCTAGATCCCGGTATCCAGCTTATGATTGATGCGTCGCAATTATCCGGCGAGGAAGTTCAGCTCGTTGAAGAAGTCCGCCACGACACTGATTGAGTAATTCTCGTTTTATAAACGAGCACAACAAGCCGCGACGACTAACTCCGTCGACACAATATCTTGAGGCTGTCACGTACCACCCGGCGGAATGTACTCGCCGTTTGCACGATTCGTCGCATCGCGCCGCGCCGCGCCGTCGCAAGTTAAAGGACCTTCACGTATGACGTGCGATCCTTCTTCGTCCTGGCGACTCGACGGTAATTCTTCCACGCGCGCGAGACAGATCTCGCGTGAACGGCAAAGAATCAGGTCGGGAAGAAGGAAAACCGATGGGGGTGGAACAGCCCGGGTATTTCGGAGGCTTCGCGAGATGGAACGCCGTGTAATTTGAGTTCATTCTTCCTGCTGTCCAATTCCTTTACTACTACTACCTCCCCTCTACCGCCCCGTTTACATTTTCGGCGTATTCTGTGTGTTTAATTTCGCTCTCTGTCTCACAGTTGCGTGTGGACTGGAAGAACTGAGTACCCGGCCGTTTCTTCCGGAAACTGTTCCGTTCACCTCGGCCGAAAATGCGCTTCGAATTCCGTCTTTGCGCAACGCTTCTGCACGCGCGTCGGTTATTGTAAATTGTTTATTTATCGATGATGCTTAGACTGCTGGGGAGTCGTGCGAGACTTGCTTCGCGGGCTGACATACGCCGTGGGAGCGATCTGTTCAGTGTCGTAGTTGAAGGGATGCATCTCATTAATTTTAAGGAGCTGTTATCTTAATCAGTTTCCATAAAATTTAAAGATTAAAACCTTCGGTTCAGTTTAATAATCACTTATATATACCTTTATTTTAACTAAAAACAGCATAATTATATGTGTTGCTCAACTCCTCTATTAAATCTTTGCAAAAATGCACCAACATTACAAAAATATACATTTACAAAAAAATAATATGCAGTACACAATTCACGATGTATAAATTGTACAATTTTAACAGTTTTTTCTTCTTATTCCGCGATGATGATCAATCCGGCAAATAAGTGGGCGAAAGATCGAGAATTCTTCGAAAATCGAGAGCTTAATCTTCAAATGGTTTTCGCAGCGTGTATGAGAATAAATTTCTCGATTGAAGCGGAAAGCCTGAAATGCTTTTCTGACAGTTCCGTTCTTTTAAATTTCATTCGGCTATTAAAGAAAAATTGTGAATTAAGTATACACGACCACGGAGAATTAAATACTACGGAAGGAGAATCTTTTCGAAGATAGACCGAGTAGAATAGAACTGGAAGGATATAAAGATTGCACGAGGAAGACTTCTTCGGAAGATTGGCCGCGATCCTTTTTTTCCTCGTTTTTCGCTCTCCCGATCGAACCAGTGGGCTGTTTGCCATGATTTTCGGCTCGAGAGGCGGTCCCAGGTTTTCACGAAACGATTCGTTCGTTCGTTCGTTCGCTCGTCCGCATCTTCTACTACGCAAAAGTTGCGCGAAAAAGGAACTCGATAATATTAATGGCATCGGGCTGGAGTGGAATGCAGGAAGACATTTATACGAACGGCGTCGAGCGGAACGGCAGACAATGCCGGGCAATAAACTTGGCGGGGAAAAGGTTTACGGAAAATTGCGCTCCGTAGAAAAACTCGTCTACCAGTGATTTGTTAGCGTATCATGAATTAAGTATTTCACCGAGCTGCGGTCTTTGGTTTCGCAGACGGCGGTGCAAGTTTTCAGAGTGACACTCCGAGCCATAATGAGATCTTTCTCTGATTTATGCGCAAGTGGCAGCAATAATGCAAATGATACAAATAATGATACAAATCGTGTGATATTTCATAGGATTTCCACCCTTTCTACTGAAAATTTAAGGCGTTATTTTTTGTTCGGAAGAGCTAATAACGTTATTTGTTTCAGTAACGCGTGCTACGATTATCTTTTTATTTTAGTTAGTTACTGGTGTTTTATGTTTGCGGTTTGTTCAATTTCTGGCACGCGTTTTATGTGTATAGTATCGGTAAATATTAGCGCCATTCGTTTGTCGAACAAACGCGATCGAAATATTCTTAATTTGATAATAGCCGGAGAACCGTGATGTTTCAAATATCATTTTGTTCTCGATACGATATCCCGAAAGTTAATTTTTTCAGCTGCAGTACAGGTTTTTTCAAAACGAAATTGGAATACTTTTACGACACTCCGACAGCGAATTACGTTTATCATATTTCTCAATATTAGTAGACTTTGAATCCGCTGTACTACTCCATGATGCGCGGGAAGGCATTCGCCAAAGCGAAGAATTTCACGACGACGTTCCACCGAAGCATTATTCATTAGCGATATTCGTAGTATCGACGATTTTTCCAGAAATATCTCGGACTGTTCGACGGAGGACAATGCAAAGGAATCGAACGGTACGCGGCGGAGAGTAATAATTCTTTTCCATGCCCGTTTCAACGGAAATATTCTTCAATATAGCCTGCTGGGACGAAACTTCTCAAGTTTCGTATTCAGTTTTAAATTTCATTGAGCGGCCAAAGTGAGATTAATAGGAAAAGTAATCCCAGGTACGAAGAACGCGCTGGTGGGGCGGGTGAAAGAAAAAATAGCGTGGATTTTGTACACGGTGTGCTGCTGGCCATGAAGCCAAGAGATCGCACGGCTAGCAAGTGACTTCTTATTCGAGCAAATTCATTAAAAGTTTGATTCCGCGCCCGCTTCGGATGTACCCAACGTCGTCGGCCCCCCCGGCCCCCTCTCTTTCAGCCTTGGTCCTTTCCTCCAGCGCGGCGGCCTGTTCTTTTATTCCGTTTAGACGGATAACGACGTCTGACTCATTCCGATCCGACTCTCGTCATTATTCGATAAACTTTTAATTGCCGGCATACATAACGAGCGAACGGATTTAACCGGAAGTAAATACGGACTGCGAGCCACCCGCAATTACGGCGGACATTTATCGGCGCGGCCGTCTACTTGAACCCGTCCTCTCGCCGGGCAGACGTGAATGGTACTCGAAATCGCATTGTACGCGTAACATTAAGTTTCATTCATAATTACGGTGCCGTGTTTCGAGTGGTTAATGGCCGCCATTATTCGCGAAACTTTCGTTTACGCGAACAGCATACGGTTATTTCGTTATACTTTTTCTACGGCGCGCCCCGCGCAGCGCAGACGCCGACCGTAACAATGGAGTGGCCGCGGTTGACTTAATGGTCGCTAACGAGACACATAGACCAGTAATTATAGTTTTCTCTGCCGGCAGTGCCGGCGCGACGGCAGCCGCGGGAAGCTGTAGTCGAGGATTTTCGAATTTATTCTAGGGAGTAACGGTTTTTTAAGCGGTCCAAGTATTTGTTTTGCCGATAATCGCCAGCCGTGGAAATATCGGAGGGAGAGAGCAGTTTATAACCACGTGAAAAGGAGGGTATTTATCGAGTTCGAGTTTCTGTTGTTTAAGAATGCGTGGTTTCGTTTTGAGCTTTTTTGGTCGATCGGGAGTTTATTATATTCTCCGTTGTTTTCTTTATTTTCGTATCAACGATAAAATGAATAAGGCTTACGATCACATTTCTTAATCAAACTGTAAAATGGGAAGGAACTTTTACTCTCCTACATGATGGAGAAGATTTCAGATTAAATAGCGACGTTTATTATTTCTCTTTTTGTCGTGTTAAGTGTGATTTAGTCGAATAATATTCGTACGCATCGGTTTTACCATCTCGAAGAAGCTAAAGTTATCCGAGCTCAATTTGAAAATGTTATTCCGTTTGAAAATGTGTATGGAGATTTTTCTGACTGGCTGCATGCAGTCGAGGAAACGGAAGTCACGTATCAGACCGCCGACGTTCACGGAATCGAATAAACATCGCGATATAGTTCGACCAGCGGACGATTTTTCATCGCCACGGGATAAATATCACCAAGAATTATGTATTTACTCGATCGCTGTGCAATTTGTGCGCACGGACGTATCGAATATCGATATATCGAGGAGAGCGAGCTCGCGCTCGCGCGCGCGCGGCTCATCTCAGCTGAACGGCCGCGAGAAAGCGGATCCGGAAGCTCTACACGGGAACGCTAAAAGTCAAGAGACTTCGTTTGAGCGTTCCTGCCGGCACGTGTTCGGGACGTTGAAGCAGCGAGAAAGAACGTGCCCGTACCTTGCTGCTTTTATTACCCCGACTTTCATGGCCCGTGACAAAATGTTATCTGTAATTGAATCGCTAATATTTCAGCCGTAAATTGCTACCGTTCCTTATTCCTGCGCGCGTGACGAACATCCAGGATATTCCATAGCCCGTGAAATCCACTGCTTTACGTCAATTGAACTCGCGATAATGAACACCTTAGCGTAAACTTGCTGAATGATGGTACACGTGTACACGGGAATTAAGAAACATCGTCTGTCCTTTTACCCAGCAGGAAGTAGAAATGTCAGCTCTATATTAGCAAAAATATGAAAAATTAAATTTTTTTTCATTTTCGCGGATCTATCCCTTTCTAGCTTTTAAACTTACACACGCATTTGAACGAAATCATTCTACACATAAGTAATTTAGCAAATAAAAAATTGCATGGACAATCATATGATTGAATACGTTATAAATACAGTGGTTCTAAAATTGTTTAACAGAACGTTCGATAATATTACTATCACTGGTTTCATCTTACCGTGTGCATGTTGAATTTGACGTGATTGCTGATACGTCAATTTATTACGTGTACATATTGAATAGATTCGTCATTAAATCACTATTCTAAACAATTGTTATATGCGATCCTACGCGCGTGTTGGTACCTGTTTAATTTAGTTTATGTTGTACAGGATATACAATTTCCTATCGACGCAACTGCAGGCAATACCAAAACAGATTGCAATTAATAACCGAATGGTTTCCGGATCATTTAATATACTACCCCTACTTTGTTCCGTTACAGCTAATCATACACGTTTGAACGTATCAGGCGATTAACATCACCGAACTCAACAACACTAACGGACCGCTTGCTGCTAAGAGGCTACGTAACTTTAGTAATATAAAATAATCGATTGATCTGCTGAATTCTTCCGGAATACTCTCACAAACTTTCAGTTGGAAATTTATAAACCTGTTGCCTGGTTTAATATACAATACATAAAGTTAATGTTTCGCAGACACGGCTTTGGGAAAACGCGATTCTGCACTTCTGAGTTGGTGCAGATCTGTAAACAAGTGGACTGCAAGATTAATCTTAATAAAAACATTTTCGACCTTGGAAAAAGGGCCGAGGTCAAATTTCCGGTTAATTTTATTTTAACAGATCTCCACCTATCCAGAGGAGCAGAATCACGCAACCAGTGATCGCGATGTATAGTTTTGAAACGCCCTGTACAGTATTAAGATATCATCCTCGCGTTTCAAAGTCATTATCGTTTCTCGGTGTACCGATTTCATCCTCAGAACGCGAGCTTATGACACAGGACCTCGCACTTCTTCTTCTTCTTCTTCTTCATCGATCCATTAAGTGAGCAATGGATTGAACGGCGTTACAAGCAACGTTACAATCTCCCGACGGGAGTATATCATTTTCAATGGAGCTATTTTGCAAGATCGGCTGTCTGCGCCATTAGTTACAGGTTCCACCGGCTCGGAGGAATCGCATATACATATCGGTATATATCGTTCATCGTTACGATAACCCGGAGCTGACGATCCCTCAAGTATTCACGGGCAACGTGCGGTTCATTGATACTCGGCAGTGACGCGGCGGATCGACTTATAGGTCGGCGCTTGGCGTCTTTTTTTTGCCGGTGATCCGCAAGTCGCACGTTCCTTTACTCACTTTCGCGAAAGATATACGACCGGCCATATTTCTCTGACATCTCCTCCGTTTCGCATCCAGTTTTATTTATAAACCGCCTCGGAATCCCGGTCTCTCTGGCGCGTGGAAAGTGGATGGCGCGGCGCAACCCTCGCCTTGGTTACGACATTTCGTACGGTGTTTGTTCCCATATCGGTAACGCTTCGCATGCTGGCTCCCTTGGGAGTGACCTCGCGGTTATGGCCGACAGTTCGTCAACGTTTTTCCGATCCCCGGTGTCCTCTTGTCTAAGGGACACCACTTATCCGTTCGTGTTTCGAGTCGCGAACACGGATAAGTAGAAACGGGACATCGACTTTTTATCGCCGCAATCATTCCGCGAACCACGTTTGCCTTGGAAACACGAAATCGGTTTCGTTCGGCATGCATCGGATTTAATCGAGCTTGTCCCGACTCTTTTACGATCTACCTTGTTTTGGACCTGAGGCTTCGTTATGCTAATGCCCATAGTTAGCTACAGGATGCTCAACATTTGCTGGTCGAATTTTAGAGACTCGATATTCTGGCGCGTTGATATTATTGTTTGTGTTTTCTTTTGGTTTGATTTCAGATTTTCTATCGTATCGTTACGATTTAAATGATTTCTTTCGAAAACAATATTTAACACCGCGGAGCACGGTTTCTCATTTAACGAAGAAACCGCGACGCGCTTTTCACCGTGATTTTACCGTTTCGCTTTTCGTTGCGGCGTGGCTCGTTTAAAAGTATTTTCCAGCTTGCAAATTCTGTTGCAACGGCGCGATGCGACGCGGTGCCGCGTTTTCAGCGGCTTTAGAATTCTGGTTTCAAGTCCCGGCTCTCGCACCGGTTTTCTTGTTTGGATTACGAATTTTCCCAGCGATGCGGCCCGTTTTTCTACGACACCTCGTCAACATTTTTTTCGCCTCTGCTTGCCGATTCGCGGCTGTCCGCTTGACTGTCAATCATTTTATTCGACACCTGCCGGCCATAGAACAAACAAGGACCATCGACATTCTAGCCCCCCCTTCGAGAACAAACGCGTCTCTGCAGAAATATTGATCCCGGACGGAACAATTAAATGTTAAATACCAAACGTTCCAACATGGCGACGCCCTTACCCATCAAAAACGCTGAAAATCGATTAGTCACAGTCGATTCTGAACATTGAAACTTGGATTTTCGGCATTGTCTCGCCGAAATATACAGGATTCTATTAAAAAAAGGTCAAAATTGGTCAAATTTAAACAGGAGCTCGAACTGCAGCTCGAAATTCAACATTTTCTCGAATGTTAAATAATATGCCTTCAAGCTTGTTTCTAGTACTTTCACTAGAGTGGATCTTATTTATTGACTATGAAATTTTGGGCACCACGCCCCCCTAATATTGTTCCATTTCATGAAAAAATTATATATCAAAAAAATTTTCAACCGGTATAGCTATGGTCCACCTTTTTATAATTTAGCGTTTAGCACAAATAATTTTTTGAGTCTAGTTGGCATGTCTGCCTTTAAAATAAAAAAATAACAAACGTTTTGTTGAATTATAAGTTAGAAAACTGTACCGAAGCAATAGACATAGGTGCAACACCTGTGTGTATAAAACAAAGCAATCAATAAATCGTAACTCTGATATTTATTGGAAAACGTTACAAACAATAATAATGTATACAGTGAATCAGAGTTTGCGCACCATAGAGACACGGCAAATCAATAAATCAGGTAGCATGTAAAAAAACAGTAAACGAAATATGATTTGTTATTTAAAAGGTCTTATCGCACCTTGTAAATTTCCCAGTCGTGTCATTTCTCTACGACAGTATCCACCAAAAAAAAAAAACAAGACTTCTTTGAAAAAAAAAAATAGTTGCCCATAAATTACGAAACTCGAATAACAAAAATTCTGCCGCTACAGCATATTAAATCGGGCAGTAATTAGAAGCATTCTCGTTCGTTCGAGGATTAATCAAACTGGTGAAAAAAGCTTTAACAAATCCCCGCTATAATTCAAAATTAAATCTCGATCGACAATCCAATGAATCCCGTTCGTGATAGAGCGACAAGGATAGCATTCGCGCCGTTAGCACAGCCAATTACCGGCAGCTGCAGCGAGGCAAAAATTGTCCGCCCACACGGCGACTATATCACCAAATTGAACTAATTAAACTGTCCTAAATGAAACCTAATATTCGCTGCTTTGGACTGGGATATTTGGAAACGTTCGACACAAGCCAACCGACACGACGCGACGCAACGCGACACGGAGGCGGGAGTGGCCCTTTAACCATGCGCAATCCTAGTTCGGTGGAGGGAATTCTTTCGCAGGGGAGCATAAATATTACTTAATTAGACAAGTTACAGCGGCGTGTATTACAGAACGGAAACTGCTGCGAACTCGTTTGCCCGCGGAACTGGCTGGCGCGCGAAATTGAACTCTTCAACGCCGTGCGGGATTCAGAATTTCGGTAATTGTAGGTTCATGTGCAGCACAGTTTTGCAAATATCGTTCCAACGGTGGCGCGTTTAGAACAAATCGGCGGCACTTTCGGCAGCGCGCCACGTATGTATTCGCAATGGAGACTGTTCGCGTGGGAAACGGGCCCCGTTGTTTTCCCGGCTGGCCGTATTAGCTATGTTTCCCTCGTTTTCCAGACAACGTTAATAACGGATCCATCTGCGTAACTCCCCGAGACTGTTCCATCACCTTTCCCAGGTGCGAGCTCCAGAATGATGGAACGTCGTAATAGCGCCGGGAACCGGAACGGATTCATCTATGATCTTGTTGTTCCGTTTTGCATCCATCACGCGGCATGCTACGGAAAGTACATTTTCGGGGCGCAACGTGACCTCGGGAACTCCATGGAACATCGAAAACGCGACGGAATTGTTTGCGGTAGCATATTAGACACCCTGTCGAACGGAACGGCGAAGCAGCCGCCTCGCCGTATCAAAACTGCCGTGATGTTGCGATATGTTTGTTCTGGTATCGAACTCTGCCGATCGATCCGTTATTTCGTTCATTTACACATCCGCCCGCAGGCATCCGGACCGGATGCTAACGTATTTCACGATTTTACTAAATTATCCTTCGAATGTGGTTTGCTCCATAGATTTATTATCCGTTGTCCGTCATGCGGATTTTTCTGTTAAATTAAACAATTCAGAATATTAACTGCGAGGAACAGGAACCAAACAAATAGTTCTTTGTTTAATCATTCAAATGCGTCGAATATAGTAAATCGATGTTTCTAAATTCTCTTTTTTTTTAAATATAATTTCTCTTCAGTTGTTTTGGAGGAGAACGATTGACTTGAGACCTACAGTTCCTTCGAGACTTTTGTTCTTCGCGACGAGTACTGTAGAATGCAATAAAAAAAGGTCAATGTTGCAGGTGCAGAATCACGCAATAGCGGTCACAATATACAATTTTGAAAAATGCACTCTAAATAATTAAAAGCCGGATAAAGATGCAGTGTCAATAACAGTCGATATCATTGCCAGTCCAACAGAACTGCCAGACGATGTTTGCCAATCTGTGATACGTGATTTTAACACAAACGTCAAATTCAAGAGTCTAACAATGGATCGCTGTTGTTTGTTTGATCAGACTCATAGCCGATGGGGACCTTGCTCTATAATAGATGACCAGTCAGATCCGAGTAAACGTATCGGTGAGCAAACTGCCTGTAAGCGAAACTGATAGGGAACACACGCGATGATCCACTGTGTGTACTAGTACCGACCCAGATAGCTCAAAGACGTCTTTAAGACGTACAGTTCTGTAACACAAGACGTTCAGGAGACGTTCAGAGGACGTTCCGAGGAGTTTCAAGACGTGTTTAAGACGTCCGAAATAAAACGTCCCTAGAACGTCTCGAAACAGACGTCTCATTTCAGACGTTCAAATGACATCCAGGTGGATACGTCTTAAAGACGACCAGTTTAGGTGGTAAGACGTTCAGTTCGAAGACTGACGTAACATGGACATCTTTGCGATGTCGGATGCTATCTGGAAATGTATTGCAAACGAAGAAAAATGGTGTTCTTCGAGAAATACACAATAGCCTACAGTAAACAATTCTACATTGATAGAAAATACAGTTAAACACCAGATGAATTGATTTTGCCAGAAACATTTGATTAAATTCGATCTTCGCAATTCTAGTTGTTGCAGTAGCGATTGGAAAATTGTAATTAAATTTCGTGCGTAAATAATTAATAAAGCTTTCGAAGCTATAGCACTGCACAGGATTGAACAAGTAAATCGTGAAGGCCCTCGATCGAATAATAACGAAATTTTAATTAAATCACTATTTTGCGCGCGTTATTCTTTCCGAGCAATTTCACTAGTGGCACGAAATTCTCCAATATTAAAAACCATCGGTAAAGTATTCCTGCGAGAACGAGTTCAAAATATTTAACTATGCGAAAACATTCTCGTCGCTGCGACCATGTAACCCAAAGTTTGTCAGTTAATATGCAAACTACATCAAATATTTGAGACGATCGAATATGCATACACGAGCCTCGATCTGCTGGATCAGCTGCGGGAAACGTGTCCGGCAAATACCTGACGTTCCGAAATCATAGAACATTCCGCGGAACTTTACTTTCAACTGGAAAAGAATGTCGAAACCAGATGTCGTTTCACGTAGTTTCAGATGGCGTAAACACGTATGCGATAGTTAAGGTGGACCTTAGCTAAAGTTGCTGAAAATTTTTCTGCGAGATTTTTTTTTTACGCCGCCCCCTGAAAGTGTGCCATTGGGTACGAAAATAATTCCTGCAAAAGCTGAAGTTTATCGGATAATTGGAAAACGTGGCACACTGACGTTGAAGTTACGAAGTTTACTAATCAAGTTTATTGGAATGGAAATATTTTAAGGAAAGACTTTCGATTATGACTAAATGTTCTCCTTGTGTACAAATATTTATTATAATAGTACCAAAATGTAATATTTTCAATATAACGATTAACTAATAATCTAAAATTTTTGACATATTATTTTTTCATGAAATGGAACAATATTAGAGGGCGGCGCGTCGAAAATTTCATAGTCCATCATAGAGTACATGCATTGACGCTTTAAAAACCGATCACGACCCAAGATTCGGTAGCACGACTGACAAAACAATAAAACTTAAGTTAAGAAATGCAGATATTAATTAAAAAAAAATAAAGAATAGTATGTAAATAGATCGAGTTAGAATGCACATGTCCCGGATACCATTTTCTATTTCACTCAGATTTGTCGTATTCAACTACGTACAATTGTATTCTGTTTGCAACTGGAACTGTCCGCGTAGATGCTTTCTGTAGAGACTTAAGATAGCCCTGCTCACAGCTGGGGCTTCATACGGAGCTTTGTGTCCCTACACATTCTGTATTCTGTTTGTACGACACATAAGGCAGTGTAAATGGCAGAGTTCGGTACTGTTGTAGCGAGAGTGGTTCGACAAACAGTGGTAAATAACATCCCCATTTTGTTCCGCTGGGCAAATTTCAATTTCGTTCAACATTCGGCAGCAACTTAATTATCCGGGGAAAAAGAAAGTACGCGTTCCCATTTTCGCGTTTCCCGATACAACTAGTCATCCAATTAATCAGCGCGTGCCTGGCGAACAAGAAAAATTTAATTGCACGGACTCGCGTGCGTCGATGGTAAATAAAATGTTGTTACACACGCGATCCACTCGAAATTCAGAAAACTTTTCTTCGCACGCGCGTCGCCGTGAAGTGCGCAGATTGGCAAGGTGTCCCCGCGGACACGGTTGACTGTGAATCGAGCCCGGCCGCAGATTAATGAACGCGACACTTTTCAAGGGTTGAACACGTATTCGCAACGACGGGAACATTTTTATGCGTGCGCATGCGCCGTGTTAATTCTCGGACACGCGGGATTAGTGCGGGCCAACTGAGTGCAGCACAGAGATTGTCCGCGCAATCTTTTCCGAGCCGCCTTTTTCTGCCTTTCAGCCGAAAATTACTGAGAACCGTCTTGCTCTCGTCCGGAGCCGTGAACAAAAATTTCCGAGCTAATGGCGTGCGGACAGCTCCGAACCGTTTCGTGATAATTACGATGAAATTTTGTCGTCCCATTCTACTTGCCGTTTCTCCCTGACGAAAATGAAGAACGAATTGTTTTCGTCGGTACCGGATCGATGGAAGCTGTTGTTTAATTCTCGCGCGACGTGTACAAGGTCCATTCGGCACGTTCGTGTCTGTGCGGGGCTCCATCGCAGTACTCGTGGGCCTTAGGCATCTTTTTAATGAGTACGCTAGCTGGCATCCCTCGCCTCTCCTCGCCCGATGTTGCATCGGCTGTTCTCAGGACCGTTTTTCGGCGACAAAAAAAAATCTACTCGCACCGGCAACATGTACTCGAGATCTCCAGTTTTTACTGCACCGTTTTTCCTCCATCAGCTTATCGCTCTCAACACGGCGCGGCGTGCGCAATTAATTTTTAATCATACTTTGCTCTAGGCAGTTTCAACCCTTATATCAATAACCGGCCACGCGGGTATCCACTTGGGTATATTTCATAAAAACATTTTATGTTCCCGTGAAAATTTCGTAAAATCAAGGTTGAAAATGCGCGCCTGACGCGTCCGATCAGGACCAATCAATACCAGTTCTTGTCAGTGCTGGGACATGCGTACCCGTTTGTATCAATACCGCGAAGTAGAAGTCAACTAGAAAATGTCTTTTTTTTAATCGTTTTATTCTGCTGAGAATAAAATATGGGTTGTGTGTATTATAATTGATATAGAAAAATATTAAAGCCATAATTGCATAGAATCTACAACAAATAAAAATGCAAAGTGCAAAGACCTGAAAAATATAGAGTACATACAGTGGACTATGTATAAAACATCTAGAAAATTATCTGTAATCGATTTGCGTCGAACTTTGCACATTAGTAGCCCCGAAGGTCCTATATCGATAACACGTCATAACTTGTTTTATCGAGTAGCGAAGTCAGAAGAGTAACACGGCCATAGTGCTTTATTTTAGATAACATTATCGCTTTTCTCATGTTACTTCGCGTTACTGTATAAAGAAATTTCATTCTACATTTTCGACTTGTTTTTGTAATACAGAATTAACCCATTTCCAGTTGTACCACAAGTTACCGATCACCCTGTATAATAATCGAACAATATCACCGAAAACTGATACAAGTGAACGTGTCCTAGATAGCCTCCTCAACGCATCAGTCATGAAACTACCAGCCCAGGAGAAAGCAACGTCCGAAACTAAGTAACGCCTCGTGATTAACTGCAATTAAGGAACTAAGGAAGGTGAAAGTTAAACGGCGAGCATGGAAGGAATTTCATTTTGAACGTATCAAAGTTTTCTAATAAAATGCTCTACGCCGGAACCATTTAAACTTCTCGTCTACACCTGTTCGTCTAAAATAAGCAATTCGTTATTCCTTCGGTCCGTCGTACCTTTCTCTCTCTCTCCTCCTCTCTCGGGACTGCTTGTTCCGTCGGTAGAACTCGGTTCGTATTATG
This sequence comes from Lasioglossum leucozonium, assembly GCA_028454225.1. NCBI lineage: Eukaryota > Metazoa > Arthropoda > Insecta > Hymenoptera > Halictidae > Lasioglossum > Lasioglossum leucozonium. The sequence goes on along the minus strand of CM052215.1, from coordinate 12,996,913 downwards.
ATCAACCGAATCTTTAAGAGGTATTTTAATTGTAATTATGTCCGACCTCTATTTAATCCGAAATATAATAGTTCGAACCTTTAACGAATGGGACGACCGGTGAGACGGGAGTAACCAAGATCTATCGTAGAAGCTGCCTCTAAGCGAGCAAATACGATCGGTGTCATGTTTGGTGTCGTTTCGATCAGAAAAATGTCACGATGTTAGTAAAAATTTCATTAAAAAATATAATTAAGAACAAGAGCGTTTCGTCTCTGGATTCCTTGATCAAGGAATAGTTTGTCCATGATACAAGTGATATATTTTTTTTATTAATGAAATTTGAATCTCAAGGAAGAGATTATTTTGCAGTACAGTACAGACGTCTTAATACATTACATAATACAATAAGAATTATAAACATCAGTTTCTTTTTTCTTTTTTTTTTTAAATCTTTAACTTACAGTCATTCAGAAACGAGTATGTTACTTTACATATCTCCGACGTAGGTCTGGAGAGTAGGACATTACATGAAAGCGGAAAGAAAGGTGTAGTTTTTGCAAGTGTTCGATAAATTTTGATCTCCGTTCATCAAATCGGTGTTTCCACATATACATATATCAAGACATTATTATACCTTCCACCGATCAGCGCCGACAAACAATCGTTAAAAGTTTCCGTACGAAATTACCAGGGATCGCCAAATATCCCACTCCCTTAGCCCTCCGCGTTCGAAGCAATTAAAACAGGGTCTTCAGCACTCGATTTTTTTTCACGGTAGACTGCGAGAGTGTACGCCGGTGGTCGGACGAGGAGAGCGATAAAGCTGCGAGAAATAATTACATTTTTCGATTCCTTGCTGGCGCGCGCTGGCGGTCGTTCTTGCTTGAAACCTCAACGAGCAACGTAGACCGGCGCGGCGCGGCGCGGCCTCCATAAAACAAGCGTAATGTTTAAAGCGGGAGAAGTGGTAGGGGAAAAAAGTAGATGGAATAAAAGTGCATGTATTCTATTCTTGAAAAGCCTGCAATTAGGACGCTGTGCAAGCCACGCGCAGCGGCGGATGCAAAAAGGGCTATTAAATGGCCGTGTATCCTTATTGTATTCCGTTTTAGCATAGTAGCCCAATTTTACTATTTTACGGACTGAGAGTCGGGGTTTCGGTGTGCTTGTGCGTGTGTGTTCGCGCGTGTTCACGTGCAGGAAGAGAACTGGCTACGAGAGAAATGCAATTTCGAGGAAATCGCTAAGGGGCCAGAGACACACTAGTTGGTTACGAGTATGGCCGGTTCATGATTGTGGGTCAGCAAAATCGCAAGCGTCACGCACCGCTCGCTCGAAAACCCCAGCAAGCCCACGGCACATGAAAACACTCCATCGTTCGACCGCGCTTTCCGCGTGTTGGCTCTGTCGATTAAATCCGGAAGATTTTTAGCGGCTTGTCGACATTCCCGCACTTTGATTACGACCGGGAATTAGTCGGGCGGGGGGGGAATTTTTCTGTCACCGCTGCGGAAAATTAAACGACTGTGACGTTTGCTTCATGACATGCAGAGATAATCGATCAACACCCATTTGAAACAGATCAACCCTTACGTCAATAACCGAGTATCCACTTTCAATTTCTCGACAAAACTTCAACATTTTTGTTGATAAATATAGAAAATTTTTGTAGATTTTATGTTTTTGAATCATTATAAACCTACCGGTCCTATTAATAGAAGGAATTTTGTTGTTCTACCATACGTTGAAAACATTTCAAATGATATAAAAAGGATTTTTCAGAAAGTAGGATTGCATACAATTTTCAAAATACCTCAGTATCTCAAATCTTTATTTCCACCTATCAAAGACAAACTACCACTATTAAAAAAAACTTTAATGTTGTTTATTCAATTCCTTGTCTTGAATGTGATTTCTTATGTCACATACAAATTGTTCGCATAAATCTCTTCCAACAACAACCGAATGTTAATAAATGAATTTACCGAATTCGCAAATCGTGCAAAAATGTCCGATACTTGAATGAAATATGAAAACTTCATGAAATTCTATTAATACTGCAGCAATGTTGGAGTATTGAAATATGTTGGAAATATAATTATGATTATAATAGGTGAAGATCGCGATGTTTCACGACTTCCGGACGGTAATTGCGATTGTCACCATTCGTGCTGCTTTATAGAAATTAATAGTAACGTCGAGCAATCTCGACGAACTTTTCGGCGAGTATATAACTCGGATGTTAGTTTATAAAACATGTTCTTAACAGTTTTTGATGTGACAATGTTCTCGTCGACATTCGCGAAATATTTAGCGAGCGGTGGCACAACGCACGGGAGCGGAAGAAACGACAATAATGGGCGATAATTAATTGGCAGCCGAGCGTTGAACCTCTTGGTATGCGAGCGGCAGAAAATTCGGCCACGAAATATAAAATTGCAGAATTTAATGCGCGTTGCGTGAGCTCGCGGGCAATAAAGCACCTATGATGTCGCATCGCAGAATCTTCGCAGATGTGTGGACAGATACGTGATGCCACTGTGCGCAAGTTTTCCATCAGATTCATTGTTTTCGCTTCTGTACGTTCGCACGTCATAATTTGTTATTAAAGCCGGTTAATGCAGTTAGTCCTGCGCTCCCGTTCCACGGATCCGATGTGAACAGTTTTTTTCGCCTTTTTATTAATTAACGTTGTCCAGAGTATCAAACGTCACTAATAACAATGTTCGAGTCTCTGCAACCACTTCGCCAGCTTGTATCGAGGTCGGCTCGTGTGTGTTTTATCAGATGCAAACGAACCTCGCCGTTGAAAATAATTTCATAACTTTTCTGTCCATACGGTGTGCAATTTTAATACAGAGTCGAATCAAACGACCGTGAACCGGGCTCCGGTAATTGAATCGGGTTTATTGTAATGGAAATGAGATCAACATTTGCATTCTTCTCATTTTCGCGTTCAGATGTTTCTGGAAAATCAGAATCCAATTTTTTCGCCTCTCGGAATTTATAAAGCGAAGTCGCAGAAGCATAAATGATAATTTTATAAGTAGGTTAAACAGACCCTGACAACGGTCAAGGATTATTTGTCGATATTGTGCGAGAAAAAATTTCGAACTCGTACAATTAAAAATGCAATTCTGTGAAAGTACTTCATACAAGATTCATATAAAATACTTTACTTTAATACTGGAATTATCGAATGGTTTAACGTGTTTCGTTTCGAATGTTTTCTTCCGTAATTACTGAAATTATGAAAATCTTGTACATTGTGTATACATTTTGCAACATTTCATATGTACAGCTTGACAGAAACCAAAAACGTCGGATCTCTGTGGTGAAAATGAATTGTTGGCGAAAATCCTGTAACTGAGAAGACGGATAGAGAATTTATGCTTCAACACTCGCCACACAGTTTAGAACCCGGGCGTTGCAAAACAGGAGACAGTAATTGGATGTGCTTACACAACAAGAAGTTGACCTGAAATATTGAATAGTTTCCGCGATAGAATAAAATCAGTGTTGCGGGCTTACCGCGACCAAAAACATTACAATTTATCGCGAAAATGCATCGGCGAAATGCACGCGGAATAACTTTCCGCCGGTTTCTGTCAGAGTACTATCGAATTATAACAATTGTTCAGTATCGTCGACTATTTTTCACTGGGATTGAATACGTGTATCTTTTAAGATATTTGTTACATCAGAGGGGCTCTCTATTTTCAGTCCAGCGTTGTTATTTCAGTCGAACCAGCGGGTTTTCATTTTTATCGAATAACATGTTCCACGAAGACAAATAGGAATATACCGTTATCCTTTTGTACGAATAAAGTAAATTTGAACCAGATGTTGAGTTGTTTGTTTAAAGAATAAAACGAATTTTATCGACTTTTGTAAACAATTTAATTATCTTAATTGCCACGCAACATTAAATTTATTTTATCGAACGCAGGGTGTTTTCGAGATCAAAATCATCTTTAAAGTTTCTGTATTTGCGTTTCGTTTGTTTAATTAATTTCTAATAACTAGATTACACAACCTTTCGAGATATGCTATTTTTCTGGGAGTCCGCCCGAACTCGGGTACGAAGTAGAAATTTAATGTATATCTGACGGAGTTTGCGCAGTTATTAATAATTAAAAATGTTGACAAATTTTCTCCGAGAATTCTATATTATTATTTTTCGTTCACTCATCATTTTTTTTTATCGTGTTACCAAACCAAAATTCGTACCTGCTTCGTACAGCTATTCAATTGCTCTGTATAAATAAAAGCATAAAATAGGTATCCCCGGTGCATTCGCTCTACATACATATACATTATTTTCCGACAACTGGTCGGCAAATCGTTTTATCGACAAGTAATATAAAATTGCCCTCATTATCGGTGCCATTCATTTTGCCAGCCAATAAAGGAAAAAGCACGTACTTACCTACCGTTTGCTATAATAAATTCCTTTCTCGCTAAATTGTCTCCCATCAATCCGTTGTTCCATCACGTGTACAATTAATATTTAAAAAATGACTCAACTGTTTCCTTATTTTTTGAAAACATAGCATATCGTCGAATACTATTCATAAGAAACGTTTATAAATGCCTCTAGGTCCAAATAGACCCAAGTTGCGTCGTCCAAGGATCAAACTAAGAAACGCGAATTCGCGTGCAAGTTTTGCAAGAAAGCCTATTTCGAGCATCCAGCGCGTGCGATGAAAAGCACGCAGCGGGAGCAAAAGAGCTAGACGTCGCAGCAATTATCGCTAATTAGCCCGGCCGAATTTGTTTCACTTCCTAATCCAGCACGACACGCGTGCTCTAGGGAGTATTCAAGACCTCGGAATCGATCACGATTGGTCGTGACACTCGAGGCGCGACGACTCGAGGGCTCCAGTGCCGGGGGTCGAGGGGGGGACACTCGTATACAAAGAGGATCCTCGTGCGGCACACGGAAACGATTTCGCGCACGCAAAAAATAATGGGGCCGCGTGTACAAGAGGTCGTCGTCGCGTCGAGCAGGTTGGCGGAGGCTCGGCGCACCGCGTCTCGTCGAACAAATCGCGGAAAAATTGAATTTCCGCGATTTCCTCGGGAGACTCGAGGCTCGGCAACCGGTTCCTCGCGAAAACCTCCGGGGAGCCTCGTTGCCAGAAATTTCTATCGAGATCAACCGGAGCGTGGCCTCTCTCCTTTCCCCCCTTGACTCCACCATTCTCGAATAAGCCAGACTGCGCGTAAATTGCATACAGTAGTGCGCACTTTTAGACTAAATCTATAACGCTAAAATTTGCTCGAGTCGTCCGCTGTCTGCCTCCACCAATGAGAGCCTCGAAATCAGCGGAGCCTCGTCACAGTCGACAAGGGAAGAGAACTGCTAGGAGAAATACTTTGGGGGAAACAATACTCCTAACTATACACCGATGCTATGAAAATAGAAACGATGTCGCTAAATCGATGTTTCGCTATCAGAATTTTCAATCTAAAAATTCGAATTAATGATAGCGTTAGTATTTAACATACGCTGGTGGAATTAATTCTGGACACTTTGAATAAAAATATTCTTTATTTCATATTTGTGCAGAAAATGTATATTCTGCTATGCACAAAGGATACCCAACGAAATATTAATTTTTGCGTACCTTCTTTGATGCGTTGAAATTGTATATTTTATTGTATATTAAAAGTATAGCTGTGAATGGTCTTTTTACTTATTTTTGCTAAACTTAGGGAACAATGATTGGGATAAATATATTAAATAATTTGAAAAAATGCGAAATTTAAGTAACAATTTAAAAGTGTCCACAATTAATTTCACTAGATCGAAAACTTTTTTCCAATTTTACTGTGTAACTACTTTCTCAGTGAAAACATAGGATTCAAATTTCCGCAACATATATCTTCCCGATGCCGTATCGAATGACTTATGAGCAGTTCAATTTGTTCCAAGTGCATTTGCGAACACCGAATCCAGCATATACCCTTTCCGCGAGCACTACTTCGAAAGGATTTAGAAAGGACAGACGAGAGAAGATCGAAAGTTAAGAAACAAAGAGCACTCTGTTGCAAACGCGGACTATTTGAGAAAGGAGTCCGCGCATGCCGCTTTCGGCGAGCAAACCACCGCGTCGCGTCGCGTCGCGACGCAAAAAGGGACGCTTCTAATGCAATCACGTCGGGTGCAGGAGCAAAAGGAGATTACCTTCCGGGGTCGGGGCTCCGATGTCCCGTTAAAAGTCCCCGGCAAAGACCTCGTTCGTCGCGAGACCTGCGGTCTCTGGTTTTTCGGGATAAACCCCGGCAAGGAAATACGCCCGGCGTTGTCTGTGGACGCCTTGCCGTGCTTTTCACGTGCAAATGGCGCCGCGACGGATCCCGTAATACGGAATACCACCGGTATCCGCACCTAAGCTATACGACCAGCCGCTTTTATGAGCCCTGTCGTAGACGCGCGCGACGTTCGTTCAATTTTACATGGCTGGCAACGCGGATTCGACCCGCGCCCTGCCAGCACGACTTGGCGTCGAGGTGTTCGCCGGCATAAAAATTCGCCGCGGTGCCTCGTGCATCATTCCCGGTACGCCGGAGGCAGCTTAACGCGGAAACTTGGACCGCTAACCGGCCAAGTCCGTTTCCAGAGAGACAAACTGCTCGTTGAAGCTACGCTCGTAATGAATTGATCGTGAAATTGGAATTTTAAGGCGGCCCGACGATAAAGTCGCTCGAATTTTAGTGGCTCTTCGACCACAGATCTTTACGCGAATTCATATTTCTTTGAAATCACATTCCTCCTTGCTCGTTGGGCCTTCCATTCGTGCGAATGATCTGCTTCGCGTGTGAATTCATAAAGGAATATAATGTACATACATACAGGATGGAAATTATAAAGCAAGTTTGACCTTGAATGATCTTGAGCCATAGGTCGTTGAACTCATATTAAAAGAAATTATTTGATGGTGGATAGAAAACAGATTCCATTTAAAAAAAGAAAGTTGGCCGTCACCTCACCTTGGAGTGTCCACCAGGAAAAATAAAAATCCCACCACATGATGTTCACCTCGATACTGAACGACTTTCATCTGAAACATTTTTGTGTATAATCATTATTTTTGGAGATATTCGTCTGTAACACTTTATAATTTCCACCCAGTATACAGAGTGTCATGTAAACTGGCGGTACAACCGGATAGAGGCTGTTTTGTCAAAAAATAAGTCGAAAATATAAAATAAAATTTTTTCATTTCAGACTTCACTTTCGAGAAAACAGACTTTAAAAATCTATACGTACAATCGACCATGTCTCAACGCAACGGATATCACTGTAGATTGTCTCAAATGAAAAAATTGCATTCTGTATTTCCGACTTATTTTTGGACGTACAATCAGTCCCTATCCAGTTCTACCACCACTTACATGGCACCCTGTGCAATTACGCGTAGCAGAATGTAAGCAGTTATCGCTCGAAAGATGAAAACATTTAACTTTCTTCCTGTAGTAAACTAATTAATAACGTCCAAATTTTTTTGTCGCATACAATTTTTGTTTAGTATGACAAATACATATTTGCTGTCGTCTATATTGTCGCGTCTTCTATACGTTAATTAATTGGCACAATAAAGTTGACATAAAAAAATCAACGTGTCGTGCATGTGTCCGTACGTGTTATAAAAAAATTTCTTAAAAAATTGAAACAGATCGGAGTCTCGTTTACTTGAGAAATGAAAAACGTTACAACAACATAATTCTTTATGTCCTCGAAAACGTGCAATAATTGATAATCAAATGAATGTGTCTGTTAAAGGTTCGGTTCCATCGTGAACTCTTGAAATCTTGTTGAAGCATAATGGATGTTCGTCTTTATTTAGTATAGCGAGATCGCGCGCATTATGAAACTGCGTCCAAACACCTGTGCTCTAATCACGAGTAATTCGAATTAAACGCCTCGTTTCCGAATGCAGACAGCAGATGTGATGGAATAATTGTGCGAAATTTGATAATCGAGGAGACGATGGAACAATTGAATCATGATAAAATTTGCGTCAGTCGCTGGTTATCGGTTTTCACGGCGGGGTTTATTGGCGGAAGTCCACGGGAAATCCCTGCAGACTGCGCGGAAAGTGAATCGATACAAGACGCCGGTTTATGAAATTGTTTTACGCGACACTGTTATGGACATTTCACCCATTGTCACCGTGTAACGAGTCTGACACAGTGCACTGTATTGATCTGTACACGCGGAGATGTTTCTGTCACAATAATAAACGGACACACACAACAAGCCTACAAAATTCATAATCACCGTACCGTGGAATTTCTACCTTCGCTGCATCTAACAAAATATTATAGCATTATAAACAAAATGTTTGTACCCCGGAGTTTCTTAAAAAATAAAAACTGTTGAATGTTTTAATCTGACGTACTCGTGGTTATTCATAAACGCATAAAATTCATAGTCCAATTATTATTTAAAAATTAAATAAATCATAACGATTCTCATATTATGATGTATTAAAAGAATTTTTTTAACTGAATGCTTCCATCAAAATTGCTTCTGTGATATCAAAATGTTTTTTCCAATATACTTGTACAATTGTTTGTAAAATTGAACGATTGTCCTTGTAATTTAATCAGCGGTACTGTAGCAATCTCAATATTCGTTCGATTCATTGTATTTCATAATTATTGAATACATTGAACGAGTATTTTACGGTAATTAAAAACGAGTTTTTTCATTCCTTTATACGTGGATGGATTTTATACGTTGATAATATACATACGACTGTGTGAGTTGCGATTCAATGTTTACGTGTGCCAGCTATTTGTCGCAGTGGTCGCAGCCTATTATGTATGCAAAATTGTGTTGGCGATCCACCTTCATTTCGCGGTTCTCCCGTGTCACTGGAAATAATCTTATTCGGTTTACGTAAGCGAGCCCAATTTGAATAAACGGGGACACTGGTGAGAACCGAGTCGAATCGGCTGCATCACAAATTCGCGGTCCACACCTTTGCTAATTATACACTGCGAGTTAAGTAAAAGTGTTCAAGTAAAAGGGACTCGTCAGACAAAGACTCTTTTGTAGGCGTTTGTACCTAGCGAAATTAATGGAGATCCTTAAGAAATGAGTTATGAACTCCTCCCTTAAACTTTTACAATAAAGGAACAAGTTTCTGCCCGTAGTCGCAACAAAATTCATCTTTATCATACAGTACTGTTCAAGGTTTATTAACCCCAGCTTGCGTGTATTCTGTTGTTTAATGCACTTCTTTTAAAGAATGTTCCGCGAACAATATTTATTTACAGTCACAAATAGATTATATCTCTTAAAATATTCAGAATATTTTACTACTGTGTAAAATGTGTCACAATTCTTCACACAATTAATTCTAACGATATGAAACGTCGAAACAAAGTAATAAAAAACTTACGTGAAGGTATTATATTCCTAATTAGAAACATTGACTGCATTATAATACATATAAAAATTATTTACAAGTAAAATGGTACTATTTCTTTAGTAGAACCTTTTTTTGTTGCTAAAGTGTACAGTAAATGGGGTAATAAAAATGTGGTAGCTATAATAAAAAAAATACTTTCCGAACAAGTAATATATTTCCTTTTCTTATTGGCCAGAGGTAGGAAAGAATTAGTTCATTCTTCCGGGTAATCAGCCGCAAGTTTTCAGTCCGTAGAATGAATTCGATTAATTTCCGGTGCATATCAATGATGTTTCGGCAGCATCGCTCATTCTCTAGCTCCATTCAGAAAGGAGATAAAATATCCAACGGGTAAGGATTAAGCAAATGCATGGCTGCGAATCCTGCAAATCCTTGCGCCATTTGCGGCTGATGCGCAAACTGGAAATCTCTCAACGGCACCAGCGACCAGAGGACTCGTTGATCCTCGTAATTGTTTCCCACGAACGGGTTAAGCGAATGGATGCATGAAATTTGAAGGATTGCGGGGGGCGGGAAAGGAGCGGACGGGCGAACGGACCCAACCGCGGTCTCCATCTGCCGGAAAGCAAACTCACTGAACGGTTTCGTAGAATCTTTTTGTAGATAAAAAGGTTTTCCGCTCTCTGTCACTTAGTTTTCATATCGGAGATTTAAAGTTCGAAGCGCCGGCTAAATAAATGGGAAACGCTGGCGGATGAACGGCCGCATTTGCGATTAATCTTTATTTTTCGTAGAAACACCACTTCCGTTCGAAAAAACTTGGAAATCTGAGAGAACGGTGATAATTCCGACTTCGTCATTCATCGTTTAAGTCGGCAGCCAAATAAGTAGTTTTGAAGCTTCGGTATTGAACAATCAATTAATTTATCTCCAAACTCTCAATTGAAATAAGTAGTGTCCAAAATATGGGCATTCGGAGCCATTTTGTGATATGTTTAAAAGAGAAAATAGAAATTTAATTTAATTTAATTTTAAGGTAATAGTCATTTTCATGTTTAACACTATGTGTTTATCTTTAAAAGCATATATTATTGCACTTTGATACAAGCATACTTTCATACAATATGTTATCATCGTTTAGATTTACTTTTCTCCCGGAGGTGCCATCCTGCGAGTTTTTTCACGTAAAAAAATGTCTGCGATATTTCTTCCCGCCAACGGAATATGTACTTCTCTTTGCAAGAAATGTGTTTACGTAATTAGAAAGACTGCACGCTTGTTACTTCTCGCTTTCGTCTACAGACACATCATTTTATTGGGTAGCAACATCGTTTTTAATTTCAAAACATAATCTTTTCATTATGATTTTCAAAGTATCCTGTATATTTTCGTGGCGTATTCATTACTTTGACCTATTCGCAATATTTCATGCGCATCAAACTGTAAAGAACCTTCCGCCTGATATGCATACATATAAGAATACATCATCCATAACATCATCATAATATTACATCATAAATTTTCTGGGTTAGATTTAAGAGAACCGATACTGAAACGCTCCGAGTATTCTGCACCTTACGTCGTAAGTAGATTGTATGTAGATTCTACATTATTATTTTATCAATAATGATCGCAAATATCGTTAAAAGAAAATTGGGTCGCATTAAAGAATAAAGTGCAATTGCACCTGGCGGGTGCAACGGTGCATCCGCATGAGAAATAAATGAGAATTGAGCGTTCCGTACGTTTCGTTTCTACCGCGAATTTCTTCTACGAGGAAGTCTTCTGATCCACAAGGAGAGAAGAATTATTCGGAGGAGTCTTCTGATCCATGAGCGAGCAAAACGAATCAGAGAAGTCTCTGATTCTTTCGAGATAAAGGAGAATTCTCTGATTCTTCCGAGAAACAAACGAAACGGAGAAGTCTCTTTTTCGAGAGTGACGCTTGCTCGCTGGCCCCCAGAGCCGACCAGTACCCGTCGCTTTATCATGAAGAAAGATGGCCAGACAACGCCCCCATTTCATTTCTCTGGAAGAAAATTCCTCCTGCGTATCTGCTCCCAAAAGGGAACAGGTCAACCACGAAAACGTCCCTGGATGAAGCCGGATCACCCCCATCAAGAATCGTTGTCGAATATCGAAACTGATCGATGTGGGACCTGTAAGCACGGTCGGTCACAGCAGAAGGCTTATAAATAATCCCGAGCCTTTACTCGACCCTCCACAAAACATCTTTATAGATGTGCACAATGAATCATGTTGTATATTGATCGGATTCGGATAATGGAGATTCGATACATTTTAAACAGCTAATTATTCAATTTTGATTCTGAGAATGTTCTGAGTAGAAAACCTCAATTTCGTCCTTAATTTTCATAAAATGCAACCGTTAGCTGTGTAATAGCAACATCTGATCGCAAATGTTCATTATTTTATACGATTCAATTAACATCCCCCTCGAGTATACAGACAGTACACAACTGTTTCAACAGGGAATCATTTAACGCAACGGATCTCTGCCACTTGTTCTTTATCGACGAGCAGCTCGTTGCGCAGGAAAGTTCGTGAAAGAAAATGAGATGCGATTAGATCGTGACGCCAGACAGTCAGGATGCAAAAGAAATTGAAAGCCGTAGGAATCGCGAGGGAAGCTCGTAAGAAGGGCGTCACGTTTTCCAGAGAAGCAGCGTATACGTATACAAGCCGTAGCATGAATGTCTTCGCCCTGCAGCGGATACTTACGCGAGAAAGACACCTTTGTGTCTTCCCTGAGTGAAATCGATTTCCTCGCGACCGACAAAGGGAGACATTAAACTAAATAAAACGGAACTAGCGGGAACAGGAAACTCGCTGGGAAGGAAAACAGGGAACGCAATGATATTAACACGCGGTCACGACAACACTGTTTCCCTACACGATCTTTGTCTCTGCTAGGATCGCGACTTTACTTTACCTAGAAGAAATTTGATTACCAACCAAATAAAAATTAACAAATTAATAGGATGCCCTATCGTCCTGTTCCAGACTGCAGAAATTGCTTCTGCTCCCGTTAAGTGGCTTGGTGATCGAATTTCCGGGTTACAGGTCTGAAGCAAGTTTGCGCTGCACGCCTTGTTTATTTTCCGCGGTTTATTTCGAGAGTTCGCGTTCGTTTTAATCAACGACCGATATTTACGGGGATCGGATGGGCTCGGGTTCATCGAACCTGGTCGTTGCGGAAGCACGGGAATAACGTGTCGATACCTTTTCACAGTGAGGAACGTGACGCGCTGTAAATCCCCGTTACCTCAGGCGAGGCAACGGGTCGCGACCCGCTTATGACTCCCGGTGCTCGAGGAAAAGGCGGCGAAACGTAAACCTTGTTACGCCTTGCCATGCCGTGGAGAAACGACATCGACGTGAGCCCAGACAGATGGCCGTTCCTCCCGTTGCGAAACGGAGCACGTGGCACGGCAGAGACAGCGGGACGAATGATCCGTGTATTCATAAAAATTTCATGCCTCCGCACGTCGGGTTGCGTCGCATCGCGTCGCCCGCCGCGCCGGGATCCGATCTACGACCAGCTTAGCGCACAAAAGGAAGGAACGTTCATTAAAATTCAGTCCACACCTACGAATAACTTCGATGCTGGAATTACCCCTTCCGTATGGTACTCCTTCCAGGTCTGCGGTGATTCTGCCTCCCGTCTCGCAATTTAAGCTACTCAGAGTATATACTATCAAAATGAAACCGGACTCCATCAGTTTCTCCGAGTCAGGATTAGATGTGGTTTAACGCCTCTGTGGGTCATATCTCTACAGTTTTGCTTTGTGCATCTGTCAGTGTATAATCCTAACGTGTGGTATAAGCTGATAGGTAGAAGTTTAATCGTATCAGTTTGCGATTGATAATGGTTCTGGAGCAGCTTCTTAAAATGCCAATTTAAGCCTTTTAAAACCTCGAACAACAAAATTTCATTTCAATAAATTTACTCCTTCTCTAATTGTACAGTAAGGTAAAAAAAAACTCATTGTAAAGTGCATACAAATTCTTACACACCATGGTAGATCTTAGTTATACCTGCTGAAATTTTGTGGAGAGATTTTTCCTCGCCGCCCACTAAAAGTGTGCCATTGGGTATGGAAATAATTCCTGCAAAAGATCAAGTTAGTAGGATAAGGGGAAGACGTGACACATTGACGTTGAACTTGCGAAAAACATGAAATTTTTTAGGAATGGCTATATTTGAAGGAAAGACTTTTGATTGTGACTAAATGTTTGTCTTGTGTAAAAATATTTATTATAATGGTAACAAAATATAATATTTTCATTATGATAATTAACTAATTATCGTATTTTTGTAAATCTATTCTTTTAGTTGTATTCTTATTTAATTTAATTCAATTTTTTATTTAATTTATTTGATTTTATTTAATTCACTGGACGTGAATTCTCAACATTTTACCTCTCTATTCTTTCAATTATTCAAAAGCAATCGACAATTTATAAAAAGGGTGTACCATACCAACGTTCCGCTGATACTAAAGCTTGATCCGGTTGGTCAAACGACATTCCAGTACTGTAGTACACCGCATCGTTGTGCACTGTGAAAGCGCATCCTGCGCGCGTTCCAAATGCAGGATCTCTAACAAAAGATTTGATCTGGCCCGCTGAGCTATAAACTTCGGACAATCTACGCTGGATGAACGGACGCGGCTCAGTTCTTTTAACACGGAGTCTTTATACCGTAGGTGTACGGTGTATAGTACAGTCCTGCTATGAAAATGTCAAGTTCAACAACGGCCGAATAAACTTGGCTGGGTCCAGTGGGTCCTGGCAAACCGGCGGAAATTCAGGCGACAGCCTAGTCTGACAGAAGCCTTTTGAAGCTGAAGCTGCGCGCCGAACACGTCCTCGCTAGCGGAATCGGCTATCAAGCCGCAAACGTCCGCGCGTGGGAGCGGCCGGGCTGCGTGGAACCCGGTGGAACGACGAAAATCAATGGGGAATGCGTGTCAGAGGGATCAGGGTTGCGGGTATCCGACTGTAGAAGGCGATATCACGGGATCTCGGATGTTTAGGTGTATATCGGAAATTTCACGGATGTGCGCCGACGTGGCCTATGAACGGTTCGCGTCCGTTCCTCTGGCTCGAAGAACACAGTCTCGCCGAGAAATCGATAAATTATGCAGAAAGAGGATGGGCCGTGAAGCGCGAGGCAAACTGCCTGATAATTGGTCTATTCGTTACGGATGGATTATAGTTTGGCCCCGCGTTCAGCTTGACTCTGTCGGGATTCTGGCGGCTGTGATTCCGTTTGTTCGTCGCGTTCCGGGCCTCCTCGCAAATTAGTTTCGCCGAATGTACGGCTACTGGCCTTTGTGCTCCACAGAACGTTCAATGTACCAGTTTTATCGACGAGCTACGTACGTACTTTTGCTAAAATAAAAAGTTGGATTTTTTTAACAATGTTGAACACTGTCTTTCGCTAGCATTGTATAGCGTTCTTAACTTTCGAATGAAAAAATGTAGCATTTATAATAATAATCGTTATAAGAATGTATTCGACCAGTTGCCCAATTATTATAATAATAATTATGTCGCGCTATGAAATAACATTGTGTTGTCATACATTTAGCCAACTATTTGAAGGAACTATGTCCAGTACTAAATTTTCGTAGTGAAACAAGTCTCGCTGCTAAAGGTGCACACCACAATTCACGTGGAACTAATCCAGCGTTTGTAATTCAACTTTCTCTGGCTGGAATAAGCTTTTGGAACAATTGCGCGAATAAAAACGTCTTGTCGTAATGTTTTGCAAAATTATTAGTTGGAAATATTCACACTTAGGTGTTGCATAACATCAACCATTTGCCATAAAATTGAGTGGGCGTAATTCAAAACAGACGAAAGATTAATAGAATTTTACAATATCAATAGATTATTTTTTATTTATTAAAATGATTAAACTATAGTAGCCTTTCTATTTGGCCTCTGCTTGTTGAAATTGATGTTTTATTTAGCATAAAAATCCGCGGTCTATTCGTCACGAGTGTGACACGATAATACATAGCAAGGGGTTAACAATAAATTTGAACGTGCCAGAATAATTTACATAAACTGGCAATGTTTTCACCAGAAAGGGGTGTCGGACAATTTATAGTTGAACTATAGTATATTCCATTAAAATTTTCGGATGAAAACCACGACGTTTCATAACCTTACACCCGGAAATCCAAGGAATTGTAATGCTCAGAATTTATGATAACGATTCATCGCATCCCTCAGTGCGCGATTGGTACAAGAGCGTATATCATTGACTGTTCGATGCTCGTCTATGCATTGAAAATTTACGAGTGTATTTCGGTGAACGAGCAGCGCCATTCCGGAGAACGTTGCTTCCAGAAGAGGAAGAATCGGGGATAGGGAGAGGGGGGGGGGGGGGGAGGAGTGATAAATTATGCAGAAAGAGAATTGGCTGTCGGGAAGGGAAAATTGGCCGACGATAAGTGTCTTGGAGTACTCACGGTTGAATACTTGATTTCACACCGACAGGTCTAAAGTACACACATTGTGCAACCTGAAATTTCCACTCAACAGTCCTGTGTGTTTCTATCGCGCTCGATTCGAATTGTGTCGATAAAGCTTAGAAAATGCGTAATACCGTATCTCTGGGAATTAATAAGTAGGCTGTGGCAAAAAATAATTGTGCGTCCGTATTCATTCGGAACGAACAGAATGAAAATCGAAACATTTCTTCTTAACGTTTCCATAGAAAATTTAATCGACGGTGGTTGATAAATGGGCTAAATTATGCTCATTGGGTAAATAAATACGTTCCGTTCGAAGCGAACATTTCGGGAGGCTATTAATTATACTGTACGAATGTCCTGGATTAATTTCAAATCTAGCCGATCTTATCGTAATGGTCACTCATTACGAAACTAATTACCATCATAGATTATAATGTAAATATTGCTGAAGCACAAGGATTTCACTAGCTACGCCAGTGATAATATATTACTAGCCGGTGTATGTTACGGTAGCGTAGTATCTACTACAGCTCATTAATATCGAGTATTTAGTACAGCGTTATCTTCGACGTTGTTAACAATTTATTACATGATGCGATGTATATAGGTGTAGGTATATTAAACGACCTCCGTCATCGTGTAGTCGTCCTCAATCAGGGTACCATTACCATACGGTTATGAAGTATCTGTTGAACGTACGTGACTTTGTCCATCAGGGGCTAATTTTCATTTCATTAATGCCTTGTTAGATAATACACGGCTGTGTTATTAACCGTTTTAACTTCATTTATATGTTGTGGATAATAACCATGCTTTCTCTAAATCGGAAAAAAAAATTAAATTTAGTTTGATACACGTGCTACGCACTGTACATGCAGATAGAACGAAACACGTTTAAGATTCTCTATATATTTAATAAAGAAAACCGTTACATTATCTTACAAAAAAAAAACGAGTCATGCAAAAATTTAATTCCCAGATTCGAACCGACTTATAGCGCAGAGAATCGTTTCAGTTCCGATTCTATGTTCAGATTTCAAACTAGGAAAATTGGCGCGCGGGAATTCTAGTGTACGGCGATCGAGATGAAACAGAACCCCTTTTTTTCTCCTTTCGTCAGAGAGAAATTGTAGATGGCGCGAATTGGAAAATCGCGGGGGATCCGGCGGATAAAGCGGAAGTTCCTCGGCAAGTGGAATTAATGAAAAATTTTTTCCCGGGCGTCCATACCCGCATAAAATTCCAGCGATGTCGGTTCAGGTTGTATTCGCCGGTTTCATTCTCTTCGGCTCTTGCGTTTTCTCCGACAAGTTACTGACACCAGACTGCAGCATCCACGCTCGCTCGCTGCACCCGAGAATTATACACGCACCGACATTGTAGCCCTGCATGTCTGCAGCTTATACGTGAAAACGCCCTCGAGCTGCAGCTTAGAAAAAGCACGAGCCGTTGCTTTTATTTCCGCCAGGTTTTATCTCGCGCTGTCTTACTTACTCGTCAGTATCGTCGCGTCTCTGTCTGCTGCTACGTGTCGTTTTCCCCTTTTCACAGACCGCTACCGTATGAAACCATAATAACGCGTTTTCTCGCCTAAACTCTCCGAAAAAAAGAAGTTCCTGCACTGCTGGGACCCGATAGTTTCAGAGAGCTACACCTACGACTCGAATATTTATTATGAGCATTACCACGAATATTTATTTATCACTCGTTTACATTACGCTAAGTACAAGTCTATGTTGGCAGGTCTTAAGTAGAATTGGCTGGTCACGATCGGACGCGTCAGACGTCCAACTCATCTGCAGCAATCTATTAAAAAATATTCTCTATGCGTCCTCTAGTAAACTGATCCTTCTGACTTCTCGAAGAAATTCAGATCGTCTCGAAGTTTAAAAATTTTCTATTTCATGTAGTCGCCGAATAATTTTTCGATCACAGCGAAGCTGTTGCTTTCAACCGCAGTTTCCTCAACAAATTGAACCGGTGCCCACCAGAAACGACATCGTCGACGACAGTGCGTCGGGTGTCTCGCGACCCTCGTAATCTTAACGCCGATAACAGCCACTTTGAACCGCCGTGCTCCATCGAACAGCGACTCCGAGGAATTTAAAACGAGCCCGAAATGGATGAGGACAGGCTTCCGGAGAGAGCTCCTCCTCATCCAGGATCGTTCGTCCTGTAACCTCATTATCCCGTGGCCTCCTTTCCACTAGCGAGAGGACGGGACGCGGTGGGAGGACGACGACGGCCGACCTGTCGTCGTTCTCAACTCCTAATCCGCCCGAAGCCGGTCGTTATGGTGTCAATGTCAGAAAGCTCCCCTTCCTTTCGTTCCGGAGGTGGTATATATTCAGAGACCGGACGCGATGGTTTGCGCGGTGCATTCTAATCAACCCACCACCGCCCCATCTTGTTTCTCAGCGGCGCACAGTGGTCGATTTTTCGAAAGACCGGAACGAAAATCGGCAACGCTTGCAAAATTACATTTATTCGCAAACAAATAGAATTGCCCAGACCTGTTTATCTTCGTAACACGCGCGGCACTTTATACAGTAACTGTTCGTCGTCGTAGACTCCTGATCTGTCCGAAGCCGGTCATTCTGGTGTCAACGTTAGAAAGCTCCCGTTGCTTTTGATCCGGTTGGCGGAGGGACAAGGGGGTATGATATTCAGACCGGACGCGATGGTTTGCGCGGCGCATTTTAATGAACTCACCACCGTCCCATCTTGTTTTCCAGCGGCGTGAGTCCCTGCGGCAGGAGGGGGACACCAGCTCCCGCAGGGGGGCGCAGGGGGCGCAGGCGGGGGGCGGTGGCGTCGGCAGCGAACGGGGTAGAGACGTGGGGGCGAACCGGAACCGGAAATGGCTGCGAGGTGGCTCCTGCTGGCGCTCCTCGCCGCCCACGCTGCGGCTCTTCCTGATATCATTAGGATAGGTGAGTATCTTTTCCAGTCTCCGTTCTCCGGTTTAAAAGGCTCGATCTTTCTCCCTCTTTCTTTCACCCCCGCATCATCCGCTCCCCCTCCGCTCACCAAACGTCCGCTTCTTTTCTATCCGACTCCTTTGCTACCCGCCGGATGACGCCCTAACAATGGAATCGTAATCGATACGTCTTCCGCGGTCGAAAATTTCAAGAGCCCCACTCTCGGCATCCTACTCCACCGGTAATGAATAATATAAGACTCAATGAAGTCTCTATTCACTTCTAAATCATCTCTTACTCTGGAAAAATATTACCACAGTAGAAGTGCACCATTCTGGACAATATACAGTGTGTTATACGCTCTTGATTAAAATTATACAGGTAAAAATGTTGCACTTCCTTTTACTTCGTTCATTCAATCGTGTTCAGTGTAATTTTAAACAGTAAAATGCCACAAATATGTTGGTAGAAGACCCATAAAAAAATAATGAAAAATAAAGTTTTTTAATTGGATCAGTAGCGGTTCACACTACGGTATCGCATCAAAACGCAGCAACAGCGGACGGATTCCAGAAAATGTCAGGGGCCCCACTCTAGGGAGTTGAAAATGCTCTATCGATAATGATTATGCGACGAGTGGAGCTAAAAGGACGCGACGCGCCGCTCTTGTGAACAGAGCTGTTTGATAAGCAGGATAATGGGACAATATTGTAGAAATAGAATTAAGCCGACGAGAGTTTAATAAATACTATTGGAATTCGCGTTTCAATGCGATGAATCACGTCTTTGTGCGCAAGATTCGTTTGATTATTTTTCTTTTCTTTTTTTTAATAAGGCTTTTATCGATTTCAAGTTAACGCGGATAAGAGAATTTATCTTTTGCGTTCGGCAAGAGGTTGCTTTGTGCTAGGAGTATTGCCGAATTGAAATTTTTGTGTTTTACATTTTGCGTAGTTCAGCAAGATTTTTTACGGCACAACCGTTAAATTAATTATTTATAGTATTTTTTCGCAGCACAATCAGAAAAATGTTATTATAACGAAATTATAAAGATTGCAATATTTATAGAACCGTTCGTGATAATTATATCAAAACTTTGTTTTATGTCAGTTTGATTTGTCAAGTAGAATCGCAAAGCTGTCGCGCGTTCTTCGAATGCCACGTACGCAGAAAACGACACACGTACGCACGGACATCGTGTCAACAAAGGACGTCTTGTTCGGCTTGCAAGTAAATAATGGCTTCTATTTGCAATTTAACACCGGAGTCCGGCAACATCCACAACCACACGAACAAACATTGTAGGTCCTCGTGTGTCACTGCTAGTGGACGTTTCGGTGAAAAGAATGCCACGGTTGCTTTGCTTTCAATGTATCATTGTCCAAAGCTGTTTTCAACGGACAACAATATTTCAATCAACTTCTCGAGCATACGTAAATGGAGCATATTCTGATCAAAATGGACGATTTGTGTGGGCATATTTCCGCATAAAAATAGTATGTTAAATGGATGATTTTGGGGAGCAGTTCATGGATTATACGATGAACATTTTCAATGAAGTGGAGCATCGAAGTATTGGAAATAAATGCTTGAATGCGTTCATGGTGAAAATAAATGAGTGAAAAATAAAATTGTGGAGGCATTAAAATTGATTGATTGATAAAATTGATTAAAATCGAGAAAGGAAACGCATTTTAATCTAACTCCCAGCCGGTACGATGGACTTTTAGGAAATTTCAGCTTTGCGCTTCGGCTGTGCGTTGTTCAAATAGAACGGGAATTTTTCGCGTGCCTCCTAATACATTCCGCGGAACAGTGTATCATCTCTATTGAAAGCGGAACAGCGGTTACGTATCAATTGTCAATAATTTCCCAACGGTTTTGCCCGGCACGCTGCGCCGCGCCGTACCACGCCGAAATTCGAACGCACGACTTCGGCGTCGTCCGCTGTTGCCTTGTTTCGCACGCGATTCAGCACAATTCGCAGGAAATTTCTCGCACTGGTAATTAAACCGGTGTTTTGTGTACGACGTTAGCCGGATACACTGGCAACGTATCGAAACCGGTATCAATTTGCCGTTTAGAATCGTCGAGAGAACGACCGTACGGCACGAAATAATTCATTAAAAATGAATGAATATTCAAGACCTATTAATTCGGTAGAAACGACGGCGCAGGGATATAGAGAAAAAAAGAAGAATCGTAGGAGAAAAGTGAAGGGAACGGAGACGAACCGGACGCGTGCGCGTTACTGGTGCGAATGATAGCATCGGCGAGCATTTTATGGGGAACTGTAATCCGAGGAGGCAACGATCAACTGTTTTTCACAGAGGGATTCTTTATGTTTTCTCCTTTTTACGGTCCATTAAATCAGTATATCTTAGCGCATTAACCCAGACCGGTAGAAGTTACGGCGACAGGTTTGTAGAGATTCAAATGTCATGGGTTCCTCGGGTCCGTTCAAAATTTGAATTCAATTTTACGCGATAGCGTACAAGTGAAGTTTTTTTGATGTTTAGGACTCAGCGCTTTCTTTATCAATTTTTTCAAACATGGGTAAATCAAATTCAAAACGGTAAAAATATTCCAGGTTTAAACTGCCAAACTTTATCGGTATATTCTATGGGTTTGAATATAAAAAAAATGTTATACGAGCCAGTTTTTAACGTGATTTACTCATAGAATTATATCTGCTTAGTTCATAAACTGGCTGGTAGTCGGGTAAATTGAACGAAGTCGACGGGATACATTTTCAATTTTATTGTACGGTGGCATTATACGAGATAGCAATGATAAGCAATTTTATGCATTAGGTATGCGTAAGAAGGCTTAGAAAGTTCAAGGGGTCCCGGCATGTTTATCGGGTTCTCAGAGTCCCCGTATTAAGGGGATTCCAATGATTTTAGATTTGGAAATCCCGGAGGTCTCAAATGTATTAGTCTCTGAAGATTCGCTGATTCCTAGGACCACCGGTAGCTTCAGAACGTCCAGATCCACATGGTTCTCGGGAGCCCCTGAACCTCTAGATAACACTAGACCCTCCGAAACTTTTGGCATGCTTACTGCTCCCTTGGACTTCCGAGACGTTCCTGCTACCCTAACCCTTTTGAGATTATTGAGATGTACAAGGTGTTATGAAATGTTTTATCATGGCCACTGCAGACGAATTTCGCATCCCTGCAGTCGTAGAGATTTGTCGAACTAAGCTGTCGCCAGAGGCTTTCTAAACATAATTTTCGAAGTCGACGTCAACCGCATCGTAAAGGAAAGAATTACTTGAAATAACCTCTGCAATCATCCATTTCAGGGAAGTTGAATATTTTTTGGAATTTGTATATTTATAGCAGAAAGAAAAAAATAGGGAAAATATTTAAAGAATTTGAAAACGCCTTTAACACATTAAAGTAATTTACAAACGAAATAAATGTCCGTGCAACTCCAGTTCGATTATAAACAATTTTTATTTGAAAATTTAAGATCGAAAGTTGTAAATACTGATTGATTCATTTATTTAGGGAATCGTAAAGCTGCGCGTTGTTTTATCTCGGAGTCACCGTCCGTTCGAGGGAACGAGAAAGATTTGTGCTCGTCGGGACGTTCTTTTTTTCAATGGTCGTCGCCGACGCTTCACTATATTCCGCGTCGCGTCGCGTCGCCCCTCGACAAAGTTAATCGATGCCCGCCCTTAACGAGAGACGTAAATCTATCGCGTAAATTCTATAAATTGTAGAGCCGAGCTGGCGCAGCTGTTCGACCGGTTACTTTATGACATGCACCAGATTAAAATCAATTTATGGCGCCAATTCCTTCCGACGTCTAATTCGAGACGCGCCGGATTCCAATCGATGCGTCTCGGACGATTGATTTTCTTCGACGTTCCCGCGGCTAGCTTCCGCTCGGACGTTTAGCGCCGTGGGAATTATGCATCCGCGACGAGCCGCTGCTAAATAACTATCTAAATCTGGGAAACTCCACCAGGGAAACTCCTGCACTCCGAATTCACCGTCTTGCTGATCATGTCCTGCTTTTCGCCAATCAAATTCACCCTTTCACAATCACAATTGTAAATCAAGTTTTTGCTCGAATTTGTTTCCTTGAACCATTTTAATAGAAACAAAATTCAATGTATTTTCCTCGGATTTACAAAAAGTATGTTTTAAAATTTCCTTGTTGACACAGATGAAAAAGGTGAAAATCGTTTAGCTTTTTCTTTGTAATTTCGACAAATTTCTAAATAATATTTTTTTAAACATCACCCAGTAAACTAATCGTTCTAACGTCTCAGAAAACGTGCTAATTCGTCCAATTATTGAGAAAGTTATTCGTTTTTAAAGGGCGCCCGAATATTTTTGTCCCTCACTGTAACTACAAACAAGAATACACAGAACAGGTCTGTTATTACTAGAGCACGGAACTTTATGCAAAATAAAAATATTCTGCATTGACTGTGCAAAACAGGAATAAAGTAGAAAATTTATTTCATCCCTTATTGACTTTGTTACATTAAAAACAACATTAAAATATTCTGAAATTTATGTAATCTTTTACTGTTTTAAATTTCACCCAACAAAATTTCTGCATAAATGCATAAATATCCGCTGTCTAGTTATTACATATTATTAACACAGTAACTGATGGTGCACATTATAAACGTTCTCATAGCGGCGCTAATGGAGTGCATAGTATTAATATTTTAGGCGACAGAGGTACCCAAATTTTGACCATTTCCTACCATTCCCCTTTCTCTTCAGACTGGCATGAATATGCCTGCTTTATTAACCTTTTCGCTACAATGAACCAGATATCTAACCCAGACCAAACGAACGCAAATTGGACTTTTAGGAAACACAATTAACCACTTCTGAACTCCTCATTGCGACATTGAAGTGTCAGTTTCTCTGGATTTTGACGCTTGCATTCGCGTATACGTATATGCGGATCTAGCAATGTGTGCGTGTGCCACTACACGCGCGTCCATGCACGTCCTACGTGCGCGGTCTCTCTTTCTTTAATTCCCAACTTTCCGTCGCGTCGTCGGTCCATCTGTAACGTAATCCCGTTCGAAGTTTTAACTTTTTCGTAGGCGTCGAACCACATCATGCTCCTCCAGTTCATTCCATACTAATGCTGTCAGAACAACTTATCAATTCTCTCGTTGGCAACGCGAGTTTAAAGACTACCTGCAGGCGGATAGATTTATTTAAAGACAGAACTAGTTTTCAGGCTATTTCGTTTGCACCTAATTAGCTTGTGTAGCAGCATCAGAAGAATCGTTTGTTTCTTGATCTTTGCCGAACCTGTTCCCCGCCGCCAATTGTGTTAGCAACATGCTTTGTGGTAGACTGGAGCTTGACGGGGGTCGTGGGGATCCTTGTTCTTCTGATGCCGCTGCTTTTGCGACGAATTAATGCCTCAAAGGCTGCATTGATGCGAACTGACGTTGTTACACGAACCCTTTGCTAGAAGCGTTCCATTTCGGAGTCATGTTTAATGGTTAAAATTGTTTTTGTTCGGTATGCAAACATTGAATTTCCGTAAAAATCACGTAAAAATGCGATACGCTTTTGTCCAACTTTACGCACAATCAGAATTTGTTCGGGCGCGCTTTATTCCATCGTATAAAAATTTCACTAAGTTCAAAATCGATTTTCTCGAAAACGAATCGTCGAATGAAAAAATCCTTTTCTTTACTTTTTTCCTTATTTTCTCATTCGGTAGTAGTCTGTAAAATAAACAGTAAGAATTCATCGTGTTTCGCGGAAAATGAAAAGTTTCGAAATAGTGGTAACCAACTCTAATGACAAATTAACTTGCAATCCTCGGTCGAAAGGTTAACAAGTCCTTGACCACCGTTTTGCTTAAGTGAAAAGTAATTTGGAGTCGCTCGAGGAACTGCCTACAGGTGTTACACATTTTGCGGCGCACCCAGTACAGTGACTTCGAGGGAAATAATTAATATTTACACCATGTAAGATATTAGAAAAACGGATAATTGGGTCGAGCGCGGACGTGAAAGTAAAAAAAAAGAAAGAAAGAGAGGAGGCAAGTGGCCGGACGCGTACGGTAGAAAATAAGAAACCCAGGATGCGGGCGGGTTCTCGTCAAAGTAACGCTTTAATATGGATGTGTGATTTCCCAGGTGGGCTGTTTCATCCGTCGGACGACAAGCAGGAAGTGGCCTTTCGTTATGCCGTGGAAAAGATCAACGACAACCGGGACATCCTGCCCAAGTCTCGTCTCAGCGCCCAGATTGAGCAGATAAAACCGCAGGACAGTTTTCACGCTTCCAAGCGGGGTGAGTGCTCCATTCACGCTCGTTCATTCCGCAATTAAACTCGTTCGTTCCGCCTGGTACCCGCACCGGCGCGGCGCGCTTCGCGCATCCCTCTTGTTGCCATGCGAATGTTTGCACCAGGCAGAAGCGTTTTCAATTTTCTCGCGCGTAAACAACGGACTCCTGCAGTCGTCTGATCATTGCGGTTCCGTTCTACTTGCTGTGGAACGTTTCGCTGGTGCTCCACGCGTATTATGGCAATTTCGAGATAATTATTACTCGAAATAAGGATTACTGTATTTATGTTGAAATAACAGTGAGACCAATGGACGTAATTATCCGACATTCATTCACTGTCTTTGTAAATCGATTTTTACATAATCACTTGTCATTGTCATTTCATACTAATTGGATTACATTTCTATCGATTGAAAATGATTTATATTAATACTTTTTTAATCGAAGCGTGGTTATTGGCAGTAGCTAATATACAGAGTGTGGCCAGATGGGTGGTACAACCGGACGAGGGTTGATTCTACATGAAAAAAATAAGTCGAAAAAAGAAATAATATTTTTTCGTTTGGCGCCTCGTTCTCGAGGAAACCGATTTAAAAATGCAGCAAATACACGTGCTATTGACAGGAACCGTCTGACGAGTCTGATCATTGCCGACCTATTCTACTTCCTGCGTATACTAGAGCACGCGATCCCGATGGATCTTTAAAGTCGATTTTCTTGAAAACCAGGCGTCAAACAAATGTTATTGCTTTTTCTAGACTTATTTTTACATGTAGAATCATCTCTGCCCGGTTGTACCACCCGTCCCGCCACAGCCTATATATTATCATTACTAGACTGCGGATTTTATGCATTTATGACAAAAGTGATGAAACATGAAACAGTAGAAGGATAAAAAAGAATTTACGAAGATTAGTATATTATTACCAACTTATTGGAGTGATTAAAAGAGGATACATATTTTTATTTGATTCCAGTACCTTATAATGGACACAGAAAATTTTTATTTTAGATAATGATCTGCAGTCTTATCATTGCACTTATCTAATCATTGCGAAGACATTTCACTTTCTGCTTCTACGACGCGACATTTTGTCCGGAATTTCGTTGCATTACTGTAGCAGTGGACACTTTATATCACCAAGTATAATTTTTGAACGCAAACACAGTTTAACATCAGACTTCATACAATTAAAATACTTGTTAACGACTTGCTTTCCTAATCAGTTTAAGATAATAGTCTAGCGGTTGTCGGTGCAGTCCATGAAAATTACTTCCAGATTACAAGCACAAAGATTAAGTTATACACAGATGATAATACAGTTATAGTAACTGTAGTTATAAACTTTAATCATGTAATGCGATAATTTCGCGTAACAATGAAACGTTTCTCTTAATTAAACGCTTCCGGCGGACTGAAAACTCATTTCTCCTTTGGGAATCCGAAATAATTCCTTTTCCTGATTTCAGTATTCGAACTGCACTAAATATTAAAAATTAGTCTCATAGTCACAAATTCTTTTTATTCTTTTTTTCATCGTCTCAATTTCGTCATAAAATCCGCGATCTAATCGTAACGAAATTTTACGAAGTTTTAAAATGATTACGATGAAACAATCGTAAAACCTATAACCAACAATTAACTTTCCGTGATACGGAAATGTGTTCGCACAGCGCGATGCGTTCGCTAAAGTCAACCAGTATTCTTCTCGCAAGTCGCGATCCTGTTTTGCGCAATTGATCCGTCTTCAAGTTCGTTCCCTGCAGCTCCGAACTTAGTCTGCTCGGTCGAAATTATTTACAATACGCGTGCCGCGGTGGCTGCATTTTCTTCGAGGTATCGTAAAGGTAATTCAACTTCCATAGAATTCTGTGTTCCTAGTTCGGATTCCCTGAGTATTCCCGAGCCTGTGCGTTCCGCCAACCGTATTCAAACTTCTGCCACTGTTCATACATGGAAAATAGAGTTGCACCTTCGTGCTGCAGATTTCCCGTGTCAGTTTACGCACGGTGTCTTGGTTTCGTCAATGTTGCGTGCTGCCTGCAAATAAACTTTCGTAACGTAGTTACCTTGGCTCTCGTTGTTTTCATTGGTTGTTGTTTTGGGCAAGGTGCAACAACAATTTCGGATACGTGCGTTATTTTCCAAAACCGCGAGGAAACTTTGTTCCTGAAAATTGATCATTCGGCGTGTGTAAATTTTCAATAAGAATTCTTTCCTAGTAGAACAGTTATTCAAGTATTTTCGAGAAAATAACAGGAACAAGTGGATACACAATCGAATACCAGTTATATGTATTAATTAATTATATAGTCACCAAAATTTTTCTCATTCGCAACTGCACGATCATTTCCAAAAAAATGATCTCAGAGTGTCTGAAAATCGGGTTCGAATAAAGAGAAGGAGAAAACTGTTAACTGTCGGTACAGTCTGCATTCCGTTCGTAGCATGTTATTGCAAACTCGACGAAGCGTTCGCGATTCCACCGCGTAAAATTAACATCTGTCACATTTACCGTCGAACATGTATATCCGCAGCGTGTCGGTACAAGAAATTAAAAATGCCGCCGCGTTCATTTACAGAATCCGATCCACCGCGCCGGTACAACTCGTTGTCAGTGAAAATATTCCTCGCGGTGCTGCGGTGGATTCTCTTTCGCGATCCGAGGTAGAAAAGATTGCGGTCGGCATTAATTAAAAGCAAACGTCGTTCGTTCTTTCGACGGTATTAATTACGGGCGAGTCGGTCGGGCCGGATTCGAAGCCGTCCGCGAAACGAAAGTAATTACACGATTAAACGGATTAGGAGTAATTGTTACCGAACTGACGGGACGACGCGACGCGGTGTTGGAATACGATGCTCCGGGCGATTAATAATCGCTCGGTTACGGCAGCGCCGCGAAGCGCGATAATTATTTTCATGCGACATAATCAGCGGCGAGCTAATTGTCGACTCGAGGCACCGATTTATTAAACTCGCTCGCGAGGCTTTAAACGTTGCCGTTGTCGCGGGAGTGTGGGGTGTGGGGTGGGGGTAGCATCGGTGCATCGGAGACGCGTTAAACTCCCCTCGAGTATCACGCATTGGCCGCATTCCCGTTCGATGGATTGAGATTTGGCTGTGCTCCATGAATGCAACCACCCACGCGACCCCCCCCGTTGACAAATCTCTGTTTGCAGGCGATCATTTCGCCCAGACCATAAAAACGGGACCGCCGCCGTCGCACCTAATGCTGCGGCCCAGTAAACTGTTTCGATTTATGGCGGGTCTATCTTCAACTTTATCTCGTTCGCGGGCGATATATCGCAATGACGCTGCCGGAGACCGACGGTACAGGGACGTCCCTCCAAGAAGGATGAACTTCCCTACCCTGATGCACGTACGGCCCAGATATTCGAGTGTCGCCTGAATCATTCGGTAAATGTCTCCGTAAATCACGGACCGGGAAGGACCGATCGGTCACTTCGAGGTCTGGTAAACGAATATTGATTAGACCCGTGAATCATCCGACACTCGCGGTACGTAGATCTACCGACGCTCGGTCATTCTAAGGAAAATGTGAACTGCGACGTGTAGCTGGGACAATCGATCAAAAAAAAGTCGTCGTACACCATTTCAAACCGAATCATTTTTCTTCGAGATGAGTTCACACGATTACAGTTTACTTTCGAGAGGATTTAGGATTTTGTTGCACGAGCATTAATATACTTCTCAGTATATTTGCACTGGGAAATGTGTTTGGAACATTACGTTCGTGAAACGTTTATCAGTATCAGACAGCAGATTTAATTCGTGACAAAAATGAGTAGGTGTCATTTAAAATAGTAAACACTTTATGAGAATTTAAAAATATTGTTGTATTATTTTTAACCTATTAAACATATTAAGAAAGCAAGAATAAATTTGTGTTTCACTCCAGTTTGTTGCAATACAGGTAGAAAATTTTTATTTTGCATAAATATCCGCTGTCCAATTATTATCATATGCTGGTTGTTCTACGCAATCAAACAGGCACTAAGCTTGCATGAGATCTTGGTGGTTTGACTGGTTGAGTCGTATGTCAATGGAGGACGTAACATTTTCATCGTGGATTGCGCGTATGCTCTAGCGTTGGAAGTAAAATGAGCGCGTTTTCGAAATTCCCTGAAATCCGGAATGTGATTGTCCATAAAATGCACGACCGTGATCTTCAATGAAATTCATATATTAATCTGGGTCGCTGTGCAGAGTCCCAGAAACTGTCGAAGAATCAGCTCTTTGGGGAGGCTTAAAACTTCATGTCCGACGGGCACTTTAACTTACATGAACTGTTCGGATGGCAGCGGATTCTGGCGCCGAGTTTCTATTTCCCTTGTCATTGCATTATGTATCGCGAACTTGGCCGCGAATAATCGGCTCGGGTCTCTTGTATCCACGGACTCTCGTATGCCCCGCATAGAAAAACAAACGAACATCTCGAGGAAATTCCGAGACGGAGAGGCGACCCGGCAGCATAAAACCGTATTACGCGGGAGCGAATTCTACCGGGTCTAACAAAGGCGACACTCGCGCTTCCGCTTCCGTGTCATATCGTAAAAACCGAGTAAAGAGCGAGAGGCAGCATCGGAACACGGCCTTCTGAGAGGAGCTTCGCCGAAACGAAAGAGAGTTCGTTGCCCGGAACGAACGCGAACGAGACCGGTGCGGCACAGAGCTGGAATAACCGGAGACGAATTCCAGCCCCCGATCCGTAGCCAGTTTATTCGCGTTTAACCGTCAAAAGGAATTACCGACTCGTCCCGTCTCGTCGAAACGAGATTAGAGCCGACTTTTTGTCGCCGCGAACGCCACCCGAAAAACAGAATCAACGGGACCATCGCGTCGCGTTGACAGTAATTACAGACAGTATACCGAGCCGATTCAGACGTCGCGTCCTCGAAGCTTCCGGTGAAATGGATCGAGCACCGATAGCTAATTCTTCCACGTTCTGAATGCTCCGCAACAGGAAAGGAACCGTCTTCGTACGTGTACACTTCGCGCTGATTCGAACGCGGACTCCGTGACATTTATGGAAACTGGAGTCGAACAGATTTGCGTCATCTGTCAATCGCTTACGTTGACTGCCACGCCAGTGACTACGAATGCCATACAAAATCAGAATATGGTTTTTGGATTGAATAATGTCATCAAGAACGGCGAAATGTCATTACTAGACATTTAAAAGCACAATTTAAAGCAGTGGGGCGTATTAAAAAGATTTAAGGACATCAGTTTCAGCTTAATAAGATAATTTTCAAAAGTAAGAAATTTTCATTTCGCTCCTGTGTCTTGCAATAGATGCGAACAATATTTATTTTGCACAAAGGCCCGCAACCTAGTCATTACACATGAAATGTGAATATTTGAATTTATGAAATATTTGTTCTCACAATTGGAGGAACATAAAATGCATGCACGCGTAGGTCCTGTGCGATTAGAATTGCGAAAGAAGAGTTGGCTCGTCCGAAGTTTCCGGGGACTACCCGTTGTCCGACGAGGCAGGCAAACGATTCGTAGTAACCGGATGATGAAAACCGGAAGGAAGATCCCGAATCTTGTTGGAATTTCACCCCGACCCTTTCCTTTCCGCGTATATGCATCGAAATTGGCCCGGCAAAGCGATTGACTTGCCGGCAGCCTCGTTTCACCATCCCCGTCCAAACCTAGGAACGACCCCTCCGCCGACATTGTTCGTTTCACTTTCGCTAAGCCAATTTTCGAAAACCACACAGGGGCGGAAAGTTTGGAACAGCGCGAGGGACCGTGGGAACAACGAGCTGCGACTGTCCGCGGCGCAGACAGAACGGTGGCTCTAATTTTCCCCCGTAACTTTTCAAGCTTCTTCTCTTTCCCGCATAGTTCCCGAAGTTCCGCCCCCGACACCCATCGAAACGCCGAGAAGTTCCGGGCGCCCACGGGTGATTTTCGGTTGGCAGGGTCCCGTGCTCTTTTCTCGACGGCGGGAATTGTATACCGTCCAATTAAGCATAATGGAAGGAAAACATCGTTCTCGGTCACGAGCGTGCCGTAACCCGCGAGGACGATAACGCGAGTCTTCCGAGTTCCCACCGTGATAGTGTGCCCGTCGAATCGCCCCTCCCTGGAAAACTGCTACCCCCTTTTCACCGGCACGAAGTAACCGAGACTCGTTGAAATTCGAATTAATTTTCGTTGAACGCTCCCCGCCGTCTACCGAAGATTGGCTGCCGCGATATTGCATCCTGTACCGAGATCTTCGAAATTTTTATGGTAGAACTTCGAAAGTAATCCTGCTGACAGAGGAGGGCCATATGCAAAATACCTACGAAATTACCCACGTCCCATTTGCCACAAACTTTGCACATTAGCTCGCTGTGCGCCTCCGATATCGATTCGGGAAATGGCTCGCCGAGCTCCAAGGTCGATAGTGAACAGATAAGGGTGGCTTTTGATCGGACATAGATAGCGACTTGCTGCATGCATCGAGCTATTTCAAAATCAACATTTCTAATCATAGCTGTGAAGTTCTTATACACTGTACTTTGGCTAATCTTCCGATTAATTCTTTATAGTCATGGATTTCAAGTCGAAAGTATTGAGAAACATCAATGTAGGGACCAGTCGAGGAAAGTCCAAGTCCTAAGTCTGGAAAACAGGACACAATTTATGGTGTACGTGACTAGACAAAGTTATTTTTGAGAGAACTGTTTAGTTTCAGAACCTAGTATGATTTTAGTTTTCGTTAGTCGCAGTCTCAATAGCGACATACGGGTACCATAAATCGTGGAGCGCCGAAGGACCTTCGACGAGAGGGCAGCGGTCGTTCGCGACCGAAAAAACCCCACGTGCGTAAGGTCTGGAGGAAGCCAGCTTTATTTGGAAGAGATTTTTCAACCTTCCATTAGGAAGAAAAGGACAGAGGACATAGGTTAAGGAGACGGGACGACGAAGACTCGAGTCAGTCCTCAGCCGAGAGTCGTTCGTGTTTCATGGTTTTGTACGACAGTTTCGATCAGGAAATAAATTCCTTAACCTACAGAACTTGTGAGATTAATTATAATATCCCCATAATCAATGTAACTCGTTCTCTCATCATTTGCTCGTCGAACATCAGAAACGACAATCCCCTTGTTGTTTCCGAAAAATTACAAATTCTCTGCGTCATAAATCCTCCGTCGACCCGTCGTGCCTGTCCGAGTCCGTTCTACGTTACGAACGTACGGTAAAAATTCTCGGGAACAAACGGTCCTGTATTTAACTCGCAGTGATCGGCGATGTTTGCGCGGCTACTAATGAGTAGAACGTGTGCCATCTGGCTGGCATGTAATTACTCGCGGGATTGGCCGTCACCGCGTTTAATCGTTGCCACAAATCGACGACCGGTTAATGGAGAATAGTATAAACGGCGGAGTAAATGTTTAGCGATATTTCGCGCAAAGTGGAATTACAGCGAGGCGTTACGTCGCCGTGTGTCAGGACACGCTCGGGATTATCGTTTGTCGACGAACGATAATTCTTTCCCGACGACCGATTCCGCCGTGCGGGATTTATCGTTCGGCCTGATTACGAAGATCGTGATTAATTTCCGTGAGCGGTCGCTCGAGCGCGCACGATCATTCCGATTCAGTCTCCCGTTTTACCGCGCGACGCATTTTCGATTTTTCGACCCAGCCTGCTTTCTCTCGTTTCTTTTCCTTTCGTCCCGTGACCTTGTTTCCCGCGCGTTGTTCGCGTCGAGATTAATATCTTTTTGTTCTGTCGGCTGCTGCCGAGTGGAAGCCAATTTCACACGCTCCTCCGTTCGTTCGCACGATGGGCCCAACGCTGTAAACTTTGATTTGCGGAGGTGAAATTGTTTCGAACCTGTTCACGTTTTAATTATACCGCGCCGGAAACTCGGCTAATTCTACGACAGTTTCGATAAAACCGATCAACGAAATTGCGTTTGCGCGATTGCGTTATGAACTCTCGCTCGTTTCGCGAACGCGCTCGCCGGGGAACGTGCGGGAAGGATCTGTCGCATTTCTTAGCGTTGCACAGTAAAGTCGATTTAGAAATGAAAATCGATAGAAGCGAGATCGTACGGCGTTTTAGGTGGTTGATGGGTATGGTATATTTTCTGGCTTCGTCGGCGACTTGTTGATAGGAAGGTAATACTTTTAATCGATTCTGTTGCGTGCCTATATTTTCTCTAATGACAATTCGATAACAGAAAAATAGTATTAGATTAAGAAAACATTGAAACTTCCGTATAATAAATGCGAACGACGTAATAAAATCCTACATACATTTAAATAGATTGTGTTCGAAATCTTTATCGCGTATACCGCGGGCAAAAGGATTCCTGAACAGAAATAGTATGACTAAAGTCTAGAGTAATGGAACTTCGATAGTTATAAATCGACGGCCGTGTATCGGCAGACAATTTTAAGAGAAAAAGCACTCGAAGGAAGTAGAGTTATCGGGCCGAAACGCGGGAGCGACAAAGCAGCCGGGTAATGACTGGTATGAATAATGTAAACCGCTTGCGATGATAGCGAAACGCTTATTATTCTCTCGGTCGGAAGGCGGATAACTTAGAGCAGAGGACTGGAAAAAAATAAGAGGAGATTGTAAACGAAGGGCAACCTGTAAGACATCGCGGGGAAGATGCGCGCAACAGGAAGTCGAAGGTTGCAGGAAATTGTCTGAGGCGCTTTCAGCCGCAGCCACACGAGATAAGCGCCGCTTCCGACGGAGATTCGATTTTCTCGCGGAACGACGAGCCGGGACTACCTGTTTTAGAATGCACGATCATGTTAGGCGATTGTGACTACGGTTAATAAGCGAACTTTCCGCAGACTACTCGGACCGGACCTGCGAGAACTTGCTGAACGTCGTTTGCCGAACTTGCCCGGTGAAGCATGCCTTCTTCTGTTAAAAATGCTCGCGAAAGTGTTCCAGCTAAGAGAATTGAAAGTTGACCCGAATAAGTTGTTTCGCGCAGCTTCTGCTCAGGGCAACTTCGAGAACAATTGTGTTTGGGAACGTGGTACCAACTGGTGTCAGGAAATTGCTGTTTCGAATTAAAAACTCACGGTTACAGAGAAAAGTTTGTCTTTCTGTTGTTTTAGTTGCCAATATTTTTTTTTCATCCTTGTGGTGTTATACAGGGTGAACTCGATAAAGCAGGACACCTAAGTATCTCCGTTACTTTTCGTTGTACAAAAAAACTTCGTAGGACAAAGTTACACTGTTTGAAGGGCCACATATAACGGTGTAAGGGAAAAAAAATTTCAAGGTCATTTTTATGAGATTTCAAGGTTATCGATGTTTTTTTTAAATGGAATGATATATTTTCGTTAACGTAATGTTGTAGCTGACAAAATAACGAATTCATGCATGTAACACAATATGACCTTTAAATGACCTTCAACCTAGAAAAATGGTATAAATAAAATTCAACGTATAAGATTCATTTGATGTTACAAGAATATTCATAATCCATAGATAACCAATTTTCGTTTCATTTAATAAAGCGTATGTAAGCGTTTTGTGTTATGATTCAACTATAATATTAATTTAATGTGAAAATTAAACATTCTCATTTATGCTGTAAACAATGAACGAAATACATTTCACGCGTATGCAATTGTAACTATTAATAATCTGATCGATATTTAATTACTGATAAACTGCTTGTAGTTACATATTACATACATATACATAACTCATCATCAGGTTAAATTTTATTTACTGCAAATATTGTTACAAGAATAAAAATTTTAATCTGCATGTACATTCGCAGTATGCTAATTTCAACGTACTAAATAAATAAATTCCATTAAATCGTGAAACGTTGGGACGCTAGCTAGTTCTCGCTATTCTGTCACGATGAATACTGTAGCCGATTTCTAACTTAAATGCCTCGAGAAAGTTAAGCCCTTCGCCCGTAATTCGCTTTTCATGCTATTACATGACGTGAGAGAGCGAGTGACAGTAACGCGCAGCTGTAATTACAGTTTTGAGCTTCTCAATTACCGCGTTGACGGGACTAGCGTGAAAATGCGGCCCCCACCCGCTTTGCAATTCAGAGGATAATTAAACGACCTCCTTCCTTTTTTTTTTTGTTACCCGAAAATCGTGTTCGCTTCTTTTGAATCGCCCGCGTGTCGCGTTGTTGATTGGATTTCTGTTAGTTAGCGTACCTATGAGTCTCTTTACCCTTAATTGATTAATTCGACGGTGTTTCACGCAGCGGACAATGTTCGTTCAAAGAGCAATTGCACTTTGTTTCGACTTTGTTAGCGAACGACCGGCCGGAATAATTTGTAGCCTGACTTTCTGCGTGAAATTTGACTGGGCTAGTACAGGTTACCGAGTAATTTACTCTCGCCGAGAAATAACACGGTTTGTGCTTTTAAGCGTCTTTTTCGGCAGTTCATTCCGCATACAAGGTTATCCTGTTTTTCTTTTTTATTTAACTTCACGCGGTAACGCGCACTCCAATAATTTGATTTAAAAATGCATTTCAAGCCCTGTGATGCACCGGTCACTGTCCGAAATTAGCGGAGACAGTTTCCAGTTACGAAATGGTTTGTACTCCCCCTCGTTACTAACAAATGCACGCTACAATCCGCTTGACAAATTTTCCACGGTTCAGGGAATTTATGGCTCCCTGTTTACAGGGCTCGAACACCGAAAATGTGCATATGCATGCAACAATGTCCCATAAGCTTTGTAATAACTAAATTACAATAAACGATTCTCAATGGGCCATCGTAAGAGCCAAATCAGGGCAAACAGTATCAACCTACACAGCTATATGCATCGCACGGTTTATTTAGCATTCGAACAAAAATCGTATATTTTGTTATTTTTATATGAATGAACTCAAGTTGAAAAACCGGTGATTTGTACAATAAAATTTATTATATCATATACATGAAACTGGAATTGAAAAACATTTCTAGATGCTACTCATGTACAACTACACTTTTCAATACTAAAAACAGATTTACCTTGAAAGCATGCAATGCATTTTTGCTGTCTACGTTTCTGAATTACCGACTCTGTAGAAAATGCCCTAGTACGACAGCGGACTCTATCGAAACGAGACGACCAGTTAGTGAACTACATGAGGTTGCAACACAACAGGTGTATGTCTCCGGGAGCTAGATTTTACAGCGCTGTCAATCTCCCTGGGCCAGTCAACATTCTTGTTATAAATGTTTAGAATATAAATTGTGTGCATGTACGATACAAACATTTTCTGTCCGACTTGTCGTAGAGTTATGCTACTAATTTCCGCAAAAATGTACGCCCGTCTAACTTGTCATTCAGTTACGGTACTGATTTGGAATTGAAAAAATAAATATTATTGCATGTCTGGCCTGTCGTTGCGTTGTACTACTGAATTTTCATGCCACCTCCTTCGCTACCATATTCTACTAATACAAAACTCAATTTTTGAGATTTTTGAAAATTTTCGGTTGGGTTTCTACTAGGGGAACATGATAGTAAAGGAGGGGGCATTCAATTTTCGTGCAACCTCCTTCACAACCATATTCTCCTAATACAAAATTCAATGTTAGTTGTAAAACAATTCATTGGATTCGTTTTTAGGTCAGTTAAAAAATAAAGACGTTCATTGTCAATTATAAAAACGTTCACGATTCTCCTTAATCAATTGAATATTCATTTTTCAAATAAATTGTAAGCAATATTTCTTAGAGGCACAGCATCGTTAATTACGAGAAATGTGTTAATGATAAAAAAAATATACCAATATTATTAAATAGGTTCTCCAGGGTATTAATAAGAAAACGAGCCATTTTCACGGTGAAAAATAATGATTATAAAATGTTCATATTTAAACGCTTCGTCTAACTACAATTTCGAAGAAATTCAATTGATTTCGTCGTTTTCAAAAGTGCTGAACATTTGTAAAGTTTTATACATATACATTTGATAAAAGTCTACATGAGAAAGTTGATTTTTTAGCAAATTAACAGCCAATTCATCGATGAGGACCGCTGCGGAGCGTTGCGAAAGCAGCCGCACGCGTACGAAAAGAGCAAAGAAGTGAGGGAGCCCTGTTTTCCCGAAATCCTGCATGTAAGTTCGACGGGGCTCTGTACAATTGATTTCATTTACTGTCGCAAAGAACAATGCCGCTGACGTGGAGTATCGCCCTCTTCGAATGGAATCCGGAATGCTTAAATATTTGGTGAATCCTTATATCCGCGATTCACGGGATTGTAGTCTCTGTCAGCGCATCGTGTATGATTTACAAAACATGTCGTATGCAGCGGGTTGTCGAGGATACGTGAACGTTTAGCGTGTCCCCTGGAAACGGTTTGCAGATGCGAGTGCACCGAGCGAGCCCCCGGTTGCCGCGATTTCGCGCTGGAATAAATTCGGATCGAGTTTTCCTAGGACTCGTGTGTACGGTAACACGTGCCCGGAAAACGGAGAAGAAGATGAGAAGAGACGACTAGGAAGAAGACGAAGAAGAAGAAGGGATACCGCTCGAAATCCGAGCGGAAAGACACAATTCTCGGAGCGTTGCTACCAAAGTAAATGGACATATAGCTTAACGCTATATCTTCTTTCCGGGGAACTCGTTTCCGTTAAGCCAACGCAACGAGCCTGGATCACGGTTGAATAAAGCCGATACCGGCCGAGAAACGTTTATTCTCTTAATTGACAAGTAAAGCTTCGAATCGTTGTCGGTTTACGTTTAAAACTTATTACCTGGAAGATACAGAATTAGCTAATGCACTGCCTTCGAAGTTGCGGGTAAGCCGGCGGCTAACGTCGTGCAGCCACAATCAGTGGAACGGAACGCAGAACTATCATATTGTCCGACAGACGTACGACTCGAACCGTTCGTTCGCGAAGAGCACTTAAAAATAATACTTAATCCGAAATAGAACTTTGTTGTACATTGTTGGTGCGTGATCCATATTAGTGAGGGACGGCCGAAAGATTAACTAGCCCATGGGTGTTGCTGCGTTTCATAATATTCTAAGGCTAACCGACCGCCGAAAGTTTCAACAACAGCTCAGCGCGAATGTAATTAGTTTCGTGCGCGATATATAATTATCACCGGCGCAAATTAGTTTCGCATCACGGTCGGGCGTTCGTAAATTTCGGTTTTATCCGAACTTTCGCCGGAAGATGATAGCCGCGAAACCGTTGCCGCGTATTCTCGAGTATTAATTATGGCGAAAAGTTTGCGGAATGATTTTTTTTTTTCATTGACATTTCGACAACGCGGTAATCTCCATTCGGACGAGAAACATTGTTTACGGTGTTATCGATAAACAGACTCGAATTCACGAGTCTGGAATAAGCCATTCGCTTGTGGCAACGTTATTAATAAGCATGTGGCGGCTACCTCCTACGCTTGCCACAAGATGGACAGATACTCAAGTCCTTTCTCGCTTCTACCTGATCTGTCACCGATTCCTACATATACCGTCCTCAACCGCCTTCTAGTATCCCAGAGAATAAGGCAGGGTCCGCTAGATAGCCTTACCGATGAGTCGTCTAGTGGGCCTAGGACGAAACGCTCCCTTTCCTTTTCCTCCTCTCTCTTGCGCACTTCTGCGCCGCCAAATTGGTGACCCCGACAACGCAACACGATGACCGGAGGGAAGCAAGGACTACAACCAGGAGCTACACAACAGCAGCAATAGAACGACAACACCGGGAGGATATGATGCTACTGCTGAATCGCCGAGAATACGTAATCCCTCTCCTAGTGTGGCCACCCGTCGATCTTTACAGAATCAGGTACCCCGAAGGAACGAGATTATCCATGGACCTACGACGATGTCAGCAGATCATGACGGGCTCACGGAGGAACGGCGCACCACCGCGTCCTTTTCGAGCGGCCACACTAGGGCAGCAGCATCTACGGCTCGATAGGCACGAGCGTGACTCACAGCTCGCCATGATGTTCTTCTGTCTACAATTTGAGCAACGAGCTTTCAAAACGACGACTACAACATCAATCGAGTGGGCATGATCTGCATGCATCCCCGTCCTCTCTGGATTCTGACATGGATCATAGTAGGAGAAAAGGGAACTTTGTCAAGATTATCGTTGTTCACTGACAGGGGGGGTAATGTGGCGGCTACCTCCTACGCGTGCCACAAGATGGACAGATACTCAAGACCTTTCTCGCTTCTACCTGATCTGTCACCGATTCCTACATATACCGTCCTCAACCGCCTTCTAGTATCCCAGCATAGCCTTACCGATGAGTCCTCTAGCGAGCCTAGGACGAAACGCTCCGTTTCCTTTTCCTCCTCTCTCTTACGCACTTCTGCGCCGCCAAAAGCATAATGATTTTTTCGTGGAGAATAATAAACTGTATCGATCGGGGTATTAAAAAATACAAGGTTCCGTCGATAGAATTGAACATGACCTTCGCGTGCCCCCTAATCCTCCTACAAAACAACCATTAAGAATTTCGTCTCACTCAAATCATATAACTTTCATTTGGAACGTTTCTCGGTATCATTGATAATTTCACAGCCTCTATATTCGGTAGAAGATACCATCGACTTGAATGAAGATTGAAACACTAATTTTGTCGCTGCGAATCAACTTAGAAAACAGGAGTTAATATATTTTCGAACACCTCGACCGTTTACTAATTCACGGTGTTTCCATTAACTGTGGATTAACGAGTAGTTTATCCAATCCACTTGTGCCCTTCTTTTCTTGAAATCTGACGGCGGCCACTATCCGTCCAGCCTCGCCCACCCCGGTAACGGATTGTATCTCCCTCTATTTTCATTCCGGGCATAGCGCGCGCGAGATCTCCTCGTGTTTCCCTAAGAAATTAAAATAAATTTACGACGCTGGAAAGTCCGCTCGGCCAGGAGGATCCTCGTTATTTAGTAAATCTACTTGAAATTCTTGGATGTGGCTCCTCGCAGGCAGACCGTAGACCGCGCCGCGCCGGGATGGGAGTCGAGCCATTTGCGGTATAAAATGACCCCGGCTGATTCTGCTCTATGAAACCGTATTACTTTGTCATGGAAATAACAGTGTAAATGGAGTTGTAGTTTGGTAATTAACAACTTTAACGGTCGGCAAAATGTGCGACCTGAGTGACACGAATATACTATTTATGCGGTCGCGGCGTTCGAGTGTGTTATCTGTTCGGGTAATGTTCATTAGTATGGAAAAACGCTGGATAATACGCATAAATATTAGTGAGCCGACGTCTGTCGCGATGAAATTCTACCCGCGACTATTATTCCTGCATTATTGTACATTCCTTTCGTAAACAATTGCGTTTTCAGCAGTTTCGTAGATTTCACCGAACATACTTTACGTATACATAATTGCTTCGATCCAGTGACTCTTGCAAATAAAGGCCACCGAAAGCAATTCGCGTAATCCCTATGCGTATGTTAATTGTTTTCAAATTGCAACGTTGGAAAATGTTGTGCGATAGTATAAACATTTTCGTATGTTGTGCAAAATAGCCAGGGATTAAAACAAACGATTTTTTATTGCGCACGACCGAGGAAAGCAATGCTTGTAGAAGAAATTAGAGATTAAAGTAACAGCATGCTGCAGGTGGATAAATACAGTACGTAAAAAGAGGAAACGTAGATTGATGAGTGAAGCAATGAGATAGAATGAAATATAGCAGACGGAATTGCGTGCAGAGAAACGGTTCATCGTATCGGAGATGCTGTTAAACTTTAAACCTACATATTATTTAGTGAAACGTAGCATGCGGTGGAACTAGAAAAAAATCAGAAAACTTTATGGAAACCGAAAATGTGTATGTGTGTGAAGAAATTAATGAAATTGCGAACTTAATTAAATCCCACGAGTAAATCACGACTACATGGAAAAACTGGTTTTATGATTTTTTTTCACCTGTACCAGAGCAGCATCAGTTCAATACTTGCGGCATCGTTGGAAAATTTTGCTCCGAAAGCTTCAGGATTTCATTTAAAAGACTCTGTTAAAGCTAGAAAACCAGAAATTAGTTGGTTTAAAATCGCCTTAAGTAGATACATAATGTAAAGATGCCTGGAATTCGGATCGAAACTCGAGACCGAGCTCCGCAACCGTTCCGTACCCCGGTGGAATTAAATTCTTTGAAGAATCATGTTGCAGTTAAATTGCCGGTTCGCGAATTGCCTAATTAGTGGGAGGCATCGATATACCACTTTTCCTATCGATTGAAATTACCCCTTCCGTTTAGCCTTACGGTGAATCCGATCCGGCGACCGTTTAATGGCGGGAGGAAAAATTGATCAGTGAACCGAACTCGCGCGCGCGCGCCCGCCCGAGGAGCACCGGGTTCGCCTGGGAAGTTTCGCGGGAGTCGTTGCAAAGCCTCTTTCGCGGCAGTGTCTGAGACGTAACGTCCCCTGTCATAGTCTGGAGGCAGTATCGTCAGTTACCTGGCAACACCGGCCGACAAGATCGTATCGTATTATGTCCCACTTAGACGGTCGTTTAATGTTTCCCGCCACGATGACACCGCGACGATGACGACAGGACGAAACACAATTTCGAGATTGAGGATACGCGTATAGGGGACGCACGGACCGGCACGTTCGCAGCTGCGTTTAGTTTGGAGCGAACTGCGCAACAGCTCCCGAAGCACTTCGAAATTTCTCGTCTATCTCCGTCGGCGAAATAAAACAGACGCGAGCCATCGCCGTGGGTGGGTAAACTGCGCCGTCAGCTTTTAACTTCGTGCACTCGAAGGCTCTTTAGCTGCGGCTAACTTCCAACTCGAAGCGTGTTTGCCGGCAGATCGATCAAAATTTGGCCGGTAGACGTGAAATCTTTATCACCCGGCAGTAAAATTGACATTTTAACGATATATAATTACGTTATCGAAATATTTGCCATTTAAAATTCAACTAACCTTCGAACTGGACCGAACGACTCGAGTGATGAATTTACCACACAACCTGTAAAAACAATTTCGGAAAATGATACTCGACAGCAGAAGCGAGAAGTATTATGAAAATTCTCACAAACCCTTGCCGCAGCTAGTGAGGATGTGTGTTTACTCCTCTGCACTTTTTGAGATACATGAATATTGAAAAACGAATTAGCGGGACGTGGTGCTCGAAATTTGCAGCGACACCGCCTATTTTGCAGCAATGGTTTCACTACGGCATAATGTGCGTGGCGGTTTATGCGTCTATTAAACACTCGCTGCTGTTATTAATATTCCCCGTTAGTTTATAAACTTTCTAACTGCAGCGCCGATAACCATAACTTTGTTTAGCGTTTAACACATTTGACGCCATCAAATTGAAGATCGGTCACATACTCACATTTTTTGTGGTAATATAAAGAATCAAAATGTCTTAGAAAAGTAACACTTTAGCATAGATAGGTTATTACTCAAAAATTTATTGTTATATACTATAATTTCATCAGGTGTAAACATTTGTAGGTGCGAAACTAGAGATTACCTCTTAACAAATAAATTTTTTCTACCATGACTAAAAAAAGTAATACAGTGCTTAAAAAAAGTAATACAAATGTAGTAGAGAAGGCTGTTACTTAAGAGTTGACTGTTATAAGCTAAAGTGATCAACTTATGCAAGTAATTCTATTAATTCCATCACCCACTGAAATTCCATCAGGTTTAAATTTTGTAGACGCGAAACTAGAGGTTACCTTTTAACAAATTAATTTTTTCGAAACTTTTAGTATCCTGTTAAGACGAATGATGGAATTTTATAACGCTACGAACCAATACAACGGGTTACCCGCTATACTCGGCAGCAGCGCAACGTCGCGAAACGCCTGCGAAATTTCGAGTGAATAAGGGATTCATAATGTTTCGCTTAAGTGCAGTCCAGAGGAATACGCCTTGTAAATTCTGTGTCCTAGAAAGCTGTCTGTTAATTAACAGTGCAGTGAAATATGCAGGGATGCTTTACAGCTTTTCGGCGAGTTTCAAGACTTTCCGCGGACCTACTTTCGCACTCTTTTGTATTAATTTAACCGGATGGCGAACTTCTACGTCCATGAAACGTGATCCGTCCTCTCCCCGCGACGCTTCTCGCCCCTTTTTCTTCAACGAGTTCCCGCTACCTAACGATCCTGTCGTCAGTGGAAAGAAGAAACTGTCCCGATGACTTTCTGTTTGAAGCGTTCCTATGATGTTCAGGATGGTTTTCACTAACGCCTCAACTTCTGACAAAAGCGATGAATTCTGGGGAAAGTGCTGGGCACGCTTTTTTCCTCGCGTGTGATCCTCGAAAACTTGAGATTAGAAAAAAAAGCTTTCAAAGCATGTAATCATTTGCACGACTCGACACATGACGGGCTTGAAAAATATATTGAAATTTGCAATCGAAGTCACTCTCCCGTTTAATATTTTCAGTCACTCAAAGTCAATTAAAACATATTAATTCGATAATTTTCATTGATTTCTTATCTTTTCTTATTCTTAATTAAAGCCTAGAGGCCAGACCGCTGAATGGAAATATTTTCGGAAAATCAATTCAGCCGATTCGTTGAATTTCCAGTTCCCCCATTATTCAGAAACCAATTAGACTTATGAACGCATGCGTGGGAATCCGCATGAATATTCGTGGTTTATGCATAATCTTGAAGTTTCTCTTTATCCTAGGAAATCGATAGAGAAGTTAGCGATTACTATGGCGATTATGTGCAGAACGAGCGGTATCTGGTAGTCGAAGTTTCAAATTAAGTTTCTGGGTAGCCAATAAACATTTTATGGATTCGCCGTGCGATTTCCCAGGCGTTACGTGAACACCGAAGCGAGCCATATAATTCTTCCAAGTTCGACAAAGAATTTTCTATTATACAACCGCACGTTGACGTCCGCGTGTCCCCACCGCGATCGATTAATCGAATGAGAATATGCGCTTCGCCGCCGTTGTCCGTGCTCAGTTCCCCGTGCAAATCACAATTAACCGACACGTAATATTCCGATTCATTGTTCCCTCGTCACCTTCCCTGACCTGCGACTATTTATTCGCGATTTAGCGCGGACATTATGCGAATTACGCCACGGTTGCGTATAATTTTGTTAACTCGTTTAAGCATGTGAATTACATCGATTCATTGGATCGCGAGATTCGCTTGTGCGTCACACCATCCGCAGAGCAAATCAATGGCTATTCGATTGCGCATACTTATAAAAATTCGCATTAAAAAGAGTTTAGTGCAATTGTTGATAACGTCAGAAAATTAAACATAAAATTTATCAGTGTTCATCTATATCGTAGATTATAGCACAATTATTCTTAATACACTGACGATATGAGACTTGCAAATTGTAACTAACGGATTCCGTTTAGCGCTATGAACTGTTTATTTTATGATTTTTAGATTTAATTTGTAATCTTATGCATTGATCTTATGAATGTAAAATTGTATAAAAATTCCAGAGTTGTTTATTCCTTTCTATTATTTATTGTATACGTCCAG
The DNA here is from genome assembly GCA_028454225.1 of Lasioglossum leucozonium. Classification (NCBI taxonomy): domain Eukaryota; kingdom Metazoa; phylum Arthropoda; class Insecta; order Hymenoptera; family Halictidae; genus Lasioglossum; species Lasioglossum leucozonium. Next base: position 12,952,373 of record CM052215.1, on the reverse strand, counting down.
CTCGATATTTATAAGCTTGTATGTTTTTAACGTGGTTATAAATGCGAGAAAATTGTTGAAAAATTAACGTGGTTATAAAATAAGATAATCTAAATTATACGGCGAGTTCATACCTAAAAATGTTGCTTTTACAGCAGAGTAAATAAATGCGATTCTAACAATTTATTCGTAGTCACGAATTCCGTTCGAATTCAAAGGAAATGAAGGAATATCTAAATGTTTCTTTAATAGATCGTGACTGTGCATAATAATGAATTGGATCAATGCATTCTGTCGACCAGACGAAAAGGAGTCTGCGGGGTCTGCACTTTTCTCGTAATACGTATTTTATACGTAACTGTCATCCGTTGACTTTGCGCTAACATTGTCTCTACTAATAAGCTTCTGTTAATAAATGAAACACATTTATGACAAGTTCAACGATGCCCAATAATAAAAATTTACAAACGTAAACGGTGATTTTTAACACATTGTTCCAATAAAAGTATTGTTATCCCGTATTAACCACCGACGGATACATTTCATGAAATATTCATTGCGATCGAGCACGGTCAATTGCATGGTTATTCAGCTCAAGTTTCCATTGAAAGACCAGCGAATTTGCAACCGGCGGCCCCGGATATAAATAAACCCTTTCGTGTTAATTGAACGGAGAAAAATCGCGGGACCAACAATGGATATTTTTCAAAATTGCTTGCCTCGTATGCATCCCCGCGTGACCTCGTTAACCTAATTTCCAGTTCTACATTGAGTATTGCATATGAATTTTAATGGATACCGACTTTTTTGCAACCGACTGCAAAGCGGGCAAAGTAGTTACGTCACAAAAAGACCATCGCACTTTCCAGCATGTAAATCCTTCTTAATTAACGATCTTTATACGGTATTCAAAGTTTCTTCTTAGACGATTAGTATAAACGACTGAAAGAAATTAATTTTTTATAAAGCTCCATTGAGCATGCTCACACCATAACTAAATTATACCATAAAAATTCCACCGGCTTTTTCATATGCAGTATGTTCATGCTTACAGCTGCTCTTGCCTTGTGTTTAATTAATAAAATCGTCTGCCTTCCCTGACGCGGTTCGGATTGAGAAATATTTTATTACAAGGCACACGCAGAATGAGATACGATGTTTTCTGCTCGAGGAAAAATTACACCCCTGTCTACCCAAAACCCGTCAAGATTTAAAATTACCAACAAGTTGTTCCGAGCAGACACGAACTTAACAACGTAGCAGTGTAAAAGAGCACATAATTCTTCTTGGTTAGATAGAAGCTACGTCTGACTAAATTCTTACAAGATAGATTGCACGAAAGATAGAAAACTCAAGTATCCATCAAAATTATGTAATAGTACTTTTCTCTTTTCCTATGAAAACGGTATAACCACAATTTTTCAGTTGTTTTTACAGTGTCACATTATTGAACTATTCTCAACAAGTACACAGGATTTTTCGAATTTTAAAAAAAGTTTACATATTTACATTTATTTTCGAAGAAAAGGACAGCGGAAACACTAGGGTGGAACTAATTTTTTGGCCAAAAAATTTTTTAGTCACCCCCCAGAATTGTGAGAAGTGTTGAGAAAATGATTTGGAAAAATTTTGGGACCGATTGGAACGGGGGAACCTTTCGCGCATAAAATTTGAAAATTAGGAAAATTTGAAAATTTAAAATTTGAAAATTTGAAAATTTGAAAATTTAAAATTTGAAAATTTGAAAATTTGAAAATTTAAAATTTGCACAAAGTAGAAACGGTAAGAGACGGATTTTTCAAACTCGATATTCTCGAGAACAAACCCTGGTATAAAAAAATTTTATTCCACATTTTTGACTTATTTCTTTAACGTAGAGTCGCCATCTTTTCGTTTGCTCCATCAGTTATCGATCACCCTGTATACAAAAGCATAAATTATAAACCATCACCTCCGTGAAATTTACTTAGAAATTTATTCACACCAATAGACATTGCAAATTAACATTTACATACTGTCTCCATTCAAAAAACACTCTTTTGCATTGTAGTTGTATTACTGAATCAATTCACAATATCCTTGTTCGTTAAAACGGTGTCGGCAACGAACAAAATGTACTGTTATTGTTGCGTATATCATAAATTCTTTATGTCCGTGCAAGTAATTCCTAACCGTAATAGGACACGCTGAGATTCGATCGAGCCGGCCAACGAATGGAAGAATTGCTCATTTTTTTTTTCCAAATGGCCATCGAAGTCGATGCTCGCTCCGATAAAGCCATTCAATTTGCATGAGAATCAATTCCGGCTTTTTTTTTGGTTAAAACGATCGCGGTCCGCAACACGATATACTGTTGTGCATCGTTAGAATTGTTAATAGAAATGCGACGAGCGTTGTTTCGTTCGGGAACGAGCTTCGAAATTAATGTTCTACGCGGGCGGTGACAAAGCAAGCGAGGGTGTCCACGTTTCGAGGGAAAAATGTGGCTTTTCATAGCGGGGGTTTGTCGTCGGCACACCTAATTATCTCGATCCTATTATCAAAGGAAAATGTTTACAAGAAACAAAGTACACTTCGTTCACCCCGGCCGTGAAAGGAAAAATGATTAATTGCCCGCAGGACAATACACAATGGTCGGAACCGTCCGCAATCCTCTCGCTGCTGGCCTCTGCCGTCTATTTTCGAGGGACCAAGACTTTTGTTCTTAAAACGGCTGAAAGAAAAGTTTTCCCGCGGTCGGCCGGCGGCTGCTTCCGGTAAGGAGAATAATAAATTACAATTGCAACGCGGAAAACGAAGAGTGAAGTAGAGGGTAGGGGGGAGGGCGGGGGGAAGCAAAAGGAGAACGAAGGCCGGAAACGGAGCGGGGATGAAAGGGGGATGCGTTAATTGGATTGCTTGGAAAGTTTAGCAAATGAGTTTTGCCGAGTAAATATGTGAGTAATCCGTTGACGCTACGTCGCCATCTGACTGGCTAATGTTATAAATAATTGATGTGTCAATAATTTGTTGCTTCGTGGAATAAATTGATCGGTTTCATGAATACCGAGGAGACCCGGTGTCGTGTGCTTAGCTTAGGGGATGGAGCCGAGAAGCAAACTCATCGATCTTCTCGTGTAGTACATTAAAAGTATTGGACACCGCCATTTTTATTATATTTTCCGAGACGAGCATGTGTTCTAAATGCATTCATGTTGGCCGTTAGATGGGTTCACCCGAATTGAAATTATAAACCCTTTTAATTTTAACAATATTCGTACTTTATTCTACGTTATGTGGAAATACAGTAGCGATTGTACATGTGGGAGAAAATGAGCTTTGATGTATTTATATTTTTCATGCCTTTGTTTCTGGTAAATACGTATATGCAATACTCTGAAGATTAATTAATACATGCACTCGACTTTTTCGAAATTGTGACATGCGGCGTTTCTCCTCGCAACCACAGATACGTATAAAGTTTCAAATGTAGTTAAAGAGTCTGGTTTAAGTAACGTTACAGAAGAATGTCGCACATATTACCGTTTGCATGAATTTCCAAGGGAAACGTACCACAAAGGGATGTAATTACTTAATTACTGTTCACATTTGCAAATTAAAATTCGCAAATTAATTGAACAAAGTGGTCATTTACATTTCACTCGGGATTCATTCGTAATTAAGAAATTGCATAATTTCTTGCTTGACATTGCCGTAGAAACTAAAAATAGTAAAACGTCCTTTCAAGCGTCCTTTTAATATGCTCTTATCAGGAATTGTATTAACATACTTTATTTCCACATTTTCAGTAAGCGATCGTTATAACTAGACTTCGGATTTTATGCATTTATGAAAAAATAAATGAATAGATGGAACATGAAACAGTAGAAGGATAAAAATGATTTACGACGATTCGTATATTATTATCAATATATCAGAGTGATTAAAAGAAGAAACCAATTTTAATTTTGCATAAAGATCCGCAGCCTAGTTATTACATACAAGTACATTAACATTTTAACTTATGCCTTTTCAATAGAAGTATATGAAATAATACAATCTAATTTTGCCTTCTTACGCTGTTGAATTAATTACAATTTCGTACAATAAAAATAACGAAATTTTAATTAATGTCCAATGATAACAAAATTGAGAATCCTAACCACGATTTAAGATATTCTAAATTTAAAAAAAAATAATAATAATTCGCAATAACACTATTCACCACCTGGGTATTTAGCAAACCAAAGAAAGTTGATCGAATAAGAAAATGTTCGATCACGAGGGAATTGGATTCACGTTGCACGAACTCGTTCGTTTGTGTTTATTTGGGCACGCTTGTGTGCGTCCGGCCCGCGTGTATTTGCTAATGCATTTAGTAAAAATGCGAGTATTGTGTAAGTTGCGGGCGGGTGAGGGACTGTTCGGGTTGTAGAAATATTCGTTAAACCGTTCTAGCGTGCGAGGCCGAACAAAAGGAAAACGGTTCATCTCGTTGGGTCGTTGCCGCGGCGAGGCGCGACAGTTAGCGGCGGGCTGCGGGGCCGACGCATGGTTGCAGCGTTAATCCGCAATTTTCCGATGCAAATGTTAGCCGGCGCGGCCATAACCCGGGGGCGTTTTCCCGTGAGGAAGAATGGAGCTGGCGTTTTCCAGTGTTTCCCGTGTAAATCAATGTCGCGCGGCCCAGCGAAATGCGTCACGCAATGACACGCGCGGAGAAAAGTTTCGCTTTAACGCAACCCTCTTTCCGGGTGTCGTGCGCGGCGAATAGCTGTTTCGACTCGATGAAACCGCGCTCCGCCAGGCCAATTTTTACCCGTTTCTTCTTAATTTTTTAGTTACCGATAAGCGCACGAGCGCAACTTTGTTGCGAGCAGCATACGATGTTTTAGTTGCCCGGGAAATTGCTACCTGGTTGCACATATGCATCTTATAAGCGTGGCTATAACTATGCGGATATTTATGCAACCTAAGCCATAAATATGCAAAATGCACTCGTGGTTTGTACACGAAAAATATGCAAATATCCATTCAAATATGCACTAATGTATACACACAACGTACGGTAATATAAATAATATTCTATGATACGACATTACACCTACACGTTCTCAAAATTTTGTGTTAGATAATTTTCACAACACACGTAACATATATTTAATAACATTTTTCGGAATCATTTTCTACGTTGGAATTTGTGTTAGTTAAAATTAATTTATACGCACGATCATAATCTGTAGATTTTTTGCGTGTATGATGTAAACAACATCGCGAGTGAATCGTAGGGAGTAGAAGCGATACGAACAAGTATTATTCCATTTGATGATTCTAGTCAACGACCATTGCCTCGCTGAAAATACCGGTTCTCGTTTGATCATCGAAGTTAAACGGCGTAGGGCGGGGGACGCACTAGGATGGGTGACCGCTCGGTAAAAAGCCGGGAAGTGGCCCCCTGGGTGCGCTTCACGTGTTGTTGGCAAAATAGGTGGTTCGGAACTCACCTTAATAAAAAGTTAGAGGTCCCGCTTGAAATTAGGCGATAGTTGAGGATTGGTAAAAGGGAGAGGTTGTGGAATGGATTTGAAACCCTGAGGGGACCAAATATCATTACATACATTTGATGATTCTAATACATACGTCAAAAAATACCCGAATCAAAGAGAAACGCGCCGAACAGTTTGCGTCCAAATTAAATCCCGTGTCGCCGAAAATTCTCCGATGGCTTCAATACACCGCAAGTGCATTAAGTTTCGGAGTCTAACGGTAGCGGTTCCCTGTTCAGCCGCCTCGGCTGCCTGGAACGGTACAAATAAGTAGAGTCGCGGACAAGTTCGATCCGGCCGCGAAATGAAGAGTAAGGTACACTAAATCTAGCATATTCGGTGCTTAAGCGAAAGAGCGGGTTGGAGCGGGCCGCTCGTAGGAAGGAAGGAAGGAAGGAAGGATGAAACGAGAAGCGGAATCCGTGATGCGGCAACGAACGAGCACCACGAATAAGCATGTATGCAAAGCAGGGGACGGTCCGCGGGGTTGAAGCTTAATGAAAAATCGATGCTCCGGTGCCTGTGCCGCTGATTGCGTGGAAGTCGGGCAAGGGCGAACACCGCGATGGAAAGAGACGGAAGTAAAGCGGAGAGGGCAGAGAGGACAGAGAGGATGAGAACGAAAAACGGAGATAGAGATTCGGTGAATGTATTCTTCGGGGGTGCTGGTGGCTGCAGACGCCAGCAGAAGCGGAGAGGTCGAAGGGATAGGAGGGTCGACACCAAAGCGCAGGGTAGATGGCCTTTTGCGCGATAAAAATCCCGCGGCTATGCAAATTCCGCAGCGTTGAAATCCCGCGGAAGATTAACAGAGCCCCAGCGCCGCCTCCGCGTGCGGCTCAGGCCCTCGCCCTTCGTTTCGCTTCATACTTTTTACCTTCGCTTCCGTTCTCTCTCTCTCTCCCTCTCTCTCCCTCTTTCTTTCTTTTTTTAACTCATTTCTCTTTATCTCTCTATTCGTCGCCGCCCGCATCTCCCGTGTCACGCACATGCGAGGCACGTGAATGGATTGAATGAGAGGACGAAATTGTATGAACAGCGAAGGATACTTCGGAATATGAATGGACGAGGGAAGTTCAATAGTTGTCTTATTAAAGAATTCTGTTAATTGTTACTGTGCGGTGCGCGTGACAGCTCGGTGAACGGGAAACTTTGTCGCGCGGAAACATGGGCTTGGGCTGTTTAACCTTCGGTCACGTGTGCTTCCGGCAATTTGATCTGGCAAAGCTTGCACCGTAGGGAACATACAATCTCTTCCATTTTAATTCCTGTAACCAGCCTCTTCGCGCTTATACCATTTTGGGACACCATGCAGGTAAATGGAATAAAATAGTTTGCAAAAGTCATTTTCTAAGAGAACGGTTGTTCTGACAGCCACGGCTGCTGCGAGACTTTTGTTCATCGCGGTGAGTACTGCAGGATACAATAAAAAAAATGTATGACCTTGACAAAAGAGTCACATTTTGTCAACAGATCTCCGCCGATCCAGTGGTGCAGAGTCACGCTATAGTGATCGCGAGATATAATTTTGATGCAGCCTGTACATGTATATTTTGCTCGAATGCACCCAAATTTTTACACGCAACACCAAGACACGGCACGAAAGTTCGTATTACGGGGCGCATTTTTATTTCGAAACGATAAATGAGGCCGGTATACGCGTTTCCCCGTTTCACTTTTCTATTTGACGTCGAAACTTTCAGATGGGTTTCGTTACGTCCCATATTAGTTCCAGTTGCGGGAGAATTGTGTTCACGAAGCTTTCGTATTTCACTAGGAAAACATTCTGCCCGACAAATTGCTTTCACCGCGGCGCGGCAGCAACGGCGACCAGGCTTTCCATAATTCACCGGTATACAATGTTGTTTCGTCTAATCGCCTCGCGGTCCGCGTCGAAACTTCGGGGAACCTCGATGAAATTGTAATCGGACCGGGAGCGTGGTTATAACGCGAAACGAAGCTCCGTAAACCACACGAAAGGAAGGCGTCGTCGTTCACTTATTAGGTAGCCCACCCTCGCTGGTCGCGTTCTTCTTGGGGATGGGTGACGTTTTAACGGGTCCTTTATACGACGCCGGATGTTGATCATCGAGGGTTGTAAAGCCCCCCTCACTAAACTCGGGTCACTGCTCAAAGTTGTCTGTTACCCGAAAAACTACCGTTAGGATTTTTCAGTTTGATCAAACCAAGGGTCGCATAAAGGCAAATTCTACTTTCTTCATTTCTATAGTCGTAATGGTTATCCTCGGTTCAAACGTAACAAATTGTCCCGCCTCTTTATTGTCACGTTAAACAGAAGCAGAGTCGATCATTACTGACAACCTTAGATGCGGATATTTTCTCGAGTCTGAAACTTTTAACCATGTCCTTCGGCAGCGTAATTTGTATGATACTCAAAGATCATCGCTATTGAACAATCTCCTCAAGTTAAGATTTCAGCTGCTTCTGTGTACTTTGGTTTTGTTTGTTTGCAAATGTTTTAATAATTCTCTTATGAGATTTTCTCAATAAAAATAAAAACAATAGTTTGATTCCTGTGGTTCGCCTCATTCTACAGTTCGCAGTTGCCTTAGTGCTGTTGTTAGTGTGTTTTGATTGACACGAACTCCAGCTGTAGTAACCAGCCGAGCGTGGCTGACTGAACAATTGTTCACTAAATAAATCTTAGCGAGTACGCGCAACTTGAAATAATGGACAGATTAAAATTGCTAAAGGGGTGAAGACATTTCTATCCAACCTCTGTTTCCTGGAATATACGCGGAATATTTTTATTTTGCATAAAGATCCGCGGCACAGTTATAAATAACGCTGGTCGGTTTCAATGAACGAAGTAGCCGAAGCTTGTGTGCGAAACGCACAAAATGTTCGCGGTAGTGAACGCGTTTGAAATGAAAACGTGACTTGTACGTAAGTAAACGAGTACCGCCTGTGCAATTAACAAGGCTATAAATATTGTCCGCGTTTTCGGTTTCACCGTGCGACGTCCTCGTTATAAACCCGGCCCGGCCTTTGTCCCAACACCTAGGAGACAGAAATTTCGCCGGAAATTCAGGAAGAACAGCGAAATATCGAGGGGTTGGCTATCGGATCCGTCTCGTGTGCCGCTATCCTCAAAGGAATCGCGAAGAAAGAGGAAATCGAGGCAGGGATCGCGGAAATTTTCGAAGAGAAGAAATTCCATTACCTTCCGCGCGCGGCGTGCCGTCTTCGCAGTTTCGGGTTCCCTCCTTTCGGGTTTGATCTGTGGCGGATGGGCGAGGCAAGGCGAGGCGAGGCATGGAGTGGAAGCGACGCGACGCTACGCGTCGAAAAGTCGCTCGTGAATCTGGCGGCGGCGGCGGCGGTGGACGGATCATAACGAGCACCGGCAGCGGCAAGTTGTAAGAACTTTTCCCTTTTCGCTGGTTTAATACCGCCGGCCGCCTGCGGTACAACTGGTCGCCCCGGGTTTTCGAACTTCTCGACGACGCCGTGATAAAAACTCCGTCGCCCCGGAACGTGTTTCCGGGGAGTTGGAAACATAAACAGCCGACATGCCGATCCACAGATTGAATCAGCCACGGGGAAAGTATCGGTGATGTTTCCCACCGGCCCGGCCCGCCCCGACCCGGCCGGTGACGGCAGGCCCTCACCGCCGATAGGTGGATACTGTATCGCGAAGATGTCACGTTCCCCGGAGAACTTTACGACCTCGGCTGGATGTTTGATGGACTTTCTTAGGAAACGCGGCGATCCCCCAATATCCAAGTGATTTCATTGAAACGCGGACGAGTGATTCCCCGTGAGTGGAGGAACCCAACATTTTTATCGACTGCCCGTGAGAAATTGGAATAACAGGAACTTACGTACGCGGTGGTTACAAAGATTTTCGAGGACTTCACTTGGAACTACAGTAATAACGTTTGGATACACAGTCGGGGACAAAAGTAAGTAGACGCTCCTAAAAATCGCATAACATTTTTAAAATTGGTCCAAATGACTTTAAATTAGTAGAAATTTTAAATAGCAAATTTTACTTACCGACATATGTGTATCGTGTTTGGTGTTATTTTGACTAGAGAAATGTCGTAAATATGTCGATGAAAGTTTCATAGAAAATTGAATTAGAAATAAAAAAAAGTTTTGTTACGAATGTCGTTGAAATCCGTCATTGAAAATATATGTCACGGTTTTGGTATGGTATAAGACTGTTAACTCGACTGAACAAAGAGCATAGCTGATGACATTTGATGGATCCATTTTTGTTGAATTAGATATTCCCTTTTTCAAACTTCTGATTCTAAAGTATCAGCTGTCGCGCATCATACGCAAAGTTTCTGAATTTCTTGAAGCCATTTTAGCGAATTATATCGGTTGCGTCTATTTATAAGAACGGTGAAAACAGTGTAAAATATTCATTTTTACTCGAAAAAGCTTGCCTAATCTCACGAACGAAAATATAATTTGTTATTACTAATTTCTCGCCTCTCCAGTAGACGAAAGTGTACGTAAATCGATAATTCTACAGAGAAATTACTTTAAACGTTCAACTTTTATACGAGGGCCACTAAATTCTCGTTATTTCGAATGCTTTAATAATGCATTTCAGCTCGTGAATAATGGAATTCTTATATTTCTACATAGTAGTATATGGTTGTAGCCCAGGAATGGAAGAGGAAATATCTCGTGCAACATTAACGGGTCCATTTAATGAATTCTTAATTGATCATTATTGCAGCACACCTAAAAATTAAAACTGCAATAGCCAATTTCACTAATTAGGACATTTAACAATACCGCTACGCATAAAAATCACTCAGCAAAATTAAAGTTTACAAGATAATCGAAATAAAACTTGTTAAATAACCCGGACCTAACCAACTTGGTGTAAAATCCGGTTTTTAAATTTTATATCAACACAACAATTATTGATAATTACACAGAAAAGGTTATACTCGATTGCGATGGCTTGAAATATGTCGTCAAGGTCATCAATTCTGAACAACTTTTTTCCAATTATTTTAGAACCTCATGCGTCCGGGTATATGGAGAAATTCCCCCCACCGATTCGAGCTGCGCTCTAGAAAACCAAGAAGATAGTCCCAGGGGGTAGTTTTACGTCGATTTTCCTCCGGCGACCGAGGCAAAGATGTTATTGGCATTAATAATTTCAATCCAATTCGTCCCATTGAAAGTCCGCTGGAAGTTTCTACGCAATTTCCTGGCGTGGCGTTCGGTCGCTCGAATTCGCCCTGAATCGCGCGACTTGTCCCGGTGGCTGTATAACGCGTTGCCCAGACACGCCCACTAATAGTGGCCTTGTCGCGAACTTGCAGATGTGTTTGCGAGGTTGCATCGGAATTGCACCGGGTACTTGCTCCTCTACCGAGTGTGAAGTGTGCAAGGGCGCGAAACCGTTCCCATTTTCAACTACGAACATACAGAACCCGGTGCTACAGCATACACCGATGTTCCTAGAATGTTTATACACCCCTTCCATAAAGGTTGCAAAATTGTCTTTTCGTGATTGCATCAGAAGCTACACGCTTTCGCGAAACAGCTACATTCTGTCCACCGATGTGTATTTCTTAGGTGTCTTCTGCTAGTGTTTACGCAATTCGAGATAAGGCGTCTTTCCGTTGGAATGTTCAGACTCGAGTGTTCTCGGAATAGTGTTCTAATAGGATCGATCTTTCGCGAATCGACTCCCTGCAATCACTCTCCCCTGAGAAGTTCACTGGAAGAGGTGTCCTCGCCTCAAATACTCGTCCCTTGTTGCGACCCTAACACCTGCAAATTAGCCACGTGTATAGTCTGCGCCAGTGCTGGCCACGTTTGCCTCAACCGACGCAAAACCGTCTCCACCATGCCGACCACTGTCCCCGTCCACTAAGCGCCGTTACCATGAAGAAAGCACGCGCTTTGTCTGTCGCGATTAGAGCTACGAAAGTACATACGGAAGCCCCACGAACACACCAGCAAGTGCGACGAAGCACAGTGGGACAGAACCAAGAATTAGCTGTTCACGCCTATTTTAGCATTACTTCAAGACTTAAAGACCACATTAAATACATAGGCCGTTGGATTCGTCTTCGCGTTAGCTATAACGTCATTGAATAAAAAATATATAGTGGTAAACAAATAATCAAGGTGACTTTCTTTTATTAAAAAAAATTCTTTATTTTTTGTATTGAGATTTGTACAAGACTGAGTACTGATTACTTTTTGCAGGAATTTCTTTGCCACACTACCGAAAATGTCTCAAAAATCGTGTGAATAATAAATAATAATTGTAAACTGACTGTTCAGGCTTTCAAACAATAGTAATCTATAATTTTTTAATCAATGAATTTTATTACATTTAATGAAATAACAAAGATTCGTTATTACTATTTTATTTAAAAAAATTTTAAATATTGAAACAAAAATAATTATTATATTTTAGAGAATTACTAACTATAATCATTTAACCATACGGATTTGCGGCTTATAATTGTATTTATCTATTAATAAAAAAATTCTATACTGTAATTCCTCTTAGCAAAGATAAAATACAGGTTTTCAATATGGAAAAACTGCTGTGACGCTATGCTACGATGCTGATGCTATGTTTGATGCTATGATGAATGATTATCAATTGTCGTATAATGTAAAAAATTCGTAAGATAGGTCTTGGTTAGATCTTTAGACATTTAAGAGCCGCTGAGTGGTCGTCAACCACCGGAATTGCGTGTTACGCTGCGCTTTAAACTATCACAATTTCCGGGGTGGTCTGAGGGAGGACGTGAACTTTGCAGAATCTTTTAGAGGAGATGCAGCTGAAAATATTCCACTTTGACAGAGTCTGACTTTCGTTATCTGTTTTAAGGTATCCCTTACCAAAGGTAAAAAAACTTTAGCGATTCTCTTCAGTCCGCAGAGTATTATTTCTTTTAAGTTATTAAAGCACTTAAAAGAACCCTGGGGTTCCAGAAAATGCCTTAAATGGTTCCATAAGCATACACAAAATATTCAAAATAATACCTTTTTAATTTTCATTATAATATAATCAAACAATATTAAAACATTTTTCTGTATATGTATTATACAAGTTCCGCGAAGTAATATTCTACTCATAAGGGTTCCTTAAATTGACAAAGTTTGAAGACCACTGGTCTACGCTAACGGAGGACGTTGACTTGGTATCGGTGCAAAAGTAATATACAGTTAGGTATACAGTAAACACTCGTTCCTAGTCCAACAGCCGTGTTTTTCACGGACCAATATCGTGCCCGGACATGCTTTTTGATTTATGACTCCGTGTAGATATCGCGCCGACCGCGCCGAGCGAGACTTCAATGGAGAGTCGAACATAGAGAAGGATAGAATGAAATACCGATTGCGTCTCTTTATTTCCGATGCGCTGTCCTTCCTTGCGACCGAAACTTTCACCGTCGCACAGTGGGGCATTTTGACCAAAAAGCTGGCCAAAATTATTTTTTATAAGAAAACAATTCCACTGGTGTTGTTTTGTTACAAAATTACATTTTTCCTTTTGTTTGAACATTTCAGGTGTATTACTAAATTAAAACAGTGTTTACATATAATAAATTTACTTTATTTAAAACTCGTCACTACTTTCTTCGGCAGGTTCGGGATCAGTAGTTCCTCTCCGTTCAGGAGGCAATAGTAACTGCCTTCTTCAGCTTTTGTCTCATGCCAGTAAGGAAGGGATTAGATGTGAGGGGTAACTTATTTAGAACGTCTAAATTACAGGCTTCCCGAGAACATTTCCTAGCATAATTTAAGCGATATGTCCGGAAATGCTTATTCCGAACTTCTGCAGCTTCTTCTGACAACTGCCCAATAGGAAGCAGGGCATTTGAAATTACTTCCGGACCATGTATTAAAATTTTGTGCATGGTCGGGAAGAATATCCCATGAAAAAATAATGAAAATTAAGAAGTTTCAACATTCGATTCATAGTGTCAATGTAGTGGTATTGACAGGCTGTGGAGTGGGTAGGCAGTGAACAGGGATCGTGTCCACGACCCCGGCCTAGGATCGAGTATTCACTGTAATCTTAAAAATACGGGTGACGCCATGGCTATGCAGAGCGGTGTAGAACAGTTAGGGGCAGGAATTTATGAGGGACTTAATACGCCGGGGAAACGTAGTACGACCGATGAAACGCGACAAAAAAGTAGAAGTCTTTACAGCAAACGAGCCGGGGTTGATGGCAGCGTAAAAATTGTGGCCGGGAAAGGCAGATTTCGCTAAGTGGTTGTAATCATTCCGCCATTCGAAACGAGAACGATCTGCTAGTCTGTCTAAGGTCGCGTCGCCTCGCGACGCGTCGGCGTTATTCGCGTGTGCTCGAGCCGGTGGCGAGAACCATTGCGACGGCCCCGGAAAATGGAGCTTCACCCTCTCGAATGCCGGATGCCGCAGCGCACAACATACGTACCCACTTACATGCACGTCTTACTTTCAACGGCGTTCGAGCGAGCAACGGCGACAATCTACGGCGTCTCGTGTATCTGAAGTGTCGCCGGCGCAATTGAGACGACGTTGCAGGAACCCGACTGCGATTTTGCCGGCGCAAGTACTATTATATCGTGGGGCGTGTTCCGGGGATCTTACTCGCCCAGGCGTATCCTTGTGCTCAAAAGCATCCGGCCAAACCACCCGGGAAACCTCGTCAAGAATTTCGTGCCCCTTGCGTGCTCCTTCAGACGCTGGATTAACGCGTGTCTGCGGGTACCATCGATCACGCAACTGGTATCCTGGCAATTTCGTCCTCGCTCTTCGACGGAACGCTCTCCGAACTGTTGCCAGTAAATCTATTCCCTTCGACAGAGTTACTTTGACTTTGGAATTTCCTCTCGACTAATTCCTTTGTCGCGTTACAACGGAAAGTTCGTCGAGTTCTCGATTTTTACGCGAATTCAAGTTAACGTGTTTCAGGATACTGTTTTGTGCAAGGTCCCGCGTATTGAAGACAACACGAGCAACTAGACGTAGACCTAGAAGTAGCATTACACAGGAATTACTATTGAGGATCTTTTACGTGAGAAAAGATTGGACTTAATCCATCTCGCAGGAAAAAAAGAAAATGTTTAATGATTGAAAAGGAATAAAGTACAAGGCGCGGAGGCGAAAAAAAAAACAAGGAACGACCTTAGTCAAGGAACGTTGCTCCGTTCACGGTTTTCGCACGACTGACTGAAAAACGGTAAAACGCCTTAGCATACGGGGTGCCAAAACGGTCAGCGGACCCATGGGTTTTACGACATGACCTGGTCCTGCATCAAGAAGAGAACCTCGCAATGGAAGAGTACATCAAAATACATTATTTCTAATCATTACAACAGAAACAGATGCTGTAATAAACGCCTATCTCGCGAGCAATCGCCGGGCATAGTGATTAATTCCCGTATGGCACATTGTCGGCGGGCCAATAAACACGGGGTTAGTAGCTCGCGTGTAGGCAGCTAAGTATCGCGGCAGGGTCAGGGTTAATGTTTCCCGTACGTGTCAGCGATGACAGCATATCCCCTAAACGGAGGGTACGTCAAGCAACGGCGGTTGCTATAAAAGCACCAGTTGCTCTATAGTACCTGGCATAGAGGATGAAGGATGCCTAAAATGTCGATCAACATTAATTAACGCCGCCGGGAATGGTCGGGTAGATAGCAGCGAGTGCGCCCGATAATTACAAACATCGTGTGATTAATAGAAAAATTGTGATCTTCTATTAAATTCGAGTCGATAGGAGATCGCCGCCGTCTCGTGTTCATGGTCTTTGTTGCTAGGTGGGGGGAAGAGGGAGATTGTTATTACTTAGCTGGGAGGGGGACTGAAAAGTTTACCAAGTGATTCGAGACTCCGCGAACTTCCCGTTTTCGAGGGATCGAAGATGAAGCACGTAACCGCGAGGAAAGAGGTGAAGAAGGTGTGTAGCGACGAGCCGATAATTAAAATGTTACTTCGTAACGAAATGACGATGCCACGACGCGCTGCTCGCTTCTTCTCGAAAGTTGGCTAATTAATAGAATTTACTTTTGCGCCGGGGCGTTTCGACAAACGTAATCCTTTTATCTTTGTTTGCGAGCCGCGATCCCCGCCGCCGCCGCTACTTTCTTCACCGTCCCCGAAACTATCCCTCGGATCCAATTTGCTCGCGTTCTTAAGTCTCTGATCTCTGAGACGGCGTTGGATCCTCGCCACATCGAGGATCCTGCAGTTGGACTTTCCTTAAGATGGTATACATTTACGCTCGTCACAAAACGACGACACATGCGTGCTATCTTTGATTTTCTATTAGCTGGGTCAGAAGACAAATCAAATCTTTCGTGTACAGTTTTTCTAATAATTGAAAGCCTCCCATACATTATTGTGCGATCGTTCGAATTCTACGAGTGGAGAATTATTCGCTCGTTGTTAATTGCGAAACGGGAAGTAAATGTGTTAGGTAGAATACATTAATAACATTTTTAAACGTGGAACGAACGAGTTGAGTATTTTCGAGAACTTGGAAAGTTGGAATAGAAATTTTTTTTATGAGTTATAAATACTGAAAATATCAGAGAAGTTCAGAGACATCGACGTCAGTTAAAAACGGTTCAGAATGGTAAAGCAACAATCCTATAACTATGTATACTAAATCTTAAAATACCTGTCGCTTGATTCAGCATCGATCAATTTCGATGAATTTTTCAGCGGGCTTTAAAAATGTACAAAACGTATCGTTTCAATTTTTACGAAAGGCTCGGTCGAGGAAAGCCGCAAAAAGCGGTCTTTATTATATCTTTCGCGAATTTGACCAACCGTGTTTTTTTTGCGAAAAATTTAATCCCTCTGTCGAGTGAAGCGTATTGCGCGTTTGTTAGACCGTTGGATTGTAAATTGGCATTGGTTCGTGTAATGGTGTGTAGCTCGTGTAAACACTATGCAGATACGACCAGGAAACGAGCAGGAAATAGGAGAATTTACTGCTTCGATTTATGCTGTTAGGAAATTATACATATAACTACTAGTGCGATATGAAATCTGATGGACAAATTATCACTCTGTAGAATAAGTAATCAACCCTAGTATCTACAAAGTTGATATCGACTAAACCTTTCGCTAGCTATAAGTTAGAGTCTCCATAATGTTCGATAAAATACATATGTATTTAGCATTTAATAGACATAAAATAAATTATCTTTCTACCATCTCTAAAATTCTATTTGCAATGATGTATGATAATACGCAATAACTTTGTACAGTGACCGGCATAATAAAGTGACCATTCTACATCGTTATACAGAATATCTTAAAACTAAAGGACTAAACACACTAAAGGTTTGTTACCAGTCATAGTTTGTTATCGGTCGTACTGAGTCTAAGTCTAACAACAATAATTGTTTGCTTCAATTGAATCAAAACCACAGGAACAACCCCAGAGACAGCCTTTATTTTTCACGATTCCGCGACCCGGTCGTCGGATATCCTCCAGATTCAAATCCGGCACAGCTCCCGTAGCTTCCGTTCGGCATTCAATGACCCGATTTCCCATTCGCACGACTGGAAGCCGCGATAAACAGGTTTCGCCGGTATCTCGAGGTCCGGCTGACCGAATAAGATGAAGAAAAACGCGCGACGCGTTCCTCGCGCGATACCATCATCGAGCATAGCTGGCTAGTTTCGGCCATCGATTCCCATCTCGGATGCCGAAGGTCTGTAGTTCCGCGCGGCAGCATTTTCTACGTACCACGAAATGCGATGGCTGCCCGTAATGGGATTCTACGTCAAGACGGGAGCAGCGTTCTCGTAGCTGTCTTCCTCGAATATACGCATTCTTTCGCCGTCTCTGCCCCTCCCCCGCCCCTCTCCGCCAATCCCTGCACGACCGAGAAGGAGAGAGATAGGAACCTCTGCTAGGGTGGGTCTTGATACTCGGATAATGTCGCGCATGGACCATCTCCTTCGAGAACGTAATATAACTGAGACATTGGACCATGGGAAGAAGAAGCCTGCGGATTTAATATGAATACTTGAGCTAGACCGAGAACTGATAGCGGTTCTGGAACCTCCAATATTTTTCAACTTACTGGCAAATTCCTCGAGGAAAGGACAGAGTCGCGCGGTACAATGTTAGATCTCGCTACCTATTGTTAGTAGACTGCACTATCGACGACGAAACAAACAAATGCGAGGGTCAGTAAATTAACCCTCCGCGGTCCAATCTTTAGTTTTAGTTCAGGGAAAAAAATTATATAATTCAATAATATTCCCGTAGGTAGCTCTACTAATCTATTTAGAACAGTTACCGTCGCAATTGTTCTCGCGTATCATAAAATTGTGACTCTAATCGGAATCAAGCTATTTCTTTTATTTCTGACCTTGTATGACCTTCGAACTCATCGTGTTGGGTATGAGTGAAATCGTCTTGGCCACGCATGCATATGACAATAAAAAAAAATAGCATTTCGATTTGAAGGACATCTTCGTTTCTCTAAAAACAATGTAAATATACAGAGTGAGTCACCTAACGTTTGCACCCCAAACATCTTTGACAAGGTGAATATGAGTGGGGCTCATATGATGCCATAAAAATATTTATTTTTTTTAATCTGAATGTTATCTTCATTTTTTTCCAACGGGATCACCCCCTTTTAAACACCTACGATAAGGATCTCTTTCATTAGGAATTGAATGACTATAATTGTTCAATCTCATTTAAGATCACAGTCACAGTATTTGAAAGAGCGTAGTCTCGTTTAGAAAATGGAGATCTTGAGATCTCTAAAAAATAACATAAGAACAAATATTTTTATGTGATCGTGCGAACCCCATTGAACTTTGCCGTAACTCCAAAAACAATACACATATTTGAAGTACAAATGGTAGGTGACTCACCCTGTATAAAATATACCGTTCTTCCAATTTCCTTTCTTTTTTTGGCGAAATACTGTTTACGAGAAAACCGATGGTTCAATTTAGCGCAAACACCCTATATATAGAAAATTTATGAGGCCGGCAGTTGGCTCGCGAACAATTTTCACACAAGGAATTCCCATCCCCCCGCACGTTACTCGCCCGTCGAAATCACGAAAACGCATCGCGCGATTTATTAAAAGGCCTTTTACGAGCCGCAGACGTACAGCTGGGAATGTTGCATCGACTCGCGCGCAGTCACGTGGACCAGCATTTTCATATTATATTGTGTTCCCGCCGCGCCGGAGACAGGACTTTTCGAGCGTGTTTCCTGGCATAGTGAACTTCAAGTATTTCTTCTCGTTCGCCCTTTTTCTCCTTGCCTCCTTTTCTCCGCGCCGGCTCGGCGGAATATCCTCAGCCGCGTTCCCGAAAATCCG
Organism: Lasioglossum leucozonium; assembly: GCA_028454225.1. Lineage (NCBI taxonomy): Eukaryota > Metazoa > Arthropoda > Insecta > Hymenoptera > Halictidae > Lasioglossum > Lasioglossum leucozonium. The sequence continues at coordinate 12,933,547 of CM052215.1, read as the reverse complement.
CGGTTGTATTCGTTCGGTCTGAAGTTGTTTGGGAATAATTGTTCGCGTTAAATTGTATGGAAACCGACGGAGTTTCCCACGAAATCCCGGAATTCCTTCGAGGCAATTTAAGGAGCTGTACCTTAAATCCTGCTATCTGATCTCCGTGCGAGCGAAACCGGATTTAGGTTTACATAAATTTTTACTTCGACGAAACCACCTTTCCACGCTCGTCTAAAGCATGTGCTAGTTTTTCTGGCTGCGCTGCGCCGCGGCCGACCCGATTCGAATGTATTTTTGCTTATCGACCGAGGAAATAGTACTTCGTGGACGTGCGGCCAATGCGGTCTCGATTCGAGAATGAATATGTGCTGAATTATTTGCTCGCGTATTCTCGAAATTCGATATAAATTGTATAATACTAGTGTTTCCGAAGATAATTGCGACAATTTGTTATAATAAACACTAGAGCATGCTCTCCTTTATGGGGAATAGCATTTTCGTAGACTATGATGGGAACCGTATACAACAGAAATTCGTTGCGCATGCTGATAGTGGACGTTGTCTTACAATATGCCTAGAATGGTCCCGGAACCATTATATGGGCGGTATATAATAACCCATGGTGTCTACAGTGGACCACGTTTGTTGGAAAGCCTCTTCAGCCAGGCTACAGCTACACTCAGCTTATAGACTCCAGTTTAATTACAGCGCGAGTTAACGAGTATATAAGCCGATGGTAGGGACCCTCGAAAATTGTCGATAGCTGTGGGGCCTCTTCATTCAGTTGTCAAGCCATGTCCTCGGTGCAGCACGGAAATGAAAAGGTTCATTATAGCGACGCTACTGTGAACACTATTATTAAACGGAATATACGATTCACAACGAAATATAAAAAAATACATAAATAAAGATGTACAAATTAATTCGTGACACTCCCACATAGTCAATTATAACGTTGTTTCATATTTTGTAAGGGTTTGCTTGGAACGGCTTCGGCGTTATTCGTTGTTTAACGTTTCACCGTGTTTATAGTAGAAAGAACAGTATTTCATCGTGGAAAGGAGCAGCTACGTTTTTCCCTGTTTTATTACGACCGTCGCGTCGTTCCCTTTTTCTAACGTCTAATTCGCAGTTGGTCCAATTAGACGATAAATTTTAATATCTCACGTTGGGAACGAGCACCGATAGGTCTGTTAAGTACTTGGAAACTGTCCAGATCTCCATTGCTGCAGTGTACCCGCCGTCACCATAACCGTTGTAACTTTTCATTTGCTTAAGCAATATCCGTTTGCTCGTTAACCTTCCATTTGCTTTCCTTTTTAAAGGCAGCGACTGAGAAATAGCACAGCCCTCTCGCGAAGAGGCAACAATGAAACGAGCTACGCGAACCTGAACTTTCCGCCTTTAGTCTGGATAAAATCAAGTTTCTTAATATTTCGTGTGAAACGTGTTCACTGTCCGCGTGATAGAGCACGGCTCGTAATCAAGCAATCGCGCCTGTTGATCTTTACGAGGCGTTTTTCGGAATTTATCTTTACGCTGCCAAGCAACTTCTGGAATTATGCGCGCGGTCGATCAAGACACGGCCAATTAACGGTTCGGTGGGTCCAAGTTGATACAAGGTTCTGTACGGTTCCGCCCTAAGACTCGACCTGAATTTCAGCGAGCAGATGGTTTAACATCAGATTAACGCCAGGTCATATTACACCGTAATTTATTGTGTAACACAGTTGGCGTTACGTTCGATTTAATAGCGACCGCTGACTCGCAACGTCACCGATGATTTGTGTCTCATTGTTTACTCATCATCGTAAATCTAATTGAGAGACTAAATTTCGGCGAGTGATCGATAGAATTACGGGCAATATAGATTTAATCGTAACGTAGATAAAATAATATTAATTAATTGATATGTCGTGGAAATTTGCCAATCAAACGTATTAATAATTTCCATAAACGTAAAATTGGAGGTCGACGGATTCGTGTACTAAATTTTAAACAATACTAAAATTGAAACAATTCTCACATCTTTTACACCTAGCTCCTAACAGCTTTATTTTCCAGATTTCCTTAACACTAGTTTACCAAGGGAGTCAAAATGACTTGTGTGACATTTCTTATAATTATAACTCATTTTAGATACATTTTGTTTCTTAAAATTTTGTATGACTTTTTGTAAGATATGCAAATAATTAATTCTGTAAAACAGTTTTCTTTTTTTTATCTTTTTCTAGTGTTAAAAGAGTGTAATAAAAATCTGCAGTTTACAAACACTGATTGTTCTTTATGATATCCGTTGGTAAAACAAATATCTTTAATGTTGCCTGGTAAATAGTTTTAAAAATTCATTTTATTATACGCTGATACATAAATACTGGCAATTGAAGATTATTTATAACAATGCTACGGTAGAACGTTCCGAGGTCAGTGCTCCTTGACATTCCAGTATCTTAGGTCCCTTCGGCCGACATTGTGGCCCCACGAATAACAATTGATTTCAATGGAGCGGCTGTTTGTTGTGACACGTACAGAACAAGAAAACGTACCGTTTATCGCTTCCGTTTTCCAAGGAGGCAACGTTCAATACGCTTTTCATCGACCGTGCCATTCTCTCTGTCTCTCTCTCTCTTTCTCTTTCTTTCTGTGTCGCTCGAGCAGGCCAGTAAAGTGGCTTTTTTCCACTCGGCGGAATGACAGCGCAGGAAGCTAATAAACGAGAAATGGTAGCGGGACGGTAGCATTAAAGTAGAAACGCGTGCACCTTTAAAAGGGACTGTAATTAAAACGGCGAAACTGCTCTTGATCAATTTAGCCGGCCATTCTTTGACGTTCCCTGAACCGAAACGCAATTTGTTCACATTAATAGAACGGGGCCAGCCATTTCGGAATTGTCTTATGACGCTTGTCGCACGATCGAGCAGCAGCATCTTTTCACCCTAGAGCATCCAGATAAGTCCACCCAAGTCGATGGACTTTCAGGTCAGACCAAAGAATTGCCAGCAGCGTCTCCACCTTGTTGTTACATATATGGACATGAAAAATTGCGAAATATAAAAAAGAACAATTTTTTAGGAATGATATTAATAGACAGCGGATCTTGATGAATAATAAAAATGATCTACCTTAATACGTCTGGTAGTTTTAAAATAATACAGCTTCCGGTCGCGAACAGTCTGCGAGCAGCTTACGGACAATTCGCGAACTCTTTTCGTCGATGTGGACAGAACATTACACGCCGGTTTCCGTCTGCGTCCGCGGCGATTGATTTCGTTTGCTTTCCGGTCGGGCTCGGGCTCGAGCTCGAACTCCGGCGTGATCTCGCGACCTGTTTTCACGTGCGTCCGTGCTTGTTATGTGCCGGAAATATTGTTGCAGACTTTCGACCGCAACGAAAGTTCGCATTGTTTGCCCATTTTCGCGAAACAATGGAGCGTAGCGAGCACCGACCGAGTGCGTTGCCTCGCTAGCCCGAAACGTACATATATAAACAACGTTTCAATAGTTGGCGAATTTAATTCTGCTTGTTGCGACCTCTTCGAGCACACTTTGCGCGTGGAACTCGGAGTTACGCTTGAATTCGCCTGCTTAATGCGCAGTGTTCTACGATTTATTTCTCCATTCCCATTTAGTCTTTTGGCAGGCGTTGCAATCTTTATTTTCTGTTTTAACACGTTGACTGCCATGTCACCCATATGTGGGTGACGGAACTATTTGTCCAAGTTTTAAAATGAATTTTTACGCTAATATATTAATCGTACCATATTTTATTAGGATCTGTAAAATTCCAGAACGTTGGAGGACTACTCCATGTCATACATATAATTTTTTTCAATTTTTATTTCATTAAATAACCTACATTGATTTGATGGAATTTTTTAGGTTTCTAGTTTGGCAGTTAAAGTATTAAAGGGATCCTCTCGTGGTCGAATGTTATTCTGCTATTAACCCGTTCGTGTTCGAGTTGCATGAAAATTTCTGTCACCGAAGGTATCATTTGTTATTCAAACTTTGTGTAAACACGATAATTTTGTTGAAATTGAAAACACCGCGATAAGTAATTCCTCGCTTTGCAATTACATCGGGAGCTTCCGTTTCGTAACGAAGAACTGTTCGAATGTTCGACAGCAGCGAAACGGGACGGGGCGATGTAACATAACTTTGCACGTTTGCCAGCAATGACGTGAGATTTTTTTCTGGCCAGCGATGCATGTTTGCCCCGGCGATCGTGGAATCTGATGAGGAAATGCACGCATATATTCATCCGGGAGAGCCTATATGCCCGGACGGAACAGCTCAACCCAGGCATACCTTTCAGCGTATGCAAATATAACCGCGCTGCTCTATTTGCATACCGCGAACTCCACTGGAAAATCATTACTCGATCGGTGACCGATCAAAAATCGTCCGGACATTTTGAATACGTAATTCCCGGTAAATCTTTTACATTTGCTCGGTCGAGTGACACCCGCCACGTGACCCCCTTTTTTCACTCGACGGTACCTCGTCCTCCCCTCTGTAATCATCGAATATTAAATGGCACAAGCCTTAAACACAACTTTTCCGAATAACGACCTACGAGAATGCAGAGAAAAAACTTTCTACTCCAATTGCAATACACCACAGTTACTACAGTCACCGAAATTCGTTTAAACGCGCTTCAAAAATTAAGGGATTTCGCCGAAAAATGGTTGACATTCAAATAAAACGTGTATAATTAAAACGAATGATAGCAAATATATTTATACACTATAAATATTTATACATACATTTACAATAACATATGTATGTATTGGCGCGACCTCAAAATTAAGTATAAATTTTGGTGGAGGAAGTTAACGACGTAGGGAGCTTTTTCCTTTCGTGTGAAAGTAAAACTTTGCTTTGTTCCCAATAAAATGAACTCAGGAAAGTATATATTTATTCTGTACACTGTCACACGCTGCATTATGTAGTAGATCACCTTCTAATTACATAATATTCCGTAAGTATCTCCTAATCAATTACATTGCTCGTATCGAATGGAATTTAGCAATGCCAATAACATTATTTCGATATCGGTTTGATCCTCAGGAATGACACATATCGGTATTAGTGAGAATGTCATCGAATTAGTAGCATCATTAGCCATAAGTACTGTTAAAGCTATGCGTTTACCATCATGCTGAAGGTAATCTAATCAGCGCTGCGTCATGATTAACGGAGCTTATTTAATACACTCCATCGTGGATTTTCAAAGGCCACAGTGACGTCGGAACTATTTTTATTTTGTCAAGATAAATCGCATCGTCTCATACCCGTCTGTAATTTGAAGTGAAAAAGCTGAATCACTTATTAACTAATTACATTATTTTTCACAGAACGTTATGGACAGAGGTTGAAGTATTGGCGTACATATACAGATTAGCTTTTCGTGCACAGGTAATATAGATTGTTGCGAAACGTAACCGAATGAACACCGCCTTTGTCCAAAGCAGCATATTTTTCCAGAACTGTAGATAACAAAAAAAAATGTGATTCGATTATACAGGATGTCTATCGAACTGACAATGCAGCTCGGGAAGAAACAAATTTACATGAAAAAAGTCAATCGAAAACGCAAAGTGAGATTTCTTGCTTATAGGAAGTGGAAATGGAAAATATTGGTCAGACACGTTCGTCGATCAAGGAGATAAACTTAGTTGAGAGCGAGCACCAATTTCTTTTTTAAATTAAACTTTCGAATGTACATTGTCGTCATTTATTCATATTCGTGTGGTCATTGTTCCATGTCGTCATATTTCCATGTCGAGTATATGTACAGTGACACCCACTAATATTCGGACACTTAAAAAGACAATAACTTTTTTAATATTTGAACATGCGACTTGGATTTTTTTGAGAAGCTAGAACAATTGCAAAGAGAATAATCAAATTTGTATTTTGCAACTTTTTTTTATTTGGGTGTATATTGAAAATTTAGAAAACACAACAATTAATAACAATTGCAGTTTTTTCACGATTTCCAACCTCTAACTGCAATAAATCTAAGGATTCTTACATCTTTCAATGCCCATCGTTTTCCCACATAAAAAAGTTGTAAAATAAAACTATTAGTAATTTCTCTTCAATTCCGACCGATTGAAAAAAAATTTCTTGTCACATCATATAGTGAACGAATTGCTCTAACTCCTCAGAAAAAAATCAGATCGTATGGTTGAATATCGAAAAAGTTATCGTTTTTAAAGAGCGTCCGAATATTAATGGGAGTCACTGTATATATTCGACATAAACATCTGAAGGCTTGGCAGGCTCACACTGTGTAGAACACGCGGAATAAAAATCCTCGCGAACTTACGTACTGGTCCGACAATTATTTATCACCTGATTTATGCAGTCCGAAACGGTGGGCCATCGACGCCCACCGTGACAGTCAATTTGTTAATGTCCCGAGCAAGATCGATCATCATCGCCGCGCCGGTCCGGTTTGCGAAGTCGCAGGCGGCAAAACGAATGCTAGTTATCGACACGGGGCGTGTTTGCACTATCCCACGGTTTTTCGGGAATCATTGTCCACCGGCGTGGCGGCGGTAGGTGGGGTGGGGGAAAAAAAAAGAAAAAAATAATTCGTTTTACAGTGTTATCGGGCGTCGTCGTAACCCGGGGTTCGAACCCACGGGGGAATTGAAATCCGACGAGTAAATTGGTTTCGCGCGATCCGTTTTAATTCCGGCCGGTTATACGGGCTGCGATGTCGCTTGAGGTCTGGCATCAATAATCGAGAGGTGAGTTAATGCGGATAAAGCGCTTTCGCGGCTGACGGATTTGGATCGCATGGGAGAGCGGGCTTGGTCTGTAACGGAAACTACAAGCAACGCCGATAAATCGCGCTCGGCACGGTGCTCCGATATCGAGGAACACTGGCGGCTGGCTGCGTCTGTTCCCGCGGTCGAAACGAATGAATTTCAACACGACAAAAGTGCTCGTGAGCACGGCTCCGATTCGCCAGCGCGCGGTGTCACCTCAGACGAACGATCGAGACCGAGTTCCTTTTTTTTTTTTGGTATTTCCTGACGAATTTTACTCCCCTCGTAAAAGCTCCTCGCATAATGTTCGCGTCGTCGGAAGAAAAGCTTTCTCCTCTAACTCGGGAAGGTGCTCCTGCATTTTGCGGACTGATTCGGTAGGACTGGTATTCTCTGCACTCCCGTGAAGAGTGTGACGTCGATTTCATTCCCAGAAACTCCTACGTAGAGTGCGCCCCGACATTTTTAAATTGTCAATTTAAATAGGTATCTTGTAGGTATGTTCAATGTAAATAGGTATTTTGTAATATTACTTTTTAAAGATCATGCATAATGTTCGTTCATCCGTATTTCAATTGTCATTATTAGATTTCGGATCTTTATGCAAAATAGAAATTGTCTCCACTAATTCCATGATATAGGAATATAGAATTTTCATTTTTAATCAATAATTATAGAAAGTTTAAAATTACACATTGATTTCCTGTGATTATCCTTCTACTCGTTTTAGCGATTATACTTCACCTAAAGAAACCGGAAATTTTTAACATTTTTTTTTAGAATCCTGCAGATTTTGGCGAGAAAATGCCGAAAATCCAAGTTTTAATTTTAGGAATCCGCTGGCAAAAAAGTTATGCGTGGTTTGAGTTCAGCAATTTTTACCGCCATGGGCGCGACCATGTTGGTACGTAACGAGCGTCGTCTAACGAGCACGCGCTTGCGTAGTTTAAATTTCAGAACGACATCCGCAGTTCAGTTTCAAACAGCGCGATAAATAGACCTCGAAAGTTCGGCCAATTATTTACGTCGCGGTATAAACCTAAGAAGATTAAGGTTAGATGGAGGGCGGGGGTAAACTGTTTCCATGCAGAACGGGAAATCGTAAAACAGCGGGACCGACGTAGTCGCGGCCTGGGCGTGCCAATTTGTTTTATCGTCGCGTCTTAAAGCTAGGATAAAGGCGGCGTTCGGTAGAAATTTCGAATCGTTCCGGGGACTGACGTCGTATCGGTAACCGAGAAACGATGTCCCGCTTGATGCCGCATTAAATTATCGGAGCACGCGTAAACACCGTAATTCTCTGGCCACCGCGCCGCGGCGCAGCGTCCCCGTGGACAGCCATAGACGTACGGTGGCCACCTGTATTTTACCTGACGAGAATTAACGAGCCGTGGAGTAAATAAGCACTTTGCTTACGACGCAGCGGGCCAGTGTTATACCAGACTCGGCTCATAAAATCCATAAACCATGGTCCGTACCGGAGCCGCAACCGTGAAAATTCCGCGAACACAGGATTCTGACTCTCACGTCCTCGCTCCTACCTCGAAATTTACCTTTCTCCTATGATACACGTGTTTGCAACCCCCGTATTTTGCACACCGCGGGTACCCATTTTTTTTTTTTTGTTTGCCATGGCGCAGCACAGCGAGCTGCCGTGTACACGCGAACGTGCTGCAACTGCATCCCGTAATACAATGTTGCAATATCCTTTAGTTATACCAATCTGCAGTATTCGAAGCTCCCAACCTCTCGATGAAAAATAGTTTCTGACTTCAGTAATTCGTTGAATAATAAAATAATGGTACCGCAGTCGGTATTAATATGCGAAAAAGACGATAACTTTTTTTATATCGGACGTCATTAATTAATGCACGTCCAAGGCAGTGAACTGTTTGAAATGTATCGTAAATACGGTAATCTTCGCCATTTTTATTAAACCTCCAGCACTGAAATGGATCTCCCTTTCATTTTCTTCGTTCGCTTTCAATGAAACTTAAAATGAGATCTAAATGCATCCGTGATGTATCCAATCATTAGATTGCCCAGTTTATTGCAACCACTTAAACTGACCATAAAACGCTCCCCCAGTCATATAATAGTACGAACACCATAATTCCGTTAGCTTTGTGCGCCATTCGCGGTTATAAAACGAACTTCCCGAAAAAAAGGTTCGACCGTTGCAATTTCCATCGACGTTTTGTAGAGCTCTTCAGCATTGAGAGCTTTATTTCGCCGGTAACAATTCCTTGATTTTCCGAATGCCTACCCGCACGATGGAACAGATACGTTATGAACTGTTGACGAGGTTTGAATATCGGCCGCAGCGATTGTTAAAAAACTACAAATCACAAAAAATACGTGAAATTGGCGTTTAATTCGTTGCGTATGAAATTTAGGATATCGCTGCGTCGCTAGTTTGAGCAGTATTTATATTATTATCGATAATAACAGTTACAGTAATCATGAATAAGAGTGAAATCTCCATAATTTTTTTTGTTTTAATCTTGAGAGGAGCGAAATAAGTTTAATTTGGAGAAGAACGACCAGAAGAAGGTGTAATGTAACCAATTTTGAATTTTTCATCTTTTTAAAAACAAAAACAATCATTCGTTTGCTGCGATCTCTGCTGAAAAAGTTGACCGCATTATTGCAAAAAAGCTGCCGTAATTCCCGTCTCGCTTGTTGTTTCCGTGAGTTTGTCACGTGATATTCTTTAGTCACAATCACCGGTGTTTTCTGCGGCCGCCTCTAGCTTTCACTTGTGTGTAAAATACGGAAACGGTAGACAAACGGATTAAACCGCAGCGCAGCTCGCGTGGAAATTGAAATTCAGCGATGTAACCTAAGCAAGGGGAGCAGTCGGGGCGCCGCGTTTCGTGGATAGAATTTCTTCGTCGTGCACGGAACTTAATTTTGAATATTCGCCGGCGTAATACGTTTCCCGCGTAAACTCCTTATCCGCGGTATTTCAGCGAGACATAATGCTCGCGTTACTGTCGTTTCCACTTTGATAGCCAGCGTTTTCCAGCGAAGTTCCTGTCGCCGTTCCGGCTATTCCGTATCCGCGTGTCGGGAAATTTAAAAGAATTTTACGAATCTCGTCTTAATGACGTCAAATGGCACTTGCCATTTCGAAAATTGAGAAATTGAATAATAAACCGCACGGATACGGCCTCTTTATAGCGAAACGGGAATTCGGGGCTAACGTTTCGCATTGAAACTGTTTATGACAGCTCTCCGGCATTCATACGGAAGAAACGCGAGGCTGTGTGCGCCGGGTTTCTTATTCTGATATCTCGGCGCAACTGTGCTCTTCAATTTACGATTATTTTCACCGCCACGTTTCATGCGGTATTTTATTATTACGGCCGCCATTTCAATTCCTCTGTCTTTAAAGCGGCGGACGCAGCATTTGTGAACGGCATTGTTCTGATTTAAACGGACGCTGATGGATTTCATTCGCGCGAAACACGTGGAACTCGTACGAAAATAAATATGAATTTTAATGTTTCCGTTAAAGCATTCTTCAGTTTTCTGAATTCTACAATTCGTTCAAATTTAACTTAAACAATTCCTATATATATATAATTATAATTATATAATTATTAATAATATAACTATAGCCTAATGTAAGAAGTGCCTAATAGGCCAGCGCGCTTTCCAGACTTGACGCCATTATACTTCTTATCTTTATCATTGAATAACTTACAAAGTTTCCATTTAAAAAAATGAACTTGCCTTTAAAATGACCTCCAACGAGTCAAATAAAATATACAAAAAATACACCATTCTATAGAGGAGATTTTTTTTTCTAAATGCGATGGATAGATATCCCGTGTAACAGAAATTTTGGGACACCCTGTATATGTACACATAGTACAATTAAAAAAGTTAAAAATTGTAACTTTCACTTTTTCTGAACACAAATTATTCACACGTTAGGTAGTGAGATAATCCTTCAAACATCTCAAGAAAACACTTTTGGTCCAATTTAAAACAGTTACTTCTTACTAAAGTGTGAACGAATATTTTCTATACTGACTGTAGTCAATGTCAAGCGGTCGTCGCACGTAAGAAAAAATGGCCGGTTTCCGCGAGTTAGATCTCGACGGGAAGTGTATAATAAAATAATAATCGTGTTTCGAGGATTTTCGACTTTCCGTTTGCTCATTCGGCCATAAAACAAATCTCCGGGACAGGATACGTGAAACGCCACCGTTCCGCGATATATTCCACGACGCCTATATCTCTCGCAGAAGTTTCGGAATATATATACAATATGTATCTATGTCTGCGTTTCTTATCCCCGTTCGTGTAACCGCGACCGCCTTCTCTCAATTTGGCCGCGCAACAGCGAAATCCCGGGACCATCCTTCGGAACGTCGCGCCTTTTCACCGGCAGAGAGTCTCGGCTAGCGGGCTCCTCGTCGCGGGAACTGTTTACGACAGCGGGTACGCGCGTTTAAGCATCTATTTGCAAAGAGCGCGAGGCGCGCCGCCGGAGCGATAATAAACCCTATCCGAGACAGCCGGCAGCCAAGTGGAAATAAAGAGGCGGTCGGAGGCGAACTTTATCCTAAGAATAGCTGCGTGGCGAGAGTGCTCGTTACTTCTACTTGCTGCGAGCCGCGCCTCTGTCTTCGTGGCCGCCGCACTGTGGCTACGCTGTTTCGGCAATCCCCATCGACTTTACCGTTCAACGTGTGCGAGCGAACTTCGCTTAGCTGCTCGAGGACTCTTGCTGCGGCTGGCCTCGCGCCGATCCTCCGAGTTCAAGGAGGCTTCACCGTGGAACCTGTTGAGAATTAACGAATTTTTCGGAATTTCTAAACAACGTATTAAACCGAGCTTCCATCGAATTGAATACGAAACGAAAGATCTTCGAACGCTCGTCTAGGCCAGCGACGGAGTAGCGCACAATTAATCCTTAAGTGGACCTTCAAACTTTAAAAATGCACTGTGTTCCGTCTCAAGCAGACCGGACGTGAGTATTTAGCAAGGGAACTGGATTTTCCTGTTTCACGCGCATTTAATACACGTAAAATAATGCACGTGTACTTAAAATGATACGTGTCGACGTAGGTACGTGTTATTGAAATACACTGTATATTCATTTACACTATCTTTCAGGAGAATTAAGTAATAAAATATGCCCTGCCTACGTTCTCCTAGATTGTATGCATAATTGAAATTTAATATCGCATCGATGTTTGCAAATGGTTGCTGTTTCTGTTTTCTGGCGTAGCTTTCCTGTAGAGCAGCCTCTCTCGTCGTTCGGTATTATTCCGGAAAATATTTTTCATATCCTCTGTGTTTATTTGTTGCGTGCTATTGCTACCAAAAACCAAAGTAATTATTCGTATGTGAAAATGAATCTGGCATAGGTTTCGTAGAGTTCGATTTTTTATTATACGGCTAACGAGGTTTTGCTTCCAATCAGTGGGATTGGGTGTCTGAAGGCTCCTGTAATATTCTTTATTTCATCTTATTTTCTGGTCTTCCAGTTGGGTTCCTCGTCGATTATTTTTTATTTATAATGGAAAGTTTTGCATGATTTCGCTCGTGAAGAAAACGACTTTCGATTGTTCTATGATATTGTAACCCTCTTAGAAGAATCGAGAAAGCTGCGTGCGAATTTTCACAGAAAAAGTCTGTTGCTTTGCGGTAATTTTTCCCCTGGAACAGGCATGAGCAACAAGCACTCTTTCGCTCCGAGAGCACTACGGATTGCCCACGGCGGCAATGATGTCAGATGAAGCGACAGAAGATTAGCTATAGGAGACTACAGGTCTTGCTCTCTTTTTCTGTGTACAATACTGCGAATAGACGTGGTTTCATTGCTCTTGATTTCGATTGTGCCAGAACAATGACCCAGAGGGCAATCTGAACCCAAGCCTGCCCCGAAGCTGCGTTTGTAGGTCTGAGCGTACGAGCTGCAAATAATGCAATATCTTGCTATGAATGTAGCGAACAATGCTCGAACCAAATGCAGTAAAACGTTGTTTATACGAATAGAATTCAGCGTAACGTATATTATACACAAACTCGTAACAGAGCGTCCATTATCGTAACCACGATGCTGCGAATTTTCAATGAAACGCGGACGTAAGAAACTGGATACGTTTGTAACGAATTGTTTGATAAACGTCAGTCTTCCACTTTGACATTTCTCGTCCCTCAATTCGATTAAAAAGTATTGGTGATGAGTCAATCAGAATTAATGTCTAAAATAGCTGGTGAACTGTTAGACATTTTTTATACCAACACAATGTCTGTAGAAAATTATAAATTTACCGTATAAGCGTCTCTCGTGTATAAAATTAACACTGGGTTCTAACATTGTGAATTCAATATCATTGAAATTTAGAAATTTATTTCTCTTGGTATGTGTTATTAAGAGAATGTCTAAAAATTTGAATAGATACGTTCTTATGATTTTTATAAAGTGATGCAAAATATTAGGTCGTTCAAGTATAATAACTCAATTTTGTGCTAATAAAATAACAGAAATTCTACGAGCATGGGATCTTTAAGTAGCCTGAAAAATTCGCAAAAGATCATAGAACAAAATGTTATAAAACTTATTCTAAATAGTATAAAGTCAGCTTTCATTTTCCCTTGAGGAAACGAAAAGACTTTTCGAACAACCCAATGCATAGTCACTTTCGGTGCTCCGTGAACCAACTGTTAGTTATGGGTATACAGGTTCGGATGATCGGTAAGATTTAACTGCACACGACAGCCTCCTTAGGATCGGTTCGGCCAGTTAAGGTGTTAGAAAAATCTTTCTCGACTGTTCCTGCCAACGGTAAGGCTATTTTTGCTCTCCGGTATTTTAGCGGGGTCAAAGGGCACTGAGAAATCCATTAGCGGAATTGTGCCCGATTAGCGGAAGTTTGCCCGATCACTGGGCGGACAGGAAAAATTGATCAACGTAATGGCGCGGGTATTCTTCCCGAAAGTAGATGGCTGCATCAGGCTGGAAGCACCCTATTTCCCAAACCGCTGCATCCCCGTGGCTCCCTAGCGGCAATATTATCATCCGCATTGTATTGGAAATCAACGGGCACGTTTATTGAATCTGTCCGGCGGATAGGGCCTTAACGGGAATTTTATTCTAATTGGATCGACGACCGTGAGTCCCGTCGGCGATATGCTCACCCCCCCTATCCTTGGATACGTACGAGGCGTTATGAGTACAGGAAGTCGTTCGACGGGACGGTTCACTGCCTCTCCTACCAATAAAGTCTTATCATTCGTGCCATTGTAGCCCCCCCGATCAAAGTTACGAGGCACGCGCGCCAATAACGAATTCGGCGACCCTGCCTCTTTATTTTCCAAGCCGCCATAACCCCCTGTCGCTCAGCCGGGCGTCGTCTGCCGACTAAAGATGATCGAGGTACGTAGCTTGTGGTGTGGGTCGGGCAGCTTATACGCTGCGTGCCGTATTACAACTATAAAGCCGCCTCGACATTTTCATTAAACTAGATGTTAACCATTAAACCAATGATAATCAGCATTTTCTAAATTGAGGCCAAAAGAGACCGCGCACCGAGCGAGAGTGTGGCGGCACACTCACACATTGGTAGGTTCGCATATACGTATACGCAAATGCAAGGGTCAAAACCCAGAGCAACTGACGCCTCAATATCGCAACGAGGAGTTCAGAAATGGTCAATTGTGTTTCCTAAAAGTTCAATCTGCGTTTTTTTCCGTTATCGTGGAGTTATGCTATTTGTAAAATTCGGCAGCAAGCGTGACGCCACAAGATGGCAGCCGCCGACAGATTTTCTTAAATATCGAGAGATTTAGCGATCGTATCGAAAAAATATTACTGGCTCCGACATAGCCAGGACACGTACAAAGACGGTGGTGTGTATTTTTAATTTGTTACTTGTTTAACACGCAAAGTCTCTGGATTTGAAACAGCACCTCGCAGTTCCGACATTTTTCACTACTGTCTCTATCCCAGCAAAACCTGCACGTAAGGTCGGTAATTAAACAAGTCTGTAAACCGTCCATGCAAACACTAAATTTATTTATCAGAGACTCTGGCAACAGGCGGCTATCTCGTGACGTCACGCTTGCTTGGGATGCCTCGTGATAGGCAGTACGCTGCCGACTATTACAAATAACTCCACGATAACGTGAAAATCGGCAAGAAAATTCGACCCACACGATCTATCGGTCGAAAATCTTATTAATCGGCTTCGTCAAGGTCAAATACACTCTCTTAACAAAAAAAAGCATCTGGAAGTTTACAATGGAAAATCTGCTATCGTTCCTTGACGTGATATATTTTCTGTCGGCTACCAGCGGGTGTCGGGGGACGAATTCGAGTCCTTATCGAGGTAGCTTAACAGTTCCGGGAAGATCTGATTTGGAAGCGATTCGCATTCGAGGCGCGTCGTCGAATGTACTCGCGAATTACAGTCTTGTCATCTCTCAAATCGGCCACGACGACACCGCGTCGCCGAGGATATTGCGCCGTGGGAGATCGTTAAACGGAATAGGAAGCAACGTAAGTACAGGTAGCGGAGGCTATAAAGGGCTAGCTCCGCGCTGCTGCCTTAAGATTATGCTCGCCGGTGAAAAGTAGATCGCGCGGGAATGGGCTACTTTCCTCGGTGGCGATCGCCGTAATTACGTGTCTGCTCCGGCTACGCTGCTGCAGGTAGCATCCAATATGTCGTCGGTCGAAAAGAATCACGGGCAAAGAGAAAACGAAGAAGACACACGCGGCACGCGGGCGAACGCATTATACAATGAAACGATGGCCGGTGGAACGTGAACGCCGCGCGATTCTTGTTTACAGCTCGGCAAACGTTATAATTCGCCGTGATAAAAATGTTTGAATACAGTGATTTACGGTATCATTCGGAGACCACTTTAGAATCACTCGGCTAGTAAGAACGTGCCATTTTCTCCGGGTGTACGCGAGCCTTACGGCGCGGTAAAGCGCGCACGAGCCGCAATGAAAAGAGAATAGCGTTCCAAAAGAGCATGCCGTATATCAGCTCGACCCACATATGAGAGTACATAATTCAGCGAGAGGGCCAGGCCACTCGCAGCAGTCACTTCTGGTCGATCGGCTCGTATCGAATTTCCTCGTTCGCCATTGGACTCCGACCATTGCCCCCGCCCTCTTCCTGTTCCTCTACAGGCGAAACTACGGTCAAAAGTCACAGTTTGACTTTCGACTATGAACACATTTCTTCTGTCACAATTTTTAGTACAACCTGTCGAGTAAGCCAAATTTATTTGACGGTCAAAAGTTGTCGTAATCAATTTTGTTCTCGGCATTCTTGCGCTAAAAATTTTCAAAAATATACCATTCCACAGAATTGAATAGAATTTTCATTTATTTCAGATCTATGAAGACCACTGAAAATAAGATTCTATCCGTTCCCACTTTCAATTACACGAACATCCGTAGTCTATTAATAACAATTAAACTAATGTGAAACTTGAACTGAATGTGGATATATTAATTACGTATTTACACAGTTATGACACGAACGTCTGTTCAAACCAACTGCAAATCTACACCGTGTATCGAAACTTTGCGGGAACAGCCATAGTAAACGTGAATCAAGTACTTTTGGCCGCGTTCGCCGCCACATTCGGCAGGTACGAGCGGTGAAATTCGCGGGGGCTTAACGTAGGCTGGAGTTTTTGCGCCGGCTGAAACTTCGGGAATTAGCTTAACGCATTAACACAGGAACGTCTCCGGGGGTGATCTCTTTCTCTCTCCGTTTCCAGGCACTCTGGCGCTCTGCTGGAAGGGTTTAAACAGGTCCCCGGTGTCGGCAGTCCAGCCTATCGTTGGATCGCGTTACCGGAGTTTCTTCGAACCGGAGGAGCAACTTTTCCCGTCGCAAATGTCCATCGTTCCGCCGCCTAATTGCGAGCAGTTTCCCTCGAATCGTCTGACCGGGGCCCCCCTTATTTCGCGCGTCGCTGCTGAAACTTCACCGTGAACGTAAAAATAACGATCACCCCGGCGAATTTGCCTCGGGCAACTCTCAATCCCCTTCTCCCTCCTCTTTTCACCCCCTTTCAGCCCACCCACCATTACCGATAAAGTTGCGACTTTTAATTTTACCGCCGCGAACTGCGAGTAAGTTTCACGGGTTACAAGTTCCGGTCCGAGGGAAGTAACTGCGACCTCGTTGCTCTGCACACTGAACTGGCCACTTCTCTCTCTCTCTCTCTCTCTCTCTAATTTTTTCTTTTTCGAGAAGTAATTCCAGGGATGATAATGTGCTGTACAGGGAACACAAAGGAGGAGCAAATTCGTACCGGAATTTTAACGAGAACGGCACGAGAGTTCTATATTTTTAAAAAGCTGATTAGTGTGATGAGAAGCAAGTGGCCGTCCGAAACATGCACTATTGTCCACGGCCGGGTACAGAGAATTATTCGACTTCTCTGCCGGTTATCATTACGCGGTGCATCTTCATGCTTTACGCGATTCATTTAATTTCGCGTGTGTGTGTGTTTGCACGTTTAATTAAGTTTAAACGATCGCGAGACGCTTGCTGTAAAGTTGAAATGCACGCTGTAACTGTTGGCTTTAAAATGATTGCAGAATTTACCAAGTTAATGCCACAGAAAATTAGTCGATATCAGAAGTAAATATCTGCTTATCGAAAGCAGAGCAAATGACATCGAACGTCGAACGCGATGACATCGACTGCTCGGGAAATGTCTTCTTCGGAGTAACTTCCAATCTTTCTAATGGTGCGGCAGATAAGACTGAAATTGTTTCAGGAACGACCAGCGCTCGTTTCACAGGAAATGTTACGATAAAACTTGGTTTATTCTGTTCTCGAAGATCCGAATCTCGATTTATCGCAGTCAAAAGCAAAAAAGGAAAACGTTCCAGTTATTTTTATCGAATCAATGAAAGTTGAGCTAACACGATATAGATTACTTCAAACTCACACAACCTGTAAAAGGAATTCCGTTCCCTTGGGAACGCCAAAAAGATTGATTCTTGATCCTTAAATCGGGGTTTTTCTTCTCACAGTTTTGTATCACGACGCCGCGCGCCGCGCCGTTGTCGTTCAACTCTTTCGTTTGTGCGAGCTGGCAGAACGCCTTTCCGAACGCTCCACGTCTCTTGTTCGCGTCTTCGGATCCGAACGTGAAACGAGCACCCCTCGTTTCGCTTTTTCTTGCGATTGCTTCCGAGAGTAGTTCGATCAAGCTTTTCACGGTGTTCCGTTGGCCTCCTATTGCTCCGTCCGTCGAATTTTCTACGAGCTTCTGATAAGCGTTGAGAGAAACAGAGACAGACAAAGAGAGAGAGAGAGAGAGAGAGAGAGAGAGAGAGAGAGAGAGAGAGAGAGGACGCGCTCACGTTCGCGTCTCAATGAACACGCGTGAAATGGCGGTACCCGCGAATCCGCAGTTGCGAAACTACAGTTGCCCCGCCTCCATTTCGGCATGTCTAAATAAATCCCTGTCAAACATGCTTTCACTCGAGCCGGAACGGGAGGATCGGGAATTTTTCATTGAAACTGAAAAATTCTGACGTCTCCGCCACGCTCCGTGCACGCTCGTAAAAACTGTTCAAATACGCATCGGGACGCCCTCAAATTCTTTTAATATTGCAATCAGAGTGCCGCGGTTTATTAATGCATCAAGCTCAGACCAAGGCGCAGGATAAAAGACATTTCGCAACCGGCGATATAATATTTACGCGGTGGCCGATCATCGACCGAAAGAGCAGCGTTCGCGTAATGGAATTTTAAATATTAATTTGCAATGCGAGCTCGATTTTCATCGGGAAAAGGCGGAAGACCCCACGAAGGAGCTGGCGAAATGTGAAATTTTATTCCCCTGTTCATAATTCCGTGAAAGTAAGATCGTTACATATTGATACCGCGCAGGAAGTGATTCTGGAAATTTCATTTTTTAAGCTTACGCGTCTGGGATGGTACGGCTACGGGTGTTTGCGAATTAATTATGCAACGAGGAGGCGAGTACGTGCAACAAATTTCGGCTGAACGGAACCGAAATTTCAGAGTTCATTAATTTCTGTTTACCTACCGGAGCTTGATCGCACGTTACATGTCGGTATCTCGTAAAACTGATTCGATTTAACCAGACATTTAGCCACAAAGTAATGAAACGTGTACTACACGCTGATTATTCGATAAAGCTTCTTATGTTGTAAATTATTTTAATTTTATTCGGGTTAAACATTATACAGTTCTGGCATGTGTAATGAATATTTTCGGCATTTTTAAAGGGCTGTAGATGTTCTTAAATCAAAACTCGCCGTTTCCGTCCGAAATAATGCGAGTATGATTCATCGTTGCGTCATTCAGAGAAAGCATTATATTTTTCAAGCTGTCATTTCCTGCGGCAGCTGGGACTATTTAAGACGCGTCCCAAGGCTTTACAAAGCATCGAATCGCTGCTACGGCCGTGAGGGAATTAGTTTCATCTCGAAGGTTCCCCGGAGCATTCGATTTCTCATCGACGTTGCCGGCTTATCGCAAGGAATCGCGCGCGACAGTAGATAAAGCACGTCTTTGCGCGACAATGTCCGCTTCATTTAAGGAAGGACGCGTTCTCCGCGCTGGTATCGATTCCTTCAACCGAGAGAAGCCGAAGTACGTCGGGTTTTTCAATGTTAACCGAGGACTCTGGTTAGCAAAGTTATCCGTATTTGCTAAACACGTATGAATATCATACACCCCATATATTCGACATATTCGCTCGACGAACCTTCCTATTTTCGAATAATGAATTAGCAGCTGTGGAGTAAAATATTAGAAAAAATTTGTCTGCACAAGTATTAGTGAAGCTTTATCGATTTTTAAAAGATAAGATCATAACACTTTAAAAATGCGAAACATATCACAGGTAGCATTTCTGGAAACTTTTCGGAAATTTTCTGCATTTGAACCCTATACAGAGAGAAGATTAAATGTCCGTACCTACACCTAGTAACCAGATTCAGTTACATTTCAGTTTAGGAATTACTTCGAGCAGTGTTCGATGCAGCAAAGTGCACACTAGGGTGGACCTTATTTTTGGACCAAACAATTGTTATTTCAAAAAAAATTTGAAAATTTGATATTCAAAAATTTGAAAATTTAAAAATTTGAAAATTTGATATTCAAAAATTTAAAAATTTGAAAATTTTGTAATATTTATGATTTAAAAAATTCAAAATTTACAAATTTGAAGCGCATCGGGTACCCACGATCCAATCGGCTCCAAATTGTTTCCAGATCATTTTCTCAACAATTGTCACAATTCTGGAGGGTGCGCCTAAAAGATCCTTGGAAGATACATTTCGTCAAGCACAGCTAAGACACACACACACGGAGAAGCTTGAATTTGTCCAACGAAAAAGTAGACACAAAAATAAAAATGATTGTAGTCGTGTAAAGAAAGGGTTTCCTTTGATTGGGGACACAGCAGTGGGTTGCTCGAAAAAGCACGGCGAAAGGAAGATTAAAGGACAATTCAATGTTCATTCTAGAAGGATTAAAATCACCGGAGAATCTCCTTAGCGTCCTACACCGTGTGCTATCCTTTTTACTCTCGTTTTAGCTTTCAGCGTTTCCTTGCAGCGCATGGATATGAAACCGGCTGTCGTTCATTGTGTCGACGGAATTAGCATAATCCCGCGTTCGCGGATAGACGAACGCGCCTCGCCGAGATCCCTGATCACCGTCAAGGACGCGTGATCGATTCCGCTTCGATTTGAGTCGTCGACGCGACGCGACGCGCACGGAACGAGCAGGGCGGGTAGCTTTTTCAGCGTAAATAGGTCTTAGATACGGAGATGCGAGGAATTGGATGGACCCTGTTACAGGGAACGGCAAAACGAAACAGAATTGAATTTATTCCGGTTACTGTATTTATTCGGGCGTGCGGAAAGATATCGGGTCTGCGGGTCGGGCTCGATCGTTCGTGTTTTAGGTGTAATTTTTCAAGCAGCGCGGGTTCCAGATAAAGCATCGATTCGTATTGTTTTTTTTTGTTTGCTTTTTTTTGTTAGATTCTACCTTGATTCGATTTCGCATTTAGAGAAATTGAGATCGCGCCCGTTTACGTCGATGACAATGGGCGCAATCGTTTAATTCGCAAGAGGCGGGAGTAGTCGTTCGTTATTTACTTTGCAACATTTTTTCAACACCTCCTGTTGTTTGTGCACCGTTTTATCAACGCCATTTATTTTCATGCAGGACGTCCACATTTTGCAATCTCCATTTTGCGAGCACGCGGAATTTTGACGTGCCCGGGTATTTTTATAAACGCGGAACAGCATAATCGTGTCAATCCATTATGATTCCGGCAGGTTTAAAAACGGCCGGCGACAGCCAATTCATTAAAATAGGATGCTAATCTCAATACAGCGGACGACATTCGCGCAAGAACACTATGATTCTCGAAGAAATATTAATGCGTTTCGCGAAGCTTTACTTATTAGTTGTACAGCTGAAACTTCGCGTGTTATAATAATTATGCTTTTCTAAATAATAATTTAATGGACTGTTTCTATATAAATTTCGCTACCTTTCCCGTATATCAGTTGATTATTGTATTTACTTTACGATAAATATTTCTTCGTCGCTTTTATTACCAAATTGCTTAACACCGTTTCATTGAAAAGTGCTGTTACGTCCGCTGTGGAACACAAATATGAAATGATAATAAAGACGGAACAGCCGAGGCTCGAAATATTTTTACCGAAAACATTCAATGAATATTTAAATAACTTCGGCTGACATTCAATATCCCGCCCCCCCTCCCCGGTCCCTTCGCACTAAAAATATTATTACAAAAAACAATAATGAATATTTTAAATGTTTCGCCTACAAATCCATTTACCATAAAACCAGTGTGTTCGCAAGCAAACTATACTAGGTATGTATCAATAAACATGCGCGTAGCAGAGCGGTGGTTCACGATGAACGTTTAAAAAATTTACGAGATCGTAAAACTTTTGCGGCCGGCAGATATCTACTGATGAAACGCGTCGGCCGGGCTACGCGGCAAATTAGTCGTTATTCAATTTTCCCGCAGAACGTTCAACCGCGATTAATTATGCGCCGTATTAAATCTAGAGCGATCTAATCGGCCGGTCCCGCCGCTGCTAATTGCTATTATTTAATCAGAATTTGCTCGTCGACCATAAATGGCCAACGGAAATGGGCCTGCGCGACTGAAAGTTTGGGACGCGAGCGGAGGGAAAGGTGGCTCGCTTAGCGACACTTCCCGGACCCGTACTATAAAATTATCGCGGTTTTACGTGTAAATTTCCATAAACCGCACCGCGCGATATACCTTCCCTGGACCACGGATGCTGCGGCGATATAGAAGTTCCACCTGTGTCACGGAACTACGCTAACGCTGCCACCCACCGGCGGCTCACCCGCTGCGCCGCCGGAAATATCAGGAAGAATAGCTAAAATTCGCTGTACCGCGACCGGGTTTAGTACTCGTTTACCCGAGCAACGCTTCGAATTGTCGGAATATGAAAGCTTTTGTTCGACAAACGAATCCAAAACACGCCGGGATCGAGGTTATGGGAACCGCTTAGCTCAAGCAATTTTCAGATAATCGAACGGTGATATCTATATTGCGAATCTCTACGAAAATTCTCGTTCCCCGGTTAGAAAACTTATTCTGCGGAGTTATAGAAAAATATGTAATATCAATTTTCGTTAATAATAAACCTACCGAGCACTGAAAGCGATTAAAATATTTATTCAGATTCCGAACAATTTTTATCTAAACACGTGCTTGAATAAAAAAATTTGTAGGCAACTTCATAATTTCAATAATTGTGAAATGAAAAATATAAAACCGGTCATTTCAGTGGAAGGTTTAATGTTAATACATATATTCTCCTGAATTTTATCAAATGCGATTAACACACATTACCTTGGCTAATCCTTCCGAACATCTCAAAAAAGAAATTTTAGCCTTCTGGTGAAATTTTAGAATAGCTTTGGTGTGCGCTTAAAACGAGCTCGTCCACCGCATTATTATCAGTCTCAAAACTCTTCAGCCACATTAGTTGCAAAAAAAAGAAAAATATATCGTACCCCGTCGATAGCGCGCCATTACAAAATTACAGGAACACGCACCACCTAGATTCCCGCGCGTTCCTCGTCAGCGAAAATAAAATACCGTTCGCCAATTAGCGGGACGACTAAGACTATGACAGGCCGTTGACGAGCGGACCACCATTTGTCACCGTCCCGTTTTCCGAACGATCGTTACCTAACGGCGTCGGGTCGCGTCGCGTCGGTTCTGTGTTGGCAGCGTCGGTACACCGATCTTTCCACTGTTCGCGGCGTACAACGATACGTTTCCGCGCTCTTGAGCGAACGAACGCTCGCAAAATTTTTGTTCTGGATGTTCCCAGCACCTTTGCCTCGCGGAATTTTTGCTGGGCGTGCGAGCAGCACGGGAAACCCTCTTGGGAAAAGCGAGACAGCAGAGCAATAGGTAAACAACGGTGGAGCGACGCGGACTATTTTTTCAGTGAGCACGGTTGATCGGCTTTTTGATGGCGATACGCATTGTTCCGAATCGAGCTTTGGACGACGCGACGCGAGGCTAGGCAAAGCGGATCGAATCCGAAAGCGTGATAGAGCCACCGTGTTGGTGTTCGTCCGCTTTTTTCCCATTCGAGGCCAGTGATTGGGACTCAATAGCGCAGAAGCTATAAATGTCTAGGTCCCCACGCTCTTTTCTCCGGTTCCCATCCTCGTAAAATAAAGTACCCCATTAACTGCGCCGATATCCACTGGCCGGAAGCGATGGTGTTTTTCGCGGGCCCGGTATCGTTGACTATTATGTTAAGGATATTTAAGGAACAGTTTATGCCGGTGGCCGCGGCGCGGCGGCTTCGGACTATCGATCTTCGCCGCGATACCATCGCATCGCGGGAAATCTGTGGGACGAGGCGAGACCTGAGCGTGTCGTATCTCAGCCGGGCTATCGGCTCGGAAACCATTCGGCGGTGCGGCACAGATGAAATTCCATAGAACGGGCCGAGACGGGACGGAATTTACAAACGGTGCCTTTCGCCGCGAAGAATAAGAATTAACGGACCCCTTCAGACTTCGAGCCGAAAGAAACGGAGATCCTCGATTTTTATTAACGGGCTACGTGTCTATTAGATTTGATGGAAGGCACGGTCGATCCGAAATTTATTTCAACGCTGAATTCCCCGTTCATGAGAGATCGTCGATGTTTGAACTCTGATCATTTCGGTAAACGAAATAGTACAACGATACGCACTACCGGCCAATAGTTTGGAATCACTTGCTAATGTATTATAAAGGCGGGTTTTTAATGAAAGAGCTATTTGAAGAAAAATATGCACTTCTCCTTGTTTGACAATTCCTTGATTGCTGTATAAAGGCATTCAATTTTTCTTACAAATGTCCTGTTTCTCTGAATTTACGCAGTGATTCCAAGCTTCTGGCCGGTAGTGTACGTGCAGAGTCGGGTTTTGATGAACCCGATTTTTATACAAACTCGTACCTTTGATCGACGAATAAAAATGTGGGATACGTGTTTTTGGATTTTTTTTGTCAGTTTCAAGGAGCTAGGTCAAAAAGCGTGAAATTTGTTCTAGAATCCCAGCACTGGTAACATTGTCGTGAGTTTGAATTTGGCAAAATCGCTTGAACAAAAGTGAATAAGAAAAGAAATCTGTTTTTTTTTTCTAACTGTCACAGTGGTGTGCACTCTTAAGGGCCAGTGCTTCTTAAAACCGGATAGGGCGAGTACGAAAATACAGTGGATAAAGGGAGCTCGAGGGATTGGAAATGTTGCTGTACGCGGACTACCGACTCTAATCTTGAATAAGGAAAGAGTACCGGTAGTCTGGATGAGGTCTAGGAAGCAGGAAGGACAGCGAGTCGACCGGCAGACATACTGAAACGCTCGAATGGTTCCGACAGAGAAAAGCCTCCGGAGGATAAAGACATATATCGCTTCCACGAGAATAACTGTGTCTTCTCTGAGGCAGCACTCGGAGAGTATGAGAAATAATAATTTCACTTGAACTTCCTTGGTTTCACGGACATTGCGTTTCGTTTGCTTCGCATGCTGAATCACAGGCTGAATCGTGTTCTGTTTTTTGCATCGAGCGGAGATAATTTAGTTGGAAATTGTATTAGCAACGGGACGTGTAGTCGCGTGGACGAGCCAAATTGTTAACATCCTGAAAGTATTCAATTTATACAATTTATACAATTGGTAAAATTTTAGCGATACAACAGTACGTTAAGTGCTAATGAGGATGAGCTGATAAAAAAATAATAAATTCCCATTTCCACAGATTACTTTACAAAAACTATATGATTTAAAAGGTATTATCGAATGAGATTAAAACTTTGATAGCTTACAGAGAAAAAAAAAACATTTCGCGGCAAATTTCAACATTCTATCCCGACTAGGAATATACATATATAGATAGAAAATATTTGGATTACCTAGGTTTCTTCCATTTTCCGTATTTAATCCCATACAAAAATTCTGCAAAAAATCTCAACACATTGCAGACATTGAAATACATACTACGGACTTTTTTCCGATGTTTCCCTATTATAAAAAAATTCCGAAAAAGCCTGATTTCTGAGTTGTGTTCAAATATAAGAATTCATGTATTATTACGATAAAAATATATTGTTACAATCTTCGAAGAATGAAATAGTCGCTACGGTAAAAATAAAATAGAAGTATTATAAATAGTTGTTGAGAAAAATATTTTCGTATATTTTACACGTTACAATAAACCCAATTCCTGATATTGAAATACCAAATTAACCGATCAAAAATTTCAAAGGAATAAGCTTCTGTGCTTTTTCATCGATCACACTTCCTAAGCTCGAGTTTGCACGGAGATCTGTAGCTTACTTGCGACGAGCAGATCACCTACAAGGTCATGCTTTCTTGTAGAAAAGATCTCCGTTCATAAAGCTGTCCTTACAGTAGGACCGATTGCAATTAGAAACGCTTGTTAATTGTCCTGTATGCGGAGCCTGATGGGAAACCAAGGTATTAACCACTTCACACGAGACAAAAGAGAAGGTCTGGCGTTTCTCGGGGTGCACACAGCTTGCCAAGTGGCTTTGATACATTAGCAAGCGATAATCCTATCCGCTTGCAAATCCAGGGTGATACCAACCGGATGCAAGCAACAGCGCAGACCGCGAAATACGCAGTCGCCTGCCACTATGAAATACTCCGAGACTCCGTTCTCTCTCTCTCTCTTTCTCTCTCTCTCTCTTTCTCTCTTTTCCTCTCTCTCTCTCTGGTTCTCCGCGCTAGCAAGGCAGACACGCGCGGCTGCAAAATATCTCGAAGTATTGCATCTGTTTCCGCGCTTGCTCGGTAGAAAGAAGAACGAAAATACTGAAACACATTTTCCCCGTCTGTTTTTACGTTTCGAGTAGTTCCTCCTTCCTCGAAGCTCGCGCCGTTATTGAACAAAGAGGGATATTTCGCGAGCGAGAGAAACTTCCTTCGCAGCCACCTTCTTTTTTTCTGTTTCCACGGGGGAAACACCGTGAATTTTTTACGCCGAACGAGAGCGAGTTTTGACAACGGTTGGGATATCTCCAACGTTTGACTACGAGCCAGCCTCTGTGTTCCCAGCGAGTCCCTCTCGAACCAAATAAATTCGTAATACCCCGATACAGTCCCATCAAGCGAAATTTGCTCTCCATCGTGTTAATTCCACCCCGGGGACGATACTTCTCTAAAGAATATGTTTCCCGTGGCTCGACCGGGCAATCACTGGTTCTTTTTTTTTTCATTCCGTTTTCCCTAGCCGGCTAGGACTAGATAGAATAGCTCTATACCTTTCCTACGAGCGGCCTGCCTCGCCCGAGGCCGTCCAGTGAAATTGCATCTGGAATTTCAATATAGCGCATATCATACTTCAACCTTAAAACGCCTCCAGCGTTGTCCGGTATTACTTTGAGGTTTCAGCTCTGGAAAGCTGACTTTGCGGGCCGATTATAGAGATTCCGATTGAGAGGATGTACGTAAGTACCACAGGGGAGGCTCCGAAACCCTCGGTCGATCCTTCCCTGGTATAAAATCAAGCCTGTAGGGGACATTAGGTGGATTTTGTCCGCGGAATGAATGATCAAAAGCCCGCGTATAGTATAAAGCTGTTCCTATCGTTGACGTGCTATATATCTCTCCACGCTCCTGTCTCGCGCTGCGTTTCCTACGTACGTACGTACGGTCGCAGTGGAATTCACGAATTCTTGCGGTCGCTGCATGCCTGAATAATTTTTAATGGCGTCGCCGGAGTCTCCATCCGAAAGGATCGTTCCGTCTGAAATGGCCAACATGCATTATCCCGATGGTACGTGTATTGTGTCGCGCTTCTTCTCTTTACATTGCATCGTTTCGTTATTTCTGTCCTTTCGTATCTCTCCCCGCCCCCCTCTCTCTCTCTCTCTCTAGAGACACTCAGATAGTTTTATCTTGATTTCATATATTATATTATTCTGAAAGCGATGCTATTCTTGACGACCGCGTTTCGAACTTTTTCAACATTCAGGCATAACGAGTCCCGCACACACATGCATTCGTAATATGAAGATGCAAAATAACGGATGGGGAATTCCGTACAAACTTTCCTACCGGAGGATCCGTACCGTATGAACCAAATATTTTTATCCCAAGTGAGAATTATTTTATCCAGAATGAGAATTATTCGAAAATTTAGAAAGGACAAATCTATTTAACTCTATCTAACTCCCTCAGAGCTCCACGATCTAAGTCCCTTCGGCTAACCCTTCCACCGAGGTGCGTACACCGCGAAGGGCCAAGAAGCTCGAGCTACCTCGGTCGCCGAGCAGTATAAACTTGCCGCATACTGTGGTGTGAACTAATCCAATTACAAGGCTTCTTTATTTTTCATTATTTTTCAGTATTTTTTATTTTCCATCACACTGTCGACAAAAGAAACATAAAAAACTATTTAGCCAATAAACTACAAAATATTTGATCACCTTGCAATAAGCATAATAACTTTTAAGAAACAATTTTCACACCACACTTATATCGATTTGCAAAATAAAGTCTTTGTATAATTGGATTCTCGTCGTCAATTTGCAACTCGGATTTGTGCCTCGGCTATTAAAGCCATTAGTTGAGATAATCAGATGCCATTTAATTCCAGTTTTCATAAATTATCCCGTAAATTTAAATTTGCATAAACACTCGCAGCCTGTCCGTAATTGAATAATTAATCTCCTCCCGGCATCGATGCCTCATGCTACCCTAATTATTCATCCAAACGTGACTAAGTCCGTCTACTTGAAAGATTACTGGTCTCGAAGCTCGGGGATCTCACGAAATCCTCTAAAACCACCGAAGTCAGGAAAAGAGGAAAAATTAATGTTGTTGCAGAAAAACTGGCAGCCCTGTTGCCTATCGCGTTCGCATGGGTGCATGGGAAACAGAGTTTTCAGAGGCACTTTTAACGAGGTAGGAATCTAATTATGAAGTATTATCTCTCTTTCTCTCTCTGTCGGCTAATTGTTGAATTGAATAATTCATTGTTTCGTGGCTGGGTAAAACGCGGCGATGTACCGAACATATTAAACTGATGAATGTGATTAACTCAATACCGAGACGCCTAATACCCTGAATTCACCGTTATTTAGCCTGTACTTTGGAAAGGATGTCATTAAAACTGCGACAGTGGATTTATCTGGCAAAGGTCTTGACGAGCACGACAGTTGGGTTTTCACGTGCGACAACGTTTCTACAGGGTGTATAAAAAGTAGTGGCCATCCGTCTTGGGAGTGCATCTTCACCTCTGGATCGGTGAACATAAGGGTGGAACTTAGCTATACTTGGCGAAAATTATTTTGCAAGATTCTTTTAGTCTCACCCTCCCAGAATTGTGACAAGTGTTCAGAAAATGATCTGGAAAAAATTTGGGGCCGATTGGATCGTGAGAACCCGACGCGCATCAAATTTGAAAATTTTGAATTTTTTAAATCACAAGGAAAACAAAATTTTCAAATTTTTAAATTTCAAATTTTCAAATCCCAAATTTTCAAATTCCATATTTTCAAATTTCAAATTTTCAAATTCCATATTTTCAAATTTAAAATTTTCAAATTTAAAATTTTCAAATTCCATATTTTCAAATTTCAAATTTTCAAATGTTCAAAATTTAAAATTTTCAAATCTCAAATTTGATGCGCATTGGGTTCCCACGATCCAATCGGCCCCAAATTTTTTCCAGATCATTCTCTCAACAATTATCACAATTCTGGATGGTGAGACTAAAAGAACCGTGCAAAATAATTTTCGTCAAGTATAGCTAAGGTCCACCCTAATGTTCACGGATCCAGAGGTATGGATTCACCCCTAAGTCGGATGACCATTACTTTTTATACACCCTGTACACGTCCGCGGCAAACAGGAATCGTGGCGTAGTGGAAAGTTAGTATGCCGAAAGTTTGTCAGGAGTTTGTCTGATTAATCGATACCTGCGGGCAAGCAATAGTTCCAGGTTCGGGAAGTTTGAGCTCTTTGGAACATAATCATGAATTACGCTCGCGAATCACTCTCCTCGTACCGAGTGTGTCCCTTCTGAACAGCGGGAGCCTTAAATAAAATGTAGCTTGCCGCCAGGAACGTGAATATTTCAGTGAATAAATCACACGCAGGGAGCTCACCCGCCGCCCGAGATTATCGAATTGACAGTGATATTTCTTTGAAAGTTGCTCAAGCAAAATTTGTCATTTTGATTCACGCGTCACTTTCAGCGTCGCGTCGGCCAGATTTCACATTCGAAGGAGAAAAGATAAAAGCAGAAACAGAAAGTTAAAGATTCCAGCTAACTAGTGTGTCAACGACAGCGAAGTTGGACATTCGGCGCCGTTAAATTCAGGAAAAGTTTTCCAGCTCCTTGAGTCGGAAGTTACGGGCTCTAATTCGATATTCTAACCTTAAAACGCGAATGCCAGTTTCGGGTGACCGCTGATTTTCGAATTAATTCCTGTTTGCATAGCGGGTAGGTCTCGGGCGGATGTGAGCGGAATGAACACGAACCTTCTCTCTTTATTTAAACAAATATAGTCGGTGATCCGTGAATTGTGATGCAAGTATAACGAGAAAACTTTTGAGAACGTCGAAGTGATACAGTAGCTTTTTTGTACGAAGCTTCAGTCTTGAAAAAAAAAATAATAAATAGTTGTGATACAAAACTATAGACATCACAAGAATGTATAAAATTCTGAAAGAAAAAAATATACACTCCTTTTATCTGTGTTTCTGACAATTGATCCAGGAGATCTGCACATTGCATTCAGATCCGCGGTTTATTTGTAAATAATAATGCGGCATGCATAGAGTGTTGCTTTTTGTGAAACAAGTGATGAGGACGGATGAGAGTTGGTAAAATTTCGTCTGTATAGGGAAGATTCATTCGTCTGTATCTCCTTTGACGACAATCCCCAAAAACAGGCTGTTTGCACACCCTCAAAATTGCTCATAACAAACTGAAAGAGCAAATAACCGGCTGTAAGCTAGTGTACGTAATACGACACGACGTGTTTGATTTCAGTGTGTCACTTGCTTCGGAGCGGAGTTGCAGCGATTTTTGGGCCACAGAGCGCGCACACCGCGTCGCATGTGCAAAGCATTTGCGACACTATGGAAATTCCGCATTTAGAGACACGCTGGGACTACCGACTGAGACGGCAGAGCTGCCTCGTCAACCTTTATCCACATCCCACTACACTGTCCAAGGTACGTAAATCTTTCCACAGTAATATTCTTGTAGAGACCGAGGTGAAAATATGTATGTTAGAGACGATCTCCGCTCTGATTTTTCGGGGATCATCCCATAATTGATCTATCATATTTACTGTAGCGAAAAATAGAGAACTTCACATGTAGCTTTGAAGTAAATTCATACACAATTCAATTAAAGACACATGTTTTTATATTTAGCAAATTTTAAGTTCAACTATACAAATTGTAAATATTATCTTCTATTCGTAGACACTAGAAGTTTTTACAAATAGAGGATAGTACTCATTGGTCAGATCTCTTAGGTCTTTACGCACTTATAGCAAAAGTGAGTAGATAAAAAAAAATTGTAGGAAAATTTTGAAAGTTGAAAATATCAATATACGATTTCTTATCTATTAAAATTATTAACGAACGAAATAACATTCTATTTAATTCCTGTTCCATGCTAACTAATTGCGATTGATTTTGATCTCCATTATTGATAAATTTATTATTTCTGGTTATTTAATGCTTATAACAATTCCTTTTGGCGATATCGACAAGCACTATCTGAAACTATGAACATTCGCACGCATTAATCTACATTTAAACATTTCTTTTTATCACTAAGTCTTCAAGCTTAAACCAGAAAAAAATTTTTGTTAAAGTATCGAGTAATCTTTATGTAAATTGGATAATTCAAGTCAATTTTTCGTCTGTATAGATATGTTAAATATTGTGAATTTTTGTAATCAATTTACAATAAAAATTGTTCCAAATCGAAATATGTAATAAAACAAACAATTGACAATTAATTTTTTACAGTCAGCTAATGCGTGACTGTATGGCTTAAGAATATTAACGTCAATATTAGCGGTAGAAAAACAGTAGCATAAATATTTCGTATACTCTACAGAAGAAGCGAACAGACAACCACTCGGTATTTGTTGCATGATTGTTGGACCTCGCGTTACAAAACATTTCCATAAGAAATGATAAGGCGTTCCAGCCTTTCCTGGCGTCGTAAGACTTTCCATGCGTCCCCCTCTCGGAAGATCCTGCTAACATAGAACGCCGCTTTGCACTTTTGCTGGTAAGATCTCTAAAGGCTTCGTGGTTCCGATGCGTGCGTCAAGATTGCTCGTAAACGGCGCCAGAAAAAAAAACACGTCTAGAAATGATTCTCAGAGGGATCGAAAGAAATGTGTTAAGTGGCATGAAGCAGCGCGAGAGCATGCCGGTTTTTCACCGTGAAACGGCCAGGACGCGATTCCGGCGAAAGAGACTTTCGTCTCCAGTTACGCGTTCTGGTTGCCGGTTCGCCGGGAACCAGAAGTTCTAACAAAAGAACGGGAAGTTTCCGAATTTCTCTTAATAAGCGAAAAGTTCTCGGCGTAAAGTGGCTGAAAGCGACGCCGGGACGCGACGCGCCGCGGCCGCATTCCCCGCTTAACGAGAGTTCTGTCGGCGACGTCGCACGAAATTCCGCGAACCTAATATTTGCCGCCCGCGGAATACGTACTCGTGTACCCGTCACATTTCCCCCGTCGACTCCGCTGCTATTAGTATTTGCCAGCCGTGAGTCTTATTTCCGCGGGAAAATCACCGGCGCGTCCTCTTCCCACCGTCGGAACCTCGAACTTCGACGACGAACCAGAGGGCGTTATCGGTACGATATCTTCCCCGCTCGGCGAACCAGCTGGAGATCGTTAGCGATATTAGGGGAAAATTTCAAGCTGCCGAAGGAAACGTTCGATGGTGTCAAGCTTCACCGAGCTCAGTCTGTTTTCCGGTGAACCGGCCGGGTTGACGATAACGAATCAGCATCCCGAGTTCGAATCTCTTTCGCTGACGTTGGGTTCATTATCAGCCAAAGAGAACGAGAGTTCGACTATACCAAGATAAACTCGTCGTGATTAGCATCCAAATTTATTCGGGAACTGGTCTAATTGGAAGAGTATACAGGGTGAGACAGTAGTTTCGTTCACTTCGACCAGGGCCGGCCCTAGGGTACCTCTATATTTTTTTAAAGACAATTGTGGCTAATTTTCGAGTGATAAAAATAATAAGAATTTTTAAAACAGCAAACACTTTATTTAGATAAATAATCTTGCAAGGCGCCCTGATGCTGTGCATCATGCCTTGGGCCGGCACTGACCTTAATTAGGGCACCCTATTATTATTATATCGCTAATAATGATTGACCTGTTCCCGTTAATGTTTCTTCGTAAATCATAGTGCACCTATAGAAATTTCGTCCACTTTATTCGTTTTGTTCGTAGCTGGTAGCTTCGTTAATCGTGAAAAAGTGTTTCTCATTCATTTGAATAACTATAAAATATCATATGACGCTCAAAATACGCAGAAGCAGCTGCAATGTAATGGTAACAATAGTTAATTGCTCTGCTAATGTGTGCGTGAACACAATGCACGTTTACATTACGCGGCATTTTGGCCTTCCGCCGCCGCGCAACGCCGTGACGTACGTCGTTCTCCTAGAACACCATCTTTAAATTAATGCGCACGTCCGATAAAGCAGATGGCTAGCTAAATAGCGAACGCGCGGCGCAACCTACGAACACACACACTGGTTGGTTAATGTTTTACCGTCAGTGTTTGTCCGTCGGCTGCATGGAGGCAAAAATGGTCCATGAAATAAATCTCCTAGTAAAATATGAATTACTAAAGGGAGAACAGAGCATTGACATCACTTTACCGTGAGCGGGATTGAGGGGAAGGGACGGGAGTCACTGAAATGGGACGTTTTAAATTTGAAACACGACTGCAAAAACGCCGTGCGTCGAACGGACGAGGAATAATGTAGCGAATTATGCGTTTCCCGTTTCAGCGGAACGCGTGATTTTGACTGTGAAAATCGTCGAGATATAACGATAAAATATTGTGGTTTATAATCTCGAATATGATTGATATTATAGGATCGGATCATCTGAATCCGTTCAATAAAAAAGAATGAAGGCAGAGTTCGGTATTATTTCGATTAAAAATTATTTAAATAACGATCCGAATAAGAGATACTTCGAAGGCTCGAATAACGGATAAAAATTTTTTCATCTTTTATTCGTTATTCGAAATTTTTATTTCGATAAATGTTTTGCCCAACTCCGGACGAAGGGAATCAACTGAAAATGTTTGCATGGTCTAGATACGTTAAGCGTTTACAAATATGACTCGTTATTTTCGCGGTAACGTTACAACCATTTATGTGCACTGTAACGGCTTCATAATTGATTTCAATCACAGCAACGGTGTAAAATAAATTTCGAAAACGCTGGTATTTATCTCATGTCGGAATTACTATAAGAATGTCGAAAAAAAAAGAGAGAAACTTTGTCATACAAATTTGCAGCCAAAGTAATTAAGCATAGAGAGAAGGGACAATAAAAGATGATCGTCGACCGTCATTCTCTTTATGATATTATTCCGCACGATTAAGGCTGGCTATCGTTCGTCTTCGACTTGACTCGATTAAAAGTTGGAAGACTGAAGCATCTTCGATAAGAAAGTGGCCTTGATCGTGCGATAAGAGTTTAATTAGCAACTGACGAGCAGATGGCTGACCGTTGATCATAGTTGTGTGAAACGAACAGCGGAGGAAAAACGTGGAAACAGCGTCGTCATTAATCGTCTCGCTTTTATGCAAAAAGAGTCGAGCTAATGGCGTCAGGGAAAAGTAAACGATACAAGACATATTTAATGTGATTCAGTAAATCATTGTGTTTTATTTTGCATGGAGTACCTACCAATTCTGCCATCGCGTTCACAGCGCACGTTTGCGACAACTCACAATCTCGTATTTTCATTTAGGATCGTAGCGTAGATTTAATTACTTTTCTTTGTCACATGTTTTTAATTTTTCCATAAAAAGGTTGCATTGCATTCAATAAAAATGTTTAATTATGGAATTTGTTACCGTGTAAAAAGTGATAAGGAACGCGTTAGTAATGAATATTCGACACAGTGAGTTTGTAAAGTAACGCAGTCCGGCGAATGGATTGCCATTTTATTTGAAAATGTCCATTTGTATTTATATCTTGTTTGCAATTGGTGGATGTACTCCATTAAAGTATTACATCGCAGAATAAAAGAGAAATAATTTATATTAAATCTTATATTGCAGAAAACAAGGTCAGTGAGGTGCCATTTATTTTAGTGATTATAATTAATTAATAATTATTTAAGCGTTAGTGTTAATGTTTGAAATCATCAGAAAAATTCATTTAATCCAAGAAAAAACTTCGCTAATGGATATTAAAAAAAAGCATTAAGGTCTTTATGAAATTAAGAGGATCTGAAGACACAATGCAAATTAATTCTTTATTTCGTTTCTCTGCGTACAAGAGCGTGCAATTTATTTTTCTGATTTATATGTGTCTACCTAAAATGAGCGACATCCATAAACGTGTACGATTACATTAAAACACAATAAATAATTTCTCCGCCGTTGCACTCACAATATGTTGAATGCAACTTGTAATAAATGTGTTTTTCGATGCGTGCTCGCATCAGATTTTATTCGAAATTCGTAGGTATGATTTCGTTCCCCTTTTTAATCGTTTCGCAGTTCTTGAAATGATCCGAGTAATCGTGAGACCGCGAACGGCGGACGATGAATTTTCAACTGATCGTCGGTGAACCAATAAATGATGATTTCCGGTTGCGCGGGCCCGACTTTGAAGAACGTCGATCAAAGAGAGGCGAGCGATATCGCGTCACAAAGAGCACACAAATTACTGCGTCAGAGTAAGAATTTCAATTATAGTCTAAACGCACACTACGAAATTGAACTCTAGCCATGCGTTAGACGTCACCGGGTTCCATATCACGGCAACGATAGTGCGAATTCCTGGAATGCCGGTTGTCGAAATGCTTCAAGTCGGGCAGTGTCGCCTGATAAAGGAACATATTGCGATCGGGCGAAAAATAACGATTGCTAGGCCATCCCGCTCGCAATTTGTCACTTTATCAGCCCCTTGCGCATCGAGTGCCCGGATTCTGCTGGGTCATATTGAATCAACGTCAATGGCAGGCTGGCATATAATCTTGATGTATGAACATAAGTTCGATAGCCTGCAGCATACTACCTGAAAGCAGGAGGAATCATCATAAATATACGAATTTCTTTAACCCCTTGCACTACTATTTATTTTGTGATTATAACGATTAGATATTCTTCATCGTTCAGAATTTCATAGAAAACTAAGAGAGTTTATATTTATCGTATGCCTATTTTTTCATCAAAGCCTATATATCGACTACAACCAGATATAAATATTAAGTTATATAAATAACGTACATATTTATTAGACTCTGTGCAGAATCTTTATCACGATTCATTGTAGGGCAAGGAGTTAAGCGTAGATAGAATGCTATATTCGAAAACATAAAATTATTACAGGTACAGGAAACTTTAATTTTACGTTCTCTGAATATTTCAAATGAATCTTTCACGTTGAAATGATAAGCTAAGAGCTGAAAGCTAAAAGCTAAAAGCATTCAAGCTAAGAGCTAAAAACTCCTATAAAAGAAGATCATCTCGGGAATTAGATGATGATTTTAATGATAATTCCAAATAAAACATCGAGTATTATGTCTCCATTAAATAGTTATACATTCCCAGCAATACCATACTTAATTTTGAAATGTGTTAGGTACATGCAAAAGTTTCACTATTTTTCTCAATTTATTATAAAATTACATACATGCTAAATTTCATGGAACTGGAGCTTGAGAAATCAAGGCATCCAGAACAAACTATACATTCTGATATAGATGGCGATCATTCGCTGTAGACGTCTCCCCTTTTCAGTCGCTAATGTTTCCCGTAGGAGGATGGAAAGCAAGTAAGTTGTATCAGTTAGTCCCACCGCAGCTTCTTATCTAGAATCACGGTGGAGTAGGACGAAGTTATTTGCAACGACTAAGTAAGCCCTGGTTTTAGGGATTCTAAAAGGAACGGTTGTCTCCGTTTTCCATACAATTGTTTGCTGTCGCATCTTACGACTATACATTCGTCTTTCCTCCAAACCGTACTACAGAATTCTGTCCTCTGGGGTCATATTATTTGTACGCCTTAATCTGTCGCAGAAGACGCTCGATTCCTTTGATCAAAACTTCATCCTCGTTCCTGTGAGATGTTTGTTTGGTCTCGTCTTTGAACGTTACTTTCAACATTTATTTATACAACCCTTGTTCATTTGTATGTGATGGAATGTTATAATAAACAAATATTGTAGTTCAAGATTATATATTAACGTTAAATAAATGGTATTTAATTGGAACCACTGAACTTCGTGAAGTGCACGGCGAAATCGTATTGAAATTTGTTAATATTTAAATAGTTGTAACTTCATATCTATGAACAATATTTTCACGAATCTTAGACTGTTGGAAAACTGAAAGCTTGCGCTTTAAAATGGCGTTTCTTCCATCGCGATACGATGTTTCCTTTCTGAGATATCGTCGTGCAAAGACAATGCTGATTTATTGACATTTCACTATCTCTGCCTCAGTCGCACTGTATGTCGCAACCACTCGTTGTCACTCGCGCCAGACTTCACGAACCTAACCGTACGCGCCGCCAGTTGAGGGAGGTCAGTTTTTACTATTACTGTTAGTGTGTACGCAATTCATGAAAATTATTTGTGAATGGGCGCCACGCCCAATTCGTCCCGCGCAAACCTACAGTGCTTATATCTCGGGAACGAATACAGATATCGACATGGGACAAAGTTCATTGGAAAGAGCTTCGTGTTTGCTACTTTTCGCGTATCGAAAATGAAGATTTCTTTGTCCTTCCATCTATCATATAATTCGGGTCTGACAGTAATTGACATTTCACAAAATTTATTTCTGATATTTCAAACTTTATCACTCACCGCAGATTAGTCATTATAATTTATTTTTAAAACCTACAAACATAACATGATTTTTTATTCCCATACGATTTCTGTGGCATCAATTAAATATAAATTGTCATTTATATAAACTATATACGTTTTTTCTCGGTATTGAATTGAAATGAGAAAAAATTTATTTATAAACTTATAAACGAGAAGTTATACTCAAAGAGTTTGCAGGATCTAATGCAGTTGTTCGCGGTTTCTCGTAACCATGGCAGATTCTTGGAGGTATTACTCGCAAATACGACGGCTTTTCCTGAATATAATTTACCGACTTTCTCAGCACTGTCGTGAAGAAAAAATCATCCGAGTACCCCCGACGACTGGGCTCGTTGAAATTAATGAGGAAGATTGTCCGGAAGCGTTAAAAGAGAAGTAAAAGTTTTTCCAAAGATGATTACGATTGAAATACTTTGTGCAGAAGATTTATTTATAGTCGTATACTAGGACGCAATTTTTCACTTTCGCTAAATCTCGAAATGTTTAAAAATCGCACGGACATATATTCTTTGACAATATTCTTATTCAGAGATTCTATTATAATAAATATTTTTACACAAGAAGAACATTTAGTCATAATTAAAGGTCTTATCATTTAAATATTCCTATAAAACTTCATATTTTTCGCAACTTTAACGCAAATGTGCCACGTCTTCCCAATATCCGACTATTTTCATCTTTTCCAGGAATTATTTTCATATCCAATGGCACACTTTTAGGGGGCGGCGTGAAAAAAACCTCGCAAAAAGATGTTCAGCGGGTATAGCTAAAGTCCACTCTAGTAGACACTATCACTCGACTCGAGGGTCTTTAGATAGACCCACAGCTGGCAGGACTACCCATCAACCATTTCGATCCCCGGGAACGTCGAGGAAAAATATTCGGTTCGCGATGACTGAACGAGACCGATGTTCCCCGCAAAGAAAATCGACGCTTGGTTCCTTTCCAACGTAATCACTGAGCTACTTCCTCCTGCTGAATTTTGTATTTCCGTTGAAAATAGCACGGGAACGAGCACGGAAGGAAACACCGACTGAGAAAATGCAGTCAAAGGAATCACCTTGGCTCGAGCGTTGAAAAGACCGGCATCCTACGAGCCACTTCCCTTTTTCGCAGTGGTAAACTTACGAGCCGCCAACCAAAACGCGAAAAAATCTGGGCTCAACGCGCGCGCGAGAACACCGACTACAAATAAACTCCCGGATCGTCCCGGTTCCTCTTCCTCCGCCGACCGAGATGGCTGGTTACCGCTTTCCCGCCATTCGTTCTAACTTCCTCGAGGAAATCTGTTTTCATGGTTCTTCTAAGAACTCGCCGTTTCCAACGGTACGAATCTTCATAAATTCCTGGCCAGTGAAATTCATCCTTCGGCCCTGCGACAAATTTTCATATCGAGTTCTCTTTCCGATTTGTTTTTTTTTTGTTTCTTTATCTAAACTCTCAACAGCCGAAGCAGCGCGAGGCATCCCTTGCGGAGATGATACGGCCAGTGTGAAATATTCACGTTTGCAAATAGACAGCTGCATACGAATAACAAGCTTTCCATTTTACGGAAAATCTGGGGCGCATTCGTGTGCGAGAGAACCGTTCTTTCATTCCTGAGAAACGTATGATACTGTTGCAGAATGACCGCCTGGCCGGTAAACATGTCACAATAACTAATACGAAACACTATTAATAACAACGCAACTCTTTATTCTCCGTCAACGGACAATAAACAGGATGCGACGAAGGCGCGTGATCTCGCTTCAACGACTCGAGCGGTTCTGTCGTCTTTCTTCGTGTCAACAACAACCCCGTTGGCCGGATACCACAATATCGATCCGACGGCCAACTTCTCTCGATCTCCGCGATATCTTGAAAATATCGCAGGGGAGGCAACTTTATTAGTATAGATGTTTGGTGTCCGCGCTTGATATTTACACGCAAAGTGTCGGCTAAGAAAAAGCGTGGGTTTTTTTCCTCTTTGGTCGAGAAAAAACTAGAGTTCTGAATATCAACAGTGGACTGTATTTTTTAAGGTAAGGTACAAATTCGCCACGTGGTATTTACGGTGTTGGAACCGAATTGAGGGTAGTCCCACATGTTGCCGAATACAAGGCTCAGGACTCCCCACTATCTGGATTTTTCCTCCCTAGACCCGAAATGTCGCCTGATTGGGTAAACGCAGAAAAGGGGGTGGACGGCGACGAAAACGCAAGATGCGCCAGAAGTGCAGCCTGTTGGACCGAGGTCATCTAAAAAACCAATAAAAAATGCGAAACGTTGCCAGGGCCTGATTCTTGGGAAATCCGGTGACCCTGGCAATCAGCACGCACGAGAAGGGAAAAGGCAGAATGGGCTCTGGTAGTTTCATGACATGGGCCTAAGCAATTTTCGAGGGTTGCCGTTACGCCTTGAGACGGAAAAGACTGGGCCGTAGCCTAAATTACGGTGACAAGACCACTCCGTACCTAATGCTAAAATTCTACAATGTAACATCCCAATAAGAGCGTAAGGCAATGCGCATGCCATAACCAGATGTCCCAAGCTGGCTTCAACAATAGAAGACTAATGCGGTACACAATTTTGCACATTTATGCACATTTGTAACATATAATTGTTGACCTTGAACTTACAGCAGCGTGCATACTTATTCGACGTCTTTATTATACGTTAGCGTATGATGCGCGTTACCTGCGACGCAGGAGCACAAGGATAAACAAGCGCGTAAAAAGTGATTTACTGAAATACGCTTTTTTACGGAGAAGTTTTCTGTCTCATAAATGTGAATTGTGCCCGTAGCGCGGAGTAAAGCCTGTACTTGCGCTGATGGAAGCGCTGAGGAACCAATAACTCGGGAGAGAACGTTGTGAACGTAATCACCTGCGGAAGTATAGTTTGACTTTCTCGAAAATCCTTGTAGTGCTGAACGACTCATGCCAGAGACCCTATCGCGTTCCTTTCTTTTATCCATATCCGTTTTCGAAGATGCGCGGAGACCGACCGTCCAAGATTATTCGAATATCACATCCGGGGAAGATCTCCGACTGTGAAATTGAAAGCGGGAAACGTCATGCGGAAGTTCCTATATGCGGTGGCGTAGTTTGGATATTACAAGTAAATTGAAAATTACTCCGGTCGAAAATCTGAACGTTTTCCATAATCCGGTAGCATGGTTACACGCGACCATGCAGAATTTCCGTAGTAGCGGGTCAAAGTATTCGGGGACGGCGCGGCGGGGCGCGCGGCGTCGGGAAATTCCCGCGGAGATGAAATTTCGGCGCAGAATTTAAAACGGTTCGTTAGTGGACCATCTGGCTTTTGCTGCCCGGGCCCAGATCTGCATGAATCGCCATTTCCTAACGTTATGCCAGCGGGAGCCGGGCGTACGGCTATCGTCTGTAAACACGGTGCATGGAACCGTGTAATACTCGACGATATGACGAGAGGCACGCCGCAGACCGGTAGGCAGTCGGCCGTATCAAAGGAATTTTCCTGATCGAAAATCTTTTGTAAAGAAGCCCACGGTCGCCGCTCCCTCGATCGAGCCTGCAAAACTGATTGCAAACTGCAGACAGGGTTCATAGAAGACCGCTCTCTCTCTCTCTCTCTCTCTCTCTCTCTCTATCTCTCTCTCTCTCTCTCTGCCGGTATTACGCCGATGGCAAAGCGGAAGCCTAATAACCCGCATGTCCGAAACGCAAATAGCTTTGCCTGGGACAAACAAGTCCGACGATTTTAAGACGACGTCCTAGATCAATGATGAGCAGCGCGCGGCCCATCACGCCCATCAATGCATCACAATGCGCTTCAGTTGGCCCTGTGTGCTAGTAGTATAACATTTTTAGCGACGCGCGGCAAGAAAAATTATTTATTGTGTTCAGCGAGCTCGTTGATCTGTGTGTAAAATTCGTTTGCCGGATGCGCTGTACAGGGAGCCAGGATTAGCCAGTAATCGATTATTTTGTGATTATAATTGATTGTTTTTTACTCGTAGTTTTCAAGGTCATCGATGTTTTTTTTTTTAAATAACTACATATGTGTCCGTGTTGCATCGAATAGCTCATGAAAATATACATTCCAATATGTACCGTGACATGGCCTTCAAGTGACCTTGAGCTCCGAAGATGAAGGTTAAACTTAAATTCTTTTTTTTTTTTGTTTTGCGTTTAAACAAACATATTTGTGAATATATGCCAGTAGCTAACGGGTTAATAACTCAACTCTGAAACGAAGCCGTTACAGTCAACACATCATTCTACATTATCTTGTTAGATTGGTTTGTAGAATCACGCTTCACGATATTTGACACATATAGTCGATCATCCTCTATATGTGTAATACGTAACGGTTTATTTTCAATCTGGCGATACAGGTACAAATGGCTGAACACTACGCGGACAAAGTGAATCGGAAATATACAATAAAACTTTTTCAATTTATTCGATGATATTTCGATTTTAAAAAACTGACAGGTATGCGTGTCTCGATATTTACCAATAGAGCGGACAGATTCTAGACAGACATGTCAGCCAATTTCTACTCAATAGCACGCGCACTCTGTGTATTTTCAAATTCGATCTTCTCGCAAACGAAGTTTCGAAGCACAAAATTTTATCCCATACTTTCGAATGACATTTCGCGCAGATTTATCCCGTTTTTCACAATTGTGCTTTCCACGACGCGTTCCGAATTTTTCTACGCGAGTCCTTTTCTTCTAATTTTCGTCTGAAATTTTCTTAATTTTAATGCTTCGCCCGATAGCTAATAACTTCGCAGTTGATGCGACCACGTTGAAATAAACGATAAAGAAAACATAAATTTACAATTATATCTCGGTCTGTAATCAGAACGCGAAACGTACCGAAGGAAAAATATCGCAATCGCGAATCTCGTCGTAAAAGTTTCGCTCACAGCAAGAAAGGCGGGACGGGGATGAACGCAACGAATCGGAAGCAGAAAATGATCTTACGACATTGACAATTTCAATAATCTGATTGCTGTTCGACGCCGTTGACGGCTGGAGTCGCCGCTAGCGTAGACGCGGCCGATATATCCGTGTCGCTCTAATGAACCGCGAAGTCCGGAATTGCCGCTGCCGTGCCAATGATTTAACGATCCTCCTTTTGACCGATAATGGACCGCCGTCTCCTCGACTGCACCCCGTTTCGGCCGCGCCGAATACTCTCAGGCCGGACTCCGTTGCGCGATCGCTCGAATCAGCCGTTACGTTGCCGTTGAAATTCAATTTGTACTGTTTCGTAGTCGGCCCTTTGCTCGTTACGGTTTCCGTCGAGCGCACCCGCAACGCCTGCAGCATCCACGCACACGTAGATACAGGCGTGCGCAGGGTCACAGGCACGAGGGGCCAACACACCCAAGCAACGCGGGCACATTACACCGATCCACCGATAAGCACTTTCAGGTCGATCCAGTTACTTGTACACGGTGTGTACGGGGGATGGCCGACCCGTCGATAGGGCGAATCGCGTCTTCCACTCGCCTTTTCCCCTTTTCATCCCCGTCTTTTTTCGTCTCCGGCCGTTTCCTTCCCACCGCTCGCCGAGCTGACCGCCACGATACACAGAGCCCCGGCCATTCTCGTTTATTTCCGAAAGTAGTTACTAATCAACGCCATTCAGGGAACACGCGGCTGAGCAGGAACCACCGACCTCTCCCGGTCCGATTGAAAGCCGATTGCCTCGACTACCCTTTGGGAATGTTTGTTAGAACCAGTTATTTGCTGCTGCACCAGCACCCGACCGTTTCCCACCCCCCCTCGCATCCCTTCCACCCCCATCACACCACGGCTGTTTCATGTTTCTTCCGATACCGGGCTCTGTTCGGATCCCGGACGCAATAATCGTTGCTCCTGCGACGCGACGCGACGGTCCTTGTTTTGATCGGTGCACGAGGCACCATGCGATACTACCGATGCATCCCTCGTGGACATGTTTGCGCCATTAACGGAACGGTAGCCGTAGATGAAGCAATCTTACGCGGCTGGTTCAAGTTGTCCGGACGCTGCAGCCCTCCTGCTGTCGCGTCGGGTCGTACAAATATGACGACACGGTTTGTGGATTTAGTGCGCTTGGCTACGGCTAACACAACAGCGCAGCGGACCGAAGGGTCTTGTGTCGAATGATATTCTTGATCGTTTAATTTACGCCGACGGTGAATGTTCGACGGGCGTTTATTTATTCGGATTTCTCTCGGAAACTTTATTATCACAGTCGAACCTCGATAACTCGAATCTCATGGGAAGAAGTAAAGTCTTCGAGTTGTAGAGGTTTCGACTTATCGAAGTCTTCGAGTGAGAGAGGTTTATCATACGAAAATTATGGGGTTTTGTACAAGAGTTCATAATTTTCAGATTGTAATAATTTAAAAGAAAAAGAATTTTTAGAGATGAGTTATTTACTATGTGCATATGTATGGTAAATATAATCTACTAGAATTTTTTATTTTCTTTATTTGTTTTTCAGCATTCCAGAGGATTTTAACAGTTGAGACAAAGGAAGGCAGTATCGATCGATTGATTACTAACACGAGACGCATAGCTATTACTTCGAGTTATAAAGCTAGCGATAATAAAAGATTGACTTATACAGGGTGTCCCAAAATTCCTTCAACTCCCGGAAATGGGAGGTTCCTGAGGCGAATTAAAGCAACATTTTCGTTCGGGAGTTATTACTGAAAAACACGAACCAATCAGAACGCAGCTATAGTGAACGGATTCCGGCTTGGCGACAAGCCCCGCCGAGCGTCGCATTGCCGTTGGACGAGGCAGAGTCCGTCCGCTGTAGCCGCGCTCTGATTGGTCCGTGTTTTTTGGAAATAACTCGCAAACGAAGCCGCGGCGGACATTTTTGCAAATGTTGCTTCAAACCATCTCAGGAACCTCCCATTCTCGGGAGTTGAAGGAATTTTGGAACACCCTGTAGAGGTAAACTTCGACTTGTAGACGGTTTCGCTATTCTAAATTCGAGTTACGGAGGTAAAAGAATGCGTTTGAACTTGTGGAAGATAATTCGCGTTAAAGGAAGTTCTGTCTCGATTTATACAGGTTTTTAGAGTACAGCGGAAGGGGACGAACAAAATTTTGCGTCTTATAAAGGTTTTCGAGTTAAAGAGGTGCGAGTCATCGAGATTTCATTGTATTTAATTAATGCGTCGTTAGAATCGTAACGTAACAAGTCTTTTTGTAAATACGTCTGACCCGTCCGAAATTTATTATGGCTAAAGTAGCGTGAATGTAGACCGGGAGATGTACATATATGAGCCGTATATCGTCTGTTGCGGAAAGCGCGATGAAAGATCACGCGATACCATAAAGCGGTTTTACTTCCTCCGAAGTGAATAACTTTATCGTAAAGCGGTTGGCTCCATCTCTGACGGTCCTGGCAAGGGA
Source organism: Lasioglossum leucozonium (assembly GCA_028454225.1). Classification (NCBI taxonomy): domain Eukaryota; kingdom Metazoa; phylum Arthropoda; class Insecta; order Hymenoptera; family Halictidae; genus Lasioglossum; species Lasioglossum leucozonium. The sequence continues at coordinate 12,888,704 of CM052215.1, read as the reverse complement.
AACACAGAGTATAATAGGGATAACTGGCGACACAGACGGACGATCAAAACGTCGAAGCCACATCGTCGGAGGATTATCTCACGTGTGCGATAAACCGCAGTCGGTGGCCATTCCGAGGGTTTCGTTTTGCAAGATTCCACGCCTGAAACGCGTTTCATGTTTAACGAATTGAAACCGTCGTCGCCTGGATTTAAAACAGAAACCAGCTTCCTGCGTCCGAACGACATAACGTTCATTGTACAGTAAAGTCGCGATTCAGCTCCCGCAGAGCTCCACAATCCAAGTCCCTTCGCCTATCCCTTCCACCGAGGGGCATACTTCGCGAGGGGCCAAGAACTCGTTGGTATCAGTCTTTATAATGTTATGCACGTATTATAAATTATTAAATTCAATTTAATGTTAGAGTGGTAATTGTTCCACTGGTTGAACAACTGTTTCGAATATTGAAAGTTTTGAAAAATTTTAAAAACAACTATTCAAACTCGAGGATTTGGGCTAGTGTACCAAGATCCATTCGGTCCTACAACCAATTTTGTACTGTATAATAAAGTCGCCCAACCGAAATTCAACGAGAGCATCGTGAAATATCGAAAGTTACGAATTTTGATATTGCCAAGTCTTTCCGACGTCCGATTGATCTAAAATTTTTCATGTATACGGTAAAAATGTATTGAATCCAAGAATCGTTTACTTACACATTTTCTAGATGTCGATATGTTAGAATCTTCGATACAATGCATCAACAAACAGCTCATTGTTATATTCCACTTTCTATTAAAGAACGTTGCTTAATCGCACAAAATAAGACACAGAAGAACATTCGAATCTTTAACCTCAAATTTTGGTGAGACGAATAAACGAATCAATATGTGGTTATTATCGTATGTTATTTTCTTCGTCGGGAAATATTTTTATGATATCAAACGAACAAAAACGATGAAGTATTTTATTAAGACTTCGCACACGCAGTTCTAGAAGAAATGTTAGAGAATGTTAGAATTGGTCTAAGTAAAATTAATTCGCTGTACAATTTAACGATTTAATCATCCGTATATTCACAAAAGCTGTATGAAATATGCAATCAAAATTTTCAAATTCCTTTCGGTATTGAATCGAACAAAGTTCTTAATGTGGTAGGAGCAGTTTAAAGTTCGAGTTTGTATCTTCTAAATTGATCTATATACCGTCTAAAGTTCTAGTTTAATCTGTGAAGTCGAAACTTCTAAGCTAAAGTTCTTAGCCTTCACGTTTAGCTTCTGCCGTCTCGACCATTGGAATTTTTGATGTTAGAGGCAGAACGATTATGGTTAGCGAATAAAAAATCCATTTTTGGTGGGTATTAGCGTACAATTAATCATCGTTTGTTAATGTCGTTATCCAACGAAGAATTACTATTATTTTTCGCTACATGGAAGTTCTGTGTTTGCACATAAATTGAGCGAAAATTCGAATATCCAAGAAAACCCGTACGCCAGCGAGCAGAGAACATATTTGGGAACATTTGAACAAACTTGTGCAAAAATCGATAAATTCTACTCACGGTACAGCGTTCAACGTTTCGTAAAATGGGTTTTCAAGAAAAACACATTCAAGGTTCTCAGGAGGTTTCTCTCCACGAAAACTTTGTGTGCAGAGCTCACGTATTTATTCAATCGAAATAATTCCCGATTTGCATTTCGATTTTAACTAAATTACATATTATTTTTAGATACAATATTGATGTATGAGAAAATTGAATCTCACTCTTTTTAATAAGACAATCCTGACGGACTTGAAACATTACAATTTTTAACTCTTTCTCAGCAATTTTCGTGTTCGGTTCCCAGCAGCGATTTCCACAAGAGATGGGGTATTTCGATGTTTCAGAAATGTGGAACATTGATTCAGCTTGAAAATGCATTATTTGAATTAAAAGCGAACAGTATTCCGTTGATTTCTCTCGCTTCGCCAGAGAATGGGTTCGCGGAAATTCGTGGATGAGCGTCGCGGATCCGAACGAAGAATCGAAGGGGGGATCCCGCGAAGAATGCATCTGCGAGGACAGAGAAAGGGATTGCCAAATGCATTTTTCCTCGGAGCATTAGAAAATCCAAATAAAAGGACATTATTTGGAGGGCATTGTTTCAGAATACGAGTCTTGCGTCTGACGGCCGTGGAGGATTTGATTTACGCCGAATAACTTTTGAACCGTCCACGTTCAGCTCGCACACTTTCCCAATAAATTTAAATTAACGCGATAAACTCCGCGAGCCGCGAAACTCGCGCGAACGGGAATCTCGTTTTTCTTGAAAAATAAATTATACGCGTAACGCGTTATAAATTCACGTACTTTCTTCACTATCCGGATCTCGTCGGAAACAAATGCGAAAGAAATTAATGGCTGGGAAAAAGTGGAATGCAAAGAACACGTACATACCCGGTGGAACATTGAAATTATTTTGAAATTGAAAGTTCTCTCGCGAGTATTCTTGGTTCGTAGGAGTGATACATGGGAGGAAATCGTGTAGCGAATTTTTTGGTTTTGTACTTTCACTTGTGCAGATATCGATAAAAATTATGTTTAAAACACACAAATTGTACAATAAATAATTCTTAATAATAAGAAGAATTCTCCTTAAATTCGGTAACGATAGTAACGAATAAATAGTTAAAAGAAAGAGGTTGTAATTTTGTAATGAATGAAAAGTTTTGAAAAAGTTAAACAGAAATAGCATTCGTGTGATTAATTTTTAAAAATTTACCAACTGGAAGTAGAATAGTCTCTTAGCTATTTCGCTATCCTGTCCCAGAAAATAAAAGCCACATCTCCCTTGGTCTCACGGTTTGATGGTAGATTTCCCGGCGTTCTCTTTTCTCGCTCTCCTATGTTTGAGTTTTCCTCTCCTGCTGTTTTTCGGAACCCGCGCAACGATGTTGCAATGAAAATGGAGGGAGGTTTCACTAAAGTTTCGGTAAACTTACCGCAACTGTTGGAACGGACAGTGCTCAGGCAGATTCCTGGAGGAACCGGCGAAATTATAATCGACAACCCCTGACGACAGTAACTCGTTATTTCCGGAAACGTCGGGAAACTCGTCGGCTCGTGCAGGGCCAGCATAGGACGAGACGATAAGGGCCTTGAACTTTCGCCACCGTTCTGTCTAACAACTTCAACGGCGCGCGCAACTTTGTTTGTTCGGGAAACTTTGATTTAAGCACACAATGGCCAACGAATTTCCCTTTGAGCGCGACAAAACGTATTAGACAGCATTAATTTTCTAATTAACTCGGGGAAGAGCGGAGGATCGTCTATCGATTATGGAAACTCATAATCACAATATCATCATTTCGGGTTTGCTTCCGCGGCAGAGAATTTCCTTACGCTGAACTTTAGCCATTGAATATTTAATTAAATAAGAATCCTCTGTCCACTATTTACGAATAGTTTCAACGTCCTTAACTTATTATTAGATTGTAAATGTGTATGAAGTTGCACAAAAAATAGTATCTAGAAACAGCACGGACCCCAGGTTTTTTCTTAGATGAAGGCTTTACCGAAACTGTTTATAAATTCTTATATATTTCACTTTACATTTTATTTGTATTTGCGAATAATGGTTGTATAAATTCATGTATGCTAATATAAATGAACATCAACAAGATAGTAAAAATCTTTGCTTGTTTCTTTCCAATATTCCACATTTAAAAATTAATTATTTCATATAAATTAATTAAAATTAATTAATATAGACTTTTTTTCAAATTACACAGTCCATAAAATTGGGTATCCACTGATCGCTAAAATCACGTTACCCTTATTCCGTTCGAAAATTTCAGGGACAGTATGGAGGAAGAGAAAGAAGGTATTCACACGTTAATTTTAATATTGCAGCACACAGATGCGTATTGCATCGAAGTTCCCACTCCAGAATATTCCATGCCAGTGGAACGAAGTTCACGCGAGTCTCGTTAAAATTCAGAGATCGTGAAACAAGCAAAAGGGTAAAATATCAAAAGTCTTCGAATGCAGGCCGGTATTACGTGACTGGAGGGCACGTGAAACTTCCAGCCTGCCTTCAGAATTTTTCTCCATCGACACGCACTCTTCTTACGAGTATTGTTGGATTCCGCGGTGGTTCGAATGAAATGGCCGGTTGCTTGTATCCGGCGAAATATTTTTCTATGAATTTTTACAGGACCATGCGAAAGGTTGCTGCATTCATAATTGGAATAGTGTTTGATAAAGCAACAATGGCGACCATCGATTATCAAATTCCCTGAGACTGGAATAGTCCAACCATAATTCTCGAATTTTTTTTACTTTCTCTTTTAAGTTGAATCTTCGGAAAATGCAGAAAGCGATTTAAAATCAACGTTTTCACTGCTAGGCGTACACGATGATGAGTTTAATTGACCATGATGAGGTATTCTCTCTGTACATAATGCTTTGTCAATGCCTTTATGTTCGTTCTACCGTCCTGAAGTAGGTGCATCATGGCCGTTTAACTTGAATAGAACCTTAATACACGAGTAATTCTAAATAATGTATACGTGGGCTATGGAATTACTGTTGTAATGGAATGTACGCGGAATCGTTGTTAGAATTCTATACATAATCATGCTGTCGTATAAATCATGCTATCATATAAATGGCTCCACTATAGGAAGGACTTATAATCTGCCTAATAGTAACGTAATCGACTTATTTTCTAAATTGATCACACTCTTAATTATAATTACAATTGATACGCTTCTCCGAAGGATGTTCATAATTTTCAAATATTTTCCACGGGACTCATGAAATGTGGAGAATATCACTTCACGAGAAACACAAAAATGAAGATGACAGTCTTGCGAATAAAAAATATGAACAATCAAACAATTTCATGTTCATTAAAAAAATAGATTTCTTAAAAAAAAAGATTATGTTCGTTTAATGTCGCTACTCAAATTGGAACGTTGCATATACATAATAACCTGCCCTGAATAAATTAGCCTTGCACGTTACTTCCAATGTGAAATATACAAAACTACGTTTAACAGCAGCATTAACCGGATCGAATACATACAACGAACTTTGTAAGATGGTTCTCTAAACTCTAATCGACTATCAATCGTCTGTCGTCGGACTCGAGCAAACGCGTACTCGATTGCGATACCGTGGATAATGTTGAGCCCGTTCGCATTCCAAAGGGCCGTAATCAACTGCCTAAACAACTAATCCGACGAACGTTTACTTAGTCAGTCGAAATGCGCCGTTTCCGTACACCGGCAACCGGAATTGTTCTCGTTGGAACTGGAACGCAGACACGCACGAACGCAGACAGTCAAGACGAATTCAGAATTACCAGTGACCGTGTAGTCGACTGAATGAAAACTGAGTGTCAGAAGTGGAAGCGCCCGTCAACGAATAATGTAATGCGCTTGGCAAAGTATCGTTGTCGTGGATAGCGGATGTAAGTACGTATCCTAATAGGAGGACATCGCGACAGAGGATAGTCGGTACACACTATGTTCCGTTTACTATTCTGCTATCTACTGTCAGGGACAAAATGATTGTACCTATCAAATTTTCATTAAAAAACGTAGATTTTTTTCCAAAACAAATAGGAACGGTATACAGAGTGAGTCTCATAACGAGACGATCTCAAATAACTCGTAAGTTATATGTTGTACGAAGAAATGTTTCGGACAAAAGTTTGTTTTTTATTACTTTGCTTTTTTATCGAGATATGAGGGTCAGATTTTTAAATGAAATAATTTGGATAAATTATGAAATTCTGCGCAAAAAAGTATTATAGAAAGTGGGACTTAAAATGAATAATTTACAAAATTACTAGAATTATAATATTAAAAATTGTCAAAAATAAAAGAAAAGTAATGAGAAACAAATTAGAACACTGTGTGTCCCCCAGGAAACCATGCACCCTATTTTCGTAACACTTTTTTGCACAACAAATAACACACGAGTTATTATGAGTACATTACGAGACACCCTGTATAAAGATTTAAAAGAAAAAGAGGAATCCAGGAAAAATAAGTATGCGAGTATGTGTTGAGTATCATAAGCTACAAAATGGCGCGGTCCTTTTAGAAATCTGGGTTAAAACGGACTCGTCGTGCGGGGACGTTCCACTGTCGGTAACATGATTTTCTTCTTCACGGCGAAAAACTTGGCGCCGGATTGTTTCGCGTTAAAACGAGTTTCGATGTTACGGTTAACCATTCGTGTCAGTGTAATACGTATAGTGGCAAGCCCCGGAAGATTAGCGGTTAGTGCGACGATGAAACGTGCCCAAATGTCGCTTTAATTTTGAGGTTCGGATAGTGCATTAAGTGGAATCACTCTCACGACGATAATTCGCTGGTGGAATTAAACGAAACGTCCGCGAACGTTCTGAACGGAATATTTTCGAAAAACCGGGCAAAGGGAAAATGTAGGAATGGAATGAGAATTGGGTGTTACACAGATTACCGAGATTGCGTGTTCGAAGGGATTATTCAGATTAACTGGTGAAATATTCGGAATGGAAGATTTGCCGTCGGCTACTGCTCAGATTTATGCGCATACCCAATTAACTTGACCCTTGCCCGCCACGCTATAGAACGGCAAATTTCAAGTGCAAGAAGTGTTAACCACCTGCCCGTTTATGTTGAAACAGATTCAGTATCGTACAATGATCTATCTGTCAGTTCCATTTAGAGACGCTAACATAAAATAAAGAAATGCTCGCCGATCCTTGGGATATACAGGGTGGGGCAATAACTATGTCCACCTTGAATATCTTCGTTATTTGTAATAATGAAAAAATGTTATATACAAAACTTGCACAGTATAGAAGGGGACATATTGTAAGATAAACATTTTTCGTGTGGTTGGAGGCATAGAGGAGATTTCAAGGTCACCTTCATTTTTTTTTATAGAATGTCCTACATTTTATACCATGGACCAATAGAGTATCAAATTCTGAGTATAAAAGTGTTGATCGTCATACGTCCTAAACCTAATAGTTAATGAGATATTAGCAGTAGTTTTCGCGAATCACTCGGAGACATTGAACTTTCAACACGACTTTACACGTATCAAACTACTGCTAATGTCTCATTAACTATTAGGTTTAGGGCGTATGAAGGTCAACACTTTTACACTCAGAATTTCACATTCTATCAATTTATGGTACAAAAAATAGGACATTCTATTTAAAAAAATCAAGATGACCTTAAAATCACCTTTACACCTCTAATCACACGAAAAATGTTTGTATCACAATATGTCCCCCTCTGTACCGTGCAAGTTTTGTGTACAACATTTTTTCATTTTATTATAAATAACGGAGATATTCAAGGTGGACATAGTTATTGCCCCACCCTGTATATATTTTTTGATTAATATGTATCACATTTCTAATTACAGGAGTAGTACTCGTAGATTTAATAAATAATTTTAAAACAGTTCGATTTTCCGAACCACCTCGTTTCCAATGGTGTCACGTGTCTTCGTTTCTCCACGGTAGCGGCGCTTACTGGAGGGGACAGTGAGGGTTGAGAAAAACGCATTACATTTTCTTAGATCGAAACAGGCAAAATCTGCGGCGTTTCATGATATGATTTTAAGCGACCATCGTCGATGTAACTTTATTTGTAACATCTACCTGTGCGCTCAAATCGTACCGTCTACTGATGTGCTTTTAATGACTTTCTGAAACAGTTCTCGATTCCCTCCAATACCGAATGCCGTTCAATGAATTGTGCTGTGCTTTCACTCGATCCGTGTGCTGACACGCTAAATCGATTAATTCACGCAAACGATGTTGAATTGTACGTCACGCTTATACTATTTACATGCCGAACAAACATCGCATTATTGCTCCTCTAAAGGGATTCACGTTTGATTAAATATCAGCACAATTTTCATAAAATTATCGGTTCTGAAAACAAAATGACGCGTATCCAACGGCGATTGCGATACACACAATAAACACGAACGAGTTGCATAATAAAAAGGTAACGCGACGTATCTGCGCTATAATAGCTGCATAATGAATCGCGAATTTGCATAAACAAAAATCATATGAATATTAATTTTCCCGAAGTTCGACACGTCTCACAGTGGTCGGAAATCGTCAAAACCTGGCCAAAAGAGGAAGGAGTATTCCAAATTAGTTCAAAATTGATACTCTGAAGTTTTTCGTGTCGCTGATTATGAATCTGATGTCAAAATTATAAAAAACAAAATGGAGGATACAATATGGCGGACGCGTAACACAAAAAATTATTGGACTCTCTCGAAAATTAGTATTCCCATATTTCTCGTGCCGTTGAATATGAATCTGATGTCAAAATTTCAAAAAACAAAATGACGGATTCAATGTGGCGGATGCGTAACATAAAAAATTATTGGACTCTCTCGAAAATTAGTATTCCCATATTTCTCGTGCCGTTTGTAAAATGCAAAACATGTATAAAAAAATTCTATAAGTGGAACCATACAATGCTTATTCAACAAATTTTGTTATATCTTCTAAATTTATCGAAAAAACATGCTTGTAACTAGTACCGTGACTACCTTTGCATCACAAAAATGGATCGCATTACAAAACGGGCAAATTCGGGCAGCTGGTTTTCAAGATAATTTAAGCTAATAGTGTCTACTACAAGCATACACAAAAATCTCAGTAATGTTAACAGAAGGAATACGTTTTTACTGAATCTGTATCTCTCGCAATTGCGGCAGATAATTCCTGTTTCGCGTAAAGATGCGCATTTATTACAAATGCTCGTCCATTGGACATCTCACGCCGTTGTTGCAAGATAACAGATTCCAGCGGGTACAGTGATGCCATTGGAACCCCGTCCGATAAAACAGCGAGCATTAGTCGTGAACGTGGCGTTCGAACAAAATTAGTTTGGATAAATGGACTTTCACTGTATAGGAAAATCCATACGATAATCCCTGTCACGTAAATAAATTTCCCTTTGGTTATCTCCGGGCGCATTCGTCGCCGAATTGGAACGTACCCCGTTGATCCAGTGAATCCTACGCGGACAGGTTTCGAAAAGTCGCCTGTTCCTGGGTAACCGGTGATACGATCGCCGGGTAATTTGTAAAATAGAAGGCCGAAGGAACGGACATTTCGTATTCTCCGCGCGGCCGGTGGGCGTGTAAGGGACCCGCGGACTTTCACAGACGATGTAAATTGCGTGGAAATATCTCACTACCGGCTCCGGCTGGCGAACCACGCCACAGCTATCTTTATATCACCGTATCGGTGAAATTCAAGTCCACGGACGAGCGTGTCCACGCGGGTAGCACCAACGAAATTTATCATCGCTATTACTTTACCATTTCAGGCACGTCTGTGCACCGAGCGTTTCGTACTTAACCTCTTATCTTTCTCAACGAGTCTATACGTTACTTTATTACCATACAGTTATTTTCACGTACGGTAAATCACGGTCGAAATCGTATATCATAGAAACATCCGGACACATAGTAAATTCATCGGAATTGTGGATTTATGCCGCAATAACATGGCTTTCCCCCGATCAGAGTAATATTTTTACTCGACTTGTAGCTATCGTAGAGGAAACGTTATACAATTCTTAACACCGAATGATGCGAGAGCATTTCAATTATATTTGCTTAGTGCGTACAGTAGTGGATTTAAAAAAAAATGTTTAACTACATTTCCGATTCTAGAAAAATTATCGATACGGCAAGTGAAACTATTTTTTTATGACTGCGTCGACCGCTCCGAAAGTGCAAAGCGACAGTGACGAACGTGGAAAATTGACAGCGTATGTAAAGAGGGTCGACTTTATTTTTTAACCAAAAAATTCTTTTAGTCTCATCCCCCCCTCATCTAGAATTGTGACAAGTGTTGAGAAAATTAGCTGGAAAAAATGTAGGGCTGATTGGATCGTGGAAACCTGACGCGCATTAGATTTGAAATTTTTGAATTTGAAATTTGAAAATTTGAAACTTGAAAATTCTATGTTTTTTGTAATTTAAACAATCACGTAGTATTTATAATAATGGTACTATTAATACAATCGAAATTTATCGAAATGATTACTCAAATATTAAATGATTAAATTATAGATGTTAGTAGAGAATTATATTCCTCATAAATATATGACCAACAGGAGCAGCCAACACGGCCAGCACAGATGTGAGTTTCACCATTGTTCTTTTTTCACTTGGCTGATATCATGTTTGTTTCACTTTGGAGAACAATCGTATACTTCTACGAAGCCTAGTAAAGAAACTCAACCTCGCAAAAATATTCATGCAGTTGTGTACAATGCAAATTTTTTCGTACATTTCATTGTAGAATTCGTAATAATAAGTGAAACATGTATGCTCGTTGAACGTTCCGTACGGAGACAGGGATTCGTGAAAAAGTACGATAATCGGCAGCATGGAAATGGAAAAAGGTTGCGTCGCAACGCCGGTGAAATCCGTGAAACGTCATGATGCTGTGCGATGGTAATGGTAATCCATTTCGAAACATTCAAAAAAGGATACCTTCACATTTTGAAATTTCTTCAAATTTTAATCTTCACATTTTTGAGATTAGTGCTGGATAATTACATTGATTCTATTAAATTACATGACTGCTAATGAGTAAAGAAATTGGCACGTGTCGTCTCTTATTTATTCACCCTCATTTGTTCACCCTCATACGCTGTTATTTTGACTGAAAATATAGTCGGGAGTTTGTATTAAATTTCAATAAAACCGATAAACGAAATGTTACCAAATCAAGCTACAAAGTACCTAATCATTTCCGAATTGAAGTTTTATTCAACGCGTTTAGGAATCGAAGTTTTAAATTGAAGTCGTGAAACGTGAGATTTAAACGTTGCATGAGTTTTCGACTTCTCCAGGCACGAGATAATTTAAAACCACCAGAATAAAATGCAAAAATATTCGCTCGCGATGTATACCATCTCGTTAAAAGGATTGAAGAAGGACTCCTCATTTCGTGAGAGCTTTACACATTCTTCGCTTTGTTCTTATTAAAGCCCGTGTCACTTCAGCCTTACCTCTGCTACAAATGATACTACGTGGATTTGATTGAAATGTCCGAAAAGCTTAATAATGCAGTTGTTGTAAATATTTTGAGTCAGGTTTAATTGCTTTTTTTATCGCATTGTCGACTGTACAATATTTTAACCAAGTAGAAATTGCTTTTATTTTTAATCACTTCAATAATTCAATAAATCGATGACAATAAATGCTTCTAATATTTCTACTGTTCTGAATTTCATCCGCTCATTTTCGTCACAGATGAAACTGTAATAACTAAAAACGTGGTTTGTACTATTTTTCCGTAATTTCTCTAGATTGGATAAACACATAAATTGATATACACACACTAGCATAAGTCCATTGAAATGCGTCGGAACAAACAATGAGCTGAATCGCCTGGTCGAGAAATTCGTTTGTAATTCCGGTTTCATTAGACGCCATTCATTCATTCACGGATAGCACGAACATTGAAAAACAACAGTCGGCCAGATACGACTGCATCGCGTTTTCCGGTTAGGACGAATCGGTGCAAATAGAATCTTTCGGTGGTGGTATGTTTACTAGTACAACAGTGCTAATTGAATATCTGGAAAAAAAGTAAGAGGGAGCGTAGAGCGCAACAGACGCGAGCCGACTACCGTGCACGAGTAAAACGGACAAATCCAATTCCATTTCTGCGTATTGGTAGAAAAGTGAATGCAACGGACAGAGACACATTATTGATTTTTTTTTTCCTAGTTAGAAGCCCAGGACGATTTCTTGAACGGTTGTCGTCGTCCACCGAGTTCTCTTCAAAAGGCGCGCCCGTAACCCCAGCTGCATTATGCTCTTACGCTCATGCATAAAACGTAACTAACAGTGCACAGCGCATCATAGTGTCTCGCTGCTAACGAACCCCTTGGCAACGTGCTCGTGACGAGGGTCACAAAAAGAAAACGCTCGTTTGCAGCTCCTACGGATCCTCCTGTCTGCGTCTGTACGCACCGGGCTCCTCGAATTCCGCGAGCCTTCTCTATTTGTCTCAGAATTTTTCAACGGTGCGCAGGTTATCGTTTCGTTGAATGCCCGCCATTGTACAGGCACCAGCGAATTTAACAAAGTACACGATGATGATTCAGAGGCGCGCGCGCGGCCTCACCCGCGGATGCGATCGGTTAAATGCGTCCCCGGGCTACCTCCGGCGGAAAATAAACAGTCGGGTCAAGAGCTGGCGTCTGAGAGGAATGTGGATCGTACTCGCTAAAAGATGGAAGCTCCCGCATTTTATGCTCCCACTGTCTGATAAGTCAAGATTGTTCTCTAAGAGGTCTTCCTTCTTCAACGACTTCAGAATGCCAAACTTTTGTTCTCCGTACTCTTAGACGCTCGCAAACGAACTTCGGTAACCCGAATATTCCGTTTTTTTTTTCTTCGAAACTTTGTAAAAGGTGTCTCAAAATGACCTGACATTTTAATTCATTAATAAAACGTATTATTTATTTTAACGCACCGAGAAATGCGGGGGTGAACTACTGTGGTTTATGAACTGTATCCTAGCAGCTGCTCGATTGGGAATTTAGCTACCTGATCTTGAAACGCCTCGCGTCGCGATACAAGTAATACTGACTTGAATTTACTTGGAACACTCGATTTTGAGGAGGAAATCGGCTCAAACTATAGTGGGGGCCCACGAGCTACTCCTGATTAAATTCAAAGTTCTCGATTTTGAGTAAGCCCTTTATTCTTAAATAGGCCCTCTGTTCCGATACACGTCTCCGGAAGGGTCGAGAGTCACAAACGGAAATGTCCGCACGCGTTAGGCCATGATCACAGTGGACCCGACTTCGTCCGACTACGGCGCACACGCACGAGCGTTTCCAGGCATGTGTTGGTGCTAGTGGCCCGATATCGGAAACCAGAAGGGTCTCACAGACGGGCCTACCCACACATTTGAAATGTCGGACGTCGGACGAGGTCGGGTCTACTGTGATCGCGGCCTAAGGCCGTGGACACTCAATTACATCGAACAGCACCGTAGGCAACATTATCCACAGTACGGACGAGAGATCTATTTTTCAGATTGCGGCTTTAATGATAATACAATCGGCCACGGTGCCGTGACAAACGGAACAATTATAATTGATATATCCCGCAAAGAGCACATATTCGCGCGGAGTTTCGCGAAACATTTCACCCATGATAGAACAATTTTCGCTCGGCAAGATAATGTTTATCTTCGCGCAGCACGTTTACCGGAAAAATGACGTCGCTTACGGGCGAATAAGGCGTCGACGGGCGCTGTCGAGATAAATCGGTTAGTTTGGCCCGAACGATACCGTTTAAAAGGGAGTGCGGAGTAAATTAACTGGATGGTGTTGGTGTCGGTCTGGCAAGTTACCGGCGCGGAAATGCATGCACACATCACGACGGGCGGGAAACGTGGCGAAACTGCGCGTTGGGAACGTGACTTTAGCGACTCACGATTTTCACATAGCGGGTGCACGAGGCACAAAAGCGGCGGCGTGCACGGGCCCGCCGCGCCGCGCCGCAAGCCTGCCCGGGCTGAAATGCCGGGCATGGTTGTCGCAATCAGATTTACAGCGTATTTTCTGCGATTGTGGGAGACGCATGGTATTGCTCGGCCTTGAACAATCACGATGCACGCCGATTTATTCACAGCCCCGGCCCTTTTTTCCCCCCCGGTGCGACGCGGCGCTGCGGAGCCCCCGACCGAGCCAGATGAGATTCACTACATGCCGCGAAACCGCGCCGGCATTTGCATACGCTTCCGCGCGGCGCACGCTCGCATTTGTCATTCCGTATCGCTGCAGCCGCGCCGCTCGCCCACGATTTTCATGCTGTATTCGATATTAATCCCGAGCACTTGCGCCCCGGGAAAACGGGGCTAACTCCCCCGTCCCTCCTCCCTCCGTTAGGCTCACGCAGAACCGGGCGAGCCAACGACGAGAGAACGGAACCGGTCCGCTCGCTCGACGCGGGACCTCGTTGTTCTAGCGCCCGCAGACATGCCGACACCTGACAAGAGCGCCGATCGACGCGCCCCGGGAAAAACGTCGTTGCTTTCTCGGACCGAGAATCGAGCTGGCGCGAGCGGAACAACCGGGCTTGGTATACATATTTGGTCAGGCCTCGGAATTAAGTGCTCGCGACGGCCGATTTTCGAAGGCTACGCCCCCTCGAACCAGCCGCGCGTCTCGTTTCCCGTGGCGGCTATAGTGCTCGGAGCTCCTCAGGCACGTACCATACAAGCTATTCGTGGCGCATTAGGGCGACGCTCGTACCAATAGACTTCCCCATTACCCATCATGAGGTACTATTGGTACGTAATGCATTTCTTTTTGTCAGTGGTATACCCTATAGGCCTATTCCATTATGTCGCAGGATAATTTCAGACAACAGTAAATTTTGAAAATAGTTCTTAATTGGATTGTCCAAATTTTATTAGCGCCCCGGATAATTTGAACTTTTCGCGCGTTTAGACGTGCTTGGCAAATTGGAAAGATCTGCATCTACGGGAAGTTTGGACACAGCTGTTCGCGTCGCACACGCAAACTTGTTGTCCCAGACGTGAATAAAATTTTGACTACAATGTGAACTTTGAATAAAATTAAAAACTATCCTGACAATTTTTTCTGCTGAACTTATTTGCCAAATCTATTTTCTACATCTATCGTCCAAAATTATCGTGCGACATAGTGTTTGCAGGGGATCCCATTCGCAAAAAAATGCATTAACAATGTGGAAATTTATTGATACGGGTGTCGCGCTCATGTTCCGAGCACTAGCACCATTGCGAATACTTAATTTCGAGGCCTGTATTAGGTTTTTGCGCATGAAATGTTCTAAAATTGCAATTTTTTCGTTGTATTTTTTATCTCCATAGTTTACCTGTTACAGTATCCTTTCATTCGGCGCAGAACACGCAGTATTCTCTCGAGACGCAGGATCAAATATTACACGATAAAAAAAGCGAAACGCGGGAACACGAGCACTGATTGCCATGTAACAATTTTCGTTCGAAACATTTTTTTTGTACGAACAGGTAATACAGTTATGTGGTTCACCCGGTGTACACTCTTGCGTGTACACTCGTGTACAATTAATTCAGTAAAATTGATAAAGTGTACGTCTATTAAACAACTAAAAAATATTAAAACAATCTACGAAACTGTCAAAATGTTACTGCTCATGAAAATACGAGCAATTTTTGGATTCGACCGATTGACAGGTCGAACTGATTAACGCATCCAGATTTTTGACGCTTTACAGTCGAAACACTTGATCTTTTCTTTTTAATATGAACAAAATAATAATAAAAGATACAAAACTAGTTGTATATCCACCTGAAACTTAAATCAATCTTACGCATAATTATGAAGTTATCGGTTTTGTTTTAGCATCGTGTCGTTTCAATATACTGATAAAATCATTAGTAGTATCGATTAGGTTGCGACAGTTAATTGGGACGTGGCATAACACACGAACCACAAATTGTCCCCATTGGAGTTAATTAATGAATTAGATTATAATCCATATATTCGGTTTACATTCTCTCGGAACGTAGTTCTAAAATCGTTGAATTTCTATTCTTAGATTGCCCTCTTTAAAATATTTATGCATTTGTATAGGACATACTTGTAATATTCTTAAATTGTTCGATAATGTAGCTTAGTTTCCGATTTTCAAAAAATCGTGACAGCAAATCAATAATCGGAAAAGTTTGCAAATACTTTTTGCAGTCACCGTACGATTCATTAAACGCTTCGGTGTTTGTACCTGTCTGTCTGGAACTCGTCAATTGCTGCCGCAGGTTGACTTCTATTAGGACGAGTGAATCCATAATCGATAACCGAGCAACTATTCGGCCCTTATTGAACAACTGTGTAGGTAATACACTTAATTGGAGGTCCGATAATTAGGTGGCTAGTTAATATAATGACACTTCGGGTCGAGGGAGTTGTAATTGGAGGGAACGAACAATGTAAAAATCAAATAGCGATCCATGGGAAGAACACTCATCAATGCATTCACGTGGCAAATAGGATATATCATAAATGTCAGTTGTATAATGAGCAAAGCTTCAATTTATATAAACTAACGTTGTTCCAGAGGCATTAATTGGATGCCGGATTAATACAGTGTCTCTTCAATCATAGCAATAAACTTTGACTAACGCTTATTAAATTACCATGGAACAACGCCTGTTGTATTAAATATTTGCGCTCTGAGTATTCCGAGCCTACTCCAAAATACGATAAGCAATTAGAGAAACACTAATTATTGTGGTGGCCTGCAAATTGAATTAGGAATATTCGCGTTCCACTTTTGTAACGTGCATATAATAATTATGTCGTGCATTTCAGCAATACGTAATTACTTTGGTTACGTCGGTCTATTTAATTGGCGGACATACAACATTCGCCGATATGTTCGCTTCGTTATAAAATAAACAACAGCAATAACAAAATATGTTTGTATCGGTGACTTGTGCTGTGACCAAATTTATATTATTCTCATTAACATTCATTAAGAAATAAATCATTAACTGCACAAAATAATTCTTGGTCTTCACAATTAATCAGTTGTAACTATATTTTAGATCCCAATCTTCCATCCTTCACATGAAAAATTCATTTAATTAATTATGGGTTCGAGCAAATGCACAAAATATGATGGAAATTATTTTCAACAATAGAATATATACTTTACATAATTATTTGTAGGCCTAATAATGTGAGAGTTGTGCAATTTCTCTGTTCTGTCGACAAAAGAAACCACAATACAAAAGAAAAATCAATTAGAATTAAATGCTGCGTTATAATCGCGATCCTGCTGTTTCACTGCGCGTATAAAATGTATACCCTTCCTCTTTTTAACAAACGTTAATTATCCGGAAATGCAAGCCGAGTTTGCGGCATCAGTGATTACTGTTAGCGAGTAACGTCCCCGGAGAAATATTGACAAATAATTCAGTTGTGTAATATCTCTTTCTCTCTCTCTCTCGCTCTCAAGAGATCATCGCGAAACAATTGAATCGAGAGTCTTCCTATTAACGATCATTGACGAGATCCGTTCGTCTCTTTGAAGTCTGTCTCCACTAATTATACACACTTCCATTTCACGTAACGCGCGAAACATTTACAACGAACGAATCAATCTCGAACGTTACGGGAGCCCGGTATCAAAAGAAATTCTAATTAAGCAGTAGAAGCTACTCAATTAATTAGCACGTCGACCGTGGAAAAACTAATTAAAACCGATACCGCTAGAACAGTTCGATGCGACGTGTCGCGTCGCGTCGCGTCGGAGAGATTAATACGGGCACGGTGCGCGAAAGTATCACCGGTCAATACGTTAATCAACCGGCTCGCCGCAAATTACGATCGATGAATGGCAGTTTACGATGGTGCAGCGGCGCGTTGCGTTCGTTTCGAATGTTCCAGCGAAATCTGAAAATGAATTTGCGCCGACTCCCGGAATAAAACCAACGAAAGCATAACCTCGGCGCGCGCGGGCGAAACGGGTAAAACTGGTGAGAGCAAAGGTTCGAATCGGCGTAGGGGCGGAGGCACGGGGGCGAAAGTTACTCGCCGGAAAATATACACCGGCGCTTTTAGGAAGTTCGGATTATCGGAAAAGCGGCTTCGAAATGCAAGTTACTGCCAAGGCGAGCGAGGGATCCTCGTGAAAACTCAGCCGCGAAGTTGCTTCTCGGGTCGATTCGGCCATTGGAGAGCGAGCGGCCGTGATAGTCGTTTTCCACGTAAAAGCGTGCGCCCGTGGAACCGCGCCGTACCCCCCCCCCCCCCCCCCCTGCCCCAGCTAAACACACTGTGTGCCCTTCGTAACGCAATGCCAACTTCTGGATTCCTTCGGTCGAGAGATAGCGGCCCTCGGTTTTTCACTTTCCATCGATGGGCTTGATGAAACACTCCGCGGTTGCGCGGGAAACTTACTCAGCTCGTGATTCGGCGGACTCAGCCAGGAAAATGGTACTGACGGTAGTCGCATCGTTTCGAAGGCTGCTCTAGATAGAGTTAGAAACTAGCCAGTGCAACGGGCAAAGGTATGAATAAAGGTTTCAGGTGATTTGACTTCCAGCGATAAGTTGAATCTGATTATAAGTATCACATGCGTCTGTTAGGTTCTTATGAAATGTCCCATTTTAGAGTACAAATGTTATAAATAGACTGCGAATCTTTATGCAAAATAAAAATCGTGGAATGAATCATGGAACTGAAACTAAATAGAACGTTATTTCTTCCATTAATAATTTTAATAGATAAGAAATCATATATTGACATCTTCAATTTTCAAAATTTGTCTACAATTTTTAATTTCATCCATTCAATTTTGCTATAAACTACTTATAAAGCATTTTGATCAAGAAATATTACAGTACCGAGAAAAGACGGACCAATCAGAACATAGCTACTGTGGATGGACTCCCGCTCGGTGACAGGTCACGTTGAACGTGGCGTTGGGATTGGTCGAGGCGGAGTACGTGCGTCCCAGCCGCGATCTGATTGGTCCGGGTTTATTTTATTAATAATCTCTTGTCAAAGCCGCGAAGATCATTTTCGTAAAGGAAAAAGTTACTTCAAGTGACCTCGGGAATCGCCCCTTTCAAAGAAGAACAATATTTTTAGGACACGTTATCAACCAATCGGTTAAAAATCTGAGAAAAAATTCTACGTCCCTCCATTTCTAAGCACCCTGCACTCTCCAACACGGCCAATTACGCCATTGAAATTCGAGTCGCGCCAGGACCTCGTATGCAAACGAGCAGAGTGAATCCAGCATTAGTCGACGGCCGAAAGTATCCCTGTAAAATCCCGCTGCATTGTTTGCGTAACGTTCACGGCCAATGATTAACTACCTATGTTTCAGGCGTACGTTGATTTAGTAAAAGCCTGGGGCTGGAAAAGCTTCACCATCATCTACGAGAACAACGAAGGGCTGGTGCGGTTGCAGGAACTCTTGAAGGCGCACGGACCTAGCGAATTCCCTATCACGGTACGGCAACTCAGCGAGGGCTCCGAGTACCGGTAAGTTTCCTCTCAGTCTCGAACTAAAAGTGATCGATGGTGTCCGCGATTCGTCGCTCATTTAAACCCTAATTTAATTAACCGCCGCGCGTGACGAGAATGTTCTCCGTGGAATGTCCACGGGTTGTTTCATTTCCGTCGTTTTTTTTTTAAGCAACTTGGTTCTTCGACACTAGATAATATGAAGTAAAATTCATATAAATTTGTTCGCACGGTTCCCAATATAATTAGGAAAGCGTATTGCAATTAAAAATACATAGAAATAATTTCAAGTGACTCCTTCCTTACTTATTAAAATTTTACTTACGATACTGCAATACATTTGATTAGGGAAACCATTCATAGTGAGGAGGAATATTTAATTCTCCTTTATATTTATTACAATGCGATTACATTTTTACAGAGCTGGCTAGGGGCGCCAGCAATCGTGTGAACGCACCAGAATGGTCACAATCGCAAAATTTCAGTTCATTAGAAAACATCTCCGCGTCTCTTAGAAAATTTAAGCCTAGAACATGAGTTTGAGATTTTCAGTTGTAAACCTGAATTTCGCGAGATCTGTTGCGAGCATGTAGCCCAGCGTTGTTCTGCAAAATAGTTCCTTGAACTCTGCGACAATGTTTTCGCGACATTTTGCACAGCAGCCCGCCCTAAGTTCTTCGGTACACAAGACAGTTCCGTTTCAACTAACGGTACCCGAAATCCCCTGCCCCAAAGCGTAGACAGAGTCCCGTGTAGTCAGAATACGCGATTAAGCGACTGCCTTGTAATTAACGCGGATTTGCGAGTCGGGGTTTTTGTTTGGCGAGAACGGGGACCGTAAACCTTGTAAATTTCTGTCTGGTTTAATTGCACGGATGATAAGGGAATCGGGTGTTTCTTTTTCCGCGGCTAATCCTCTTAAGTAACGAACGCTCGGTGCTCAAAATGGAAACACATTTTTCGCGGGCTGCAATAAGATTTAAATTTTCCGCTAATACCGACGCTCGCCGGCGATTACGTAATCCTGGCTAACCGGAGGAACGAATAGAATTAACTGCCTAATGACCGAGATCGCAATGTTAAAAATTTTAGCACGGCGTTGAATTGAGAATGACTTATCTGTCCTTATCCATTTAGGATCTTATTTATTTATAACACCAAGGAACTTAATTGCAACGAATAAGCGCACGCGTTTTCACGCACAGGTGTTCGCGACTGTTGCAATAGTTAATTTATAATATTTTATTCTGTTAATACTTAGCTCCACGTAGGTTCTCCTGCCATTTTCTGCTTTGCAACTATTGTATGTATAAGCGCGTAAGTACAGCCGAGCACTCAGCTGATTAGAGTTTAAATGGCACGCCCCAGGACTCGTACTTTCAACTTTTAATTGTTAATAGCTCGGGAACGAAGTCTGAACTAACAGAATGGAAAAAGTTGATGCAAATAGAATATTTGGGTTGGAAGCATTCGTGCTTCGAAGTGTTCCATATTTCGGAGAACTCCGATTAGTGATAGTCCAATTATTCGAGGTATTGTACGTATCAACGTAGATGTAAAAAAAATTGAGTCCTATTTTTTAAAAATCTGTCCTCTTTCAAAAAATGTAGGAATATGTACGTAACTATTTCAGCAACGAAGGAATTCGCCGAACGTTCACTGTGAAATTGAAGGTGTGTATAAATTCGTTTGCGTATGACGTGTCAATAAAAGCTCTCTTCCCCTATCTCTTCTGTGTATGCGACGCTAAAGACGCCTTGTTTGTTCCCACGTGGCATGGCGCCGTGCCGCTCCGCGACGCGTCATCGTCGCCAGGTTCTTCATGGTGCGCGGCGAATCCATTATTGCCGATTACTTTGGCCACTTTAAATCCCGCCGAGCGTGATAAATGAGATCGATTTGAACGCCGTTCCCAACCCTGGATTTAATCGAATTACGTTCCGATTTCGATTGCGCTCTATTTGACCCGTTAACGCTCGTGTCCATCGCAAAATCCATCCTCGTTTAATCGAAACGCCCACGCGTTCTGTCGGTGACTTCCAGCTCTGTTTGTACGTCTTCGTGATATTTCACTCCATTAGAGCCAACTCGTTGATTTTCCGTCTATAAGATTCGTTTATTCTAAACATTCAATGAACACAATTTTCAAATAATTTTATGAAATGAGAAATATTCTTGAAATTATGCTTTTACCTTGCTGTCAGAACAACTGATTCTTTAAAGACATCTTAAATGCGTCTACGTGTGTCCAAATTCCATTTTTTTTATCGATGAATAGTTATCTTTAGCAACATTAATAATAAAATTGACAGCTACATTTATGCGCCTTTTTTCAGATTAGGCTATACTGAAGGCAGTCTGAAATGTGCAACAAACATTTTCTGCACACCGTGTTTTGTCTATTTCACACAGAAATTGTATTTTCTAGTGCATCACGATTCAACCGGTATTTTCATTTAAACATTGACATTTGAGTTATTCGAAGAATGAGCATGATCACGATACGCATCGTGTCCCAGATATAGCAGTCGTGGAATAGTTTCATCTTTTCCAGTCCGCAAATCAAATACAATCGTAGCATTTTCGGCCTTTGCGAAAGAAAACTTCAGCATTCAAGCATACTTTTGTCAAGAACTTCGTCCAGATGTATACGTTCCATGAATACGTAAAAGCTTTTAACAGATCTTAAAGCAGATACGCAAATGCCTGCCGACTCTCGAAGTGACGTACATTTCTGTCATCTGCAAGCCACTGGAAGCGACCACGTTCTTGCAAATTTTGCTTTATCTATTATTCACGCAGCTAAGTTCCAAGAAGTCCTATTAACTTAACCGGATCCGCGTAACAGCGCCATTAACTTTAAAACTCGGCTCCTAAGCTACGAAACGTCTGCGCATCGAGCTACTTCAGTCCGGGAATTTTCATCGAACGTTCAGCATGGGAAAGTCGGCCAATAAAACCGGCTGCATCCACACGATCCATCAAGATCACTCGCAAAATGCAGTCAATCTATCAAATGTCAGGCAACATAACTGCGTCCAAAAATGCGGATTCTAACAAGCCCGATCGTACAGCGTTTTGCTCTTCGTTCCTCATAACTCTTAAACGAATCATGTCTGCACTTTTCTCGCTCCGTGTGTTGCATCCGTTCGAAAATTCAATAGATCAATTCTTTCATACTTAAACGCCTTTTCCCGTTTATTACCGTACGTTTATGGCGTACAGTATCAACTATAAGAAGTTTGTTTTATTATAACGAAATAAGAAATGTTTTTTAGACATACAGACATTAGTCGATTAATTTTTATTAGCCCCCCAATTAATAGTATTTAATAGGACTATAACTTTTTAAATTTATGATTTACGAAGAATTCTCCTTTGTTAACATTACGTTTCTGTTATTTATTGTATTATCATCATAATACAAGAAAATTTGTGTTTACAGAAATGCGAATATTACAAAATAAATTTTTTCTTCGTTGGTACGTTTATACCAGAACTAACGAAAATAGAAAAAAATACAGAGATTACATAATTTTTAATAAGTTCGACTTTCAATATTCAGAGATATTTCTCGGTCTTTCAATGTTCAAGTATACGCAATTCCAGCATAAAGCGCCTGTGGTGTGTGCTTCTATGTGTGTAGAACGAACGTTCCCAAATGCGGCTACCGTGCAGAGAGAGAGTGTGTGTGTGTGAGAGAGAGAGAGTCTGAGAGGTTTTGAGAGCCAGTGAGGTTAGGATCAAAGTTTGAGAGCCCCCGATTAGAGAGTGATTATCCAGTGAGTTTAGGTGAGGGAGGGGGGGAAGAGAGAAACTAGAAACAAAGTACCGACTTAGCGGGTTTAGAGTATTTAGCTAGGGTTTTGACAGGAGATTTTACAGGGAGACCGTTATAACAATATAATTTCCTAATCAAACAGAAATAACGGTGCCATAAATGAACCCAACTATGGTTACAAGTACTATAACTTGCCACAACAAAACGTATAAAATTAATTTGTACGGCGGATACGAAGTACGATCGATACTGGCCCCCGCAGTCAGTCAGAACGCACCATTACGAATTAAATGCCACAATGGACAAAGCCAGAGTGATCTTCTTACGCGAGCGCGGTGTGGGTGACGTATCGATCGCGACCGAAAAGTGTGTCAACTGCGTTTCGCTCGGTCGAATAGAACAAATCTTCATCTCATTCTCCGGCGTTCTGGCTGATACCGGGGACTGGGTCTCGGTTCTTAAAAGAGAACACACCTATGCTTATCTCGGTGCACTTTCCGCGGCGTCCTCGTGCCTGTCTTGTCCGTATCCACGCGAAAATAAGTTTCTCTACCCGGTTGCTGCATTATTCATAAAGCCGAACCAGCGACAGTGACTTATTGCGGCTGCCCTCTGGCATGAAGGGCAGAACGATAGGGATTTGAATAAATTCAGTTAGATTTTCCTGCCCGGTGCTACGCAACCTACCCATTCCAGCTTAAAATTCATTGCTCCCTCTGTGCTTGGCTCCTCCAGGCACCTGCTAATATTGAATGCATTGTGAGGAAATTGTTTATGCGCGCGCTCTCTGCATTCGCATTCTGTCGCTGAACCCGCGGTAACCCTTCAACCTTCGGTCTACGGACTCCGGGAGATCCAACACGCGCTTCATCATCATCATCTTCTTCTTCTTCTTCTGCTTATTCTTCTGGATATCGTATTTCAGCTCGGGGATCGCGTTTTGGCTTGTAATCATTTGTCTCGTGGTCAGGATGTGTGGAATGGAGATGACGAGTGGGATGAGCACGCGAAGAATAAACATTTATTCAACGGCCGGGTGCGGGTCTATTCTGACCCAGGGTATCGAAATCTTCGCTCGAACAACTGCTACATAAATTAATCAAGTGGCGAATTGGTTATAAAAATGTTGGATATCTTTAGCGAGACATCTGTGAATTTACGATACAACTACTGCATGAATTTCAACATGAAGAACGCATCGTAATTGCGGAGGCGGAACTACAATACCGCCGGACCCCACAACGCGAAGGGGGGGCAAAAATTTTTGCATTTATTATCTTATAATTTTACTAAAACTGTCCATGATTTAAATTCAATTAAAAGTACACTGACAAAAAAACTTTTATTGTTTATTTTTTTATGTAATATGAATTTTCTTTGTGTATATTATATATGATTTTTTTCTTTATATAATATACATTTCGTAAGGAACATCCAAAGCCATAACGAAAACGGATTTATTAATGTAGGGTGATGAATTGTTTTAAATATTTCTTGATTACGTGTTTCATCGTTTTGTTTCATTCATGTACGGAGTGTGAATCGGCAAAGACGTGTGTTTTTCAAAATCTCAGACGGAGATTCAGACGAAAGTTTTGTTAATTGTATTGATTTTAAAGTTATAATTTGAATTAAATATTATTCTATTTTGAAAACGGTTGTAATCCTACATTAATAAATTTGGGCAAAAGAATATCCAGGTTAACGATGCGTGTTTATCGCGGGCACGTTTCAATCTGCCTTTTTTTGTAATCCGTTGGCGATCGCAATTTTACAATTCTTCTGTTATTTCTGACTTTCTATTATTATAAATTATATACAGGGTTGGCTGTAATATTCGTATTTCAATTCTATAATTTTTTCTAGGAGCCCCCAAAATTATATTTTAGGGATGGGCCAAAAATTTGTTACTTTCCCGTTGAATACGAATTACGTTCATCCACTGGACAGGTCAGTCGGCTGCATTTAATAGTTTCGGAAAGCTAGCTTTTGATTCCGGAACGCGCGCATTCGCGATTGCTTGTACGCACGAGGTAACGTCGCCGCGGCTCGGATGTGAACGGTAATTCCGTGAACGGCTGCGGTTTCAAGGTGAATAGACAATCGAAAGTCCTCGAGTGGCGGGATACGGCCGGCATGGCATTCGGGGAGCAATTGCTGTCGTTTCACCGACAGTGTCGTCCATCAAATCGAAGCGTCCTAGCCGGCCCCCGAACGGGACACGGACGGCTGCGGCACGGTTGTGTTCCACCGTAAACCGATACCGGCGAAGTGCGAGCGACAACAGCTGAAGCTTCATTTCGAAAATGGGTCCGATGGGAGCCGCTCCGGGGCTGCTCATCCCAATCGTTGGTCTGTCTTCGTGAAATCGATGGCCCGCGGCGGATGCGAACGCGCGGAAGCCCACACGGGACTACCAGCGAAACTGTTGAAGAAAGGAAGTCCCTCCAAAACGAGATTTATACTGGATTCTGTCGCGTTGGTGGCGCTGCATATGCTGCATTTACGTTCAAAATTTTCTGGACACTTGCGACCAGACTGGTATCCGTACTGATCAAAATTCTTCCGACACGTTAGGACGAGTCATAAATGATTTCGATTTAATATTGAAACCTGCCACGGTCAAATGAACGGTTCTCTAAATTTGTAATTATTAACATTTCTTCATCGAAGCACGTACGCGAATGTACGTGCTAAAATAGAATACATCATCAAGTACTTAAGGGAAACACAATTGCTGACAAGATCAACGTAGTCGCTAAAATCCAAGAAGTTGATGCGACAATGAAAACCCACGACAAGAAAACAATTTTATCTTAATCAATTATACAGAATGAAAATTGACTCTCTTGAGACTTAATACTTCCCACAGTCTGGGATACCGAACATCCGAAACGACTTCGAATTTCTCAAGCCAGCTGTCTTGGTAGGAGCGAATGAAGCTTCGAAACAGCGTACGGAACGTCTCGTCTTTTATTGGCCGCGCGCACCCTGGTGTGCAGGGTAGAAGTAAAATAAAAGTGCCCGTTCAGAAAATCCAATTTACCTTTGAATCGAAGATACGAGCGTGTGTTTCTCGGGCGAAAAAAGTTTGCCGGGTCTGTGCCTTCATTTCGGACCGGCGATGAGCGTAATTGACGTCGGAGGGGCAAGATGAAGGACGGGGAAAAAGAAAGCGGACCTGGACCCGGGGATACCCATTCCGGGGAGATCTCTTTGATCAATCAGACCAGCAGCGCAGCGTTTCGCGGACGTGACGTAACATCTGCGGTGGACCGAGTCCGTAGCCGAACTCGAAGGCAGTGGCCATTGCTCGCCTCGAAGTTCGACGCGTCGAAGTTGCCCGGATGCGTTTGAAGTCTTTGCGCTCGGCTCCTTATCATGCTTCCCGCATACCCTATTCCGGCCTCAAACGGGTCGAACGCCTCTCGGCTGCCTTCCCCCAGCTACGAAACATTTCAATTACTTACCCGATTCCCGGCGTGTTCCTTCCTTCCTTTCGTTTCTCTCCATTAGCGAGCAACTTTGTACCCCTTTTGCCGCCGGTGTACCGTGTAAAATCTCGGCGTCGATTTTGTTTTACACCCGAAGACGGCTACGACGACGACGACGACTAGGCCCTCGCCGAGCCGAGCCAGGTCCGGCGAATTATAGAAGAACCTCTTCATCCGGAACCCGTGTACCTTCGCCGACGAATCATGAATATTAAATGAGCAGACGGCTGTCGGCGTGATGATTACAGAGCCCGAAATCAGCGCCGATAAATTTCCTTCGACTGACGCCGTTTCCCTGACGAATCCGTCTAACGACGCATAAAAGGAACGCTGATGTGGCGGATGCGGCGCTGAGTTCCCCTCGAACGGCGTCATTCGATTCCAGGACGGCGACAGTTACGTTTTACCGAGTGAGCAAAGAGTGTACCGTTGTCCTTATATCTTGTTTCCGAAGACGTCCTCGAGCGATAAAGGTAAATAGACTTCACGATACGACTGTGTCGGACAAAATGATCGAATGAGATCTAGTAAAAAAAAAATGGTCCACGATATTGACCTTGACACTTTTTTCAAGGTCAAAGTTTCTTTTTTCATCGCATCCTATAGTACTCACCGCGAAGAACGAAAGTCTCAAAGTATGGGTCTCAAACTATAGGTCTCAAGTTAACCGTTCAGCTAAATTAATAAGTGGATAGTCGATTTTATGCATTCCCGACAAAAAATTAGCACGCAATACAGTAAAAACATTTGTAGAAATTACAGATGCCGTTGTGTCATTTTCAACTCACCAAAATTATTTTAAAAGCCGTGGTCTATTAACAACCGTGGCTGTCTGTAACCGAACGTACTCTGCTCCCACTCTTCCTAATTCTTCTGCATCTCCTCCATTTTTCCGACACACCGTATAGCCAATCAAACTGAAATTCCTTAAACCACACCTGCAACCAAGTTTTCTTAATGCCCTCCGAGATATAACCGAACCAGAACTGTTTCCACCAGCGATCTACCGATATATCTAAGTTCAGTCGAGTCTGACTCGGAGTTGAAAGCCGGGTGTCTTGCCATTAGCCATAAACGAAACTTGTTCTCCGGAGTTTGACTTTACACCCATTCTTCGTAAATCCCGTCCTGATCCAAGTCCCGTATTTCGTGACCGATACGACGCCACACATGCCATAACACTGCCACCTCCCATTTGTCGACGGTTGTATATGCAAGAGCCGTTAAATAATCCGCTTTTACAACATAAAGTATTGCTTGTTACGATAAGTAACAATCATAAACAAATAGTTTCCCTTCACGATCTCTCTTCCAACATATTTTCGATGAAATATGTTGCTGCATTTAAATACTGTTTGAAACACCTTAATGGCGGACATTTAATTCATCTAGCATTGCGGCAGTGTAGAAAATCGCGAGGGACACAAACGTCAGTTGAAATCCGCGTCTATTTTTGCGATGTCATTTTTCTCTGGTCTGTCCGGCCGGTGACTGGCGGAACGTAGAGGAATGCTGACATGGCGAATCTGTCGTTAATATTTCTGAAATTTTTTTGGATCGGCGTGATGTAATAAGAGGGAACGAGGTGCAGTAACGCTTTACGCGATAATATGGCCGGTCGCTCTTTAATCACTGCGGAATGGAATCTCGTTGGTTCAAAAGGAGACATGGTTTATAAATCTGATTTATCACGACTCACAGCGGTCACGCAACGTTCCGAGGTCTCCAGATTATTATGTAAACGATCGCCCCATAATTCCATGTGGTTTTTGCACACTTCAGCCAGAGTTACCATATTTTCACGCATGCCTGCAATATTAACATACGGAAGATTTTATCGGGCACAAAAATGGCTGCCACGCGAAACGTGCTTGGTCCAGAGAAAAATTTCAACACACAAAAAGCAACACTCGCACGAAATACGTTTTAATATAATAGTGTAAGAATGTAATTCTCAATAATATGTGTTTCTTATAATCGTAAACATTACATCAAGTTTATTTTTAATGAAAACGAACATAATACGATAAAATTTATGTACGTATAGTATACGATAAAAATGAACATGTATGTATACAATATTCACACATACGCGTAATATGTAATAAATTTAATCGATTTCCTGCGTTTGTTAAATGAAAATATTAAATGAATTTTCGTTGGTAGCCTGCGAATTTTTATTAAATTCAGGATATTGAAATTTATATGAAAACAGGAATAAAATAATAGAGGTTATCGAAATTTTTGACGAGAACAGCAATTGAAGACAAACTTGCTGAATAAATAACTTCCTTATAACTTTTATTTGTCTGGGTCTCGTACAGTAATATTTATTTTGAATGAATAACTACAGTGTATTGCTAACGCACGGGAAATGAAGAAATCACTGCTGAATCGGTATTTTTTTATATCGAATGGGATGTATGAAAGCATTATTTTTTATATTTGCGCCGATGATTATTGTACATGCGATCATCCACCAGCCAGCACGGAATCAAAAATAGCGATCCTTCGTCGAGGTTTATGGTGGCGATAACCTCCCCGATAATTCCTCCCCACGGTAATAAAAGTGGAATCCCGGAAAACGAAATTATTAATATCATTGCGTGGACGTACATATCTCCGGGTGCTTCGGTCGCCGTACCGCGTGGTGAATTTTCACGGGGCACGAGTAGTGGCTTGGAGCTTGAACCTTCCAGAGTTCTCTCAAACTTTGGCAATATATCTTTTTATCAGGGCCGGATAAAGTATCGGAGAGGAAGACTCACTAATATTCCGGCTTATCGCTGTAGAAGTCTCGCAGCCAATAAATAAAATTCTGATATCGCCGACGCAATTACCCCTCGAACTCTAAACACAGGGCGATCTGAACAAAATGACATTCTTATTCTCATCGATATTTTAATCTAGTGACTTTTCGATTATGAACATACATGAAAACGTAACAGAGGACAAGTAAAATTGAGACAACGAAAATTCTACCATGGTCTGTGAATACGATACAGTTTATACCAATACGTATACTAGGGTGGACCTTATTTTTCGACTATGAAATCGATTTTGATTATGAAATCATTGACTATGAAATCGAGCGCGAAGTTAAACTAAAAATTCAAGTGAAATATTTTATACCTCCAAAAATATTATAATTCCTTACGCGCATTCGAGCACAAGTTTACTTTGTACGAGTTTAATGAAATACGAGTTGAAATGATATTTGCAGAATGTTACTGTTCATAAGACAGAGCATTTTGGGAAAACCAATGGATATTTTTTAAACACATTAACATAAGTTACAAATAATATATTAGAATTACAATTTTTTGATATTGTCACCATTTTGTGACAATATCAACATGTCTAAATGTTACAGAAATCAGCCGTCTAGTAATCGCAAATAAGAATTTTTCTGCTGTTTCGACAGCTTCGAATGCCCGCTGACTGTTCTGTATTCAGAAGACAGACACACGGACAGAATTGCAAATGCGTGATCATAGCCGGCCATTCATCTCGTTAAAGTGGGCCCAAAATCGCTTTGCGTTTGACCACTTGAAAGCATTTTCGCTTCATGTTCGCGTGAGCTCGATAGATATTTCCGTCGATGGAAATTTCGATCAAACGTCCTCTGCTGGGGCCAATTCAATGACATACTCACTAATCGCAACATGTATCGGTTCGCGACTAATACACTGCGGTATCAATAAACGGATATTAAATGCGATCATGAAGTGCTCGTGACAATATCAAGACAGAAGATAGTTTACAATCGTGACTACTTGTGCAATTATCTTTGCATAATAAGCCAATCGATGTTATCCCTCCGCATGCTATGCCAGAGTCATTCGTGACATGTCGCAGTAGCGGATAAGCACGAGCGACCGTCAATATGCATTGAAAATTAGAAACCCTGATATTACCCTACGATCAGAAAGAATCGGGCAAGATATTTCTGACCTATATTAATTATATACAGAATAATTAATTGCGAAATTCGCTGAATTGTCAGTAACACTGTCCAACAGTCAAAAAATGTTTCGATTCTCACTATGAAATTCTTATAGAGTTTTTTGCGCTGACTCCGAATCTGGCCTTAATTTTTCTCCTAGGCGCACAGTTTTTGAGAAATTTGAGTTTGAAAAAAACCTATTTTTCAACTTTGAACAAATATTGTGATGTTATTATAAAAGATATTGAATTGGACTTTACAGCAAAAGATTTCTTAGACTTTCTCGAATACAGTGATATCCAATATTAATACATTATGATTGTTTAAACATGTTTAAACGATCATTAAAGACGGAGAGACACCATTTTTGCACCAATTTTTGACGAATCAGCGCAAAAAACTGTATAAGAATTTCATAGCGAGAATCGAAATTCTAAAAAAAAGGTGAAATTTGTTGGACAGTGTAATTGGTCCAACTAACTTCGACGGGTTTCAAATTATTTGGAAACGTGCCGTGATATCGATCGATACATGAGCTATGGGTGCGAGATATAAATGTATATGT
Source organism: Lasioglossum leucozonium (assembly GCA_028454225.1). Lineage (NCBI taxonomy): Eukaryota > Metazoa > Arthropoda > Insecta > Hymenoptera > Halictidae > Lasioglossum > Lasioglossum leucozonium. Next base: position 12,857,874 of record CM052215.1, on the reverse strand, counting down.
ATATCTAGGGTGTCAAGTATCAGTCTCGTCCCTTCGTGCACGTGCTGGGGGATCAGAAATGGGTGGTCTTGATTAATCTGCGAATAGCGACGGGTCGTGTACAATTGAAAGAGGGATATTTCGGCTGATAGAGGTCGTCGTTCAAATACCGACGTATGGTAACCAGGAATAATCCATCGAATACGGTTTATTAAATTACGCTGCTTCAAATGATTGCGAGAGGAGAGCGGGGTGTTTCGCTGTTGGAGATGTGGAGTGGGGGCCATCTTGAAATAAACTCGTTACCTGGAGCGTAACAATGGGCTCGATTAATCTTTCGGCTTTACCGTGGTGTCGGGCCCTTGACTTTTTCCCTCCACTTCCTCCTCTTTTTCGCCCGTAACACGCCGGCCTCGTATCGGAATACGAGCGGAGGTGCGCGCGGAATTTTTTTTACGCTCGAATATCTTTCCTAGCTAAGTCGTGATTTCCATAAAAAAGATTTAGACCCAGCATCCGCGCGCCACGCCGGTCTAGCCGGGCCCTCATAATTATTCATAACATGCAAATCTACGCGAAATGTCAGCCTTTTCGCCTGCAAAGAAAAAAAAAATCGAGTCTCGTCAACGTATGGACGCCCTGCATCGTTCGATTTCAAAATAGACGAGCGGAGAAGCACGGACAGCGGAAGAGTATAAACGCAATTTCGATCGGTTTGATATCGATTTTCATTATTCCATTGCGGGGCCAATGCAAATTTTTTTCGAAACAATTTAGAGAATCATGAAATCCAATTTATCTGCTGGTTCAACTTCATTCAATCCGCTTTCATTGAACGTTCGAAATTTCAAAGGTAAAGTATTGGGTACACACTGCTGGTTTCAAATATGATCAGTTATGATTAAACTGCTGATCTTTATACATGTATAACAAAATTAACTAGAGGAAATTCAAAATTGTCGGAAGATTATAAAAATTCAAATTGTTCATCTATGATTTTACAATTATTGAAATTGCGAAATTACTTACATAGGAAATTGTTACAATCCAAGCACACTTTGCAATGAAAATTGTATCTAAATAAAGAGAGCTTTGTCATTTTTATAAGCTAAGACATTCTGAATCGTTTTAGTGCTCGGTAGGTTTAATATTAAAATCGTTAAGGGAAGAAGTAACATTCAATTGGTTTTCTATTTCTTGCAATCGTCGCAGACAATTTTTATTTTACATATAGATCCACAGTGTAGTTATGATTATATTCAGTTTAATTTGCGAAAAGTTCTTTTGAAGGTTCTGCAAATATCAATGGGGATCACTGTGTCATTCGCCGTTTGCTACGGAGAACAGTAATTTAACGACCAAAGCAGAATGATTATTAAAAAAAAAAAACAAAATAGAAAACCTTGACGGAAAAAGGAGCCGCGAAGAAACGGGATCTCGATCAGTTCGGTAAATTTTCTGCGGCCTCTCACGGTTTACTTTCGATGTAGCTCCACCTGACCGAGTTCGCTTGGCAATATAACTGTCTGCCCCCCTCGTCGCGCTCCACTCGACCTCTTACCCCCTGCTGTGCACACTGTCGCAGTTTCTTCGCCGGCAAGGGGCGGCGTGTCTACTCCGCCGGCAGCAAAACAAAAGAGACGATTAAACGGAACAGCGAATCCGTCAGGGGTTTCGCCTGGCTTCGCGTTCAACCCACCCTTTATTTGTATTAATCCCTCCAACCCCCTTCGGCGGTATAGTCGCGAGACAGCCCGAAAATCCTCTCACGGCGAGTAATTTTGTCGCGAGCGTTCCGCTTAACCGGGAAGTCGCTGCAGGTCGCGAGATTTACTTAGAATCTCGGGGCGATGAGCTGCCGCGGTCCGCGTTCTCTGGCTCCTCCTCTCTGCGGCAAGTGTCGCGATATATGAGCACGTGTGACCGTGATACATATTTCCAAAGAACATCCGTGGCTGAACAGTCAGCAACACAGTGATAGGACACCCAACGTTTCTTTGCGTTTCCGTAAAATATCGGAAGAGAATGTGAATTTGTTTTTGGTCACCTTGAAATATTTTATCCAGGTAACCATTGTAAATCATTTTTCGCCATAAATGTTACAATGCCACACTTACATATCATTGTTACATGTTTCTTCTTGATGAAATCCTACGCAAGTTATAGTATTCTCAAGAGGATCGAAATTTAGATCGAAATATAATTTTTGCAAAAAGGCTTTCTTATTTTGGTTTTACACGATTGAACCTTTGCGCCGATACCAATTTGTTAAATGATTAAATATTCGGGAAAAAAACGGTTAACTTCCGCACGCTGCCCACTCTCGACGTACCTTCATTCGATATTCCTTACACGTCAACAACCTTAAACAATCTGTTTATTCAGGCAGACAAACAGGGATCGAAAATGAAACGTTCGGCAGCTGTATCGTCAGCAGTCATTTAATCAGAGGGATCGTTCATCCTCGTGGTGCACTTCTCCGTATCGAGAATGACTTTCTCGCCCAGCTGAGCTCACGGGATGGCGCACCCATAATGTCCCGTGATGGAATCGTCAATCGTAGAACAATGTAGCCGTGGAATGGGACCTGCTTTAATCAAGCCAAGCCGCGAGATTGAAATTAGTAAGGGTAGATATCAGGCAGGAAGTGTGCCATTTCGATAATTACATTTGATTTCGGTGAATTAGTCGTTCTGGATGCAGAGAAACGCTCTCAGCTAGGCTCTGCAGAGGAATTGGCAACGTGTCTGCGCGAATTGTCAAACTACGCCGAAGTTTCGAGTTAATTATCCTACTGAAAACAGGAAGCCGAGTGTACTTCCTTTTCTTTTCAAGAGTTCGTCAACGAAAACAGAACGAACTTGATGTCTGACGACTGCAATCTCGGAGATGAGCCGCTAAAAATAATATTGACCAACCCCCTGCCGATGAAATGTAGCTAATTTCGGTTCATTGGTTCGAGTCTGTCATCCAGTTGTTTACTTTACGGAAGCGTTGATGGACTTTTGTTGAAAGAATGGAACAGGATGAATATTAGTTCTGAATTTCATGTTGAGGAAAGATTGATTTTCAAGAATATTTTTCCTGCGGCCGCCTTTTTAATAGCTCGTTTGTTTCTTAATGTAAAAATATTTTTAAATAATTCGTAACGACTTATGTTTTATGAGAAGGAATCAATATATATTTTGCATCCCAGGGGAACGAAAATATTTTTTATACAGTATAAAACTGTGATCATATCAGACTCCCATAAATCCCAACTTATAAACCCGTTACTCCACGCATCGAATACAATAGAACCTCTGTTATAAGAGCACCCGTTATTGGAATACACTGTTCTCCGAATATCGTATTATTGGAAGCTTCTATTATCTGTATAGTATATTTCGATTTACATACGTAACACATATAGTCCGCGTAGCATTTACATCTTTCCGCATTCTGAATCATATCAGAAGCACGAAATCGAAAAGACGAACACGACAATTTTCGATCAAGGCACATAATTTCAATAGGTACATTTGAGAATATATTCCGAAACGTTTGCAATAACAGTGATTCCGGGTGAATTCTGCTAGCCGAAGGCTCCCGATCGATGGACAATTGACTTAGCCGAGCACACGACGCATCAACGACTCGTCATCTTCGGTACCCGACCACCGGGATCGTTCCAGCATATTAGCTCGAGCTTGCTAAACTCACCACTTGTCCCAACAAGCTGGCCGTCGTCGGTGTTACCCACACGAGGCCCAGGCCCGGATCCCGCGGGGCCATTTCTCATTCTGACTGCCTAACGGCGTGTCTGAAGCCGCCGGTCTCGACTTCCGAAAGAACGGAAGGAAGAGGAGAGGGTGAGGAGACGGAGGTGCAGGAACACATCTAGCGGCACGCGATGTTCCCGGGACATCGGGGAACTGGTGTGGTGCGGCGCGGCGCGGCGCGACGGCCAGAAGAATTCATTCGGTGTGGGTAACGGATGAGGCGAGAAAGTTTGCGCGGCAATAACTCATCGTTCACACCTTATTTACCTAGTCCCCGTTCCGGGGTAGTCGATCGTTCTCCCTGCTCCGCCTCGTCGAATCCTACCGGATTGAATTTTAACGCGCGCTCCTCTCTCTTTTGATCGAGGAACCTCGAGACCCAACCGCCTCTCCTCGTGCTCCTAGAGCCAACGAACCGGCTAGGGTTTCGAACGGGGCCGAGCATGGGAATAAACAGGAAATAAATGACGTCGCAGCGCCGTGACTCTGTCCTCCAGCGAACCGATGAACACCAGCAATTCTTATTTATATGGACTGGAAATGGGATTTTTTCTGCTCGACATGCAACCCTCCCGGTGAAAATCTTTATCGTTGTCGAGCGAAGTGCTCGCTCGCGTGTTAACGCCTGCATTTTGCTGTAACGATCGGACGACGGTCTTTCTTGTCGGAAATTTCGAATGTTTGTCGAGATACGTGTCGTCTGCTCGTTGAAAATTACTCAACCATGCGATTGTTAATATTTCGCTAATTTTCGCGAAGTTGCTCCGTTTTAAAAGAGTACTATACGCGAAAACTGTTTTTGAGTGACTACCCAAGCCGATGCCAACTTCGCGAGAAAATCAGGCAACAATCTTCCTCAGTTCGTCTTGAAGGGTGAAACTTCTGCTTTCGCTTATCCAAGTTTTCTTCTTGCGTGACCCTTTCGTGAGGAAAAAAAAGCGAAGATAATATTTTTTTCATGAAAGTTTCATAATTTGAGATGGCTTCGCGGAGATTAAACAATTCTTTTGGTCGCTCAAACTACGACCACTTGAAGACTGAAGTTTTCTGTTTGTAGTACGCTTTTATCTCGCTGTTGTTCAACGACACTTGCAATTCTTTATTACGAATACGTAAAGGAAGAACAATTGCATTTGATCTTTATTCAGCGTGCACTCGATAACGCAATAAATATTAATGATCTGCGATAATATCTTCTGTAGTAATTACGCAAGTTCGAATGTCCGCAATAGTTAAGGATCGAAAAGAGAAAATCGAGCGACACAAATCAAATTCACAAGTCTCTAAAACAATTTATGTAATGGAACATCTGTGCGAATGTCGCTGTACCTGAGAGAATGAACTTTAACACCACCGTTACAATGTATTTCTCTATTTTCTATTAAATCACCTAAATGTAAGATTTCAACGTCGATATATTCCTTAACAGTTCCTTTAGTTCTAACGTTTCGTTTCCATCCGCACGCGAATAGAATATTATCGGGGTTCATTTTTGTCCAACTTTACGAGAGCACAATCCAGCTCACGAGCGCCAGGAAATTGGATAAGGTGTATTCGGTCGATGAAGCAGCGTCGTGAGAATTGATAATTCGAGAAACCACTGGCTCGTGCGCCATAATTCTCGCCGCGATGCGTTACATAGATCAAATTGCTCGGTGAAGAACCTGATGAAGCAGCTGTCGTCGACAGATAGAGTCGTTCCCCACGGCCCCCCGGCCCACTCTTCATCTAATTCTCATTTCTCTCTGTCCAAGGAAGGGAAGGGGGTCGAAGGTTTCTGTTTCCGTTCTCCCTGGTTCACGCGGTGGCCGTCTTAATTTATATGGGTCTTTCGTTGCTTTCTATGGTCGCGCGGGCTCATCCCCGCTCCGTTTTCTTCCATTTTCGAACAGTTGGTACTCCCAAGATTCTACCGGTATCGATTACGGGGCAATTCCTTTTTAACGAGCTCTCGATAGCTTCTCGAAAGGGTGCGACCTCGGACGGGGTGGATCTGATTTAGCGCAAGGACCGTACGATTTAAAAAGAAACGATCCTCCGGCCACCCTCTTTATTCCTGCCAAGCCATATAGCCGGTAATCTCCTATCGATTGGTAATCTCGGTCAACATCTACGGAATTTTTTCCCCCGGAAACAGTGACGGCGGGATAGAATTTTTCATCGGCTCCTCCCAGTTATCCGGCGCGGTTCGTTCGATTAATTAGAAAACTTTCTCTCGCCCGCCGCTCTGCCATTCCTTGGTGCCGATCCGCTTTGACTTTCTCTGTTCTGCGAGCTTTAAATTACCATGAACTGGCCCCCGTTCGATCGTTAGATACTAATTTCATACGTACAAGTTTGGCTATCGCTTTATTGTCGGGGATGTGGAATAGCTGCGCAATTTGTATCCCACTTTGATGAGAGTTTCTGACCGGTATATTTGGGTCCTTTGACAGACACTATTTTAGGTGTGTTCTCGCGGGAATAAAAATAAGAAGCATCAATTTGCCGTGCTCGGCCACTTACGAACAGAATTTCGATGTGATGTTCGTATGATCAAGCTCGATAAATAACGCGGATCCGTGACATATAGAATGGCCTAATTGAGCTTGACGCTGTGGAAATAGCAGCTGTACCTTCTAAGGACGGCAAGGAAGCGACGTCGCCGGCAGTAAATCGTTGTTATGAAGCAACGGGAACACCGCGCGGAATATCGAACCGTCGCGCCGCGTCCGTCGTAAACCGAGAGAACCGTTGTACGACAATGCATCACCATTGCAGCGCGTGTACGCGCTATATGTCGGCCCCGCAAATACCTGAGAGCCGAGTCGCGGCGTCGAAGTGGCCGTTTGTTTTCGCGCCACGGGAATATCATGCTGTCGCGGTAAAAATGTCACGACGACCCACTTCGAGTTGCCCGTGCTCCTCGCTCCGAACAGCCGTTTAACCCTTTGCGGTTCTACGGCGGGTCTGACTCGACACCGCGTTTCGCCCCTCCTGGTCATACGCCGTACTCGCCGCGACATACAATTCTTCTGCTTGTTTTTAACCATTTCGCTACGGCAGCCCCGTCTGCCGAGGTACCGACCCTGAACGGAGACTTGCGCCGAAAAATAACCTGAAAATTCTAATTTTTAGGAGTTAGGAATTATACCTTAAGCCGATCTATTCCTAATTCTTGTAAAACCAAATATGTAACATCGTTTACTGCTGAATGGATTCGATAGAATATTTGGTATAAAACAGTAAACGATCGCCTTGATGTTTGTAGTTCATTGCGTAATACGTTCGGATGTGGTTTCAACAAAGAGCAGTTTTAAAAAGTTTTGTCAATAAAATCAATGCAAAATGCTCTACCGATAACAAAAAATGTTGCCATCGACTATAGATGGCACTTGTACAGATCATTTCGATGCCGCATATATGCGGCGCTCGGCGCCAAAGGGTTAAAGGCTCGCGCACCATTTATGGTGTTTTATTTTACTATTATTGGAATCATAATGACGCTTTCACTGGAAATGATTATACACATTTTTGTAAATCCAAATTATGATAAAAATCACAGAGAGTCTATATCGAGTTTATGATGTCATTTTTCTAAAGCATCACATGTGAGCCATTTTTACAGCCCGGTAGGTTTGGTGTTAATTCAGTTAGGAGTTGTTCGTACGACATCCCACGTATTTTCAAGATAAGCGTTGTTTTAGTGTAACAAAATCTATTGTCTATTCATCGTTTCCATCTGAGTTCACAACAAATTGGAGCGATATATAAACTGCGATGATGGTACTTTTTTTAATACGTTGATATGATTCTCAGATCCTACACTATACAAATATACAGTGGAACTGTACCAGTGAAATGAAAGCGGTCTAGCCGGAACGAAACGGCAAAAGTTGCTAAGACCGCAAAGAGTTAAGGGTTCACGAGTTGAAAACGGTACACTGCCCATCAAGGATTCAGGTTTTTCCTCTAAACGAGTCTCCGTGCCGGATATTATGCAAATTGTGCTTTGCCCTTTGTTTCCCACAGAAAGTATGTTGGCGCGTACGTAGTAGTTACTGGTGTGCCCACTGTTCACGCATTAACTACCATTAATTGTTCTGCCAACAGCTGTTGTAGTTCCATTACTTTTATTAGCTATGGCGCTTCTCCGTTTTTACATAGAATTTGTTCATTCTGCTTGTTGGACCATTAATGAGATACTCTTATATAATCATTTCTAGAAGCAGGCATAACTAAGCTTCCATTAATGGAACACTTCCCGACCAGAAATACTTAAATCGTTCGAACAACGGCCATTATTTTCCGAAGAGGCGTCACGTTGCCAAACGGAATACGAACCCTAAAACCATTTTTCCTGTCGGGTAGAAATTTCCAGCCGGCGGTGAGTCCACGAAACATTCTCAACGTTATTCGGCGGTCCTGGCTGGTTCGCGATGGCGAATGTTACGCGCTTGCCTTTGCGGTCATGTCCCTCGAAGCGGAAACGAAAACGGAAACCAAGAAAACGATAGTTCCGGTGAAAAGCGGCGTTTCTCCGGTTTCACGTCGGGGTTTGCCCGGGAAATGGCATCGCGGTGGAAAAAAGTCAAAGGTAAACAATACTCGCTGTCGAGTCCTCCGCGCCGCGGAAAGAGCAGTCACGTAAAATGCTACACTTTACTGGGTTATTGAGTAGGCATCGAATGTGTTTGCGGTGTCGACAGCCCGCGCCTCGCCTCGCCTCGCTGCGCCGCGCGCCGGCCAACAATTCCCAGCTCCGTGAAAACGTTTCACGGGTTCGGACGCGTGTCGAGCAGGATTCCCAGTGTGAAGTTACCGGGAACGTTTAAATTCTCGCGTGAATGGCCGATCATAATAAATATCGCGGCCGTACCCGGATTACGGTGTATTGCACGAGCTTTAATGTGTATTGGACGGGGATCGGTGTAATTCGAGAAGCTGGTTATTTAGCGGATAATAACAATATCTGCCGATACGTATGCAATTTATTCAATAATAACAGTTCGTTGGGTTCGGCACGAGTCCGTGCGTCAATAAGTACAATAACGATTAAAGGATTAAAACGGTAGAACTGGTTGCCCTGCATTGAGGCCGGCAAATTATGAGCTACGTGAAATTCAAAAGCCCTGCAAAATCGAAGACGTGCCAATGTTAATGTAGATGAAATTCGAGAGTTTCGAGCGAATATAAATTTGAACAGTGGCTCGAAATAATGGAGAATTTAGAAATACATAAATGGTATTGTGGAAATGTGCTCCGGTGAATGATAATGATGAAATAGTACGAGCGTAGGTATCCAGCAATATCAAAATGATTCTGTCGATAGAGGTTCGAGAAATAATCACCCGTCGTTTTGTTAGAATATTTTCAGTACAAACTATTTTCACACAGGATTTTTTTTAGCTTCACTTCGGTCAATGGAATTGTGCGAGGCTATGTAAAGAGAGAATTTTCTAAAAAGTACTGATCAATATTTCAAAGATTGAAAAATATAATAAAATAACGTAGGAACTCTACATAGATTTCAGTAAAATACGAGAACATAAAAATATAGTTAAATACTCGTAATGAGGGTTTCTTCCTAATTACGGTCTATTTAATAAAAAACTATAATTAAGAAGCATTGCACTTTGTATTGTGCATTTCATTTAAAAGCGTTCTGCTATTTTTCATCGGGCAGATAACAACTCACGCATAACGCGATGCTAATGCAACGTAGTTCCGAAATTGTAGCAATACTCATATAACGCGAATAGCACTTTCCCACAACACGATGCATAGACATGCAAATACATAGTCACAGGAATACGAAGTGGCAATTTGACATATGGCTGTACAACGTGTCACATAATAGAGACGCATTGTTCTCATACATCCCAGAACGCATCTAACACGTTATTTTTCTTTGGTATGTCTGTAACATCGTTCATTCTAATACTACAAACGTCTCCATTTCGTATGTGCTGAATATGCAGTCACGTATTATATTCTTAATATGTATCGCTAATTTTAATTAATAATTTCGTGTATGTGCCTTTACTGACAAAGATGGGTCCCCAATAGGGCGAACCTTAGCTATACTTGACGAAAATTATTTTGCAAGGTTCTTTTAGTCTCACCCCCAGAATTGTGGCAAGTGTTGACAAAATGATTTGGAAAATTTTGGGGCCGAGTGGATCGCGGGAATCCGACGCGCATCAGATTTGAAAATTCTGAATTTTCAAATTTCAAATTTTCAATTTTCAAATTTTCAAATTTTCAAAACTTTTTCCAGATCATTTTCCCACCCCTTGTCACAATTCTAGGGGACGCGAGACTAAAAACATTTTCTGTTCAAAAAATAAAGTCCGCCCTTGTCCCCAAGCATCGGCGAAGTCAGAAATGTCTCGCGTGTCGGTTGTCGGACCTCGATGACTGCGTGTCTTGTCAGAAAAAAGTGTCTTCGTGGCGTCATACGGTGTTCTTGGTATGAAATACCTCGGTCAGGATATTCTCACGTACGGACGTATCGAAAAAATTCCGGGTCCGCGTATAATCCACCGCCTCGGTGTCGCTAACATCCATCACGGCTTTGAAGAATTTCAGCCGGCGATTCTCCGGCTTCCGACAACACTATAGCGCGCTGTATCCTTTTGTTTAATCGCTTAAGTAGCTCGTTCCGGGCTGTACAAAACCGCCCAGATTTTCTGCAGCCAGATTCTGCAGCCGGTTCCTCCGATTCGTTCACACTGAATTAAACGCCGCCGCGACGCGCGCGTTCGCCAGGCAACAGTTGCCCCGACTTTGTTAGCTCTCTCAATCACGAAACAAGATTACGTATGCATGCGTCGGATCTTCGCGCACCTCCTCGAGGGATCCCGACAGTTGCAGACGCGATTATTCGGAGACTGGATACCCGGCGTGGAAGGAGAGTGGTGCCTTTGAAGTTTTCGTTTTCAATGCATCTGGATTCAGTTACTTTGACGGCGCTGAAACGAGGTCGGCTTTCCTCGCGATGACGCCGACGCCGACGCCGACGCGCGCCGCGCGACGACGTTTTTGAACCATTGTCTGCCGCGTTCTTTGATGACTTGGAAATCTGGACGCTGAGACACTGAGCCCGCCGCTGAAGAACCCTTCGAAGCGAGACCGAGCCGGATAGACCAGCCCGGAGAACGATAAATTGCTAGCAATTTAGTTAATGCGGTGGACCGGTGCCGTTCCTCATTGTGTACGATGTCGCTGGGCTCATCAGAAAAATGCTTTCAATTAATTGTAAAAGAGAATACCGAGGTTTTGCTCTGTCGCGACACTTTGCGCGCGATTTTCTTATTTAGAAAGTTTTTCAAGGTCTCCGGACAGAATAACTTCTTCGAACTTGGACCAACCTGACTTTTCGTTTAGCAATTACAAGCATCGGTCTACTAAATGACGCGGAGTAAAAGGTTCCGGAAAAATTGCGATTGCTAAGAAGCACATGAAAAAATAATAAAGGTACACCCTTCTGAATCACTTCTGAATAAGATCCAATTACGGTACGACCATACATAAAAATTGAAAAGTTATGCCACGAACGAAGAGACAATTTTTTGCAAAGAATCACAAGAAATTCAAAGTTTAAAAAAACAATAAGTCAAGAGACGTTTAAAAAGTTCGCGAGCAGATGTAAGTCACTTGAGCTCGATTATTCTGCAACGTAACGAAAACACGATGAGACAATGTTAAACACTGTTTCCGGAATGAAACTGAATTTGTTGGAAATTAACAACCGCTTGCGAATACCACGATTTACAAAACTTCGGACGACCAATGATTGCGTGTAATTTGACAAAAGAATGAACACTGCACAGACGGCTTTTCAAAAATTCAGTAGGAACGTCGAGCGCGAACTTCTCCTTTTATCGAGAAACGCGCTTCAAAGGAAGCATTCTTGCCGGACAGTGTACTGAAATCAGACTGGAACGCGTGAAAAGCGAATGGCCGTAGTTGCCTCCAGTTTTCCGAGCTACGTAGCCTCGAAAAGGTGGAAATGATGAGACGAAACATCTAGGCGAGGCGCAGCTAAGATCCGTGTACGGTTCTCGCGTCGCGCTATCGACACGCGTGCTCGTTTCAAGGCAAGACAACCATAGAAGAATGTCTTTCACCCTGACTCCCCCGATGGAATGTGTTTGCCGTCGTGCCGCGCCAGTTCGAAGATGAGAGCGGCTCCGTCGGAAAAGTTTCGCCCGTGCTACCCCGATCGCACTAATGCGAGTTTGAGCGCGCGGCACTGCCATCCGGCCAGGGCGAAACTCGAGCGGAAGTAACTTTTGGAAATTTGCAAACTAACTGATGGAAACCTCATTTCGCGCGAGCCATCTTGAACGTGGTGTTTCCGCCCGAACGTTGTCCGCGCAGATGCCGTAGCGTCCACAGGCCGGACCGTAGTGACTCGTCAAACTTGAAAAATGCAGACGCCAACTTACCACGTCATGCTCGCAATGAGCGTAATGTTGCGCGCCCGTTCTTGTCTCGCTGTCACGTATTACCAGTACAGTGATTTACGAATGAGGTGCGCGCGACATCTGCGCTCGTTGTAAACGGTTTGATCGACCTGCTACTCAGTGGGTTAATGTTACGTATCGATTTCAGCAGTTTTATTCTGAGAAGTAAAGCTCTCAGTAGTGTACGTTTCCAGCGGAGACCCGACAGCAACTCTTTAACCGCTTCTTCTCCGATGGTTGTTGTCGTTTCCACACTCGAGGGCGTAACTTGCAAGAGTCTACTCTCCTCAGTGAGCACAGTCGCGTGAATAGCCCTCGAGGCTTACTCGTATGCAGACATCTAACACCAGAACCCAGAGAAGATCGGTTCAGATGGATTCTGGAACTTTTCACCTTCGACGTTCGCTGGGACGCGGCACTCCGGGATGTTTTATGTTTCCGTGGTCATAACTAGACTGGAAGTTTTATACATTTATGTGCAATCGATAGACCGGGGATCTTTACGCCAAATAAAAATTTTCTACTCGAATCGCAACAAGCTGGAGTGAAATAGAAATTGGTTTTCTTTCGTAATATGTTTAATAGCTTGATAATAATATAACAATATTTTTAAATTCTTCTAATGTTTTTTCACTAGTCTGAATTACACTTACAAATTTTACACACGATCTAAGATACAGCACGGACCTGTCGGTTTTTCTTAGATCAAGGCTTTACTGTACTATTGGTATTTTATTGGCTTATTTTATGTATAGGAAAATGTTGTTCAGCACGACGAATGCGAAAAACATATAACACGAATCACGAAATTCTGAGTTTGCATAAACGTGCGCGGTCGAATCGTAACTATGAAAATCAAGTTCGCCGATAACTTCGCCGATCATCGTAAATTTCCCTGTTCCGTGGTGCATGTCGTTTCACCTTCATTAAATGCCGAATCGCGCTAATATTTCCCATCGGCGAGCTGACGCGACGGTTCATTAAACCTGCCAGTTGGTACGGCACCGAAACGCGCGTTATCGGAAAGTCGTTAAAATCAGGGACCACGTCGACGCGGAAGTTGTATCAATTTTTTGCCACTTTCGTCGGGAGCGCCGATATTTATTGTGCAATAGCCGGCTCGGTGGCGTACACACGATATATTCGACGAAACGCTCGGCAGACTGCAACCAGTTATCCTCCCCGGCTGCTTCGGCGCTCGGGCCCCATTGGGAGCTCTTCGCTTATTCCAATCCAGACGCTCGCTCTCGCGGCATGTGCGCGGCAAGAATAATGCCGGTGGTCAGCTACCGAGACTTAGGATAACGTCGAAATGAGACAGAAAACGGATCGGTTTCTTATACTGTTCGTTAATAGTGCTCCGGGTTTATCATGGCTCTCCGTGGAATAATTTAATCGGGAAATAATCCGTCTGTGCTTTCCTTTGCAATTTGATGAGATTGCTCTTCGGAAGCAATGTATTTTTTAGGAGCACTCCGCCGAGTGGATATCCACTGTTTCTTACAATTAAAATTCGATGCCACTGGTTTGACTACTCTGACTTAAGAAGACAAATTAACTAATATTTACTGCTTATAAGTAACGTAAGAATTCAAATAGATTTCGAGACAACGATAAGAGTAGATAAATAATAATTATACTGAAAACTGTAAAGAACTTAATTACTTAGAAATGCCAATAAATAAATAACGAATGTCAAAATGAAACTCGCATACTTGTATACTCTTTCCTTGTTTCGCTGCAGGTAATTCTCGACGAACACTCTCACCGTCCCTTACAGTGATTTTACAGAAAATTACATCGTGCTTCAGTCAATCTTAATTCGCGCAATTTTCATTAAATGAAAGATTCTCGACGGAGGAATTTCACTTTCAACAGTATCATAATGGACAGTAAGAATTCTGGAAATGTCAATAACAAGTTCCCCAAGTTTCCGAGTACGCTGGAAGCCAGCTAAGCGAACTCAGAACTGGCAGTTTCGCAAATTATTTCCAACAAAATGTTCAAAGTGAAACCTGCGAAACGAGGTGCGAGAACAACTCATTCTTAGCGCAGGCATAAATCACGGACAGCTATAGGCGGGAGAGGAATATCGAGTTGTGTTATGCGAACGAATTAGAGTGCGACGCTCAACTTCCCCGGAGGAACTGTGCTCTTTCCCCCCCCTACCAACTATTGTCGATATTTCTACAATGATAACCATCTGCGGCGGAGCATCGAAACGAGCACCGTTTCAACTTGCGCGACGCGTTCCAAGCATAATAACGAGCAGAAGAAATTACTTTGCCCGTCTCGAAAGCGTGGTTCCCGACGAAATTTCATCAATTTTTCGCTCGGTCGGTCGTTACACGTTTTCTGTCTCGTTAAAAAATGTTTCCAACAATACGTTCGCGATAGGATGCTCTTTTGTCGGAGTGATTAGCGAAAGCGTAATTTATTCGTGGCATTTTTAAGATACTGTACGGACCCGAGGATTTCTCTTAGATCATGGCTTGTACTACTTTTTTTAAACGAAATTATCATAGTTCCAATATCGACAATTTTTCGAGAACAATAAGACGAACACGTTATATTTCGTCGCCTTTTTAACCCGGCTACGCTTTAAAAAAAAAGGCACTTAATAAGTTGTTTGGGTCTATTTGGACCCATATCTATTTATTTAATGTTTAGCTACAAAATGTTTTTAAATTTTTTATTTATCTGTTGTTATTAACGTAAATTACATACTAATTAAAAATTACATTCGTAAACGTAAATTACATACGTAATTAAATTAACTTATTCGGAGTCTTTTGTACAATCAATGCAAAGTGAGCGTCTATGCTCTTTACAAATGAATTTTGAACAGTTGGTATACTATACATCGTATTTGTGATCTTTTTTATTGGTCTCACTGCAAAAAGTACACCGTCCTCTGAACCTTTTTTATGGTTGTACAATATCTTCAGTTCTTGTTCGTCGCTTGTTATGGCCACGAATGTGGTGACCATAATAAAAACTAATACGTGGAAGAAAGAACTAAACTTAAGTGGAAGAAAGATTTTAATAAATTATTCTCCACCAAGCAATTTCAGACTCGTCGGCCATTCCGTTTGGAAGTTACAAGCGTGCAAAGAATGCTTCGGGTCCAAATGGACCCAATAAGCGTAGCCGGGTTAATAGAAATAAGACGCCCACTATCTGATCGTTTACGACTGAAGATTTGAAAGTTGAGTCTTTTCGGCAGTAATGTCCAACTTCGAATTTCAATTATCAACCGAGCAGAATAATAATTAATCCAACGTATTCGGACACTTTACCAGCTTCGCTTCTCTTTCGACGTCCTAGGCTCGCGTGTACAGATGCTGGAAGTAAGTCGCCGCGGTGACCATAAATCCCGAGGAAGTTAGACTTGCGGTAGTTGGCCGCAATAATTTCCTTACAATTGATTCCAGCGGTGTTAGTGTTCCACAGTAATGCAGCATTTGATATTTGTCAGAGTTCCTTCTGTCCCTCGCCTCGCGTGATAAACGGGAGGGCCAGGTCCCCGCGTCGTCTTTATGCGCGTGCACGTGCCTCCGCTTAACTATGGCATAACTACTGGGTCGCCGAGCCGGTGACAAAGTGCATCGTATAAATACACCGTGTGAATGCGTGCGGTTATTTTTTAGGGGATAAGGCCTTTGAATACGAAATCCACGTTGCCCGCGAAATATATGCGCGCGACTCGGTCACGTACCACGGTTTATGGCGAATATATTGTTCCCGACTTTTCTTCGTTCGCATATTTTAAGCGGGCCGGGTCGGGCCGCCGGAACAATTATCAGTTTTGTTGCGCCAATGAAATGTAAACAATTCTCTTCGCGACTGTTCTCTCGATTCGGGACCGTCGTTGTAAAATTCAATAATGCTCGTTGATTGATTCGGCATGTACACAGTTTCCAATCGAAACCGAATTGGGTCGTATGCGAAGGTAAAAAACCGGGAAACCGGTTTGGTTAATTTTACCGTTGACTTTCGTTTCAGGCATAAAAATATTTAAAAATAATTATGCGGGTTTGAGTGCACCAAACTCATGAAATAATAATCTGCGGATCTTTATGCAACATAAAAATGTTCTGCATTGCTTTTGGGAAGCAGAAATAAAAGAAAAATTTATCTCATTCCTTAATGACTTTGTTAGATTGAAAACAAACGCAAATTTTTCTAGTCTGTTACTGTTTTATATTTCACCCAACCAATTTCCTCAGAAATTCATAGAGATCCGTAGTCTACTGATTGATAATGAATTTATATCCGTAATTAATAGCGTTAGAGCTAATTATAATTGATCAAATTCCTTATTTCGCGGTGCCAATATTGGCGAGTTTGGATTTACGTACGTACGGTTATGAACTTGAGGATCCGGATCACGTATTATGGCATCCGCGACTCTCAAAGAGTCAAGCTTATTAAAAACTCAAGCAAATATAAGCTCCTGCTACTTCTAAAAGCAGGCATAATAACTGTGGGGTCCAATATCTCCACCTGCTGTTTACTCATTTTTATAGACTGCAACCTAGGCGTATAAAAGAACGGGTAAAAATGATTCTTGTTTGAACACACATTATGATAAGAATAACTAAAAATTTCAATAGATACGCATGCACGTCTCGGATATTTTCACGAAATAAGTACAGTAGCCGGGCTTAGTGGCCCGTAAATCTAGCATTAAAGTAAAACCGGCCGTTCGATTAAAATTTCTTTGGAAGCTAAAAACGACAGCGACTCGTTCCATGAGTTTGGTCACGTGGCCGAGATGAGCACAAATAGATGGAAGAATCCGGTTAGCGTGGTAGGATTCGCAAGGGCCAGCAGTAGAGAGCGGCAAGAGTTACGTTACACTCTTGCCCTCTGGAAATATCGTAAGCCCCCCGTCCGTTTTAACTCCGTGCCAGGAATTTCGAGATAACGAGTGCCGAATAATAACATTACTTTCACGCCAATGACTCGTGCCTCCGGCCGGGACGGGGCCGTTCATATTTTTCTTGCGCGATTACGAATGGTAATCCGCTTTCGTGAGTCGCGGACGACTACTCGCGCCGCGAGGTATTGTAATTTCAGACGCGACCCGCGGATCTTAGGAAAACAGTTCCCTTGCGTTCGAACTTCTAGCTTAATTCACGCTATGCGCCTTGAATGACATTACGTGATTTTGACTTTCAAATGGTCTACGCGATTTTTCGGACCTCCTCAGGATCACCTCGTACAATATTTTTTTTGCTCGAGCCTTTTCGTAAACGGTTTAAGGAACTACATACTTTAGCTTTGATTTTTTGTTCTAAGACTGGAGGTGTAGTCTGTTAGCGTGATCTTTTTCGAGTGCCCTAGGAAAGCTTTATTCGGCAATTCTTGGGAAAACCAACTTATTCTTAAATAAATTAGAATTGGACTCGGATTGATTTAAATTTTCCAGGTTAAATCAGAATAATTCACAACGATACGAAGGTACGCTATTTCCGATGATCGATACACAGAATTTTTATTTTTTCATATAGATCCACAGTCTGATAATTACTCGCATTCGAATCAAGTTTGCAGCTATCTGCAAGTGATCGCCTATCAGGCGGACAATTAGTCGTCTGCCATTTAATTCCCATCGCCTCGAGCATCATCAGGCATCGCGGGGCTCCGATCGCGAATAAAACCTCATGATTCGAGCAAATAAAATTCGCCCGGCGGGTGTCCTCTGCGGCGGAAAAGGGATATTTATCTCGAGTTGCGCGTGGTCCCCGCTTTGAAATTATAGGCTACGCGAGGAAATTTTTTCTCGCGCGTCTGTGCGTATTTCTGCGCAGAAACATTCGAGATCGTTCCGGAGCACAGTTTCTTTTATTACCGCTCGCTCGCGACATTCGTCTCCTTCTCTGGCCGGTGCACCTTCAACGCTCTCTCTCTGCTCCTTATCCGCGTTCATCTTCTAGGTTGCGTCCTTCGTGTCATCTTAATTTTCGAGCGTTCGCATCCTTCGCGAGGTCGCAACACCTGACCTGATTTATGTACATGTTATTACGACACAGGATAATCGCGGCTCCTGCGGACGGGTATCTTCACCGCTCCGTAACTGGAAGCTCTAAATTTTGCACGCGATCACGTAGCGGTGTTTTAGCAACGATTTTCTAATCGGGTGTTATCCGTTCCCTGGAAGGATGATCGAGATTGCGCGAAGATATTGCATTGGTGCCGCGAATCGATGGGTTCGGATACCTGACTGCAAGCTAGGTGTGTTAATAATACGTCTTCGCAAGCTTTCCATACGGGAAAAGAAGAAGACCAGGGTGCAAAAGTTATAGTAAAATTAAATATCGTGGTTATTATACCGCGAAACGTCGGGATCAACACGATGGAAATTCGCCTTTCGACACTTAAGAGTTGATCGTCACGCTATAAAAACAAACTTTGAATTATTTAAAAGATTGTCAATTTCTCTAGATTTTACAAGTGAGGAACCCTCAGAATGGCAAAGTGATCCCAATTATAACGTAAGCTTAAATATAGTACATAATTTAGCAGTAGTTAATGATTCGTCAGAACGGGGAGTCAAACTTGTGCAAGAATTTAACGATGTACTATCGCGAAATAAAGAAGAAAAACAATTTATAATGCAAACTGTATGAAACTACAGAAAGAATTATCAACATTCAAAAAAGAGTACTCGAATTTGTTAAAAGGTATTTCAACTCATTGCCTCATATCGCATTCATATTGCCCCGTATAACATTTATAAAAACACTGGTATATTTTGTAAAATGCAATATATATATTTACAAAACTACGATTATTAGCTAATTGTTATATTGAAAATATTACATTTTGGTGCTGTCATAATAAATATTTTTACACAAGAAGAACATTCAGTCATCATCCAAAGTCTTTCCTTTAATAAAATTTCATGTTTATCGCAACTTAAACGTCAATGTGCCACGTCTTCCCCTTATCCGATTAAATGCAGTTTTATCTTTTGCACTAATTATTTTCATACCCAATCGCACACTTTTAGTGTGTGGCTAGAAAAAAATATCGCAAAAAAATTTTCAGCAGGTACAATCAAAGTCTTCTCTCTTAATTCCGAAATAACGAATGAATTCCGCTTTAATTGCAGGAATACCAAGATTACCGCTATTATTAGAAATTCTGCGTATCGTCTACTTCGTGTTTCAACGTAATCCAGACGTAAACTAATTACAGTGATTCGGTTGTTTACAAATTATGAGACATTTCTGAACGAATATTGAATCTGTGTTATACAATAAGCCCTCCAAATTAACCAATTTCTGTTATGAAAAGCGTGTTGTGGTCGATTTCTTTTTATTGACAATTCATTCAACTGGAAATTAGTTAAATGACGAATTAGAATTATAAATATCTAAGGTTTAGAGGTACTTTTTCAGGATGATAAACAGTTCGAAGCTCAAAGTGAAAAATGGATACCCTGTTATGAACGGAAGGGTTAGGCTTGCAAACTTTTATTCCGATAGTGTCGTGGACGATGCACGCGAGTGCGTGCACCTCGTTCGTGCAAAGTGCCCCCCAAAGAATACATACACAATTCTTCCGTGTGTACGACCTTAGAAAAATTCCGTCGATTTACCGTCGCAGAGCTTCCTAGGGATTTGCGGGAAGAAAGGCGGAGCGTACGCGACTCTGTAACTGACGCAGTGATTCTCCCTCGGGAGAGAGCCAAGGGTGGCAAACGCGGGTACTGGATACTCTCTTCGTCTCTCTTTCTCTCTCTCTACCATTCCTCTTATCCGTTGTTCCCACGGTTCCTCGTTTTTGGCTGGCACTGTGTGCCCAACGACGTTCATTGAATGAACGACTCGTTGAAAGGTGAAGCAAAGCAGAAACTGAGGAAAACGAGATAGAGTGGAGCTGCGGTGCCATACCGAATACGTGGAACAATGTAAAGGGTGTTTGCAATGTTTCTAAACGCGCACAAATGTTAATGCGGCTCTTTAAAACGTCCACTGTCTCGCGAGCTTTGCGTCCACTAGTTTTTTACTCGATTACAAAACCATTTTCTGTATTCTTTGAACAATTCGTAAAAGCAATTACTGTGTCAAGTGTCGCTTCGCAATGCAAACTCTGAAACGTCTATACGGCTAATAATAACCAAAGAAGTCTATTTGTCAGTGAAGTGTGAATGCTTGATGCGCAACAGAGGTATTTACTTTGAAATATATTCAATTATTTTCAAACAATTTCTTTGTTTAAAAATCAGTATCAATCACTCCCCGTTCAAAGCGAGTTCATTAAGTTCCACGGCTTCCAATATTTCGCGTTAATTGCAATACCGTTTTATTTGTGGGCAGATTCGCTTCAATGTTCCTCCGATATTAATTCGCGTCGAACGAAACGAACCTCCACAAAAGTTACAATCCCGAGAATATAAGCCAATCGGCGCGGGCGCGGCGCGGCGCGGCGGCTCGAATAATTCATTAAAAGGCAGTCTCCAAGTCTCGTGTGGAAACAATGTAATGGACTTCGATATCGGAGCATCATTGATCAGTTTGATTAATGCCCGCGATAATTTTCTCGTCGTTTCCGGTCGATGCAAACCGATAACCAATCATTTCACGAAGATCGAGTTGCCAATAACAAATTTACTTTGCGCAGTCTTCATCGTAGGAAGTGATATTAGTCAATGTTGACCGATAAACAATCTCGTATAAATAAAACCAAACTTCGATACACACAGTACGAACTGAAAGTTAGGGACTTTAACTGAATTTTAATATTTGTTTATGTACTTTTAATATAATTAAACCTTGCTTTAGGGACCCAAAAATTGTTTACTTTTTGTTTGTATAATCCTGTAGATTTTAACGAGAAAATACCAAAAATCCAAGTTTTAATATTAGGAATTCACTGGTTCGGAAGTTATGCATGTTTAAAGTTGAACGATTTTCACGCCTTCTCGCAGATAAGGGCGCTGCCATGTTGATATATACTCAGCGTCGCGCGTCGGTTAATAAGCAAAGCCGCTAGGTGGCACCACAAGCACGCATGCGATGTCGATAACACAGATTTGCAAGCGTAGTCGTAGCTAATTTTTATTTTGCATAAACATCCTCAGTCTATCATTAACCTTAGTTGGTATCTCTGTCAGAATTCGAAACTTGTTAAAATCGTTTGCATAACTTTCGCGAAGGGTAGTTGACGAATTGGTTACGAAAGTGTGCGAATACAGTTTACCTGATGTTGTAGCCTGCTTCAAAGTTCCTCCAGCTTTTTTTCAAGGAGTGCTCGAGTCTCGATGAGAACTGTACTAAATATAAAAGTGCTCCTCCGCTAGACTCTATCCCCGATAATTAAGGCTGGTTATTTTATGCGGATCCTTCCTTTCGTCGTAAAGACCCGCTACTTTCCGCAAATCGAAACGGGATTATAAAATCGCTTGAACATTCATTCGCTTGAGATTAAACGCTTCGAGTTAACGGGGATCGTTTGGTCTATGATTTTATTAGCGACGGGGCGACAACTTTCAATAGTGTTACATTATACAAATAAATTATTGTTAGACGTTTTGTGTTAACAATAACGTATTAGATTATCTATTGGTTAGAAATATAGAAGATTCTAAACGAAACATGTTTTGACGAAGAATATATTTCATGCTATTCTATTCATTTTGTAATAGCATAAGTATAATCTATTGCACGTGAATAATATTCGGAGAATTATGCAAACCTTTGATTGAATATTTTGTAAAATTTACTTAATCTTTGTATCAATAACAAAAATTTCCACGATATTCAATCATGTTCTTATTTTTTGTTATTGATACAAAGATTAAGTAAATTGTACAAGATATTCAATCAAAGGTTTGCATAATTCTCCGAATATTATTCACGTGCAATAGATTATACTTATGCTTATTATTTCCACGATATTCAATCATGTTCTCATTTATAGTTTCAATGCATATTTTTTATTCGACAAATGTAGGTTAATCTATAATGATTCGAGAACATCAAATCTACAATAATTTCGATATTTATCAACAAAAATGTGAAAGAAGTTTTAAAGGAAAATTGAAAGTGGTACTCGGTTATTGACATAAGGGTTAAAATTGATGATTATAAGGGAGTGTCTACGGAATGATGCGCACACGAATACATTAGTGACAGAGGACTAATGGATCTTTTGTATAAAACTCGCATTTTTACTATAATGACGCGAGGAACATCTACGGCCATGTTCCACCATTGTTCGAAAGATTCGGATGCGGAGAGGAGCCTTAAGTATTCCGGATAAGCGAGGGTGGGGCGCGATTAAATGTTGTTCTGGCTCGGACGTTCTCCATTACGTAAAACTGTCTATTTTCTGGCAAACGCGACACCCCCGCGAAATTTCGCATTACATCAACGGATTCGTATTCCGACACTCGAACAAGTAGAATTGATTGAGACAGTCCCCGCTCGTAAAGACTCCTCTTATACGGAATACAGCCGGAACGGGATTTGCGCATTTTAACGATTGTTTTTAAGTGAGAGAAATTTTCATGCGCGCGATTCAACGCTGAAAATAACTTTTCCTCGGAACCACGGAAGTTTACCGGCGGAACAAAATGAATTTCAAATTGCCGGACAAGTTGTCTGACCGAGTTTCCACCGTTCGAGTATATGTATGTATGTATAGTACCGAACTCTGTCTAGCGACGCGAACATTTATGCGAACCTTCGCGAGGATCATTGCTATTGGCAGACAAGATTCAAAAATTCATTGAAGTTCGGTCGCAACGGGATCGCATTACTGATTTTAAAAAATTTAAAACCTATTAGCGCGGTGAACGCCAGTACACAAAATTTTATCAATGTCGACTTTAATTATTCGGACACTGATTACGGTATGCTTGACAACGTACAACGAGTTATTTCCATTAATTTGCAATCCCCAAATGATTTGTTGTGATTTTTGTCGAATTCTGTGCGTATTGGGTGTTCAAGAATTTTTGTTGCAATCACGCGAGCTGTGGTGACTGCTAGTTCGGTTTACATAAAATACAACAATATCGTCTATTCACAGAACATAATTTATGAATTAATGTAATTACTCTAATTAGGTGATAATTAATTATTCATAATAAATGGTAGTCATTAGTGGTAATGGTAATAATTATTATTGATATAATTAATTGAACTGATATGTATTATCAAGATTAGTGAATGCTTAATATTTTATTGTTTACAATTTGTAAACAATAAATATGAGATATACATAATATTATGAGCTGTTAAAACTAAATGAGCAGCGTTACTATAAAAATATAAAAATGATCGCTGTTGATTCCGAAATCTTTATAAACGCTGCAATGTTCAAAGGACAATGTTAGCGGTTCAATGCGACCAAAGTTGTTTTACTCCAAGTATTTCATCTTGAGATTCTAGACTTGATTACTGTTAACTCTGCGGATTAAGGGACCATTAGCATCGCTCGTCACGACTCGAGATGTAAATTAGTATTTACTCTGAAGATTCAGAGATCCTCAGTGATTCAGTGGTCATCCTAGTATCTGGAGTTTCTATGATACTATTATACTACACAATATTGTGGTCCCGTGCAAGCCAGAGGCTGTAGTCAAAATTCCAAATGTTAAACGATCACATTCTTAAATTTCACAATCGTATTTCCGACTGTACACGTTTACACACTCGAAGCTGAAGATTTTAGTACAATTCTCGAATCTTCACGATCGTATGCCACAACCATAAAAGTACCCGGTATCGACGCTCGCTATCCGGGCGCCGTTAATACATCGCCCCACAGACTCTCTTTAATATCAATTTATGTGGAGCTTACTTTCTTACTGCAACGATAAATTTAGCAATTCTGACAATAATTATTCCCATTTATTAAAGAGCCCCGATCTTTACGATTCGATATTAAAACATTTCACTTCATAATTCTCTTCTCGTCGCCAACTCTTTTTCAGTCAAGAATTTCGCAGAGAGCCAACAAGCTTCCTTTTATTTACATTCTCCGAGCATGTATATTTAACATGTTTCTTTACCAATGTTTGAATCAGCAACAGTCCGTGTAGTTATACATTCTATTAAATAAAAACTGTATTAATGTTATCAGCGCACGGGTTCGATCAATTGTTAACGACCAATAGCAAATTTGCAACATATTTAACTTTGACGTTTGGTGCTATCTTCAACTTACAATTCAGTAATATACATTTTATTATTTCACAGACGCAATTGTTTTCTTGAAAATTGTCTGAAATAAGACCGAAACTTCGAAGTTAAATATGTTGCAAATTTGCTGTTAGTCATTAACAATTGATCGAACTCGTCCGCTGATATCATTAATACAGTTTTTATCAAGAATTTACGATCGATATAAATAAAATATTTATTCTATTAAATAATTACGAAAGTACTGATTTCGTTAATGTCAGGGAAAACACAGGAGCACAATTGTCATACACGAATTACGCCCGGTAATCACATTATGCGTAACGTAAATAGTGATAAACAAAGTCCCAGAACATCTCGAACACGTCGTATATTTTTCCGCGAGCCTAATGCCTTGAAATTAAATCAAGTCGCCGTACGAAGTTAAATAACAAACCCGGCGTAAATGACACCCAGCAGATTGATTCGATGCAGTTGGCCGTGCAATAATTAAACCAGTCATCAATCTCAATATCCAACCGGGGATCTGATTACACGGCCGTGTGTAACGAACGCGTTGATTACCGGCGTAGCCGTGGCCCGAGGAACAATCCATCTTTTATCTGTTCTTTCTACGTTGATCGCGCTTAGAACTTCCATCGCGCCATGCCGCGCCGCGCCAGTCGCAGAGTTCGATCCCTCATCCGACCTGCACCCCATTGCTTTCTTTTTCCCGTTCGCTGGCCCCATCCCACAGGATTAAAAAATTCCGTGGGGCTGGGCTTGTCGCCAGCGATTCCGCGGCAGTATCTTTCGGTCGCAGCAGCAACCTATCCTCCCAGGAGGACTCGCAGGACTATCTCGGGAGAGGAATCTTGAAAGCCATCTAGAAACGGTGACGAGCCAAGTAAAGTGGTAGGAGAGAGGGGGAAGTGGTTGACGGGGCGGGGGGAAGAGAGTCGAAGGAAAAAGAAATAAGAGACGTTGCTCGGCTTACGCTGGACCGCTCGAGCCTTTTGAGAATAGAGCTTCGATGATGGTATTAAGTTAAGGTTGAGGAGCTTGGATGAGAAGAAGGACGTAGAGAGAAGGAAACCGGGCGAACAGGAGCGATCGTGGAACTCGTTCGATCTCCTCCCGGCGTCTTATCGATTCCTTATCATTCCCAATGCAAACTTTATGCCCCTTGTTCCCGGGTTTCGCTCGAAATAAGCCCGGGCTGTCAGGGCCCGCGAACTTCGATTAAGAGTCTCTGTCCGAGCAGCCCGTAAAAGTTCCGCGGGCTTGAACGATTCCTCGAGCACTTTCGCCCCTCTCTCTCTCTCTCTTTCTCGCCGGAAACGCTGGTTTACGAGTACTCGTAAAGCGAGATGAACCGTGATACATTGTTTAGTCTGGCGGACTATTCGTCGACCCGGTAAGATCGTTCGATCTGCAGTAAAATCGAGGCCGTTGAAACGTCTCGTGAGCTTAACGCGACGGTTTTTGGCGGCGACGACCGGGCCCGCCTGGCCGAGGATTCGTCGGGCCGGAAGTCACGCGAGACCGCTTCTGAATAAAGAAGCAACGGCGCGACCCGGCCGTCGGACTCTCGTACGCGCGTACGTGTACGCGAGCCAAGCTTAAACGGGAGCCGCGTTACAAAGTGGACATGCATTTTTAAAGCAACGCCACGGCTGCGGTGTCGTAACGACCTGATCGTTGCACCGTTGCAAGGGGCTCAAAGAGAATACTGCCGCGCAGTCGCGCCGCTGGGGAACGAATAGGCATTCTAGAGGGAAAAATTCATAGGGACGTATGTATACTGATGCGTTTACTATTACAGTGGAACCTGTATTATACGAACTAATTAGGCGAGAAAATTGTTCACATACTAGAAGTTTCATATTGTTGTTACACCGACGTTGTTCCATATCTAGAATTAGACAAGCATACCCGACTCCTGTTTTCTACTGCGTTCGCAGTGTGATTATGATTTATATTATTGAAAACATCAGAAAAACTTCCAAAACACAATGATTTCGTGATTGATTTACTCGTCCAGAAACTTTGCCCCGTCCTCGACCTCTGCCCTTGCAGCATCACGCTCGAACCATAATTACTCAAGGTCATTCAAGGTCTCAGACATATGTGTGTATTGATATCGGATGACGTTCGTCTACGCTTTCACAGTGCACGGTGCAGTTCTATTGGCAGGTTCGTGAAATAAGAGACTCGCTGACAATACTCCCGGGCTGCTGAACCACGGAATTCCCCTAATTGCCGTATCGCTTCCGGACAATACCACCGAGACGTTCCGTAACACAGGAAAAGCTACGTGTCCGGGCGAGATCCTCCCTTGGATATTGCACCTTGCCTTTCGTGCTCGCGCTGATCCTCCCGGCAATTAAAGCACAATTCACTCGGACCCTGTAATGATATACAGAGCGTGCCGTTATCCACTAGCCTCGCCGACTGTGCTGCAGCTTTTAGTTTAATGGTGAAGCTTCTGTCGTTGGCTTTGGCAGAATAACGAATGCAGATTTCGAAAACGAGAAAACCCTTCTTTAACCCTCGGATAGCGTGGTACATTTCGACACAAAGTTTCGTACGTTCCATCTGCATTCGAATTTCCTAGTAACTATTTAAGAATAATCAGCTACTTGCATTAGTTGTACACATTAGGTAAACATGAAACAATACGAACGCGGCCACGAGATCAAGTGGCCGTTGGCTAGCGTGCTTAAATCAGAAACAGCTCTCAATGATCTATCTATCTATTATTCCGCATTCGGAAGCACTCCGACAACGAGCGTCTTCGAAGAAAGGCGGCCAGATTTATCGTCTCCATTCAAACTTCCTAATGGCCGAATTAATAGCTCTCAAATTCGACTAAAGAGCGGCTCTTGTTCAGTCAGCGGGAGTTCGTGGTAGCGAGATTCTGCAACAATAAATCTAGCTTATCGGTTCGACCGCTGGCGATACACCCTTATAAATCCGGCCAAACATGAAGAATTCTCCTATGGACAGTTTTTCCGTTAGAAAACCAGCGGAGTGTGAGGGGGGGTTACGTTTCTCACCTGGACTCCTAGGTATGTAGCTGCACGCTGTTTCTGAGGATGGCACGTGCCCGTTTCATTGTTCCACGGTAAATTCGACGAAAGCCAGCGCCCTAAGAAGGTCCGGGTGCGCCGGAACGACGCGGATAAAAGCGACTTTCCGGTAAATTATACAGGCCGCATGAAAAATTCCCGCAATGAGGGGCAGTCCAACTTCCATGGAGCGCATAAGGAGATTCGCATTATCGTGCATGTTGGATGAGAGGAAGCGAGACCGAGCGCACGCGGCAGGATCGCCAGACCTCGGGCCGCCTGGGCTTGCGATATGAAATTTTGATCAGAGAAGTACACTCGCCGCTGGAATATCTCCGGAATCGGAAGTTACTCATCCCACGGGCAGAGAGCCCGCTAGAACGGAAGGTCAACGTTCCGTTTGATCCGTTATCAGACGTTGCATCTGTTCCACGTCTCTGAACAGGCCTCGATTATGACGAGTGATCGAGGCGATCCCCAAACCAGCCGCTTAAATCAACCTTAAATTCGCCATTGAACACAGTAATTCTTCTATCGTTTTGTAATTGTTATGTACAGGGTGTGAAGAAATTATATGTCGAGGCTACCATAGGGTGATTGTACACCCTCGTTTTGGTTGAAATTGAACTGAGGAAGTTGGCGCAAAATCGACCTTGACCTTGACTGTTAAGGTCAAAAAGTCAACAATTTCTTGTTGAGTTGCGACCCACGGTTCCCTTTGCACTTTTGACCCTCGCGACGAGTGAAATAAGATGCAATTTAAAAAAAGTTGTTGAACATTTTACCCTATAATTCAAGGTCAAGGTTGATTTTGGTGCACCTACCTCAGTTCAATTCCTATAAAATTGTGGATATAGAATCATTCTACAGTAGCCGCGACATATAATTTCACTGCACCCTGCACGGTGAAATCGTGATCTAGCTCCCTTCGCCTGGTCCGAGCAGGGACAGAGATCGTGAAGGGAAACTAATTTTTTATTCTACGCCCCTCGGTGGAAGCGGTAGGGGAAGGGACTTGGTTCGTGAAGCGCCAAGGGAGCTACATCGCGAACTTACTGTAGATAAATTATTTTACTCCAATTATTAATAAATTCTGCGTAAAGTTTCTTAATCAAACGTACCAACCCGATCATCTGAAACGGTCATAGGGACTCGTGTACCGCGTTGTCAAAATTTCGAATCGGGGATTTACAGGATTGTACTCTGTCCGATCCCTACTGCCATTTCGTTCACATCCGCCGGAACACTGCAACTTTCAAAGCGTATCACGCGTGTTTGGTTTCACGCAACCGCTTACACGTGCATCGCGTCGTACCGTCGCGATACACCGTCGCGTAGGTACCGAATAATCGGATTCTGATCGCGGTGGATTCGTACCAGATCCGCGGGATCTGCGTTCAGCACGTGGACAATGTTGAAAATTATTGATGCGCTGCTTCGTAAATTGTTAAACCTAGTTGTTGGTTTACTTGCCGGCTGAACTGTGTCGGTTAAATTGTTTACGAAGCGCAAACTGCATTAAAGTTGTCTCTGGCTGTGTTCTGTTTCATTGCGTTATCCCTGCGATTCATATCCAGTTATTGGTCGGTTCGCGTCACTGGAACCGTTTTAAAAGTCCCCATAGGCTTTCCACTGTGTTTGATAATAGGATCGTTGCATTGCGAAATTCTGCAAATACATGATAAGAATGACAAAAGATACATGCGTGTTATTCTCAACATTATTTAACCGACGTGAATTCAAAGTCGTTGAACTTCAAAGTCGCATAACGTTCGTTATTCCATACTGGTTCGTACGCGCGCCTTTCTCCGCTTTTCATCATTTCAGAATTAAGAAATTTTTTTATTATTGTTGTGCAGTTGAAAGCGTCCGTTGCTCTTTCAAGTATTGTATCTAGACGAATTTTAATTAAATTTACCTTTGAGTTCGACGCAAAAATTTGCAAATATAAACACAAACAGGAATTTAAAACGAGCGCGGCCTCTCTTCGTCCATTATTGTAATTTATTCTGAGCTTTCGCCAAATCTTCTTACTGCCAAAGGAACAAATAAAATCCACGGAGCTAGTGGCGGAATGACGGATTCAATCAATACGTCGACCAGAAAATTTTATCTTCGCTGTGAAAATGATTTATAATCTCCGAGTATTACTCGGTGTACGCTTTAAATAGCAGATTGTAAAAAATAAATTAAACAATCACAAGTAAATAGAGAATTTGCGAACGTTAGACGTCGAATAGTATCCCACTAGACTGATATAATCCTAAAACTTTTCGAAATAGTAGATTGAACAAAAGTTTCCAGCTCTTCGATATCGATCGGTTCGTTCTAAAATCGGACATTTCATACGCGAACTAATAAACGTCTATGATTCCTATTAGAGGAGAGGATTTCCTTGTCGGTTCCTTTCAACCAATATGGGTCATATTTATCACATCTCCAAGAACATTATTCCCCTATCTCTTTCACCGGCGCTGTACCTAGCGAAGACTCCGCGTTAATAACAAAAATAACATCCCTCGTCTCCTCGCGACGGGTGCACGCATATTCGCGAAATACCCAGGAGGCGAATGTACGCACCGCACGTACTAATGCGCGACCCGTTCTCTTTCTGTTCCAGGCCGTTGCTGAAGCAGATAAAAAACTCCGCGGAGTCGCATATTGTACTGGATTGCTCCACCGAGAGGATTTACGACGTGTTGAAGCAGGCGCAGCAAATAGGGATGATGAGCGACTATCACAGCTACCTCATCACCTCTCTGGTGAGTCTTTTAATTAAATGGGAATGTAATTAACGGCCGGCTTCTCGTCCCCTGACGGTCTTTCCTCCTCGACGTCGTCGTTGTCGTTGGATACGGTGTATAGGTTACTCATCGCCAGGCCATCTGAAATTAGAACTGTCATGTCCGCGCGTGAGGGTCGCGTATATAAACTAATTATCGCCGGGGCTGACTCGTTTATCACTCGGCAATCTTTTTTTCCGGTACGGTTTTCCCGAGCTCGGGGTGCGCTGGCCGGCAGCGGCGCTCGTGATCGGAATCGATAAGTCCCCGGGCCAGGGAGTCGTGGTAAATTATCGATAAGAACGCGAGAAGGAATCGATAACCGCACGGACACAGCCTGGCTGTCGGTTAGATTGGCTTCCGCTGTCGTTTGTCCGTGGCCTCCGTCGCTCGAATCAACGTTAACGGGGCGAACGTGAGGCTCCGTGCTTCCCTGCCTGCCTGCCTGACTGCCTGACTGCTTGACTGCCTAGCCTGCCCGACTGCCTGGGTTGTCTGGCTGCCTGGCTGGCTCCACTGGCCGGGAGTTTAATGGAACTTTCAGGCGAGAATCGTGCCAGAGCTCCGGCGCGGCACGGCGCGCGGCGTCGACAGAGGTACTCGTGTAACGCGATGAACGCACCGCGTTTTATTAGACTTAAATTACGCGGCTTGTTCGTTCCGCCGTTGCCCGGGAAACGAATACGGGATGCCGAGGAAAAATATTGTACGTTCTTATTGAATACGTTCTCTCTCTTACCGCGATATTATTTCCTCCCGGCCTACAGTGCGTCGGAAAGCTCGTTATCGCGCAAAATTCCATGTCTTAACGAATATATGTGACAGAAAAAAATGTTTCCGACAAAAGTTCTAGGGTATAGAGAAGAGTATGATGATTAGACTGCGGATCTCTATGTATATTTTTACTTTTCGCAGGCAAAAGAAGCTAAGTACAAATTTATTTTCCTCGTTAATAATTTTAACATGTTGGAAAATAGGCTTTTTACGGTTTTACCTAACGATGATTGTATTTGTTTGCTATTGCAATGTCCTTGAAAAGCTTTGTCAAGGTCACTTTTGAAATGTCATATTCGAAATCTTTTGATCGCGTATTCTCGGCAGATGACGTCAAGATATTTTCAGAAATCCGTTGATCAAATCGCTATCGATTCAAAGAGCATATTCGCCTCCGAGCGGCATGAAAAATTCAACGTTTAGTGCGTGCGTTCGCCCCTCGCGATTTTTCTCGCAGAACTGCATACGGAATCCTTTAATGCCGGAACATTTCGCTCCACTTCAGTTTTACACGGGATCACTCGTCAGCTCAGGATGATCCATTAAGGCCCGAAGACCGTGTTACATTAAACCAGTTTCCGGAACGATGCAAATTCGGAGTAGCCTCGCGTGTATGTTTATCTGTAACGGAGTTGCTTCGTTGCCCCGTCGATTCCCTCGATCACGTTCCTGCATTAATGCACGTAAGGGACTGGGACCCTCTTTGTCATTGTTCGACGCGGGGGGCATGTCCTCCAGGTTCGAGTGCAGTCTGCGATTCGGATTCGTCGAAGGAAGGGTGTCTCTCACTGTTAAAAGAGAGACCGGAGGGAGCGAAATCTTCGTACGCGTTGCTGCAGCATCGCTGTAGGCCACAATTGTTGCAATATCGCCGATCGACCCTTTACATTTTCTCGTTTCCAACTGTCCCCCTGGCATGATGTCGCAAAACAGCATCAGAAACATGCGAATAAAGTTTTCGGTAGATGGACGCACCCTTCTGGATCGACATATCATGTCATACGACAGCGTGTCTCAGTTTCCGACAGCGAAACCGTGTACGACGCTATCGCGAAAGAAAAGTTTTACTACCTCTTAAAGCTTTGCAGCTTCTTTTTATTCTCCGAATTATGCTGGATGGGCCTATAACTTTGTTCGGCTTGAATATTTTCGTTTTATGTAGAATGTCGAGCAAAGTGACCAAGTTTTGAAGAATGGTACAGTGATGTCTGTATAGTGAGGGATAAAACTGAACCAATGGAACTTGCTTTTGAATAAATCCTAAATAATAAGTCTCAATATTACCGTGACAGATTGTAGATAATCCTAAGTTCTTTTAATTTGTTTGCTACTTTAATTCCCTTAAATCATTCATTTTCTGGTATACATGTGTAAGCTATTGGGAGATATTAATGGCACCAATTTAATGGCATATTCGTAATGCCAATATGTATAAATTTCCGACATCGGGTTAGCACATCAAACAAATTGTGTTTCATTTATAACGTAGATTTTTAAAGAAATATATCTTACAACGTAGACATAGAAGGATCAATGATTGAACAGTATGTGAAAATAGTAAATGGCTGAATTTTCACCCTGAGGAACGTATGAGGGTTAATAGTTACTATTAATCTAACTATTACAATATTTTGTTAACGCTGTAATGGAGCGTGTAATTTTCTTGTTTTAACAGTACTTGTAGAAAAAACGAATTACCGTTGTGTTTGTTAGTATTTCTTATTAACAATATCTACATCTATCATCTTCTCTACCGTGCACCAGGATATTAAAAAACAATTTTTTATCGAAATCATCCTGTATTATTAATATCTGAAACAAAATACTCCGTCGATCGATAGTAACCAAAACGTATGTATATCAAAAAATATCAAACTGCTCTGCAGCCGTGCCACGAAATATTAGTAAATATGATGGTATAAAAATATTTGAAATATTTTTTAATTCCGGACATTATACGATCCTGAGGATCACTGAATGAATGGTTGAATTTGTCTCA
Source organism: Lasioglossum leucozonium (assembly GCA_028454225.1). Taxonomy (NCBI): domain Eukaryota; kingdom Metazoa; phylum Arthropoda; class Insecta; order Hymenoptera; family Halictidae; genus Lasioglossum; species Lasioglossum leucozonium. The sequence goes on along the minus strand of CM052215.1, from coordinate 12,824,917 downwards.
ATACACGCTTTCATATGACATGAAAAAAGAATTTCAAAAAACTATTTTATTAAAATTTTCATTAAAACATTGAAAATCTCCTTTCTCCAAAAATATTCCAAAGACAAAACATTTACAACCCATCTTCTTTGTAAGCTTGAATTGATAGTGTTGCGAGCTGAAAGATTCGACATAATATAATGACAGAATTTCATCGTCCTCACTGCACGCTAATAAACTCCGTAATTCTAGTTGCACGAAACGAAATCTATACTCGCTGTGGTTGTAAAATAATTAGAGAAAAAATGTCCAGTAACAACATAATATGAGCGATAACGAAGGCATAGACGCGATCAACCCTGGTCTTTTACGGACATAAGGATACCATCGCAACGGTCTGGATCTTCCATAGCAACGCTGATATCGTGGCAGCATCGTGAACATTACCATCGCATCGTTCCGACTATAACCGTGACTAAAAGGTACGGTTAGAGCTCGAATCGCCCAGCTTATCTGTCTGTATCTCATCTTTCCCTAATTATCCAGTCCATGATCGGCATTAAACGCCGCTAAACCAAACGGAGCACCGATTAAATACATAACGATCGATTCCCGGGGCCAGCGTTACGGTGATCTTCCATTGAAAACAGGAACAAGACGAGGAGATACGGTCGATTTCCTTTCGTCTACAGGATCATCGAGGACTTTGTTCGAAATAAGTTGAGACAACGAGAAAGCACCGACCGTGGATCGTTGACTGGCTTGTAATTATAAATTACACGTAATACAGTAGCAATTTGTAGTCATCTCGTCTAACACGCAGCGTACAATTATTCAGTGAATACGCCTGGAAAATGATTCACCGTGCGATCTGAAATGAGGGATAAAAGAATGTCTGTTCTCAGTTCCCTGGGAATAAGTTCTGACCGGAGGCCATCGGTTTCACTCTCGAATCCCTCGGTCGTAATTGGAAAATTCGTTTGCCTCGGGACGTATTCCTTCGCGCGTTTATCAGGTTGCTCAATAAATGATGTGTTCCGCGTAACGTGATTTTAAATCGACGGTGATATTGCGAGACGATATCGGGGAAAAACGTTGGTGATTTTAGAGCACATGCTACGAATAGACTGGTGATTTTATGCATTTAAACGTGAATAGAACGAATGCAAAGCAGTGAAGACATTTTAAAATTTTTTAAAAATAATTTTGTATCTACATGTTACTTTCATTCAGAATTACTTAAATTAGAAACTACAATGAACATTTATTAAAATGATAGATAAGTCATAAAGTAGTTAAATATTTATTTAAACGAGATAAATATTTATTTAAACGAGAGATAAATCAGAAATGTTGTATAAAGGTTACCTCAGGGAAATTTTCATTAACATCAATTTCCGCCAAGAAAAAACAGACTGAAAGGGACCAATTGAATTTTGTTTTATTATTATTATTTAAAAGTGAAGCATGATAATTTTAAAAGCTCGAAGCTCAAGCAATTTGAAAACCTGAAAATTTTACATGATAGACATTCGTGTGACTGAGAAATTGAAAGTTCGACAATTTTCGAAGAAATTGTGAAGTTTGATAATCAAAAAATTTAAAATTCGATTATCTCGAAGATGAGGTTTCGAGGAAATTTCAATGAAAGTTTTCGCAGTTAATATTCTTGGTTCGAGGCGAAAGACACCGTCGCAAAAGAGCCTTCGTTTAAATGGTAGAACAGTGAAACAATGCGTAATAATAATTTCCTGATGATTTAAAAAACATGGTTGAACGTCGGAGCCATCCTTTCGCGTACTTATCTCCTCTCCGTTTCCGTGGAAAGGGGGAAAATTTTGCTGTACTTCCACCGAAGTTCAGAGCGAAAGTCTGCCTCGGGGTAATTAGCAATTTATCGTTATTCACGGTTAGCCGACTGCCTCGAAGCATCTCCGCACCGGCGCGGCGCGGTGGGGTAATCGAGATGTAAGTGAGAACGCCTGCAGGAACAGAAGAATAATAATTGGAAGGTTATGTTATTTGCCAGGGACTGTCGCTGGTTTTACGGATTTAATTGCAATTAACACTGCGAAAATGTCTTGGTCACTTAATCCTTGACGACCCAGCGCGGCGTGACGTCGCGCGTCGGCGAGTTTAAGACGCATCAAGCACACAAGACTTCAATTACACGGGGAAACAGATTGGCCAGGCTTCGAAGATGATTTCACGCGACTTCATGTCGTCGTTAACCTTCGAGAACATTTCGCCATAAATCACCAAAATTCAATTTCTTGCCATTTACCTATCCGAAGACTGGGAGTTCATATAGCAAAGTGTGGATCGACACTTGACTAACAATAAGAATATTATGAAAATTAATTTAAATTCATTAAAATGTGTTCATACTGGTGAATTCATTATCAAAAGATCCACAATTTCGATAATTAAATCCTGTTATAATACTGATTACATTATCCTATTATTTTATATTAACTAGTATTAAAGTTTCATAAACATTGAAGAGTTTCAGTCTGAGATACGTTCTCTCGTTAAAAATGAACTATAAAAAAAAATCTTTCGTAATCATGCGTAACAGTGGAAAATGCGCTTGTGCAAAAAAATCTAATATAGGTGGAAAATTTTAAACAAAATGACGGCCAAGAGCAGCGTAAAATGAATTTTTCATCGCTGGCAAACACTTCCAGTGATTTCTTTCGGGCTGAGCACGGCGTTTCATCAAAATTTGATTACCCTCGCTAAGTAACAAAATTGCCAAACATTTGTTCGTGAATAATGATTTTCTGCGTGAATGCTGGTTGCTAGTTAAACATCACGTTCGCACAGCACTCCATTGTTTGGCTTTTCTAATGTTTACAACATTATGGAATCTCGCGTTCAAACAACCACCACAGCGATTCGAACCGCCCGAACAAGATGGACGCACGGGTAATTGAATCCGGAGTGCATTACAGCTCGCAGCAAACAATAGCGAATGGATGAACGATGTTCGTAACATAATTTAAAACTAACTATCGCCTACACAGCGACGACGATCCGTCTTGCAGATATTTATTTTCATAGACGGCTATCAAACGGTCCTCTGTCATTCGGGCGACAGGATCGACAGAAAAATCGATTTAAACAGCTACTGAACTAAATCGATCAACACCTAACTGGTTTTATCAGATACGAAATCTACGTTATCGACGTCAGCGCGCGCTCGTAGTGCCACTGCGCTCGGTAGAGGACTCGCGACGATCACTACACACCAACATGGCGGCGCCCTTGTCTGTCAAAAACAATCGCTGAACTTTGAACACGCATAACTTTTCAACTTTTCGACTCCGATAATTAAAACTTGGATTTTCGGCAGTTTCTCTTCAAAGTCTACAGGACTATATAAAAAGAAGTTAAAAATTTCTGGTTTCCTCAGATGAAGTTTAACCGAAAATGTATATTTAGAATTTATTCCGTATACTTATTTTTAGTCTAATGGCTAAATATGGATATTATAAGGCTGATGAGCACGACGAAACATTCGACCATAATTTATGTCGACTAATTTTGAAGGGAAAGCCTTCATTTTCAATTCTTTACGTCGGCTTTTTCGAGAAAATTTTTTCTTTGCAATAAGTTACCCTTCATTTTCAAACATATTACAAATCATTACGGTGAATGAAGTGTTCACAATCTTCGTTTGCGATCCAAACCATTATGAACTCGAAGAATGAAGTCTCTCCTTTTCAACGACCTCGTAAAATTTAATATTCGACTTTTTATTACGGTTTTATGACACTTTGAGTGGAAAGTCGTATTATAATGCATATTGTGGTCGTAAAAGGAAATATGCAATTTTATTTTCCTCTAATACACATGGCGGATTCAAATATATCTCTAATTATTCGCATCGCTGACAATACTGAAAACCTGTTAACGATGACTGAAATCATGCTATTCGGTCGAACGCGCGTTTAAAAGTCTCTTCGTGGGTCACCTTTAAATGGTTTAACGAGGTTTCTACTATCCTACATACGCGGAGAATATTTTACGCGATCTCTGACCCGAGTTTCCAGAGGTGTTACGCAAGTATTCAGGATTCGCATTCAAAGCGTGTACGCGGCATTTCTCTTCGACTCGCGCGGATGTCCTCCTCGGGTAAGACAAGAGGAGGCTAGGTATGTGGAACGCGTCGAGCTACGTAAATCACGGAGAATGATGGCTATCGATCGATGCTTGACTCAACAGTCATATCTCGTTTCGTTCTGTTCATACCTGACGCGCGTTGAAATTCTTCCGTCGGTACTCAGCATTATATTCGATCAAACTTCCAATTACGTATGCATATCCGACGTCTGATAAAACCAAGTTGAATCATCCCCGTAATATTTTTAAATACTTCTCAAAAATCGGAGCAAACGCTCGCGCGTGTGAATCTAGCGATTTCAATGACGATTAAATAATATTTCTGTGTTACAAGTAGCGACCACGCGAGCAACGGTCGTCGAACGGTTGCGTATTAATGCCGTTAAAATCGTTGGTCATCAATCGGTCGGGGGATTGCCGGGACAGAATACCGGAGGATCGAACAAGAAGATCCGACCCAGATTCCATCGCGTCGACGTTAAACAAACACGGATAAGCGGGTGACGGCGTGGATTGTGCTCTCGTTAAACGGTTCGGTCGGTCCGAAAAACCGATCTTATTATCGATAACGACGAACGATCACCGCGTGGGATAATTAAAACGCGGCCGGCTCCTTGAGGTTTTCGCGGAGCTTAGGGGAGAAAAAAGAAGACGGAAACGGAAAGGAAAACGCGGTGTACACGCGGTTAAATAACTCGGCTGTAATAAGGAGCTGGCGTTCGTACCACGACGTTACGCCTACTAAACGCTCGTAATAAGAAGCTTAATGGCAACGCCCGGCTATAACGACGATAACAATCATCATAACCGTAACGGGGCATAATAACCGTAATGACCAACGGGATGCGATAATACGTCGCCGTCGCTGGATTCGGAGGACACGCCGAAATTTGTGGCCACGGAACGCGGGGGAAGGTCTGCGAACCGGCCATAATTCCGTGTCCGGAATCAGTGGTTCGTGGACCGAGGTTAATAAGCGAAAGCTAATTCGTCGATGGTTCAAGTTCGCCATGCCGGGACTTGTAGATACTTCAGACGGATGGCTTACTTGGGAATTGTTAGCTCGTTCCTGTGCCGTGAACATCAGAATGATTTAGGCGGTGCGCTGGAGCTCGGTGGCGTTCCAACAGTACAGACCGTAAGAAAACTAATGGCCACAGCTTCTAGGGGCGAATCTACGCCTCTGGATCGGTGGACATTTGTCCGGGAAACTTGGCATTGCTTCACTTCACAGTTCAATTTTCCTGACGTACAACGTTCCAGATATCGTTAGGGTATGCCGAGCGGATAATAGGACCAGGATGAAAGTTGGTACAAGAAAGTTGATAAGATTCAGTTAACAATTACCCGTCGGAAATCGAAAGTATAGTTTGCCCTAGTTGCCGGGTACCTATCAAAAGAATTCTTCTATCTCTCAAAGTTACATAACTCTCCATACGACGAGTATCAAATACTCTAGCTCCAGCATAGTGAGATCGCTCTACTGATCGCTGCCTCGAGAATCGATATCGTTCGAAATGAAATCTCATTTTTACGTTCGGTTAGTTTGGCATTCCATATGGTTTGACCATTGAAATGATTTTATCGATTCGCCCAGGGCGGCGCGCGGCGCGGCGGCAAGACCGTTCTCGCGAAGAATGAATGGACATCCCGAGGCGTGGCGATGATCGATCACCGGGCGAATCGGTCGGCGCCGGTCTCGATTGTAACGTCTTGCACGTTGATCGAAGGACTCGTGAAGCCAGTGGATCGGGAATAGTGAACTTATCTATGGTAGCCATAGGTCGTGGGACAAAGGATAATAAATGGCCACGCTCGAGCTACATGATCATTCGAAAAGGTGGACGGAGTTGTGCTTTCAGGCCGGACAACCTTAAATCACGACCGCTGCTGCCACCGCGATGTAGATACGTACACGACCGGAGGAGCCTGTTCGGCCTAGTCTATTCCCGGGGTGTCTCTATTTCTACCGATAGACACTGCGTGGTCGGCCAAGCGATATCTGACCTGGGACAGGTGCGAGCGAAGACACGATCGGTCTTTGCCCGAGGTGGGGTCGGGTATTAGGTTGCTCCAAAAGTTTTTTTCGCTATGCGCAAACCGTGTATCAGTGTTAGCAGGACGCTGTGAAGCTTCAATCCGCGCGTCTATGGAAATCACACTCCTGAGAAAACCTATCTATTCAGCTTCTTACTCTCTGTAGCACGCGGAAACATCTTGCAGAAGAAAATGAGCAATATCGTATGACGTGAACTTCGATAGTTGATTTTCTCGAAAACTCCCATTCCAAAAATCCCATTCTACATTATCGACTTATTCCCGCGTAAAGAATCATCTCTCGTTCGGTTTATACGAGGATTTTCAGCGCGCATTGAACTTGATCCCATCCTAGTCTTCGCAGATTATACCCTGCTGTTCACGGGTGGGGTCCCTTCCCCGCTTTCGACTCCCTCCATTCATCATTGCTAGTAAAGGACAACGGCCCCGGCGCGGGACAGAGTATTCAGATCCTCGCGTTCAACGCAGATGCCGGTAGATCGCGTCATGCTTAGCGTCTTGGTTCCCTAGACAACAGAGCTGGAGTAGTGGAAGCACGATTTACTCGCGGGCAAAGCTCGGACAACACGGGATTAGACTATGCGGGCAGGTGGCGATTAAATTGAATGCTACGGCATAGATCGTCCTGGCGAGGTTTGCGGAAAGATAGCAGATGGATTTTCCCCCGGCGAAATTGATTATGCCAGGATCCATATTCTGATCCAGAGATGCAGGAGTCGGTAAAAATAGTTTAATGCTACGGTCGTGATAGAACTATTTAGTTGTGTAATACGGATTCACCGTGAATTCCTAAAAGATTTAAGAATTTCCATATTCGCGACTTCCGCAGTCCCTTGAGCGTACATAATAACAATACCTCGAGATATTGGCAACGTGACAAACTTTTTCAGCCACAAAGTAGAACGTTCTACAAATCTCGTGATTCGCGGAGGACGATGCAGGCCCGATATTAAACGTTTATAGATCAAGAGTAATAAATGTCTCTGGCGAACAGCATGCAAAAAGGCGGCTATACCTTCGAGAGATTCATAAAGTGATCTAAATTCCTTGCAGGACCTGCACAGCGTCGACCTGGAGGAATTCAAGCACGGCGGGACCAATATCACTGCCTTTCGATTAGTGGACCCGGAGAAGCCAGAAATCCAGAAGGTTGTGCAAGATTGGATCTATGGCGAGAAACGTTATAATCGGGAGCTCGATATGGGACAAAACTCGAACAAGGTATGCCAAAATTTTAATTAGCCATTATTCGGATCACGTGCCGATATCGATATTTCCGGAAGGGTCAAAATTAATGTAATATAAAAAGATTATATCACAAATGTCTCGAATATTCCTTCGATCAGTGGACTTCCTCATGCTCTTCCTCATTAATATCAGATTTGAACATTAATTTAATTTAATCACGGTAATTGAAGCTTTCATAAAAACTTTATTACTTTATCGCGTAACGTTTATTTTGAATTTAATATTAATGGTAATTTTTTAATTACTGAACTGATTGATTGTGAATTCGGTGGAACATATTAATTTTATCAAACGATAATTAATAAATTAAAATTATAATTGATAAATTATAATAATGAACCCAATTGAAAATATCGGTATTTTATGGTCTTTATTTTAAGTTTAAAATTATTTATGATTACATTAATTTTTCAATATTTTTATATTATATACGTATATTTAAAAATACGCGGTCAATTAAACTCAAGGCTATTATTCCTCTGTATGTTATCATTGAGGAGGCAGTACCCTTAGTTGTCAATTAATTTACCGGTTTATATAGAAATGACCACATCAGAAGGCAACAGACTGCATCAAATAATTTTTCGTCACTCATATGGAACCTGTAAAACCGTATCAACGTTTATAATAAAAGCTCTTTCGGGTCAGTTGTTTAATGGATATTTAATATCAAACGCGCACACGAGCGTGAATATTAATTCCATCCCTTTGTTTTCTGTTCTCGGGTCATTTCACACTGGGCGAATTATTTTTTCAGTACGAGGGCAGGCATTTTGATGAAATTGGAATTCTACGATGCAGTCGAGACGATATCGGGGACTGATTAAAGATATAATTTTGTTAATTCCTAATTAATTGAATAAAGTATAATAATATAATTTTCATACTTTCGATTTGGGTTGAGAACTTGATTACGAAAATCGATGAGCATTTCATAACTTAGTAGTGCTTGAAATGATGAGTGAAACGTTCTTTAATTTTGTATGCAAATCATATGACTTTATGATCATTGAATTCTTCATTTTTACGCATAAATGGCCATTCGATATTCGGTAATTTAACATTAATGTTACACCATTGATAACATTTCCTTCTTCTGTCGACGGATCATCTGTGTTAAACACATCAGTGACAAAAATTAATTGCCTTTGGCGCGTAAGCCGACGAGTCCTGTGAGACCCATAAAAATAATGGAAAAATTGATTCACGTATACGTGAACCTCAAATGAGGTTCGACAATTCCATACCAAATTGTTTGACACTTTACAGAACAACGTTAACAAACCACTCAATTGATCAACGAAAATCCACTCGTATCCAATGGATCAAAAAATAGGATGAAAAGCAAAAAACATCAACTAACAACAGGGCCAATCGAAAATTTGATTTTCCTACGCATGCAGGCAACACGTTGGGCGTTCGTGCGAATATTCGCAGATGCGAGTGCTCGTAGAAAAACATTTATCTAGTAAACAGATTAACGAGCATTTTACCAATCTATTTAATCGGTGGAACAAGCCTACACGCTGTCGAGCCATTTGTTTTTGAAAACGCATCTGCCGGTACAGGGAAGCAGCAATTGCGAGTAGATCGTGCACTCGAGCATCTCCCTAGTCTCGCGCGATTGTTTTCGCAATGTGCCGTAGGATTGGGGCATTAGGGCGGTGTATAGGCGAATTTTAGGATGCACGCGTGCGAACTTAATTATCAGACGATCGTAGAGACGGCGAAGGGATTTTAACGGGCGCATGGCTGCGGTGTCGATGTAATTTTCTCAGTGAACGAACGTACGAACTCATCGGATCGGCCCGTATGCATGCAAATGGCATCAAGATTGTTCCGTGACGTACGGCGTAATACCTGCGCCGCGCCGCTCACGATACCGTCGGAAGTCTTAATAACATTCTAATTTCACATTCTTCGCGCGGGAAACCCTATTACGAGGGCTTGTCAATCGTAAGTCGACATTTTTCTCGAAGTTTTTTATTCGACAGAAACTTTCTCGAAATACAAATGAGTCATTTTCCTACAGGCTGTCCCCAAAGATGTTGTACTTCCTTGAAAGGGATTATTGAGTTTGATTGTACTGGAAAATGTTGATTCTCTTTTTTAATTATTTATGAAATGTTTGAAACTATTTAGATTGGAGCTTACAGAGTTAGTACTTGATCCCGTCGCTAACCATGCCAGCGATCAAACTGTCACCGTGATAAATGCGTATTAGCTATTCAAAAGTTGAATAGTGCCGCAGGAAATTCAATTTCTCGTGGTATGTGCCATATCTCATAAGAATGCAAATACCACAAAGGCGACGAGTCTCGTGCCGGATTCTATTGGTCCGAACTTTTAGGTTGGCGGCCACTGAACGCGCGGAAAAAGATCGTCTTGCTTGTGAAAACTTAATACTGGATCCTCGGGATTCCTCTCGTGGATGATCAATCTGCATTTTTATTTCGATGGCCGAGATCGTTTCACAGAGCGAATCGGACTTCTGTTTGAACGTTCGATCAAAATGCTGTAGGGATTCTCGTATTCGTGAACCACAACATTCTTATAGTCATTTTCTTAATTACAAGCCTAGAAAATTGATCATTTGCCTTAAAACACTATATCAGACTCGTCTGATCAATTTACAATGAATTATAGTAAATAGTTTTTGAAAATCTTCTCAACTGTTACATGATCGATTCTCGGATTGTACGAAGTAACTTTTTCCTTTGCGAAAATTTTCTCCGCGGCTTTCTGAAGGAGTTATCAGCGAAAAACGCGGACCAATTGACCAACAAAGGGAATGTCGTAGACGAGAATAATATTCTAGAAAACAAATTCTATCGTTATTGTCACAAATTGAATTGAACATTTCCGCAGGATCGGTGCAGAAACAATTGAGAGAATGAATTATTTTGTAACTCCGAATAGAGGAATCGTTCCGGCAGTTAACGTGTTCTTGTTATTTTCATAGACAAACGAAATTCGTAGCCAATTTCGGCGTACTGTTCGATTGATCGCGGGAATTTCGTCACGGAAGTTACCCCATGCAATTTACCCACTTCCTCTTCGTGTTCGACGCTCACATCAGTCGCATTAAACCCGGTAACGAAATAACATTGCATTACAGACTACGCGAATGTGTGTGCACGGGAATGCTCACGCCATCGCCGTGCCTGTGTCCAAAGCTGCACACACGTTTCTGCATCCATTAGACGAGTTATTTGCGTTCCCTCTATTTGCTTTATATTTTGAAATACAATGGCGGGAATTGCCGAAACGATCAATCGAATCATTACGTAACAAAGATATAGGTTTTCGCGTTTAGAAGAATTGGTCGTTTTGCATTGTACAATCAATTTTAACATTTGATGTCCGCGAATCGTCGTTTTCCTTCATTACTCTTAGTTTTGAGAAATTTCATTTTATAGGGTTATCAAATTTCCAAAAGTTAAGCATTTTTTCTGCTTTAACCGTAAAAGTTATATGAGTAACTATTACGTAGAACGATTCCGCAGACTGGGCCTGTCTAACTTCCTCTTCGTCACGAGCCACTACTTAAGCTTTAACCTTCAAATGCGTCAAATAGTGGGGGAACGTCACCTCCCACCTTAGTGGAATGAAGTAGTGGAATAGTACAATGGATAGGACACTTCCCAATAAAACGCTGTATTTTTATAAATATTATGATTATTGAAACGTGTTTAAATATTATTTAAACAGCCCGCTGGTTATAAAAACACGAAATTTGCCGGTCATGAAAGTTTCCCTCACAAATGTCAGGAAACTATTTCTCATAAATATCAAAGAAATAATTTGATTACGTCTGTAATGATATATCCAAAATTCCAGATCAATCGGACGTCGGGAAGACGTGGCACATCGAGCGCGAAGTTTTGATGAAATGTTACACTTTGGTACCATTATAATAAATATTTTTACACAAGAAGAATGTTTAAATCAAAAGTCTTTTCTTCAAATATTCAATGCAACTTTAACGTCAATGTGCCACGTCTTCCCCTTATCCGACTAACTTCGTCTTTTGCAGGAATTATTTTAATACCCAATGACATACTTTTAGGGGGCGGCATGAAAAAAAGAACGTCGTAAAATAATTTTCAGCAGGTATAGCTAAGGTCCACAAGGAAACATCGAAGCACAATGCGAACGGAATTTTGCCTTAGTTCTTACGACAGCTACGACCCAATTAGATCATGGGAGAAACTTCTATCGGAGCGCTTTTAATCGGGCTTAGCGGTAGAAAGGTTAAATACGCTGCTCGGGTTACTCGAATTTCAGCGGAGACGCAGATGCTTCGAACACTGATCGACTCCACCAGTTAAGAAAGCTGCAGGCTAATCTTATTATACCGGAACGGATTATTACAGAACTTCCCAGCATTCGACATCGTTAAGTTGCAGAAACTTCCATAGCAAACTTCTAAATAATTCTCGAACACTTTCGCGCTCGTTAGAAAGTGCACCGTGTATAGCGAATCCGGAAACTTTTTTGAATGACATTCAAATATTTTTTCCATAAGATCTGTGTATTTATGTGTAATTCAAACGCAATTTTTTCATTATAAGCGTACTCCAAAGTATAGGGTGTACAAAAAATAATGGTCATCCGTGCCAGAGTTGAATGTACACCTCTGTGGACATTTCTAAAAGAAAGAAATAGTTAATTGTTTAAACAAATTCGAAGCGAACTACGTGTCGCAAACAAATGGTTATTGGGATATAAGTTGTTAAAGTTTCTGCAAAATTTGATTGGTAAAACAAGCGTCCATTGACGATGACCATTACAATTTATACAGCCTGTATAACTGGGGTCACGAGGTGCGCACGATGGTAAACGGTTTAATAGCAAAAGCGGTGCTCCATTTTTCTTCCGTCCATTATCCAGGGAGTTCTTATTCATGGTTCGCCACTAGCTAAACAAATTTATAGTAGAAAGTTTCTTACAAGCAGAACAGGCCCACCTAATTGGCAGTTCTTTGAACGGGCCAGGAGCCGACATCACCAAAGCAGATTATATCATTGCGCGCATCTGGCACAGTATCAACCGCAGAAAAGTTGAGCGGCGAATTTGAACGACCGGTCATCTCATGGGAAGCAACATCTGCCGCACCCGACGCCAACCTTTAAAAAGGCTAAATTGCATCGGTTACCTCGTATGTTCGTGCAAAACTTTCTACCAACTTTTTTACTGAAAGCGCTACGTGATACGTTAAGGTGTCGGGAAATCTGATGGATCCCCCGTAAACCCCCGCTCTAATATTATTAGTTGCCAGATGATAAATTGAAATCATTTTTAACACTGCGATACTCGTACGGGCTGTGGACCGAGCTTCAGCAAATATAATTTAACTAAAAATATCTCATAATAAATCAAAATCACTTTTTTTTATAAATGAGTTTTACTGTCAAGCTGGACAGATTAGTTTACTAGATGATATGTAGTAAAAATGTTCGAGAAAAATCGCGTTTCATATCGTTTTTATTCACACACACCGTTCATCAATGTTCGAGGCATAGAAATGAAGAATTTCGTTTTATTGATAAAACTTATTCTCGGTAAAAATAGCTTTAAAAAAGGTATGAATTTTCTGGATCGCAAACTGAGCAGAAGTTCTAAATTATAAATTGTTTAACTAACGTAGGAAGCCACAGTTTATACTTACATCGATTATTGTATTATTCTTTCATTGTGATGGTTGATCGGTCAACGTAAATCACTCTTTTCGAGTCAACATAGCTGCGCTGAATGTGCAATTTCATTTACATTGTTTCCATTGTGATCGCCATTAGACGTTCCTTGCTCTTCGGTTCCAGACACCATGTCGAGCGAATCTCCCAGAACAAGACTGGCACGAATTCACTCTTCGTTTCCATCTCTTCTCCTCGCATCTCCTCTTCTCATTCCCATCGAATACTGGAAAGCGTCGGACGTTCGAGTTTGCCGCCGACGGTAAAGTTTTCGCAGTTTTCCGCGCGTGTCGGGAATCGATTGCTGTCGACACGATCGTGAATCTACGTGCATTTCCGTCCGCTGAGGAAAACACGAAGTATTTTAATTTGTTGTCAATTGTTCAATAGCAGTCACTAGAATGTCGATCTTTATGCGAAACAAAAGTTTTCCGCGTCAATTGCGAAGTACTATCACCTAATACTTTTTGGACCTACTGTACAGGGTGTTTCGGAATTATATGTCTCGACCACTATAGCGTGATTCCGCACCTCCGGACAGGTGGAGATCTGTTAATTTAATGGACTGCGTAATTATCCTTGACGATGAACCAAAGTCTCAAAGTAGCTGTAGGTTTCAAGTCAACCTCTGAAAAAAAACTACTTTAATCAAAGTTTAAAAGTGTTTGTTGTATATTTTCTCATGTAGAATCACCTCCTCCACGTTTATACGATCTTGGGACACCCTGTAGGCGTATTGAATAAAATGGTTAACGAAAGTTTAAGCTCGTTTTCTAAGAGAACGATTGACTCGAGACCAATGGTTCCTGCGAGACTTATGTTCATCGCGACGAGTACTATACGCTTATGAAATCAATTCTGGACACTATAAATAAAAATATTCTTTATTTCATGTTTGTGCAGAAAATGTATATTCTGCTGTGCTAAATTGATACCGTAATATTTTTATTGTAATCTATAATGTTTATACTTAATATGTTCACATGATTTGGTTTGTAAATGTTTAAAAATTTTAATTAAAAAAAATTTAAACTGTGTTGTTATTTTTGTTTTTGCGCCTAGCAGTACGAAACGTCGATGTGAATATATGATAATAAAATATAAATAAAAAACAAAGGATATACAATGAAATATTAATTTTTTTGTACCTCTTTTGATGTGTTGAAATTGTAATTTTTATATAATTTTTTATATAAGCGATGCCCTAAAATTAGAAAACGATGCTTAGAATAAAAAATATAAATGACTATATAAATGCGAAATTTAAGTAAAAATTTTAAAGTGTCCAGAATTAATTTCGCTAGCGTAGGATCCAATAAAAAACAATGTTGATGTATAATTTTGAGATAACCTGTACATAAGCTGTACATAACCGCTAGACAAGCGGTCTCGAGGAGACGATTTTCTCTGGTAAATTTTTGTTCGAACGAATCGTGAAGGTGAAACCGAATTTAACGAAGACCTAGGTAAAAGTGCATTTCGAGGAGTATCTATCGCGAAAGGCAAGGGTTGGCTTTCGTGGGGTCGTTTCCTCCGCGTTATGAACGGGTCAGGGATCAAACAAGCGTGCCTCTTCGGGGAATGAAATGAATGGAGGTATAGGAAAGCTAGAAAGACCGTGGCTAAAAAGATATAAAGCTCGGCAACGTTAGGATGCCCCGGGGTGCCTTCCACCAGCCCGAGCACCCATTATTTAACCTCTCGCCGCTGATCTCGTTCAATTGTTTGCGTTTTCACAGGTGAATCTGATCTTATTTTCTGCGTTTCTATCGGCCCCTCGCGAAGCCTCCGGTTATCTAAAGACCAACGGCTTGGAATACTTTCAGAACGCCCAATGCGGCGTCAATCGCGCCTCATAGTACGCGCTCTCTGTTATTAGGTTGCTGCTCTTGCAGCGTGAAACCTTTTCTTTTTATCAAGTTTCACTTCGTTCAGTATATTCTACTTTGTGGTTAGAACTTGCGTTTTTTTTCTACTTTTTCTACGTTCCTGTATTTCTTCCCTTATTTTTCCAGTACTTAGTTCTTCCTATTTTCTAGTTCACCAGAAAGCTGTTCAACTCTTCATCTGAACTATGCTCAGCAGTATCGAGGAGAACACCAATCAGCTTAAATAGTACAATATCTCTACGCATAACTCTTTTTCCCTTCCGATAGCGCTCTCGCTCAAACAAATTTCCCGAACAAAGTTCAGTGAAACGTGACCGAGGCAATGGCGGCCCGATGAACCAGGGGATCCGGGTGATTCTTTCCGATATTGTGTATCGCAACATGAGAAGTATTTCTGTTAACATAGTAGAATGAAGAACCGGAAAAAAGGGATAGATACAAGTTCGCCGGCGCTAATCAAAATAGAATTACCGTGCGCCGGTAGGTTTCTGTATTCTCGGCGTTTCCCCCAATGGAATAAGCATCCAAGGGAATGGCCTGGCCGGTGTCCTATCAAAGAAATTCGCCCGAAAATTAAAAAGAGCACCGCTGCTCGGGAAATTTGTATTCTCTCGGTCCGCTGGCTAACCCGATTTATTTCTGCGAAACATGTCGGCCACTCGATTCCCATCGCGCGACCGGCGCAGAAAGAATTCGCCGCTGCAAAAAATGCCGCTTTAATTCCGGCGAGCGCGATGCAAAAGCGCAATGAAGATTTGCCGTGCGTTGGCGAAGGGTGGAACATAGGGGGACGGTGCGGAGAAGGAGGAGGAAGAGGGGGCGTAGGGTGGGCAAGGAAATTCGACGAATACGGAATCGCGTTTATTGTCTCCGTAACTCAGAGCGCAATTACACGTAACAGAAAGTCGTTAGCCCATAGGGAAGATCGGCAATACAGGCGAGTGCGGGAGACTCGCGCGAGCGCATTAGAAATTCCGCGCGAGTACTTGGATAGGCGAGCGCCGACGAGTATGTAAATACGTGTACACATGGATGCGGGAAAATTGAGCGGATGTGAGTAAATGATGGTACGTGACCAATCTTAGACCGGCAACAGACGGGAAGTACCGTGACGCTCGATTTCCGCCGTTGCTCGGGAAAACTGACGCTCGATCGGCTATCACCGTTTTCGCGCCGCACCGTACGATATTTTGGCAATTTAATCGGACGAAATTGCTTTCCCTCATCTAGGATATCTTTTGTTGTTCAGAACGTTCATTTCTTTTTTTTTTTGTTCTGTACGCGATTCAACATTAAACACGATCTGCGCCGGACCTGTCTTCTGTCGCTGTCGATAAAAGTACAGTTCCTACGACTTTCGATAGTGACTAGTACGAAGAGACGGGAATTATTAATAATACTAGACAGCAGAAATATTATTTTCCCACGAAACTTATCATTCGTGAACCTGCGGCACTAATTAATGGGGATAAGAAGATTAAAATGGAAAATTCTTAATCCATGGTGAAAGGGTTAACGGGAATACGGATAGAACCTCATTTGGCAACTGGCTCAGAACGAACCTCGGCTCAGAATGAAACTGAAAGAGGAAACGATTCCCTGCGAGAAGGTATCCTACAGACGCCTTTAAAACCGGCGCTATCGGTGGGGAGCATGCTCTAAAATAGGTGTCTCATTCATTGGGAACTTATCAGAGGAAAACGTGGCGGTCTGTGGCAGTGTGCGAATTCCGGGCGTTTTCCCGATACAGCCAAATTGAAGTCGAGGGACCCCACGCGGCCGCGGCGGCACCGGCGAAATTTCCTGTGAT
Organism: Lasioglossum leucozonium; assembly: GCA_028454225.1. NCBI lineage: Eukaryota > Metazoa > Arthropoda > Insecta > Hymenoptera > Halictidae > Lasioglossum > Lasioglossum leucozonium. The sequence goes on along the minus strand of CM052215.1, from coordinate 12,808,112 downwards.
GGAATTTAATAATAACCGCGGAGCTTTTATCGTTGTTTTCGACGCCTATTGCGAAGACAGGCAAAACACGAACGAGCTTATCCCGCGGACCCTTTCACAAACTTCACCGTTCTTGTGTACCGCCCCCACCCTTCCCCCATCCCCATCACCGAGTATTTCGTGAAATTGAATTCGCGAGCGGAGAGTTTCGTCAGTTTCTTTCGCTGCGAGGATGTCGTGCATTCTCCGTCGTACTAATGACATCGTTATAGAGAAATCAACGATACCCGATAGTTGATACAGAATTACACACGTTGAAATTTATCCGTCGTGACACCGCTATAGAATGATTCTGTACCTCTGGATCGGTGGAGACCTGTTGAAAAATGGGACCGAAAATTTGACCTCGACCTTGAATCTGTAGGTCGAAAGTGTTTTTCTTTTCGTCCTACAGTACTAATCGCGACGAACAAAAAGTTTCAAACGAACCACAAGTCATCCGTTCTCTTAGAAAACCATTTGAAATTTTCGTAAAATATTTGATATGTCTACTGTGTGTTCCAAGATGGTATAAACGTGGAGGGAGCGAATTTATGTCTTCATACAGGCAGATCTAAAAAACTGAGACTCGAAAGAACTTCAGTTTCTTAATTTACGATTTAGGCAGAGTGAAACACAGCAGAATATTGCATTTTCAATGTAATATAATTTAATGTAGCGTCAATATCCGCGTTCTAATAATCAGTATGTCAGAGTCACCGTTTTGAACATGATACTAATTAACTAGAATCGCGTGCACAGGGCAGCCGATCATTAGAATTACATATGAATTACTGAACACTTCTTGCTGTAGGCAATTCTAAATTAGATATGGCCGTTACGTAGCTATCAGAGTCGTTTGGTAACCATTTAATCGTATGTGCATAAATTAAATGAATCGTTGTACAATTATATTCATTACACATTACCATTTATCACGGCAGATGTTCATATTTTCAACCTTTTGATCCTATGAAACAAAAGGTGAAACATATTTTAATACACGCTTTTGTCTTCTGAATAATGCGCAGCAGATGTCATTTCACAATTTCGAATGCATGTAATATACCTCCATGTTTTCCGAACTTGTTACATTTCGAACAGTTTCGTTGGGAACTGTACGCCATGCGCGCGTATAAATAAAATTTACTGTTTCTTCGAATAATTAATAACTTTTGTTTCATGCACGCGCGGAGCAGAACAACCTCACCTGCATAAAGGTAAGACTCGGCGAATTTCCATTGAAGCTTTGCACACAACCTGCCGCAAAACACGGAAGCACATGTTAATATCGAATTCGAATTTAAATGGTAATGCTCGTGCATCCGATAAATCATAGATTAATTGCTTCGTAATTTCGATGACAATTTAACGTGTCAGATTTCTAATACCATTTTTTTTTAAATGCATAACTACATGTATGTACGAAAGGTACAGATGTCGTTCTTGCAAATGGACGCGTCGGCATCGCGGTCTCGATTAACCGGCTAGATAAACGTAATGCCGAGTGACTTCTACAAAATAGTCTATTACGAATGAATTATTATTACCACGGCTTGATCGCCGATGTCAAACTGTTCGGCCGTGAAAACCACACGAGCGCGTACGCGCCAACGTGAAAAGTCACGATCGCGCGAAACTACACAATGCGATGTCCACGCCGTGTTTCCGGCCTGTGTTCAGCGTGGATGATATAAATAGGATGATATAAAATCGCTGGCGCTGTAGCGGCAACGTGGACGAAAAACTCGAGGAAGTAAAACTTACTGGTTCAATATTTGCGAGGTAAAAGGAATATTGAACTTTACCATTCGAGGAGCGAGTAAATTGTTCAAACTGTTCCGGAAGTTATGCGAACGGGAATTTCTCGGAGGTAGCGATCACATTTTTCACGACTCATCTCTGAAATTACAAAGCATTAGTTTTTTTAGCGAAGCAATTAATTTGAGAATTAATTTTTAACATTGGACGATTTAAAAGAAAATTACTCGTTCGAAATATACCACTAAAAATGTCGAGATTGATCCGCTTTCTATCTTTTCCACTTGAAAGTGGGATTTGACAAAGTTTGATCAGACGCTGTCGAATTTAATCAAGCTTGATCACGTAAGTTCGAATCTGCTTAGATTGGATTGAATTTGAACCAATCCGATAAAGGTTTCACATACACAAAGTAGATCGTCTAACACGCACACCTGGAAGGTGGCATGTGAAGGTGGTGTTCGATAGAACTGAATTAACACCTTCAGTGTCATCTATCATAAGAGGCCTAATATCATATTGCCATATTATTTTCTTCGTAGCTACAATCATCAGAACTTCTTCCTGAACAAAATTTATATTGATAGTATGAGTACGGCTAGTTTAATAACAAAAAAAAGAATGAAATTTAAAAGAAATGGATACTATTCATATTTAATAGATTCTGTGTTCAGAGCATACAAAGTTCGCCTATAGCAATCAAGCGTGCGTATTAGATGATCTGTTCCATTTAATTTCGAAATAAAGAAGTTCCCGTCGCGTCGAAGTCTCCCGGAACAATCGTCCTAAACCGAACTGTAAGTCTCCGAATCGTTCGACACACGAAGCCGAAACATAAACACGGAAGTACGACGAAAAGATGCTATTTCCCGAATACTAACAATCCCTGGGAAAGTCTATAAACCGGTAGTTTCAGCTAAGTCTTTTAATTTCGCGTAGCGTGCGCTGTTCGAGCAATCTCGCGTCGCAACATAAACGCGAATCAGAAACACGATTGGTTTCAGGGTAAATAGCCCTCGAACCGGCTCTCGTAAAATCCTGTAAGGATATTGGTTGTCCGGAATGGAGGTGCGATGCCGATAGGGTACCGCCTCGAGACGCTGGAGGGTTTTGTTGGTGCCGGCCGAATGTCGCGCGAAATATAAACGGCGGGGCGAACAGAGGCGTTGATTCGCCATGAAATTGTGGAAACGCGGGCCCGCGCGACCCGCCGCAGGTTTTCGTCGTCGCGTCGGTCCGTGGAAATTCCGTCAGCGACGAAAGAGACGAAATCGTTCGATCAAACCGTGCGATACGGATTCCCTTTTACGACGCAAGAATGCCGCTCGTTCGTCCCCGCTCATAAACGGCAATTCCGACCTGGTAACAGGCGAATTTCGCTCGAATCGATTCGCTTTAAACGCGCTCGTGATCTGATTTACATTGGCGCGGTCGTTGCACGTATTTGTCGTGAATTTGTACGCCACCATCGCACGGGACCCTTAGGGAAACTGTTCCGAGACCGTTCGCAATACATTTTCTCGAAATGTTTCCAGACTGAGACGTCTCTGATGTACGACGCCGTGCATCTATTCGCCAAGGCGCTCCACGACTTGGACACCTCGCAACAGATCGACATCAACCCCCTGTCCTGCGAATCTACTGACACCTGGCCACATGGATACTCCCTGATCAATTATATGAAGATTGTGAGTGCCTTCGCTTTGTTGCACATTTTTACTGATAGTCCTGTGAATAGCCGTAACCTCGATCACCGACGAGACACTATTAAACACTGCCAGCCACTGTGCTATTCAGCGGCGCCAAAAACGGGCACAGGTGGGTCGAACTAAATACCAATAGTGATCCGAAATACCAACATTGCTAAAAGTTTCGCTACCGACGAGATACTCGTTGCTGACTACAAAATGTTGTGAAAGGGAATAGGTTTGAAATAATCGTGGATATTAATTTACAATACGTTTATTCTTACATCTAACATGTCTTTTACATTCTAATATGCAGTATTAACGCAAATTCCAACTGTGCAGCCATTAGCTCGATATTATCCACCATTTGCAAGATGCTAGAAGTTCTTTCGTTAGACGTATAGTTGACGAGTTACTCGTGTACAATTTATGTGATCATTTCGCAAAAAGATGTAATTAAATAATTAAATCATAGTTAACACGCTCACTCAAACATTGTACAAACGAAAAATTAATCGATTTGACAGATTCGTGGATTAGAGCCTACCCTTTGTACGTGTACGAGTTTTTGGAATGGATAACTTAAAAAGTGCAATTATTTAATATTCTGTAATTGTATCCTGGCGCGTTTTCCAAGAGTTGTTCTCCGGTCGCTAGTGTGCTAAACGGAAATGCATCGAAATCCATCGAAAGCATTCGAAAAATTGTTTTCGAAGAGGTACATCGAAACGACAGGTCCGCTGCACCGCGACAAAAGAGGTTAATTCTATTGGGCCCTTAATTGTATTACGTTGTCGTTTGGGACGCTCCAATTGCAAAGCGACGCGGGCGATCAGGAAACGATGTTTGCGTGACGATGACATCGCAGTCTCGTCGTTCCGATGGGAAAACGGCCTATAACGTGATTGGCAAAGAGAAAGAAAGGATTGTCGCACTGGGAGGTGGAAATCAAGTTATCGGGTTAACATCGTGCTTTCGAACCGGCAGCCATTTTTCTGCTCGATCCTGCAGCGAACTTTGAGCAAGCACCATTTAAACAGTGACATTGTGCCGCGGTATCGGAAATCATTTAAATCTACAGAGTTGCGGGACTTACTCTGTAACGTTTCCTCGTAAATGTAATCACTGGACTGCGGACCTTTATGCAAAGTAGAAACTGCCTGTATGGATTTTGAGGTACTGAAGCTGAAGGAAAATGCGTTTATTCGTTGAAATTAAAATCTGTCGACGAAGGGGCAAATATTCAATAAGACACCGCTTTATTGGTCGAAATGAGTTGTTCCTGATTCTATTTTTTACAAGTGTTGAAACAACAAATATGTTTTCATGAGAAATTTTGTCATTATTATAAAAGAACATGCATCAGTTGCGTACAATAGACTTACATCTTTGTAGAACTAAATTTACTAAAGCCCACAACGCCATTTCAAAACGCAGGGCAGATAAAGCTTCGCAAAAATACCCCACAGCGCAGCTCGTATTACCACTGTCGGAATAATAGCTGAAACGAAATGCACAACTAGCGGAATTCAAATGAAGCACGCGATATCGCGACAAATAACAACGTAAACACACGTGACACGGTCGGAAATCCGGTTACGTCAAAAATCAGTCGCGTCGGTAACGAGATACGACACCGCCAACTATTTTCTCCCGTGATTTTATTTTTTTTTAAATATTTGCGCTCGCTAACGACGTACCGAACGTTATTATTGATCAAACACGAGGACCGGTAGCTACGCGAGATTTTGATCGCGTTGTCGTGCGTGCACACGCGTGCCGGCGCGGCGTAGCGCGTCGTCGTTGTAATAATGTTTGTCGGCGATTTAAAAAATAGCTTTCGGTCGGACAGCAGACCGGGACAGCGTCGCCTTCAATTTCGCTAATTACGGCGCGTAATCGAGACCAGGAACACGGGGCGCGTGGGAGGGGAAGAGCGAGGGTTGTCCTGAACGTAGAAACGGCGGGGCGGTCGCGTAAATTGTCCCCGAAAATTCGGTCGAAGCGTCAAAGCTGACCCAGTAATTATGCCGGTAATGACCGCGCTCGCCAATTTTCCTATGCCGGTTGCTGTTTGACGGCCACCGGGCACAGCACAGCGGCCCGAATTTACCGCGGTATCGGCTCGAGCATTCGCATTTTGCGTCGCGATCACGATGCATCCACCGGTTACACGACAATTCCCGGCGACCGGGAACACGCCGGAATATTTTTCCGCTCGGTGGCTCTGAAATTCCCCGAAAATTCGAGGATTTAGCGTCGCGCGAATGATCATGACGTTGAATAAACGAAATACAAGCGAACGAACGAACGAACGAACGAACGAACGTGCGAGCGAGGCTGCACGACGAACGTACGTTCCGGCCAGATGAATTCGAGGAGCATGCTCGATCGGTTCACCGTTCGTGAGTCATTGATTAGTACCAGTCACCGAGAATATCGCGTGTAATTATGCCGAACATGTTGACTCGCAACATGTAGTTCATATTCCCGACCACGGCTTGTTTCGGACAGGAGCCGACGATGCGAGGACGCTTACTTCAATGTTTCAAGTCGCTGTGACGTGGAAACTATCGAATCGAATCGCGCACCAGTCACCTCTGACAGCCAAGGATATTCGCATAGCACTCGACGCCGCCACCCCCTCCCCGCCCCCAGTTCATTCACCATTTCCGCTGTTCAATCAACTGATAAGCATTGTTTTTGAGTGGTCGATCATCGCGGATATTCGGGCAAACGCAGATTTATTTTTTTGTTGAGATCGTTATCCCCTTGCCTTACAATTTATAGCGAATAAATAAAATTTTTATTTTATAATTCAAATCCGCCAAGTCTTTATTTCAACGCACAAGTAGTCGCGATTATCTTTGCTCATAAAATAACAGCTTGATGTTAAAATGTTAAAAGAGTCGTTTCTTTACCGAATAGCAATCGACCATTTCTTTACCAGTCCATAACCGGTGGTACATTCCCGTTTCCATGTTACATCCGCCCATAACGAGACAACTAAATGCTGTACGCTCGTATATTTCTCGTTACACGGAGGGCCATCCACGCTAATCGATGTCATGTGTATAGTAATTCATGTTTCTCGGACCGCATTATCAGCAGCCCGAACCCGGGAAAGATATCTCTTCCATGCAACAGCGGTGAAAATGAAACCAAGAAAAATCGAGATCGAAATAAATGGTTCTATTTCTTTATATAAAAAATACTTTTCGAACTCGTATAATAATATTCCGTTCAAGAAAATATCAGCATATTAATATTTAAAAGATTTTCCACTGTTCATCATTCATTAAGGAAATGTATTTTAACTTGAAAAATTTAAGCGTCGATGAAACTTATTGCCAGAAAAATGTAAGAAAACTCGGGAGGCAGATAATCATGTTAATTTATGAAGGACTCGAACTACGTCGCGGACATTTAATCATACTGATTTAAATGGCGCGAGAAGACGTTCTTGATAAAGCGGATTTATTAGCGACGCAGCGATGAACATCGTCGGACACGCAAGAAAAATGTCAGAATTACGGGGTATGCAAAGCAGCCTGGTCGGGGGTGTGTCATAACAGCAGGGAGTCGCGTCGTGCTACGCAACTACCCTAATTGCGGGCTGCCTAAGGTAATTGGACGTCCCCTCGACGCAAACGGTGAAAGCGAGCGCGCGAAAAAGCTCGGGCAAACCACCAACACAATGTTCCCTGACTGTTGTTGGTAGTGTAAGAAATTACACCGATAGACAAACAATATGGGTTCGAGTCCTTTTTTTTCCAAAGATCTGACAGTGGTGATCTCCGGTTCGGTTGGAGGGCTCGTATCTCTGCTCGCATGGAGAGCAGAGTTTATCGGTGGACGTATTGCGCGCGTAAGGTCTCCTAACGTAGAGGGGATGCGGCCAGGGGTGAGCAGGAGGGAATTAATTTCGCGGAATTATGGACATCGATCGGCCGTCCGGGCAACGTAATAAGCCATTATAACGATATGCTTAATCTGACTGCTCGACCCCCCAACCCCTCCCACCACCCGGCGTTCAGCCGCTTATTAACGAGCGCCACGAGTGCTGCCATGTGCAACGCACCGCGAGCATCCCTGGAACGGTGACGGACGACGCGCAGTAAACTGTGCCGGCGCAGAAGGCGGGACGGCTCTTCCTATGTTCCACCGATTGTTCTGCCCAAACAATGGAAAGTTACTCCCCGGGTTAAACGAACCCGTCCCGTCGGACCGCCGTTGACAAATTATAGCCCTCGCGGTTTTGCCAGCGAGAATCCTAGCTGACGCCAACCCCTGTCGCCCGACTGCCGGATAGCACCGAAACCGACCGTGTCATCGCGCGGCATACGAGTCGATCGCGTGATTCCCGGTTGCGACCACTTTACAATCGCCGGGGAGATGTCCAACGAATCGATGTTGATCAGCGGACCCATTCGACCAGCCATCCCGCGTGTCCGTTTTGCTATATTTGTAACTGAATCGCGATTTTCGCACACTCCGGACAAGAGCACTTCGACGTCCAACGCGTTAGTCGCAGGAATTTTTTCGTCCATTTGTTTTGGGGTGTACGGTTTAAATTTTGTTACATCATCCGGGACGGATCAGAGAATTCTCGTACCGCGCACGAATATTTTCTATTGGTTTTAAAGTGTATCGAATTTGGATCGCAGAATTCTTCGGCGATTGGTCGCGTTCGAAGCAGCATTTCGTTAGAAAACACGTCCGGTATTTGTTTTCAGGTTGAAATGACTGGACTCACAGGGATCATCAAATTTGATCACCAAGGATTCCGCTCGGACTTCATTCTTGATATCATCGAACTAAATAACAAGGAAGGACTGAAGAAAATAGGAACTTGGAACAGCACGAAGGGGATAAACTTCACGAGAAGCTACAAGGAAGAGTACACCCAGATCGTGGAGAATCTTCAAAATAAGACTTTCATTGTGACAACCATACTGGTGAGTGTATACAAACAGAAAACAAGCTGGTTATTTATGTATCGAAATAAATGTCCATGGCTTTGTTATTGCTTTCAGATTAAATTGATGTTATTCGATAACTGTTTATATTACCCTTCCGTATCGTTTAACAAACATCGTGATCAAACAGTGTGAATGTTTCATGACGGTATCAATATTAAATCTACCTGCACGGATAAAACAATTCCGAGCCAGTCAGAAAATATTAAAATTATTAAAAAATTTATTGTGGAAGCTGAGAAAATACTTGAGTTAAATCTAGTTGGCTGTATCAAGAAAAATTCAGCAAATATGACCGAATGATACGAATTATTGCAGAAACGACTAATTCTCGTTATAGGATATACATATATATTATATTAAAAACTACGAAGCTATTTCAGCTTGAAACGTCAGACGCATCAGCCTGCATTTCGTGTGACCGCGTCAGCTCGCAAAAGTGAAATCTATCTGGCGGCGTCGCGTCGCGTCGTGCGCGTCCGTCAAATCTCGTATAACTGGCTCGTATCGGAACACTGTTTATTTGCCACTCCATCCTCCTCTGAATTTTTAATTTTCGTGTCTTCCGGGCGGCGGGTAGGTAAATCATCCGCGTATCGTTAAAACCTGGACTGTTTGTTTTCCCGGAATGAAAAGGAAACAGAAACGGAGTTGAGCGAACGCGGCGCGGAAGCAAGTTATTTCCTTTTCCTTTTGCTCCCTCCGCCCTCTGCCAGCTCGTTAGATTTCTCTCGTTCTTTTTTCTTCTCTCTCTCTCCCTCTCCCCACTTTTGCGGAAACCGAAGAAAGCCACCGGCGAAAGGAAACTCGGGGACGCCTGGTGTACGCGATTTAATTGAAGTGTTCACGGCGAGACCGGGGAGCCGCGCGTTACTTATTCTCGCGCTAATTGCGGCGACAAGTAATGCACTCGCGAATGTATTAACTGGCTCGAAAGTTCACGAGGAGAAGTGTCGGCGAGAACGTCGAGCCTCCCGGTCGCGCAGCCACGAGATAAGAGTCCTTAGCACACCCGAGGAGACGACGCTCGACGCTTGACGCTCGACGCTCGACGCTGCCGCGGAAACTTGAACGATGTAACGTCGGTTCTTCAAAACCGGGTCTCCGTTACCCACCTCCTCTATTTACGAGGATATTAATCGGATCCTGCGTCGTTGAACACTCACTCGAACCTCCCGGCGAAGCTCCTTTGCCAGCCGAAAATCGCGAAGTTTCCGCACACGGTAATAGAGAGTTCAGTTAACTCCGGCATTAGGCGACGACCCGGCAATTACAGAATTCGACGCTGCCTTCAGACATTTTACAGTCCTTCTCTGAGTTACGCCGAGTTTACGTAACTTCTTACCGGCGGCTTCCCGAACGAGAAAGGAGGAATCGGTTATATATATGTATATACAGAAAGCACCGCCAGAGTCCTCGTGAACTAGAGGATTTGTTGGCAAACCTAACACCATTTCAAGTGGAACTGCGTTCCTTGCCCATTAAAACGTGTTTGCACTTTTATGATAGGACTTTTTCGTGCGAGTAATCTGAATGTATAGGGAGGTCACGATTAGACTTAGGATTTCATGCATTTGTCAAAGAAAGTACCGGTAGCGATCTCCTCGACGCAGGGGCTAGAGGATTTCTTGGTGAACGTCGGACTATAGCTAGTGAAACTGCGTTTCTGTTGATTTAAATGTCCTCCCGCGTTTACGCTATTTGTCTTAGGTATAATATCCGCAATAGGGTGGACCTTATTTTTTGACCAAAAAATTTTTTTAGTCACTCCCCACAGAATTGTGACAAGTGTTGTAATATGGAAGAAATTTGGGCCAGATTGGATCATGGAAACCCGACGCGCGTCAAATTTTAAATTTGTAATTTTGAAATTTATAATTTGAAATTTTGAAATTTGAAATTTATAATTTGAAATTTTGAAATTTTGAAATTTATAATTTGAAATTTTGAAATTTTGAATTTTGATATTAGAACAAACTGTCACCGTATCGAGAGACCAAAAATTTCTAAAGTGTTACGATATAGCAATTCCCTGAGAGTAAAATAATAAAATCATTGGAGTATCAGGATACCGATGGCAATATTCAGGGTCAGTTATCTCGCAATTTTCCAACTTCTTCCTGCATAAAAGTATTCCGGCATCGATTCGTTTGCCACGGATGAACAGCGTAAGAAAGTGAACCGAGACAAGAGCCCGCCATTCGAATCGCGAGCACACGCACACGCGCTGTACATGCATATTTCATTTCTCTCTCGTGCCCAGCGCAAATCACGGTTGCGTTAATTAAGCAGCGTCGGAGCGCGAAAGGAGCCGTGGACACCTGAATTTTCATATTTGCCGAAACGGCCTGCTCCACACGGAGGAGAATATGGCGTTTCACGCGCGCGCGCGCCCCTACGTGAGGCTCTATTGGTTCAACCGGTGACCCGGCTGGTCTCGTTCGTGTGCACGTATTCAGACCCCGTGCTCTGCAACGAGGGTTCGCGTGTACGTGCTACCTGTGCAAGTACCTATAGGGTCGGCCACTAAAAACTGGCCGCCATGATATCCGTTCTTCGTTCGATGCGGCGCAGCATACATTACAGGAAATGCGAAAAAAGAGTCGCAGATTATTTCCATTGATCGGAAGCGCGATCTTATTGAACGGAACTCGTGTAAAAATATCAAAATTATTACACCATTGTATTGGACGATTGCAATGGTTCGTGCTCGATTTGTAAATAAACCACAAGCGGTTACACGTTCACCTCTTGCAGTACGATTTATTTCGCGGTTGCAGCGATTAGAAATTCTTTATGGCTCGTAATTTCAGAGAAGAAAAATGAGGTTTATGTTTCTTGCCTGCTATTGTTAACACATTCTCCGTTCTACTACTTTTTGCCATTTTTAAGGCAACTTATCGCGTTATTAAATAAATCTGTGAATAAATATCTGAATTTTATCTTTGAATTTTAATTTAAAAACGAACTTTCGTTCTCACCCAATGCATAGCTAGGGCACAGACAAAAAAGACCCTGGAGAAGTATGAAAGTATAAAATACGATATTCTCGAAAATTTTCTTATACTTTAGCTAGTATATTAACTCTTCTAAAATCTCAAATGATTTTACTATATGTATATTCTTGACCTCTCGGCTACTCGCTGGTAATACGTGTCCCTGAGCACGGTCTCAAGAAAATATTAATATGGTCTATGCAAAGCGCGCCATTCTGTATAAACACAGACATAGAGAACGCTCATGCTATCCGACTTGTGACGTCAGCTCATTACCCTACAGAGCGCGCCGTACTGCATGAGGAAGGACTCCAGCGATACGCTCACCGGAAATGCACAGTACGAGGGCTACAGCGTCGACTTGATTTACGAGATATCGAGGATCCTCGGCTTCAATTACACATTCCGGTTGGTGCCGGACGGACGGTACGGGTCCTACAACAAGCAGACGAAAGAGTGGGACGGGATGATGAAAGAATTGCTTGATCAGAAGGCGGATCTAGCGATCGCCGATCTCACCATCACGTACGATCGGGAGCAGGCGGTCGACTTCACCATGCCGTTCATGAACCTTGGTGAGCGATTCTGTTTAATCAGGGGTTACGCTTTGATCCCGCTTATTGGCCCCGAGGATTGATTTAATGACGACTCGCTTCGGCTTTTCCCTGATTTCTGAAAATAGAAAAACCATCCATGCGAAGAATCCTGCGGCGTGCCGACCACGTCTAGGGATGGAAATTCAATTTCGATCGAATTTATGCTTCGAGAATGTTCTGCTTGTTTCGAACCTGTTCCCGCAGTAATTCCTCCATCTTGCCATTTCTCTATGTGTACTTTCAAATTTTGCAAAAAAAAACGCGTACTATTTTAAGCGACAGAATTTTCAAAAATTATATTTCACACGAATCACATGTTACAATAAAAGACGCATCGAATCCGTCATTGTATGTACTTTAAACAAGAACCGAAGAACAATCGACACTGTCTGCACCGTATTTCTATCTTTAATTTTTTGTCCGGCTCTTCCAGGTATCAGCATACTCTACCGTAAGCCTATAAAGCAACCGCCGAATCTGTTCTCGTTCCTGAGTCCCCTGAGCCTCGACGTTTGGATTTATATGGCAACTGCTTATCTGGGCGTCTCAGTGCTGCTCTTCATACTCGCCAGGCAAGTGAATTCACCTTTCCAAGCCTCGATAAAAGTATTATACATACAGCTCCGACTACGCCACGTAGAACGAACGATCCGATAGGTGCAGGTCCCTGCGACGTAAAAATATCGTTCGATCGTATTGGGAATTTAACAAGCTTCTCGCGTGTTCGAGACTCTTTTCAATCTACGATAGCAAAATCAAAATTGGCCGTCGACGTTAACCGATCTTCAGCCGTATAGTACACTTACTTTAAAACTAAGATCATATTTTTACATTATAGCCGTATAACAAGTAAGTATTCGATTCGAACGGTGGCTGGTGAATACAATAGCGCTCGCTTGAACTTGCAAAGTTTTCGATCCAAAGGTGAAATTATTGCGTTACACGGTAGCGTTTCTCTTCCAAGGATTTGACCCGAGTACAGCTCGACGAAAGCAAGAGAAGACAGTAGTGCAGAATTAAATCTTGGCGCTTCGACCTCTTTGAAGTGTCTCATTTCCTCTAGTAGTTTTATGCGACATACTTGTCTGCCGAATAAGCTCCCGCCGACAATGAGCTCGAGCGGGAAACGCGCGGGTGAATCGTGAAAGTGTAATAGATTTTACAGGTTCGTGCGAGCGCTACTGTATTCTTTGAGCCGCGGCAGTTTTAATTTCACGATTGATCGTGACGCATCGCGACCACCGATCGCGGAGAAAAACCGTGTATAAAATCGACGGGAGAACGGACTAAACAGACAGGGAACGGTGACTTGTCGCATTCCGCTCGACCTCTTTTTCTCGATGCCCGGACGCGGTTAATCTTCATACGTAAATGGCGATCGGCCGGCCCGGGGAAGACAGATGCGTCCAGGCCGAAGGGGGATCAGACGTTGTCTAGAGTTGATCAGTTTAGATTCACCCCGTACGAGTGGTACAATCCTCATCCGTGCAACAAAAACCCGGACCATCTGGAGAACCGCTTCAAGCTGCTCAACTGCATGTGGTTCACCATCGGATCCTTAATGCGGCAGGGCTGTGACATTCTGCCCAAGTAAGCCGTTAGATTGGCATCACGATCGCTTGAACGTCTTCTACCTGTTTACTCTTTTCGTTTATTCTCGTCCACCTTTATTTCGTTATCCCCGTCGCCCCAACCCCCTCACGCCGCCCTTCGTCCAGCTCGACTCTCCAGTTGCGTTCTCTTACGACCCACGCGACACACGTTCCTCCGAACCGGGACGCATGTAATCGGGATTGCATCGACGATCGACGACCAACGTAACGATCCACTTTCGTAGCGATTTACTCGCCCCGAGCCCCACAAACTCGCACCGCCGCAGATCCCAGACTACGAACGAAGAATGGATGAATTATTCAGCGAAACGAATCCGCGTAAACCGCCCCACCACACCGGTGGTCCCGATCGGACGGTTTAGTGATATTTGCCTGGCACTTGTGAACTACAACGAATATTCTTTAACTAACGTTGTTCTTTGCGATAGAATTGTGAATTGTTTATCCGAACACCGATCCAAACAAGATTTTAGTGAAAAAACGGTGTCTGTTCGAAGTCTTCAATTCTAACGAAAATTAGTACAGACGTTTGAATTTCATGAAATTTGAGGTTATTGGACACGCAGGAAGCAATAAAATTCATTAGTTAGTAAAATGAATTTAGTCACTAAATTCTCCGATCCGTGCCATTGTTCGCTCCAAGCCGGGACCGGATTGTTGGGTATTGTTGTGATCTCTCGTAGATGAAGGACGCTCGACACGAGAATTGAGAGTTCGCGAGAAAAGCGTCTTTTTAAGGAGAGGCGGCCCAGTCTGTCGAGTTAAGAATATATGTATGTAGTTCGGAGAACGCGGGGAGGTCGGAAATTCGCACGGTCCTTCCAAATGCTGTTATAATGTAGAGTTTTCATTATGGCACGTACTAAAAGCAAAATTGAGTCCGTACAGTTATCTAAAATAGAGGTTCTTAATTAACTGAAAGAATTTTCCCGGAGTCGTAGACTTTTTTCGTTTATGTACCTACCGTAGACACTGCAAACAAGCCGGCTCGGAGAGAACCGAAGCAATTCGGAGAAACAATCAAAAATTCAATTAAGGAAAGGGAAACTGCGAATTAAACTTCCTTCCTTCTTGTACAAACTTTCTTCTTCTCTTCGTCTGTCTCGAAGCATTTGTGGGGAGAAAGTGGTGGACCAATTATGAGTTGCGTAAAAGTTTCTTGGTGATTGGACAAATTAATTCACGAAGAAAGTATGGAAAATGTAGGAGGAGTGAGTAAAGACTACCCATTGTGCCCCGTAATTTCTTTGTTGATTTTCTCTTGAGATGTTTTAAATAGAGTGTCGACGAGAATTTCTTCCGAAGAAAATGATATTTCGATGATGAGATGGCAGTCTCTCCTTAAGACGTCTAATATTTACAGATCTAACTATAGATTAACAAGCGGACAGCGATTCTCAGAGTCGCAGCTACGATCAATGACTTGAGAAAAAAAGTGTACCTATATTAGCGGTATGGTTACGTTGGAATTTTCCTTGCGGCAATATTATTCCATTTAAAACTCGCTCGAGATTAAATAATACGTTCCTCAAACCATAGAAAAATCTTGTTCTCCAATATCTGAATTGCTGTTAACAGCGGCTACAGTAAGTGAATCATGATTACAAGATAGCATACGTTTGTGAATTGAATTGTAGAGAAGCTTTCATTATTAGAAGTTGTATCACATACGAGATAAAATATACATCTAATCCAGACCTTAGCTATACCTGCAGAAAATATTTTTGCGAGATTTTTCTCACGTCGCCCCCTAAAAGTATACCATTGGGTATGAACGTAATTCGTGCAAAAGATGAAGTAAGCGGATAAGGGGAGGACGTGGCACATTGACGTTAAAGTTGCGAAAAACATGAAGTTTTATAGGAATGGGAATATTTGAAGGAAAGATTTTTTTACCAAACTGTAATATTTTCAATATAACAATTAACTAATAATCATATTTTTGTAGATATATATGTTGCATTTTACGTATTTTATTGAAAGTAACTTCAAGTTACTTACAGTTACTTCGATTTGAAAACTTCGCGCTCGATGTGCCATGTCTTCCCAGCGCCCGATTGATCTAAAATTTTGGACATATCATTGTTTCATGAAATGGATCAAAATTAGTGGGCGGCGTGCTCGAAACCTCATAGTCGAAAAATTAGGTCCATCCTAATATACAATCTGTTTATTATGGAATTGGGCTAGAGTTTGACTCTCGTTATTGAATATTGTCAAGAATTGCAGTCGTTAAGAGGATAGAGATTTAGAATTGTGATCGTTGTCCTGGGTCAAAATGGACCCAAACCCCGCCGTCCAAGGGTTAAGCGAATATAATGCAACAATTACATGTAAGAACAATTATAGCATTTCTGAACTATTTTGAATGGATCAGTAAAGTTACATATGAGCATTATAATAGTTGAATTATACAATGCTATATAGCAAGTTTCGAATGAAATGTGAATAAATGTTTTGGGCCGCAAAGGGTTGATTTCTCGGTGCCATGCCTATTTAGTCCGCCAATGAACACGGAACACCGAGGAATGCAAAGATGTCGGATCGATCGCTTTGAGTCTGTAATCCTTGAGTAACTACGCACGTTGCGACTCTGAGGTCTAATCCTCCCCGTTCTCCTTTCACGTGTCTGCAGGTTCAGCCCCTACGAGTGGGAGAATCCCCATCTGTGCAACGGACAGTCCGAGGTCCTCGAGAACGAGTTCACCCTGATGAACTCGCTCTGGTTCACCATAGGCTCGCTCATGCAGCAAGGCTCTGATATAGCGCCGAAGTAAGTCACCGAAGGAGCACACTAACTATTTTGGTACAATCCGTGTCTGCGCGGTGTATACCAGTTACGGGGAACGGGGTAACGCGTCGATGGTTGTGTTCCCGAGGCTCTCGAGCCTCGAGCTCGAGAACTCGTGTCAAACTAGTTAACCGGTCCGCGGACGGGGTTCACCTGGAGTGTACAATGGTGAATAGAAGTTTTAGAGGGTCCTCTCAACTCGCGGAGGGTTCGTTCGGTCGGCAAGGAAGACGAGATTCGGGGTCGATAGGTGCTACTCTTCTGTAACGATAGCCTGGATATGCTATATCGTAGGCTTGCTGCAACCGATCACGTTCCACCGTGTGTCGAGACACGTCGTCGGCCGTGCTTCTCTATCGCCTATCGTCTAACCGCTCTGTCTCGTTGCCAGTCACAACGACGACGTTTAATGGAAGTTGTTGCTGCCGCTGTTCTACCGGGGAACTCGTAAGATAATGATATGGAGCGAGGTAACGGGGACAACAGCGACGGAACGTTCGATAATTTCCGGCGCGGTGCGGCGCGGCCGACGTCGCGTCGCTGAATTTTCACGGAATCTCGCTTTAAATTGGAAACCGGAGAAACGGAAACATTCGTTATGTTCTGCCGTTTCGGTGTCTACCATACCGGAGAATTCTCGGGATGTTTGGATAAGAAGATTCGGCTGAGTTAGAATTTATTTCTGCCGCTCTCGTCCGATTTCGTTCGGGACCATTAGCTCCCAGGAACTCGAACGCTATCCGCGACGCCCGTCAGTCGAATTTATCACGCAAGAAACGTGGAGATTATTTCTTATTTGACGAAGAACTACAGTTTCATTTGTTTTAAGAATTTTTAATTAATCCCAATATTATTCAATACGTATTGGCTGATTTCGAATATTTTCATTCGTATATTTTCGTCCGACGCGACTCTTTTCCGAATAAAACGTTCCGGCTGAAGCAGTGTCATTTTTTTTACGAATCCGATGTAATGTAGTTGAATTTCGCTCGTTCATTTGCATTTTCCACAAGAGATGAAAAGATTACAGAATTTACATAGAGAACGTATGCTCGTGAAATCAAGACTTTATTTTTTCGGAGAAAAGAATAGGAGATTAAACGCATTTTATTTATCATGCGATCATCGTTCTATCGTGCATATGTTAATCGACGTTAAGATTTCTTAGCATTGATGGTGAAACCAGAGATGTTTCTAACTCAACCGTGCAAATCCACGAAACGTTGACTGTAGAATCAAATTTGACGAATTCCTTGTCGGCAGAAGGCATTTGAATTATTTAAAGGTGGCAGCAGCAATTTCTGCGCGTTTAATCCGAGACACCTGACACTTTCACTACTCGTTAGACACAGGAGACTGTATTTAGATGCTTCTATCTTCCGACACTCTACGCGAAGCAGCCCCTATTCCCCGAGTCGTTATCGTCGTTCCTTATTTAGTAGGATTAACGCTTAAGTTGGTGTCATGTGTGTTACATTAGACAGATAGTTCATAGAAGCGTAGAGCGCGTGAGTTGCATGATACGGTATATGTAGAGGCTTGGAGTATTCTTGGGTATAATTTGACTAATTAAGTTTTGGGACTAATGCGGGGCGCGAGATTAAATTCCGTGGCGAACGAAAAATTATCATTCAGTACGCCGTTGTCGCGTTCGCTATCAGCATCTATCGCGATGCATGCCTCCTCATTTCATTAAAAGCAACGCACCTTTGTTATAAACTATTGACGCTAATTTAGCAGATGAACATCGTGGAATCTGTGAATATTAAGTGTAGAAAATTGGTTTGGCTATCTTTAACCATCAGTCGATACGATGGCGTGTTAACAAATATAATCCAAAAGCAATAACAATTTAATTAGATAAAGTTCATCAGCAATCACAAAATTAACAATCTACAGGATGTCCCGAGACTATTGCACTTCCTTCAAAGAACTGATTCCTGAGATGATTTGAAGTAACTTTTCCCTTTGCGAAAATATTCTCCGCGGCTTCTTTAAGGAGTTATTAACAAAAAAAACTCGAACCAATTAGAGCAGAGGCGCTGCTGAGCGCGGCGTTGGTATTGGTCGAGTCGCAGTCCGTACGCAGTAGCCGCCCTCTGATTGGTCCGAGTTATTCGCGAATAACTCCTTAACGAAGCCACGGAGAACATTTTCGCAAAGGAAAAAGTTACTTCAAATCACCTCGGGAATCACCCTTTTCAAGGAAGCACAACATTTTTGGCGATGTGACGATGGTGGCGAACGTGTTATTTGACTAACACCACGGTTTCCTACAGAGGAGACGCGTTTTTCAAATTTGGTCACGCATGAATGCAATAGCTCCAATCTGAATTAGTCAAACGGTACACTACACACATACCTTACTTCCTTTATTAAAAACTCAAAAAGTAGGTAGTATTGAGGTGTCAATACTTCGCATTAGATTTAAATAGCATAAAATTTTCGAAGCTAAATAAACTTGTATATCTAATCACAAGACAATTTAGATATTTGTCGATTTGATCTTATTTGAGAATCTTGAGATAGTCGATTGTATACATATTGAAGTAAATGCAGAATATTCGATGCCGGAGAACATATTCGGAATATTTTCGCGTCAATGTTCCTCTGCACCGTTCAAATTCTCATCGCAGGGCCGTGTCAACTCGCATAGTGGCGGGGATGTGGTGGTTCTTCACTTTGATCATGATTTCTTCGTACACTGCCAACTTGGCCGCGTTCCTCACCGTCGAGAGGATGGATTCGCCGATCGAGAGCGCGGAGGATCTCGCAAAGCAGACGAAAATCAAATACGGCGCTCTCAAAGGAGGCAGTACCGCGGCCTTTTTCAGGGTAAGATCGCATGAATATCTTATGAACCCTATACAAATATCCTCGTAATCGCCTCATTGAACCTAGCTCGATATTTTTGAGTCTGTATGGACGCGTCGATAGACACGAACGGATAGATCGAGGAACACTTTACTTGGAAAGTAAACGCAAGAAGTCAGAGAAGGTTCCGTCGTTCTTTTTCTTCTTATAAATTTAAAATCATTTGTTTAAAACTTTTGAAAACAAACCAATCTGTTACAATATATTTCCCTGCGAAAGACAATTGTTGTTTTTGTAAATTATTAGTTTTTACGTTGAACTGAATGGTGTTAAAATTCTTTTCATCATCAAATTTGTTCGATGTAAATAATAGGGTCAGATCTAAATGAAACAGAGATTTTAACACATTTATAACAATAATAATATAAAAAATGAAAGGATTTATTTTTTAAAAACTTATTATTACAATTTAAAATCTTATTATTACATTTCAAAGTAACAGCTTTAAAACAGTTAGAGTTAATTTAACCCTATCTGTTCCGCAGTGGGTTAATACTGCTCCTTGTTATCACGAAGGGTTAATCTTCGAGGGTTAAGGTTCATATTCGAGATGCGCTTAGCGGGTCGCAGCGTGTGATCCGAATCGATCCGTGGTTTAGGGGGGCAAAAATGAAATTGCAAATCGCGAGAACGGCGACGGGCGTTATCGATCGCCGCAAAGGCAGCTCGGCTGTGATTTCCATGGGACCGCAGACGAGCGGGCACCGTGTAATAGTCCTCCTTGAAGATTAACCAATTTCGGCCGACGTTTCATCGTTTAATGGCACGCGCAATCGACCATGAAATTCCTGGCGTGATCTAGGATTCCAATTTCTCGACGTACCAGCGTATGTGGTCCTTCATGGATTCGGCAAAGCCGGAGGTATTTACAAATAGCAACGTCGAGGGCGTGGATCGAGTGATCAAGGGTAAAGGCAGCTACGCATTCCTAATGGAATCCACTTCTATCGAATACGTAATCGAGAGGACCTGCGACCTCACTCAAGTCGGCGGTCTCCTGGACTCGAAAGGATATGGCATAGCCATGCCGCCGAGTAAGTGCTATGAAATACTCTAGCGTACCTGAATAGGTATACATTCTATATACAATACATGTAGGTGTACGGAGTGCCTCAAAATATAGTACCATCCTCTAAACATTCTCTTTCTCGACGCAAACAGGTCGAAGTGTGCTTCTTCATTTTTTAAATTGAGCATTCGTTTCAAGAAATATTCATGCTTGAAAACACTTCGTTAACTGAAAATTGATCAATTCGGATGATACCGTTAATGCTTATTTTAGAAAGTATTGTACTTGTTTAATCAATAAATTAAGTATATAAAAATGTATTAGTGTTGAACACACGTCTATTCTTCAATAGGTTTAGCTATTTTAATTGCAAAGCATTCGAGAAAAACGAATTCTACAACTGTAAAGAAAATTTCAATTCATACTTGAGTTAAGAATATGTGTCGAATGGTCCCATACTTTTGGAACACCCTGTACAGCCGCCAGTATAAACTTGTCACCTAGTTGCACCGTTAGCCGATTATATCCGCCCGAATAGCTTTCGAGCGATAGAGACGCGGGCTATTTCGTCCGATCAACATGTATATCCTTGATTTATAGTACCTAGGCAAACGCCGTCGAATCGCGAAGATAATTTTTCAGGTTCATTGTACGGATTTATAGGGAAATTAGGAGAGCAAGGTTCACAAGGGACACAAACAACAAGGGAAACAAGGTTCGCGCATTTCGCGAGAACTAGTTCCGCTGCTTAATATTCCGTGTCTCGTTGGATAGCGAATCGGTGGCGTCCGTTGTGAAAATATTGCATCTGCAAACATTCGAAAGCGACACTGTAGGTCACGGTTTTTCTCATTCTCCCTGTGCACCGTTCCCCGTTTCGGCAATAAAGAAACGACGCCGCGTACAAATCGTAGGGAACAATCTGCAAACATGAAAAATATACTCTGGACAGAAGTGAAAACAATGTACTTCCGAAATGTTGTTGCGAGGACTGTCCTCGACGAAAACATCTTAAATATCGTTGACTGTCGCTTCAGTATGTTGGCTGGTTGGAAGTGATAACTTCAGTGACAGCTTTCGAAAGTTTCGACAGCGATGAAAGCCGACGGGGACTGGAGATAAGACTTTCTCAATATGACATTGGGACTTCAGATTCGCCGTACAGGACGGCCATAAGCGGGGCGATCCTGAAGCTGCAGGAAGAGGGGAAGTTGCACTTGCTGAAAACACGCTGGTGGAAGGAGAAACGCGGCGGGGGCTCTTGCAGGGTAAGCATGTAGATACGGTCGACCGTATTCTCCTTTGGACCTCCCGACGTTCGCGTAGTTCAGGCCTGGGCAACTTGCGACTCGCGAGCCGCAGACTCCTCTCCCTACTCCTGGATCCTTCCATTCCAAACTCCTGTGGAGAGTGGGAGAAGGTGTGTATCCTCGCAGTAACGGGAGCCGCGAAGCGACAGCAGACAAGGAGTTGTCCGGGCCTGGTGTAATCAATAACACCTTTCAAAATTGTTATTTCCACCCTCGTATTTCGTTCCGGCTGTACTAGTAACATTTTTTTCTTTGATGCCTCGTTTTCGAGTAAAACGAGCGTCGAGACGTGCTTATTGTGTGGCCGATTAGACGATGACATTTTTTGGAGTCTTTCTAGCATCTGTTTGATGAATTTATGTCACAAGGTGTATTTCAGATTTCACAAATCGAGTTGTTTGTCTGTCATCAGGATGATACCTCGAAGAGCAGCTCGACGGCGAACGAGTTGGGCCTCGCCAACGTCGGCGGCGTGTTCGTGGTTCTGATGGGCGGGATGGGCATCGCATGCGTGATAGCAGTGTGCGAGTTCGTTTGGAAAAGCCGGAAGGTCGCCATTGAGGAACGGGTGAGTGAGGTCAGATAGCACGTCGAAGAGGGCGTGATCGCGCCAGAAGTAACGTCGTCCAACACGCATCTCGATCCAGACGCGATCTATCCCGACATACCGCGGGAATACATCAGTTGATGTTCGCGCGATGGTGGAGTTCCTCTTTAATGGTCACGACGCAAGTACAGGACCACTCGGGTTTGATCGTTCTACCGTCCGATCGACGGAATCGCTCAGCCAAAAGATTCGCAAACATTCCATGTCGAGCAAATATTCTGTATCCGTCATCATAATCGTTTGCGGCGGGGAATATCGTTAAACGGTTCCCTTTCACTTCGTTGGTGCTATCTGTACAGAGTGTTTCATAAGTAAGGGATCAATGTTTGAAATCTCATTGTTCTTACGTACACGTTTCTCCGGGTTTTTTAATCGCTTTTTGCTTCTGATATACGGAGTTGATCGCCTAACTGTATCGTCTAAAATTTAGGTGTTACAGTTAGGTAACCGTACATCCTGTAATTTTACACAGTTCAAATGCCCAAAAATTTAACCGCATTAATGATTCAGCATTGCCTAGTATGATAAATAGATTGCATGGCTATTGAGGAGATTGTATTTTCGCGTATTAGATATAGAATTTTTGTAAATTATAAAATCATAGTACTGCCAAATACGCGATACTGCCATAGATAAGAATACCTATGTACGACTAATTCACATGCGAAAGTTCTATTTTTTGAGACGCACTGTATATTTTACGCCGTTTGATTCCATATTGATTATTGCAAAATTTCTAATTATTAGATTCGGCTTTTCATCCTTTTAACTTCCATATTATTGTTCGCAATGCCATCGTTTCAATTATGTACGGTTGCCGTTCGAGTCGAAGAAAAGGACACCGAGTGAATGCAAGGATACTGGAGCGTAATGCATCTTTGTTGCTCCGGAAATTTTACGATAATCATTTGCGGCTGTACGCATTGTGTTATCGATGCTGCGCTCGTAATTTCCTCTTTTATTTCCTCTTCGCTTCCACTCCGTTCTCTTTCGTTCATTCGAGTCGAAGAATTATGAATCGCTAGAGAAACGCATCGTCGATAAGTAGAAGCAAACCTGCGTGTCATCTCCGATCATCATTATCTACAATGTGACAAGCTATATTACAGCTGTAATTATTTTTAACTCGCTACTCATTTAGGATGTGACGGATTTATTTCATGGAACTGCCGATCGACGTGGAATTTCGTTTTCCGGTTTCCCATTTATACATCTTTTTATTACAGTTTACACTGCTTCTTGGCCCCTCGCGGTGTATGCCACTCAGTGGAAGGGGTAGACGAGCGGACTTAGATCGTGGAGCTCTGAGCGAGCTAGATCGCGGCTTTTACTATAGTTTCAGCGTTAACGCGTGACAGATAATAAAGCGTTTCTCCGGAAAAAAGATATTGGAAACGACAGAATCACTGACGTTCAATTAATTTCGAGACGGTAGAACGGTAGGGAATGGAAAATCGATGCTGGGGAAGCACGCTTGAGAAGCGTGAAGCGAGCCGTTCCGAGAGGAACATTCCTTTGCGGGAATGAAATTAAGACACAGTGATACGGCTGCGGGAAACTCGCATGCGAAGGGGATCGCGTGTCTACAATATGTATTCGAGCTACCGCTTGCGTACACTCAAGCGGTAAGCAAATAGGCAAGTATTTGAGAAGGGCTCGTCCACAAATACGGATATGCAGCTTTGCGACGGTGACCCCGCGCACTCGAGAGCAAACAATCCTACAAGCCAACAAACGTTGGTATCGCTGTTCCCCTTCGGACCGCGATACTTCAGACCACAACAGAGTAGCCACGATACTACCCCCGATTCTGAAACTGTTAATCGTTTTTGCTCGACGTCGAGGGCGGAATGTAATTGTCCCATAACCCATTGCGTTTCCCGTGTTTCCGTACGGAAATACGATATTATTAATTTTTACATGACCCGGCGGAGTGAAACTGATGATACTCTTTATACTGTTGTTCTTGTAAAAACTTCCGTGTAACGTGATCAAATTGTTTGAAAAGATTGTGTATGGGAGCCGTTTTATCCAAAACAAACAGTGCAATTCAAAATATTTTTACAGATCTTTTTAAACAATTCTTTATTTATATATTTACTGTCACGAGTAGAAACCAGTCAAAAGGAAAGAATAACATTTTTTTGTTCGTTGCCTCGTTTCCGAGTAGATCGGCTGATGTGTCTGCGTCATGACCTACCGTTCCTACTTCCTACAAATATTGGAGCCAGAGTCGCCAGATTTAAGACTTCTCTTTAGCGTCCCCTTCTACGTCGCCATTCTTGATTGTCTCAATGTCACGTGACTAATCCGGTACTGCCAGAGAGAGAGGGCGACGTTTTCCCTTCAATTCGAGTAATTTTCCCAGATCTGACGACTCTGACTGGAGCCGCGAACCCGATGAACTTTCAAACGCATTTTTTTCGGGAACAAAACGTCAAACAGAAAAATGTTATTTCTTCTTTCCGACCTGTTTTCGCATATAGAATCACCGTTCAGTCGCGTGTACCATCATTTCTAAATGCATACCTAAATGTCTCTGTTATTAATGGTTTTATGGAAAAAGTCTACCGTGTGTATTTTGATTACTAAATGTGCGTCTACTTCGTATTGGATGATTTAAAAATTAACAGTTTCATTAATCGATTGTGCATTTTGTACAACTGAATGCTTTAAAAGCTGTAAGAACTGTGGCGGTTTCGGCAAGGTCTGCGAAAATCGGGCATGATATTTTGTAATCATCCAATGGAAATGTTGCTTTATTATTCTGCGCTTCCGTAATGAATTCATCAGAAATGTTCTTTCCCACCGGAGTTGCAAAGATTTTATTTGTTGTTTGCGCCTGCGGACAGTATTAAACTTCGGGATCCCAGGCAAAGCCTCGCGATCACAATCTTTATTGAAGAAAGAAAGCATTACATAAAAGGAGCTCCGTTGTCGTTTCTCAATTATTTTATTCCAGGCGAATCACTTTACATTGAGCTTATTACAATTTCTATTCTATCTGGTAAGCGACGTTAATATCCCGACTCGTGAAGAGGAATATTAAAACAAGTTCCGCGCGCTTGCTGCTACTGCTGTTTCGCTAACTCCGGCCTCGGCTCGTGCTCCTTTGTCCTTTGACTCGAGAGGAATCGTACACCGTGTTTGTCATTTCCCGGCTATAATTTCCTTCTCTTTTGTACCCGCTAAATTTGTTTGCTTCTTAGAAATTTAATTGGAAAATCATTGTTGCGCCGCGCCGCGCCGTGCCGGTTCGTTCTTTAAGTTTCCTTTTCATTTCGGTGGCGCTAGCGTCGCGGCTTTACCCGCGTGTGCCGCGCGTCGCCATATTGATTCGTCGATCATTGATATTCTCACCTGGCCGCAATCTTACCCGAGCACTTTGCTGTTCTGTTTTAGAAGCAGAAATCCTCGGGGAAACCGATCTGCGAAGCTTTTACCGATCTACACTAGCGGACGGTATAACGATCCCGTTCGCAAAACAAACAAACCAAAAAAAAAATCTCACAGATTCCTAAGCCCAAGAATATCGTGTCTGACCCGATGGACCTAAGGAGGAACTCCACCATGAGTGATCGAGAACTGTGTGAAACACTGACAGACACGAAAAACGTGTAGAAAGTTGAAACGAAACAAAACAAAACAAAAAAAAAAACGAAACGTATAATCAAAACGAAGGAGCAACGATCCTCGACCTTTCCAGTTTTTCTTTCGTCCTCGTCGAAAATCCCAGCAGACAATCTAGCGCGATGATCGATCAAAAGGCTCTCGCTAACAATCAAACGAAGTAGCCGAGAATCAGCGAAATAATCAATTTCTCTCTTTTTCTCTCTCTTTTCCACTTTCTCTCTCTCTCTCTCTCTCGAGACTTCGTCCGACGGCAAAAGTCACGAGAAATCGTTTGATATGAAAAAATATCTGTTCATACGTTTCCCGCGGAACGTTCGCGTCGTTGCCAATTGAAACTGGAAAGGTCAACGCGTTTGCCATATTGCTCATATCAAAACTCTTAGATTAATTGACGACGACTTCAAGCCTCGCAGCGAGAAGCAACAGTCCCCCGGGTGAATTTGTTAATGTAAAGAAACAAAAACCGCGGCGTATACTCCTCGAGCTGGCGCGCCGCGGACCGCGACTGAATTAAGTGTTGCAGATTAACGAAAAATATTTACAAACAATCACGATTTTATACCGAATAGATAATTAATGTATAGCGTGAGGTTACTAACGTTTTATTGTATATGTACATATTGTGTAGTTTCGAGGGAGTGGCCAGCCGTGCCACCACCGCGCGAAGTCCGTATGTTTCTGATAACGGAAAAAAAATGATAACGAAAACCGCGCGAACAAAAAAAAACAGCTCGAATCAAACGTTGTCTGTCGTCAGAGAATTGTAGGACCGCGCAAAAAAGCCCACGGATTCTTTAGTGAGACACGAAAGAACATATACGATAGTCGGCTCTGTATGATTCGGCTCGTACACTTGTATCGTATAAAATTACCGTAATGGCGGCGTCTCGGTTTCTTCCGACCGGCTACCGAGTTCTCAAGCTTAATTTTTATTTGATTTATAACTTCATAACTCATCTATGCCGTAAGAACACCAAATTAGTTTTCTTCCTCTTTCGATTCGTCCGAGTAAGTAGTATTCGATTCAAATTACTATATTTTACAGGCTCTTAATAACCTGTGCGTCTCGTTTATTGTCATTGGATTTCTTACTTCATTAATTCTCATTTAAAACTACCCGTGGCGTTCCTCCTTTATCTCATTTCGAATGTCACTTTTCTTTTGTTATTCTCTTGTCTGTTCACGGCTGTCCTTCGTACAGTTCTCCCGGTTTCTCCTTTTAATTCCATAATAATAATTACACAAGATGTATCATAAGATTACACACGTACATTTATATATTATTATTATTGGTAGCGTTAAGAATTGATTTCTTAAAGATGTATAAAATTTTAGGAGAAAGGGGCTAAACGTTTTGTTTGTGTTATTGAATTTGAACCTTCGAATTGACGTTATTGTTCAGATAATTTTAATGAAAATATAGAACTGAATAGGAACAGCTCGAAATGCTGCCAATACGGTAATTAGAAAGGGTCGCGTTGCAAAACACGTAGGGTTTAAGTGGATCGCATACGATACGGAAGGACACGCGCACGATGTGTGACAGTTTAGTATGACATTGTTAGTTGTGTCGCAATGTTTCTTGCCTCTCTTTCTCTCTCGCCACGGATACACAGGAGGTGAGCAACTTTTGTATTTTATCTCTGCTACTTGTTGTGTCACAGCACTGGAACGGAATAAATCATCGAGCATGAATTTTTAGACAGAGTTCATTCTTTTTGCGTCACCAGCCTGTTTCTCTTATTGTTTCGTTACTTTTCTTTTCACTACTACGAAAATTTTCGTTTTTGTGCCAATTTAACGATCTTTTGCTTATTAATAGAGATGTAGTAATTCTAATTTTGCAATGACACACACACACACGCAACTAAAAAAGAGCTGACGACACTTGAATAAAACCAGCACGATGCATGTTAAAATGCTTTCCACCTATGCCTGATTTCCGTACGTCAACAAAAATTCACGAAAAACATTCCTGCAACAAGTGCACGTTCACACACCAATGTTCTACAATAGAGGTGTCAGCTTCATGCAATGACGCGTATTACCGGAACGAAAGAACTGGAAATTCCCTGCGGAAAGATGCGATCAGGGCCGGCGATATTCGGCCGATTCTCCGGGAGCTCGTGGGAACAGTCGTAGGCAGTCTCTTTTTGTCAATTCTCGCAGTCCTCGAGGACATGGCGAACGTTTCCGCGCGAGATTGCGCGAGGGCGCGAGATTCTCGCGTTTCTACAGTCGTTTCGAGATCCGGCCAGCACATTTCCCGCTCGTAAAAAGTTATAACCTCGATAAACTTGATATCGCGATTTCGTCGAGCGAAGGGCGGGAAGGGACGGGAAGGGCGAATACGCTGGCACGCGTCGTCGCATTTGGCTGACTTATATACTGGGTCAAAGAAGTATGGGCACTTTTAATTCCAGATCGATCATTTTCTGTGAATTCGTAGATATTAGCGGAATCTACATTTTTACCACTTTATTATACAGGGTGGTCCGTCTATATATCTTCTCACATTGGTATAACAAGCTGAATAGTATCGAACGACCGATATTTGATAAGAATTTTTTCTTCCAAGGCCATTTCTAGGAAGTTCATGAAAGATTTTTCAAGATTCTTTAGGGACACATTCTTTAAAACCAAAACCTGAGTCGATACCCAAATTTTTCTATGATTGTGGTTATTAGACTTCGTAGTTTTACGTGAAATGTTGGCTAAGCGGTCGCACATACTACGTCAGGCCTGGGCAGCTTTCCTGGATGCCCCCCCGCCAAATTCCTATGGAGTGTAGAAGGACGTTAAGGAGATCAGGAGCAACCTGGCAGTCACGCGAGGTGAAGCACGGCGAGGACAATATGAAATAGTTGATGGCGAGGGAACTGGAAGTTGCCCGGGCCTGTTCTAGCTAGCGTGTGACGTCAAAGCCTGATCGTTGGGATTACGGGTGCGGATGCATCGACGGTTGGCGCACCGAAACGGTCTGTATCGTCGCAGGTGACTTCTCTTCAGCTCCCAATAGTACAAGGGTGTGCGAAGTGTCTCGTTAATTTGTTCAGCATTGCAGGACCAGAAATGGTATGAAATGATCAGAGAAGGGAAACTGTGCCGATACTTCGTTGACCCACTGTAGCTTCGCAGGCCGGTCGCGGCCTGTGGGGGCGCAGAGATGCGTTGTTTGCATCGGTGGTTTGGTCGCACTTTGCAGAAGTCCGTGTGCTCGGAGATGGCGAGCGAGCTACGTTACGCCCTGGATTGCGGCAACGGCACGAAAAAGCCGGTGAAAAAGTCGCTGTGCCGTCGCGAGAGGGAGCAGTCCAATCTGTCGATCGTCTCCGAGGAGGACAAGTACCCGGCGTGCAACAAGTACAGGCACTTCGTCGGGAAAGCGCCTCTAACCTGAGCTCGAAACGATCAAGACGGACGAGAGACCGAAGCGAAGCGACGCGACGCGACCGGATAATCCGATCCCCGTTCCAACGGACTAAAAGACGCGATCGATCAGCGAAGAAAGCAACGAGGCGCGAATCCAGCCGCCACTGCTCCAGGACGAACCAGAGCAGCTCACCTCTCGACTTTACCGTATACCCGACATTTTCTTCTTTTTTTTTTCTTTTTGTTCCAACTGTTCTCTCCATCAATTTTTCGCGTCCACCGATCCGAACCGAGCTACACGTAGTTCCCTCCAGGGGTATACACTCCGCAGGATCTACACCGGTCGATCGTTAATCGAAGCTCGCCAGGAATTCATTGTACCGCGCGGGAGACAACGGCGCCGCTCGTGCGGAAGGATTAACGAGAAGGAGGAAACACGACCAGGCGTTATTTGTCTTTTGTCGAGCCGATGGAAACAGATGTCTTTAGTAAAAAATGAGGCTGCTGGAAGGTTTACAGTATCGTGATGGATGCGGTTCAACGACGATTATTTATTGACGCCGCTGGAGAATTGTCTCTTACAAGACTCGATCGACAAAACTGTTCTTACAATTATATAATTGATTGTATTTGAGACTGTTCACTGCTTTATTTATCCATTTGTTGTAGAACATATTTTTCGAGACACTTCTCGTAGAGACGTTAGTCTTTCTATTGTTTTTTTCTTTTTGTATAATAAGAACTGTTCGTTCAAGTTAATCGCCAGGAATTGCGTAACTGAATAACGATTTTAATATTCCAGGTTACAATAGACCCTGGCTACGCCGTCGGAGGGTTAATTAATTTATTGGGCTGTAACGTAAACGAGAAATTGTTAAATGTAGAAGGTTGTTTTAATTTTGATTTCGTTAGATAAATTACGTTGATTTTATGGTATTTTTAAAATTGCTAGAAAAGTTCTAATTTTCTTCTTTAATTTGCTACGCATAAAATATTTCATTACACGATCATATTCATTTAATGTCCATAAAAGTCGGAACACTTTTGATCTCTTTTTCATACCTTCGTGAAATACAGCTTCACGAAACGTTTTATTTATTAGTGATATTAAATGCAGCGAATAATTTGCATGCCTATGTCTCCCGCGCGATATATCGCGTAGCGCAACGATTTTCATTTAGCCGAATGTATGCGTGAATGTTGCGCGAACGAAAGTGTCATTGAACAAACTGGAAGTGAATCGAAATCATCGAGCACGTTCTTAATTTCTAAAGAAAGTATCCCGATATTATTCGAATTGACAAAAAAGAAAAGGCTGTACAAATTTCATTATCTGTTCGGTGATCGTTCAGATACTCGAATTTAGTGTAAATAATCATATTAACCGTTAAGATTACGAACAGTACCGATCGCGTCTCTGTTATGGCGTTGTATTATAGGACGTTCACGGGGAATGCATCTAATCGAACCTACTCGTACATCTAGCCGCAACGTGTTTCATTATTTCCATACTGTAAAATAATATGTCTGTGAAGTGTTTCCGTTTCGACATTATATCGACGCTTCATCGGGTGTAGATAGGACAAGTGACTTTATATACATATAAATATTTTGTTTTCGTACGTTCAGCAATCCATTCTTCCGTCAGTGTTCGAATTTCACCGCGTCTCACTGATCTGTCTGCGCGAAATGCTGCTCGTCAGCGCATCGAGTGTGATCGAATTAATTCTTTGTACGTTATTCTCTGCCATATGATATAATACAGTATAATTATACTCGTTGATATCGCAGACTCGTATAATGTTTCATTTACCAAAAAGAGAAGCTTCACTGTAGGAAAAAAGAGGCTCTACGATGGGGACTTGAAGTTCTACTTGCGGTAGTTGCTTCGGCGAGTACGAGCCTGACAACAATGCAGAAAAGTTTTTACTCTCGAGACTAAAATTCACAAAACTCTAGTCTCGAGCGAGCACCATCGCCGCGCTTGTCTCGACAGTAACTTCTACTTGGACATGCAGCTTAGTTTTATTTTATTCTAAAGGAGTTTCAAGTATTCAAACTTCAGAAGCTCGATTTTATTTTATTCGTGATTTTGAAACTCTTTGCGGACATTCGAACAGGAATTCTGTAAGAAACATTTATGAAAATATTCGCATAACTACGGAAATGGATACTATAATTTCAAACTTTTAAATCCATCACGTCCAATGGGCAATTTACGCCAATGCTAATTGTCGACATGCTGGCAGTTATTTTTTCGGTAAGGTATACAGGGTGTCTAAAAATTTCTTCAACCCTCGGAAATGTTCCTGATTTGAAGCAACATTTTCCTTTTGCAAAATGTCCGCCGGGGCTTCGTTTAGGAGTTATTAACAAAAAAAACATGGACCAATCAGAGCGCGACTACAGCGGACGGACTCTGGCTCGTCCAACGAGACAACTGTCGCCGAACCGGAATCCGTTCACTATAGCTGCGCTCTGATTGATCCGCATTTTTCGTTAACTCGCAAACAAAGCCGCGGCGGCCACTTTTGCAAACGAAAATGCTGCTTCAAATCACCTCGGGAACCTCGCATTTCCGGGAGTTTAAGAGATTTTGGGACGCCCTGTATAAAGGCGTAGTACGATCGTCAATCCATATCAAAGCTATCCAATATAACATTGATGTTAGCTGTCCAATGCTGCTGCACTGTCTTAAGTAGAATCTGATGGCCTATAGACAGACGGTTCTACACGAGGAGCGCATTAAATTTGAATACTCTTAAATCTTGTTACGCTTTTTACTGAAATTATGAGTAGAAATTATCGTAATGTAGTAAAGTAATTTTATTATCACATCTTTCACTTAATTGTTGTCTTGTGTACAAAGTGGACATATGTACACATGGAGCAACTTTTTTCTTTACAGTTACATTGTACACTTATATAAACTTAACAAGTACTTTAACATACTTGGAACCTGTATGAATTGCTTTCAAGTAATAAAAATAATTTTAAACGCTTCAAAGTTCTGAGACTGGAAATATATCAAGGTGGTAAATGAAAAATATTTCTATCCGGTGGAATGTTTAGAGCCGGTGACAAATGACCTCTAGAAAAATTTGTTCTGCCAGTCCGTTTTGATAGTCTTGTGCACTGCTGAACTGAGTCTTCCAATCGCTCTCATTGAAACGCTTCATGTTCGAAGGATTAAGCCAGATTACGAGTTAACAGAATGAACAGAAAGTCGATTTTGCAGCCGCGCACGTTGCTATTCACGAACGCCACGAACTGAACAGTATTAATTTCCGTCTTCCTTCTCCTAAGGCGTAAACAGGCTTGACTGTCGCACGTGCACAGGTGCTCCGGCAGAATGATCGATTTCCGGGTTCAGATAGATCAGTGGGATGCAATTAGCCTCGATAGTCGGAAACGTTCGATGCTCGGACGCGACTGTCGTGTGCCTCCGTAATCTCGGCCGCCGTCTAACCTCTGTCATCGTTTTACGAACTTTCTGTCGTTTTTTACTATCGACTCGTATAATTACCATGTCGACCGTACACCGAAGAATCGAACCGTAAACGTACAAACGCTGAATATACACATTAACGACGCACCGAGCGTACTCAAACACGTTATTGTAAATATTCTCTATACCACGACACTGCGTTCACGTCGTAACGAGTTTGTTAAGAGCCTATTGATTATACTTCTTACGTAAAAGTGTACTACGAGCATCATATTAAACGTGAATAAACTCATCGTCTGTAAATTCTCATTTGCCGTGTGCCTCATTGCCTTTTCGTCACCTGCGAAGCACTCCTCTGTATTTTCCTCATTTATTTTATCATTTATCTTCCAAACATTTAGTTCAGAGAAAAATGTGTTCCGCTGATCAGAAAATCGTAGGGCAACTTGATCTTAATAATATAAATGCCCTCTTGTGCTTCACAAACTTTTGGGTACCATAAATGCACGAAGATTCGTCGTCTAGTATGCAAAATAAAAATTGTCCGAATCAATTGAATGAAACAGAAGTTAAATAATAATACATTCTCTAGAATTATTATAGTAATTTTTCTATTATATTTTAAGAAATCATTTTCAACAAGCGTTATACTGTTCTATCTTAGAAAATCATCTACTGATGTATCTTCAAACTTGTCTACTTTTCAGTGAGTGTTTTGAATCTTATGAAAATACCTAAAAAGTCAAATAATCCTATATTTAAGTCCCATTCATTTGGAAACGACGCAGAAAATGTTTGTTTTGCAAAAGTTACAGGAATTTAGCAAAACCTTGTTAGGAAAACAACAATGGGTCCTGAGTTACATCCCCAGGAATTAACGTCTTATTTTGTTAATGGTTTAAGCAGCGAGACCATCCGTTAGATCTCGTCTCATGAAAAACCCTCGGGATTTATTCGCGGCAGCCTCGCAAACGCTTTCTATGCGTTTCTGTGATTAATTGCCGGCTGTCGGGTTCTTTCGTTCAAACAGAAAATTATTCCAGGCGTAATATACTTAACGCGCGGCCATAATCCCCTCGTTGATTACGACAGAGAACTTCTAGCTTCGCCACGGCCACGTAATTGGTCCCCGGGAAGTTCTACTTTTACATCAATTGCCGCAGCCTTCACTCTTCGTTCTCTTGATTAGAGAACTAAATCCCAAACCGCTAACGTAACTAATTCACTAATGTATCCAACTTCCACGGCTCCTGCCTTCTCTTTGAGCCCAGAGCGTAACCATTTAATTTACTTTGCCCGATATCCACGCGTTTCCCGTTGCTTTCTTCCCCTTGCGTACATGTCTTGAAACACCTCCATACGCTGTCACATGTGTGTCTGCAATTCTTATTCATTGACCTCAGCCTTCGAGGGAACGGAATACTTCATTTTTTCGAGGACGACAAACTCTAACCGGAAACAAAGAAAATATGTAACGCTGAAGAACACTGATCAAATTTGTGGTTTTTCGTAAGTAAGTGAAGTAAATTGTGGTATGTACTTTAAGGTTCCTACGTTTCAGATAGTCACTATAGTTAAAACATAACACCAAGTTAGGCTCATAATGAAAATTTCAAACAAAATCTATTAAATATTTTGGTAATTATTACGTTAAGGGAGGCAGCTCCGATGACTTTGACCTTGACATATGTTGTCAAGGACAACATTCTGAACAATTTTTGTCAATATATCTACCCGTCGCTCTGACTTAGTTTCCGAGATAATTGCAAAAAACTATTGCTAGTACTAAATTGAATTTTCCGTATTCGTGCATGCTCCGTGGCAACGTATGCCTGCTCCGATGCGGCGCGGCGTCTGTTTACTGTTTTTTGTAAACACGTTGTGGAGGTCATACATATATACGATGAACTTTCAATTTTGAGAGACTTCTCCTGGATTTTCGTCTGCGTGGTCAGTACTAGTTCAAATTCTGGATGATAGCTACAATGCAAAGATCATGCGAACAGAGTGAGTTGTGGTCAGGTCGTGGCAGAGGCGGAGAGGGCCTGCCGTTAGGCCCCTCCGATCACGCATAAGACAATGCGAATATCTCGAAAACTAAAAGCGACCCTCAGTGTCTTTACCTAAATAATTACCAAAACTTCTTTTGTTTATAACTTTTTAATAAAAAAACCGAGCGCCGTCTAAAACCTCTTGGAGGTTACTTAGAAACGTGTCCTTGATAACATATGCCAATACAGCATATCGTTTTAGCGTTCATTGCTTAAAATAACTGCTATATCTTGAACTTTTTTTGTTTATAACTTCTTAGCAAAAAACGAGCGACGGCTAAAACCTTCTGGAGGTTACTCAGGAGGGTGACCTTGACAACATATGTCAAATTCAAGGTCATCGGAGCTGCCTCCCCTAAACGTAATAATTACCATGCATTTCCTACTTTTAAATCGAAATAAAATGGTGTGTTACTGAGCGTAGACATCAAATAAATATAAATTTTTCAAGACTCACAATTTTATAAACGAACGTAATCCGACATGCGTTGTATATAAATTTGTTTTTAATTTCATACAAGTAGATGAAATAAATGAGTAACTTTAATTCGTTCTTGTAATCATTTTAACAGCGTGGTAACAGCACGCATACAGGCACAGACATTATTCATGCAGCAAACAGCGACGTGTACGAAAACTGCCCACAAAATGAACAAAACAAACTTCTCACTCGAACTTTTGCTTTCGTCAAGGTGCCGTACTTACAAACATAATCATTCGTAGAAAGGAGCACAATAAAACACGACGGGAGAAAGTTAAACCAAAAGATTGCTCCTCGAAACAGTTACGAGAAAAACCGTATCTAAAACGCAAGTTTATTCCGCGAATAAGCTGAGCATAGTGTCAAAAGTAATAGTCGTCCATCTTGGTTTTACGTCGCGTTCTTGTCGTGTACCGCGCCCTTACGGGAAAAATAACTACACTTTACAGCGTGCCGTTAACTGCACTGTCGTTTCCATAAATTTTTCTAATCTGAGTTCTGCGTATAGAACGAGTCTCCGTGATAAAGAACAAGAAATAACAAAACCCATGTGATACACGACCGCTCACTCGTACGGTGTGTAAGTATTATAGTTGAACTAATAAATTCCGGAGAAATTCAGAAGTTTTGCAAACTGGAATAACGAGACGTAAAATTAGAGAAAATGTTACTACAAGAACAAAAGTGCACAGTGCCTACACAAATTGACGAAAGTGACATACAAATATCGCTAGTAATTGTTCGAATAAAAGATTATCAAATCCCGTAAATGTCATTATTAAATCAATTCTATTTTTATGAGTGTACAATTCGCAATTTGTTGAAAACTCCAAATGTGTTTATTCTGTAATTTTCTTAATTGCTAAATCTGAGAATGCGGCGACAGAAACCGTTAAATGGAATAGTTATGAACATGATAAATGTCGTCTTCTATTTTCTAGGTATTTATATCGGCTTGAATGATGTGATGATATGAATATACGTCTGAATTAATTTTCTTCTCAAACTTCGTATCATTAAATATTGGTGCACAGTAGTGACTAGTTAATAATGATACATATAATATGAATCCGTAAATAATCTTTTAATTAGGCGGTATATGAAAGCGTGATGCAAGAGGTTCAGATCGAAAGAAATTTTGCGTTGTTCAATGATTGTATAATTAATGATCGAGGAACATAATTGTTCGTGAAACGGCATGTCAGGAAGCGAAGAAAAATGGTAAATGAATGAGAAGCTTTGTACATACGTACGAAACCTACGGACAATCCGCGTGTCGTGGAAAAAGCTCCGATGGTGGATCTAACAATAAGTCGGGTCTCGAGTCCGGGGTGCCCGCCATATTACAGTGTACAAATGAATCCAAGAGGTTTTGGGAGGGGGAGAGCCGCGTGTGCGCAGTGAAAATCCACTCGGGAAGTGGCGTTCGGAATTAGAGTGCATGCCGCGACGTTCGTTCAGAAAAGCACGTTTATCAAACTTCTGTTCCAGGTAACGAGCCGTGTGTAATTGCAATTTTAGGTAAGTTCCTCCTCCTTTAACGCTCGACGCACGGACGCTCGCTTTGTTACCATTTAACGCTCGCTATCGTGCTCCTAACTCTCCAGCATGGAACGAGAAACATTTTTACGAGTATGCTCCTTCCAAGTCCTGCAAAAACATACACCGCTCCTCCGTTTGATAACGACTTGCCTCTGTCCACAATTTATGTATTCATGTCTGTGTCTCCACGTCCAGAAGCTCAATTGAAAATGAAACTAAACACAAAAGAATAATCTCAAAATCGTTTTCCCGGTTATGAATTACACGAATAACTGCTCGAAGGATTTTTTTGGCCATTTGAATTAACTCTTAAAAGACATGAGATCGAGAGTAATTGACTAGGTGTAGACACAGTGGTATTCTAGAAACATCGAGCTGGCGTTTCAACGGAGACTGTCGTCTGTAAAAATCTACATAGAAGCTGACTGATTTCTGTTAGTTTTATTAGTGAAATCGATAATAAGTTCAGGACGGAGTGCAAGTAATTACGCGAAACGTTCAATGAGAACATAGCGAGCAAAGTAGTTTCGAAACGAAGCGAAGATTTGTCGGACTCCTAGAATGCGTTGGCGGAACTTTTGCGTTTCGAATCGATGGAATTCGCAGGAGAATGAAGGCGCGACGCACGCGAGGTTTTTCGTGGAAACACGAAATTAAACGTGGGGCCGATAGATGGTCGGCAGGTCGTTCAGTAGGCGTCGTTAATTGCAGTTCAGCGGTAACTATGTCACAGAGCTTATAGGCGACAAGCGCCACTGGCGACGACGCTCGCCGTCTAAATATATCGTGCTCGTTACGCGCACTCCGACGTTTTCGTGTGTTTTTTAAGCCGTCGCGCGTTCGAATATGGCACGTTGACACCGAACACGCGGCCGGATTTCCGTCGCCGACGATCCCTCCGTCGACGACGGAGCGGGAAGCGCGGATATCGCGTCCCGTGAAAGAGAACGACGCGTCGCGTCGCATCGCGTCGCGTCGCGTCGAGTGTGCGGCCGATGGATGAATGAACGAATGAAAAAGAACGCGCGTCCCAGAATGCCTGCGTTTGGCAAGGTGACAGTTCGCCTCCGCGAAACACTGAATGCAGTCGGGATATGTTCGCGCAGTTTGCTCCCCGCTGACCGCCGCCGTTTGTCACAACGCGTCGCGCCGCGCCGTGCGGCGCCGCGAGCGGAACGCGCGCAGCACACGCACGCCGGCAATCGTCACTACCAAAATTATCCTGTCATGCCGCGGCGAAACGAAATCTCCGCGCATCTATCGACGCTGCCAAAATGTCAATTGGACGGGTGACGTTTGATAGCTGGTTTTTCGGTGCACTCGGCCCGTTTAGAATGCAATGACGGCTCCTTTCCGTTCCATTGTGCGCGCCGCGAATTGTTCTGCACGCCCTGCCGCGACGGGCTCTGACAGGATTGATTATTCTTGTTTCGTGAAATTCTATTTCCGATTAAATTGCTTCCTTTCGATTGTTTATGCTTTTATAATTGGTAACTATTCAATTCGTTTCTACGCAAGTTTTTCCTAAACGTTCTGAATTTACGGAAACCTCGCCGATCGACTCAATTAACCGTAAGGTAATAAGTTAGCAGTCGCACTAATCAACGCTGGATTCAAGATTGGATTCGCTAGAATTCGAAATCAATATTCTAGTTATTGGACTGCGTGGCTTTCGCTAAATACAGTTCGTGTATTAAGTATTAATTATGGATGGAATAGAATAACACTATTTATATCTACCGTTATGCCAATCTTATACTTAGCACGATATCTTTAATATCGAAGCTCTTTTATCTGTTAGTAATCTGAAAGGTCTAAAATATTGTTCTACTAGGTGAAACGATACACGATATATTTTTGTTTCTTGTAAATTAAGAATTTTTTAAACATTTATTCTGAAAGTTAGTCTAAAAATGATTTGGAATATCTTTTCTTAACTTTGCATATTCGATAGAATAAAACATTTAATTAGAAAAGTCTTCCGATTCATAGGGAACCACTGAAACCATGTTTATCTCGGCCCCACGGCAGATCAAATAAAACACTTTGATTCTATTTTAACGAAAAACAGAATCCACGGAACGTAGACCTCATTAAGAAGCTCGTTTCCGATCCCCACGCCGGATATGTTATTTTTACTCACACTATGTTTCCTTCTCTCCTGGTACAAACGTCCGTGCTCAGTCGTCCAGAAAAGAAGGGGATCGAATGAGTTCTCTCTCTCTCTCTCTCTCTCCCTCGAAAAAGAGCAGAAAAAGAAACTGATGAAGAAGTTGGTTTGAGGATGTCGATGGAGAATTTGACAAATCCGAAGTCCCCTTCGATAGCTTCAAGTAAATAGCGAGACTCAATATTGGAGGATTGATTTTAGACGGGTCTAAATATTTACGCGTGCCGAGAATTCGAGCGTGTATGCTTCCCGTTCGGTTTACACAACGTCGCACTGTTAAGTGTTCGTTTGAATCCCAGCAGCCTGTTTGAACGGCTTACACTGAATACGCGTACACGGGATCTTATTGCAAACAAATCTGCGCCAGACTGTCCGCTTATGCTTGATGGCTCGCCGGTTTTAACAAAGGTCGCTTCTTTCCTCGATATAATATTCGACAACTACAACCTATGTTTCACAAATTCGGCGTTGTTACAACGATTAAAAACCAATTTCTATTTGGTAGTTTATCTGATGAAAATGCACGTTATTTTCGAGGCTTTAAATCTCTCAGTGGAAGAGTTTGACGATGTTTGAGAACATGTCTAAACACTGTACACGATGAGTTTCAATAAGCAATATTATACAAACGGAAGCTCCGAGGGAGCTAGATCGCGACTTTTCTGCAAATACGCTTTTTTTGTATAATATTATACATTTCTACTTTCTTTTGTTAAATTTACATTAATAAGTGATTTGTCAACGTTTCATTAACAATAAAGTTTCTTTCGGTCTGTTGTCAAATTGCGAGGACACTATTTCTTACTATGCGACACTAAATGTCGACTGAAATTTGTCGCTTACTCATACTGTGCTTGACTCGCAAAAAGTCCTTGCGAAAAGAATGATAAATCACTAAAACCATATAAATTTCCACGTGTCAATTGAATTAGCTGTATTTAAAAAAATTCTCTTTGAAACAAGTTATTTTATTTATTGATTATTTCATTTTAATGCGTGCCTATTGTTGCTTTATATACATAGAATGACTATATGATGCTGGTCAAGTGTCTCCCATTCGTCTTCATAACGTGTGCCCTGGGATTTCCCAAGAAGGTTCTCATAGGTAAGACTTTTTACTAATTATCGAGCACCACACTATTCATGCAATATAAATGTGATATATATAAATTATTCTTTTTATAAAATTAGAGGAAAATGGCTTTGCGACTCTTTTAGAAATATTTTTAAATTTTACCATTTCGATACTGATGAATATTAAATATAAATACAATATTAAACAACATTTAATTCGGTCATTGCATTTTTAAAGTACACCTTTATGATGGTGACTGATGCTGACATGATAAAGAATGACGTACCTCTCTTCACTGCGTGGATGTGAAGTGTATAATCACCGCGTATTAAGAATATACATGTGTTTACGTGATACTTTTTAGGAGGGCTATTTGACAATGGCTACGAGATGAAACGGGCCTTCGAGACGTCCGTGAAAGCAATCAATAAACAACGGCACATAAACCTGGAATTCGAGAATGTGTTTCTCGGCGTGAAATCTGAAGAAGTCGAAACGAATCCATATGACGTGGCGGCCACAGGTATACCTACATCTGGATTGGTTAGAGTCAGGATTGAGTAGCATTCGAAGGAAAAATATTTCGAATGCTACTTAAAATAATCGACAGTTCAGATAAAATGATATTTCAAACAGGAAACGAAATCTCAGCAAACCAAATATTTGTATTTTAATAATCTGGAATATGTGATCTTGCATAATACATACTTAAAACATTTCTTGGCAGCGACAATCGTTTAGGAATGAAATGGGTTTAGAATGAAAGGAATCATAGTAGTTGAAGATACAAATTTATTTTTAGTTCAAGTATGGCTATTCGCGTAAAATTTTGTCCGTTCAGGCTGCCGTTTCGCGGCGCACAGCGTCAGCCTAAAACAAAATTATTTTCCATCGATTTTGGGCAAGCAGAAGTTACATCGAAATTAATTAAATTCCTTAATAATTTTGGTGCATTTGAAGGCATATTTTAAATTGCCTCTGTGGTATATGCTGTTTGAAATAACATTTTACCCAGCACTGGTCACAGTACACGTTCATAGATTACATTTTGATTTGTTCGCTGTTGGAACGATTTCAATTGGATTGACTTGTTGACATGTTCAGTTTGTAAATTGATGGGCACTGGAGTGGCCGGGATTTTCGGACCCCAGAATAGTATCTGTTCGGATCATGTGCAGAGTATATGCGACTCCGTAGAAATGCCACACATTTATGCGAGGTGGGAAGCCGAGCAAGCTCGAGGAAAAGGAATAAACTTGTACCCCCACGCTGAAACATTTTCTAGGGTGCGTAGAAACCAAGGGTAGCATAAAACACGATACTGGAAATATTTTATTCTATCATTCAACTCCATTCGACTACTGGTATGAAGTCGCAGAGGTTGCATGAAATTATTCCAAGTAATTAAACCATTGTTAATGAAGTGTGTATATTACAAACAAAATTTTAATAGAATCAATTATTTTACTATATTTTAGTGTAAATTCGATAATTATATAAAAAAAAAAGTAATTGTTATCTATTATTTTAAAACATTTCTATTTTCGAGAATATTTTCCAATGTATTCAATTGGATATGAACGGAATAATTATATTTTATAACTGATTGGAAAACATGTTTAACGTGAAAATACGTGGGTCATTGTTTCCATTGAAATCAAGTGAATACTGTATTGAGATTAATTGCGCGTACTACATTCATATGGGAATGATACAAAAATATTTTCAATACTGCATCGCGTTTTTGAAAATATCATGTCAAATTAATTCCAATTTGGTATGTATTACGGCAGCGATCGCTAATTACTCATTGATGTTAGCAAAGAATTAATACACGTTTTATCTTTTGTATTTTCGATGGTTTGCACGTGGTAAATACAGCTTGCATGTGGTTTCGTTAGTTAATGAATAAAAAGGTATCTAGCTCTATGTTCCCCTAGAATAACAAGTTACAGAAATTTTCAGATTTTCGACCTGTTGACCGCTGAATTTGAATGGAA
This sequence comes from Lasioglossum leucozonium, assembly GCA_028454225.1. Taxonomy (NCBI): domain Eukaryota; kingdom Metazoa; phylum Arthropoda; class Insecta; order Hymenoptera; family Halictidae; genus Lasioglossum; species Lasioglossum leucozonium. Next base: position 12,766,098 of record CM052215.1, on the reverse strand, counting down.
ATCGTTTGCAATATTGTACGAGAACACAGACAGTTTGTTACGCATTCATCGTTTGTTGGAACGTGTGGATGGTCGTAGCCGCACGATCTTTTTGTATCATTTGGGAAGTGGTCCCAGTTACAGGTATGCATATGTAACATAACATTAGCGTTTATTTATATTATTGATAACACTAAGTGTCGATTAATTGACGAAACATTTTTCGGTCGATATACAGGATGTTCCAAAATTTCGTCGAACCTTGAAACGGGTGGTTCCTCGGATCATTCGCAGTAACTTTTTCCGTTGTGAAAATGTTCCCCATGGCTACGTAAAGGAGTTATTAACTAAAGACGCAGACCAACCAGAGCGCGGCTATTGCGGACGGCTTGCGACTCGGCCAATGCGAACGCCACGCTCAGCAGTACCTGTGCTCTAATTGGTTCATGCTCTTCGTTAATGACACCTTGTCATGCTACAGAGAACAATTCCGTAAAAGGTTAATAAAAACCCCTTTCAAGGTTGGACAACGTTTTTAGGACGCCCTGTATAAATTATGAAACGACCAAGGACTCACGAACGTGAACTGCTGTCGAATAAAATTGAATTGATTGCTCGACTTTTCATGAATATGCATAGATACAAATTTTTGAAATGTTAAATAGATTCATAGTGTAACAATGACTGTGTCGATTCGGCTATAATCGATATTCTCCAAGGGAGAGAATAATTAATCATACAATGCTGCATGAAATTTTCTGCAGGAAGGCGATGCGAGAGATAAAAGAGGCGGAAACCGAGAACATTGTGATTGATTGTTCAATCGAAATTCTTGCAGAGGTGCTGAAACAGGCGCAGCAAGTTGGCATTATGTCGGAGAAGAACAGAGTCATAGTGACTTCTCTGGTAAAATGCTTCAGTATTCGACGAACACGTACCTTTCAGTTTTAAATGAAAGCTTTGACAATATTTGAAACAACAACTTGATTAATCCACTATTTTGCTTCAGGCTTAGTCTTTCTATAGGGAAATGTTGAATTTAGAATAATCTATTTGAGAAGCTATAAGGATGACGCTATACTGAGTATTATATTTAGTAAATACAATGAAAATTAAAAAAAAAAGTTCGAAGAAAACTAATAAAAAATAATAAAAGCTGCTCTTTACAAATTTTTGTACCCGAGCCTTTAATGAAAATTTCAGAAGTACGTTTCGTATTTTAGTTACGTTGTCGCTTTGTGAAGAAAATAGTGGATTACGGTATATTACATTAAATAATAAAGGACAAATTTTAGAATGTAAATTTTAAACAAGCCCGCAGATAACATATTAATCCTATTGTTTCAGGATCTTCAAACGATAGATCTCGAACCGTACCAATTTTCCGGTGTTAATTTCACCGGGGTTAGGCTGATAGACCCTGAGAATCCTGTGGTGTTAGAAGTTATGAATATGCACAAAAATGAATGGTCTTTTGATAGTGCGACCAACTTGCGCGTCGAGCCAGCTCTCATGTACGACGCGGTGCAACTTTTCGCGAGAGCCTTCAAGCGTTTAAAGGACGCTATTAACGGCGACGTGAAACAATTATCCTGCAACGGCAGTTTAAGTTGGGAGCATGGCTACAGTCTGAGCAACTTTATACGTCTCGTAAGTTCGTCGGTAATCATTATTTATATTGCCGCATTGAATTAGCACCTGCGATATTCTCTTTGGATCTCTTTGAATATAAAAATCTCGTATGATCCCCGCGTCTAGAATTGTTAACCCTTTGCGCTCGAAGATATTTTAACTTGAAAATTTAATATTTCTTCCAACCTAGAATAATTCCTTTCTATATTAGTTTTCTTCATTTTATGGGTATAAAATTGATACAATACTTGATGAAATTGATATTTTGAATAATGGTGCAGCAATTTTTAGTGGCCACTCTGAGTCGCCACTCGCGTGCTAAGGGTTAAAGTGCATGTAGTGACGGAAAAAAATTAATTTTTTCAGAAGAAAATTAAGAGATATTGATAGTGCTATTTGAGTTATTGCGCGATAAAACCATTTATATTGATTTACCATTGATATTGTAATTCGGGAGTGTATGTATACCCAGGTAATTCTCGATGATTACATTTTCAGAGCGAAATGGAAGGTTTGACCGGTTTGATTAAGTTCGACACGGCCGGGTTCCGCAGCGATTTCCAGTTGGACGTGGTGCGCGTGACGGAAGAAGGCTTGAAGAAGATCGGAATGTGGAACAGCACGAACAGCATCGAATGGGTGCCGGAAACTCGTCCTCCGAAGTCAGACCTCGAGTTCAGTCTGCAGAATAGAACGTTCATCGTCCTGATAGCCATCGTACGTGCCAGAATGAAATTTAAAATATCTTCCCACATTCTTCGTCTTCTCCAACATTCGTCAAACTCTCTGACGGACGAAAATTAATAACGGCGAAGTTTCAGCGGATTTACCGTCGAAAAGTATAACACCAGTTCGAAACCTAATAGTTCAGGTGAACATTGACCGTCGAGATGAGAGAGTTTCACATTTTCCTTAGTTAAAACACAACAAGAACAAATCGTTAAAAAAGAAATCCTAGAAAATCAAAATAACTTGACTAATGCAATAGAAACTGAAAAGTTGAAATATATCATACCAATTGCTAGCTTACTCATTTTGCATCCTGGAATGCCTGATAAAATGTATTTTATTTCAACATTATCTATATCACAAAAAAAATTTCATTTCTACACCTGATCAAAGAATAGTGTCACCATAGCGACAGTCAATTATCAAGATTTTATTGATATCGATGTAGAGAGCTTGACACTGATTTTGTGATCGGATTTTTTAAGAATTTCGTATGAATGATGATATTTATGCTGCTTGCAGAGTCACCCTTACGGCATGCTGAAGGAATCCTCGGAGATGATGACCGGAAATGACCGTTACGAAGGATTCGGAATCGATATCATTCACGAGCTCAGCAAGATACTCGGCTTTAATTACACATTCGAAGTGCAAAGTGATAACGTGTACGGATCCTATTCGAAAAAGACGAAAAAGTGGACAGGAATGCTCGGAAGAATCATTGCTGGTGTTAGTTGTAATATCGATGCAAAGGCATGCTACAGTTGTGAGAGCATTGAAATGCAATATCCGTTAATGTTCTGTTGCAGGAGGCCGATCTGGCCATTACCGATCTGACAATTACCTCGGAACGAGAGGCAGCGGTCGATTTCACGATGCCTTTTATGAATTTAGGTAGGAAGACATATTCGAGAATACAGGTTGCATTCACCATCTCCCGACAATATTATAGGCTTAAGATCGCTAATGTTCATCCACGACAGACAGATTTCTCGCCGATTTATTCAGGTTGATCGTTAACAACAACCGGAAAGGGGGTAATTCTGCATAAAAACATAAGTCAAAACTGTTCCCCAGAAAATCGACTTTGTAAACCGATCGAGTTTCGCGTGCATAGCATTTGTATGAAGTAGAATCGGTAGGTCATGAACAGACGCGTCAGACAATTCCTATTCAATAAGCAAATCTACCCGAAAGAAAGACTCGCATAAAAAAAATTTTCTTAGTAATTTACGTTCACGATCGTGTATTAAAATTTAGTTTTGAAACGTTACGTTTCAGATTATATTCGCCTCTGTCGTTTCAGGAATAAGTATTCTGTATCGAAAACCGAGGAAGACACCGCCTAGTCTTTTCTCGTTTTTGTCACCGTTTTCCGCTGGGGTCTGGTGGTATTTGATGGGAGCTTACGTATCTGTCTCACTGCTACTGTTCGTGATCGGCAGACTCTGCCCAGCTGAGTGGAACAACCCTTACCCGTGTATAGAGGAGCCAGAAGAGTTGGAGAATCAATTTACTTTCAAGAATTCCCTGTGGTTCACGATCGGTAGTATTATGCAGCAGGGCTCCGAGATTGCACCCATGTGAGTTCATTTTGCGCTAGGATTTATTTTACGGTTGAAGCGATCAGAAATTAAAATACTGGCTTTATTTCTATAAAATAACAGTGACGCAGTAAACTCTGTAAACAATAACGATAACATCTTTCTGGTTGCCAGTGGACTGTCGACACGGATGATGGCTACTTCTTGGTGGTTCTTCTGCTTAATCATGGTATCGTCGTACACTGCCAATTTGGCGGCGTTTTTGACAGTCGAGACAGTGATATCGCCATTCTCAGACGTCGAAGAGCTGGCCAAGAAGAAAACGATCAAGTACGGCGCTAAAGATAAAGGAGCCACCTGGGCATTCTTCAGAGTAAGTTGACCTATTGATTACAAATAATAAAGTGCATACATTATATTATACAATATAGTTTGTCGAGGGAATGTCAGTCAATGCCCAACGTGACGATTTAAGAAGATTATAGTATTTTAGGTGCCAGTAGTAACGAATTTTACAGGCTCAGCACCCGACGTACTTTTCAAATGTAAGAGATATTTGCGTGTTTTAATTACTTGCTGGTTCAGCAGATCCAGTGTAGAACATGTGAATTTAAAAGGAAAATATTAATACAAGCGCTTTATTCGCCCCATAATTATTAACTACCTCTCCTAAAAGTTTTCTTGCTAATGGATCGTTCGAGACGCTACAGAGAATATTAATTAAAAGCAAAAAAAATCAATTAACGCTCTCTTTAAAAGTTGAAACTATTAAATCATTCTAAAAATTCTGTCATTCTGACCACTGAAAATTAGTCGGTAATGTAGTCACTGGATTTTCATTTAAATTGGAAGTTTTCTGCATTGAAATTTTTTCAAAAACCAAAAACGACAGATTTTTAGGAGTGATCTAGTATTTTCTTTAAAAACGTTACCCTACTACTAAAACTAAACTTTAAATACTGTGTCGTACACCCATCGGAATCAGTCAAAGATTTAACTTAGTCTCTTGATTCCTCTACTAACCGAATATTAGTGTCACATATTATGATTCCTGTTGCGGATTAGGCATATGATGGTTGGTGTTGGTCTTTCTAATTCAGTTTTTTTTAAAGAATTATGCCCATTCCAAGGATTCCAGCTACCCGACGTACAAGGAGATGTTCAATTACATGCAAGCAAATTCGAAAGACGTCCTGACGGTGGACAACGACTCTGGTCGGGATAAGGTGATGACGGAGGAGTACGCTTTCTTGATGGAGTCCAGCTCGATCGAGTACTTCACCGAGAGATACTGCAACGTAACGCAGGTCGGTGGACTTCTTGACGCAAAGAGTTATGGGATCGCAATGAAAAAAATGTAAGTTAATCATGTTTAATTAGTAACAAAACTTCTAAAAGACAACAATGTTGTTCCTTCCCTCTTACTGTTATTTTCTTATTGTTTAAAGTGGACGGAGGTTTGTTACAATTGCATAAAATCTTCAGTCTAACAATAACTTAAACAATTGAAGCGCAAGTTGTATATCATATAGAATGAATAAGAAATGTACCATGTTGCTAATGACCTTTGATGTTGAAGCAAGATTAAATAATTAAATAAACAAAAAGAAAAGAATAAAATGTTTCGTTGTAATCAGAACAAATGGACAAAACATTGAACGAAACGTTACACAGTACCTATTAACACATTACGCTTTTCACTCTCGTTAAGATAATCTCGACCAATTATAGATTTAAAACTATGACATTGCACAGCAAATAATTTTACTGATACTTGTAATAATCGAATTTCAGATTCTCCTTATCGTCATTCGTTAAACACTGCCGTGTTGAGGCTACAGCAGAGCGGTTTGGTCACAGAGCTGAAGAAAAAAATGGTGGACGCAGAAACGAGGAGGTGGAAAATGTCGGGTACATAGGCGGACCGGGAAAAATCCAAATGAAAATAAACACGTCATTAATTAATTGCAAAACATTTTGTAGGAGGATGGCGGCAACAGTCAAGCCGCAGAACTGGATCTTGATAACGTAGGCGGCGTCTTCTTAGTATTGAGCGTGGGCGTCGCGGTGTCCTTCTTTTACACTCTACTCGAGCTTCTTTGGGAGATTGCTGTCACATCCAGACGTGAAAACGTAAGCGCATCGCGTGTTTGACTCTTTAGTATCGATAAATTTTGACAAGCATGCTTCCATCTTAATTTATTAATTAATTACGGTTTCATTGCTTCGTACCATCGGCGACTAGATAGCTTTCTGTTTTATGAAACCTTGAGAATGCCGTTTTAGCTTCTTTTCTACCAACGAATGATAAAAGTATACATACAATGCTGTTTACACAATATTTTTTATAATTTTTATAACGTTCATACGATACAATTTGTTTGGTGTCCCAAAAATAGAAGTTCATGTGTTAACGTGTATAATCGTTTCACAGGTTTCGTTCAAAGAAGAACTGCTGGCCGAGATGAAGTTCATTATAAAGTTTAACAGCGAACCTAAACCGGTGAGAAGAAGGAAAGGATCATCGAACAGAAGCAGAGAAGACAGTACAAGGGGTTGCACGCCTCCTTACGGTTTCATACCTGTGATTAGAACCTCGAGTTCTGACGACAAGTGAAACTGATAAAACAATTACATGCCTCGAGCAGCATCAGGTTTACATTGCCATTAAAAAAGTACGATGTTTTTTCGAAGAATGTGACTTGCGCAGGTGTAAATAAAACTCATCCATCTCTAATTTAAATAAGGTTTTCAATTTGCTGGCGTGACCTTACCTACCCTAACATTCCCATTGCGTGACAGTCGACTTCTCATGATTGGTCACGCACAATTGCGATGTTCTCGAACATCTGTTCTGCACTCCCATTCAATTTCCTTTCCACGACATTCTGAAAACAACAGGTTACAGCGTCTCTCGAATTACTGATCAAAAGTCTGTACATATTAATGCATTTGTATCCAATTAATTGCGAGACGTACAGGAAGTAGGGGTAGTATAAAATCTAGTATAACAGTATAATACGAAAATAAAAATATAAAAAATATTATATAAAAAAATAGACTTTATACTACTGGTTAGGGTAATACTAAAAATATCTGTTCAACTATGGGATGTGGTTACTCCACCCACACAACAATCGTAAGATGTCTAGTACCAGAAAGTTGACAAGGTCAGTTCAAGGGTATACGTCGAGAAGTATACTTCTTATAACAGAGTGTACAATTTACTTGCATTAAAGTATATATTTTACGGAAAAAAACGTGTTGCAAAAACATACAATTACGTTATAAATAGACTCTGAAACATAACGCTATATAATGGAGAAATTAGGACCCCGCTATCTCGTAAAAGAGTGCTACCGAACAGATAAGTTTGTGCAGGCATCACAATCATTATACGCCATAAAATCAACATCTAGACATGGTATCCCTCGTTCTGGACCTTTTCCAATATCTTGCAAAAATAATTTAAAGATTCCGTGATGGTCACCAAAATGGTTTTTGTCCACCTACATCGACGATTCGTCACGCTGCACGGCACTTCGAACTGAACTATAAAAACTTCGTTTTGTCCTTGCGACGGTGTAAAACGGCGTCGTAAAAGGAATTTCACGATCGCGTAGGCATTCTGGTTTTTCCGGTTTCAGCTATGTGCGCGCGGTATCGTCAATTTTCTCCGCTCCGAAAAGGCAAAAAGGATATCGATCCTGCGCGGCTAAAATCCGTCCACCAGCGAATGACCGCTGCTGGACGTCCCATAGACGTTCAATCGGTTAATTTATCGACGACATTCGAATTCTTTCGTTCAGCCTCTCGGTCCAAGTTGCACGCGACGCGACGGCTTAATTGCAATCGCCACGGATTCGTTTATCCTAGTAGAGTGCTGCTATCTCCTACGACTGGTTGAAGCGTCTGCGACTCTCATCGGTAAGGTAGCGGCCAAGTCTGTTTCTCAATCGTCGATACGAACCCACTGTTCGATCATGCTGCGTTCTAGGTGTGAAAATAAATCCGTCGTCAAACTGATATTTCCGTGGTCGATTTTCCGGACCGCGAACGCCGCTTTACCGTTTCCGTGGCTCTTTTACCATCGGAGTATGCGGATAGATCATAGCGCTTATTACGGTGAGAATTGAAACTCGAACACATTTAACCCGTGCTTCCTGAACGCTTATCATGATTTGCCATGCCTAGATTGATTTGAATCTAGAAATTTTCTTTTACATAGCTTTGAACTTGCCTCTTCAATTGGATCATAGATCATCACCCTTGATACTTTTATTGGACTTCCATTGCATGATTGCAGGTGAAATGAAACACATGTGGTTACAGTTGGAAATAGTAGTTTTAATAACGGATTATTATAGTCACCATAGTAACTTCTTACAATTGCCTTCTGACACTTTACCAGTAGATTTCTTTTCACTAAAACGTGGTCTTTCTTCGAAGTATGTCCGGGTTAGGTGACAATTATTTCAATATTTCAACATTTCGAAAAAATCGACATTTCGCCGACATTTCATTCGTTTAATTAAAAAGATTGCCTAATTGATCCGCAATAGTATGAGCAAATTAAAGGAAAGAGATAGACGTAGTTTCGATGCAAGAATCTATTAATCCTCTTCAAGGATTTTACGCCAAGGCACATCCTGTCACTCGCTGGATTTCCGAGGATCTCAAACTCGTGAGAAACTCATGCGAGATCACTGCGGGCACCTCGTGAACTTTGATTACCCAGAGATGCTGCTGCACATACGTTCGAATTTTGAAAGTTTCGACAAATAAAGTTTGGTGCATTGGGAATGACACTAGTGCATCAAACGCATTGACGTAAATTCGAATCAACTAGAGAACAAATATTTCAACATTATAGCTATTATACAGTATACCCCAGAATACGAAATCGGAGCGTGTAATAAAACTTGAAAAAAAAAAACAAATCAAAGATATTAAATAACATTTGACCATACCTTAAACAATCCCTTATCCCTCATCTTTTTACGTTTGTAGCTCATTGCAATGTTGACCGATTTTGATGAAATTTTCAGTATGTATATAAGTTACCGAAATCTACAAAACGCATTTTTTAAATTATCGTTACAGGTTCAGATAAAACTACCATTTGCAATCTAAATAAATGTTTCTTTACTCATTCTCTAGCAAACTAGTCGGTCTAACATCTTTAAAAAATTCGAGTCGTTTGGACCAATTTTAAAGAAGTTATGCGATTTTTAATAGTGTCCACTTAATATTGCCGCCACCTGTATGTGACCAACGTGACGCTTAATGTATTAAGTATCAACGAGAACTGAAATATTTAAAGTTGTAAGATGCATTAGAAGAAAAGTTCGGTTTCTAGAGCATGAAAGTAAATAAGAAGTTTATATGATATTCGGGACATGATCGTGATTTACGTAACGAAATTCCAAGTTCTTTCACGTCGCGTGAAATCCTCTGTCCAAAATGGGAACGCATAAAGTAGCGCGAAACGCTCCCGGATATACGTTCAAGTAGTACTATCGTACAAACGGTTGTAATAAAATGACAATTTGCATCTTACGTTCGGTATGAACGCATTACGTATCCACCGCGTTTTCAGCAAGTATGAAAGACATTTTGAGCGCACCGGATTTTATAGCGATACCGCACCGATGCGCTTCCACACAGTTTTCTTTGCGCATTTAACGACTGTGATTTAATTCATTCGTTCGCTGTGATATTCACCAAATTCCCAATCCATCATCCAAGTTATTGGACTTGAATAGCAGCGAAAACTGTAATCCCCTTACACCGAATGCTTAATAAGTCACACGTGCCTCGTAATTAACGGAATCACTTCGATAATTTCCAGCAGAGCCGACAATCCCAACCGCTGTCCGGTAATTAATCAGAAAGACTTATCGGTGATTTAATCGCAGGATAATCAGTATAGCTGAGCGACCAACACCGACCTGAAATTTCTGCAAGGCGAAGCGCAAATGGTTAAGAACCCGATCGATCGTAATTCTTCTTTCGCCACGACCACGACGACTGCGACTGTTGGCGCGCGTTCCACATTCGCCGCGAAAAATTCCAATGGCACCGGCGACACTTATCGTCGTGACATTTCCATGTGGGATGCATTAAAAGGTCGGCCGACGCGACTGGCTGCTGTAAAAATGGAGGCGTCGCGCAGCGCTTTTAAAAGTGTTCGCTGCAACTGCGACTAACTACTGGGTGTCCCGCGTGTAGCGAGCATTTTTATAGAGGTTCGTGTTTCCGGTCATCAACGCTTGGTAAACAAGAGTCGAAGATTCCCGTGTTCGGTCTTAAAAGTGTTTTCATAGAGATTCGTAGAAAAGGAGGTTCGTGTTTCCGGTCGTTAACGGTTGGTAAACGAAACACGCAGATTCTCGTATTAGGTCCAAACAGTGTTAACGACCCTTAAGGATTCAGGAAGTGGAGGGAACCGCAAATTATGTGATCAGAAATGGTCAGAACTGTCGTGTTCTTTTTTTTTTCTGTTTTTAGCGCTCCGACGACCAGTTTAAAGTACCGTGCGTCGCTGGCCACGGTGGCCGTTCTAGTGAACGTAAACACTTGCGCATCATCAACGTTACCACTCGGATCGGTCTACATTCTTCGGTCCCCATCCCACGGTCGCCGAAAGCCGCGTTTAATGGCCCGCGAGTTTACGAGGTTGCGGTCGGAACCGATGACACAGACACTCAGGAATCCCGGATTGCCGAGAGAGCCGGGACTCGGGACCTTCTATACCTGTGCAGCCGCGCCGACCTGAACAGCGTCGTCGGCCCACCTTTATAGACGCACCTTCCAGGCGCCTATTCAAAGGTACCATCGAACGCACACCTCGTGGGTGGGGATGCTCGCAGTCTCGCAAGTAGAGATGGGATCAAGTACATTGCAAGTAGGTTCCGATCTGACCAATCCGAACACTGCGCGACCACTTTCAATGAGAAAAGCTATTACGAATCTGCTATGTGCTCTTCAAAACACCCATTGCACTATTTTCTTTTTTTTTTAAGCATTTTAAATCTCAAGTGAGATCTTACACTGCTCTTATTCTCGGCTAGATCCGAAATTGTATTTGTATTACAGTAGAGAGAATTGATACAGGGAACGGGATCAAGTATGTTGCAAGTAGGTTCCGATCTGACCAATCCGAACACTGCGCCATCACTTTCAATGAGAAAAGCTATTACGAAGTTCCTATGTGTTTGTCAGAACACCCATTGCATTATTTTTTTTTTTTATGCATTTTAAATGTCAAATGAGATTTTACACTGCTGTTCGCTTTCAATTTCAATTACAGTTGAGAGCCTTGCTCATTTTAACATGTCCAAGGATGAGATAATCCATATAGGGGATTTGAATTGGTCACTACAGCTTGTTTAATAACAGAGAATGTTATAGATGCATGAAACCTGCGGGCTGCTTGTGAGTAATAGATGAAACACGTGGAACGAAACTCGCGCCCTGCAATTGAATCAGATTCGTGAGTAAGTATTAAACTTGATCCCATCCCTACTAGCGAGGTGGTATTAAAAGGCCATTAAACGGCCGGACATGACATGTGGCTTTGTGCGTATGCCCGCGACCCTCGCCGCAAACGAATCTACCCCTTTTTTCTCCCTCCTCCCCCATCAACTTGCCGCCCGTACTAATAAAACTATGTGAAATGACCAGGATCTCGCCTTGCTGTTTTCAAGAGCGTTATAAATAGGCCGAAGTTGTTTATGAATTTATGTCAAATACGCAGGCGTAAAACGCCATCGAATACGTTAGCCATAAAATATAAATAACAATTAAATTCAATATCGTTTTTGCTTCGGCGTGAACGCATTGCAGTCATTCGAAGAGACTGTAAATTTCATGATTTCGCGTTTCGAAAAAGTGACGATGCGCGTTTCGAAAAAGTGATCATTCGATTAATGGCATTTTATGGTAAATGGACATACAGTGCTAGACAAAAGAATTTTTATTTTAATAGTTTGTGGTTCAAATTCTGAGTGGTCTATATGCCTTTACTAGTCACCTTTTTTAGGCCGTCATAAATTTTTTGTTTTTTTTTTTATACTTAGACTGTAATGTCAGTTTAATGGTTATTATTCTTGATGAAATAATCTAGAGGGTATTCGCTTTAGCGAGTCCATTTAGGAAGTTCCCACCGTTTCGCAGAACAGGCGCTGTCAAATTAACGTAAGCACGGGATCCTCGGAGTTTACGTTGTACTAGGAACCGGAAGTGAGCCGTGACTCTCGTGTTTTTGATGAATCGTCAGACACTTGTTGAGTGCCCAAGTCAATGACCGAGAGGATCGCTGCTGGTGCGCTGCTAGATAGTCAAAAACTAATTTTCAGGAAATTGGTTGTTCATACATTTATCTTTCAAGTTTGGCAACATTGAATTATCACGAGTTTGTTCAATTCTTAATACAAGATGACTTAGTTTGTAAGATAAAAATCAATTGTAATGATCTATGTAACCAGAGTCGCCAGATTTTAAGACTTGCCCCCCACTTTACACTTGCCTTTCCGCCACGGCCCGGTCACGTGACACGTTCCGTCTTTGTTGCGCATGTGTCACACTGTCACGTGACTAATCCGATACTGGCAGAGAAAGGGTAACCGCATTCCCCTTAATTCCCCTGATAACGACGCATTACTTATTTCGGACTACTAAGCACCACGATTTCGGAAACACCCGGTACTCTTTCGATGAGATTTAACGAAAAAATATCGTTTACCAACAACAAAATAAATTATACGTCTTGCACGCGCCGAGCCGGCAGGAATGTCGCGCGAGGTGCAAATATCTGGTCCGCGCGCCGCGCCGCGCCGGTACTTATCCGAGAAATTCGCGCGTCTGCTTTTAGTAACCGGGCCTCTCGTTCGCATTGGGGACGTAGATATATATCCAGATTATCCGGTTTTTTATTGTCCGGTTATTTTAGATCATTGCGGTCGTGTTCTCGAGGGTAATGGCGACCGTTCGAACCGGGCGGCGTCATCGGTTCTCGAAAGCTCATCGCATTAAGCGGCTGAATTTAACCGCGAACCCGGAGAAAACGAAATCTCGGAACTCGGTCGGCAGAGGGAACGAGAGACTTTCGTGAACGAGAGAGGCGCAATAAAGGAGCGAATCAACGGGCTCGTAAAGCTATTCGCGCGGACGGAATAGAATATTAAAGCTTTGTTAGCGTAGTTACGTTAGACGTCGTCCTATTCGTCATGTTTCACACCGTCCGAACGCTTCTGCCGACGATAAATATGGTTTGTTCGGACGTGATGGCTCGAAACAAAAAAGCGACTCCGTTAAGTACGCAGATAATCGCGGGTTTGTCATCGCGTCCCGCGAAGAATGCATTAAAGTTGCCGCGGAAGCGAAAGGTATCGGAGCCCGACGGTTATAAGCGCGCGAAAGAATTTCCACGAAAATGCCCTATAAAATGTATCCTTAATCATAGCTAATTACAGTAATCCCCAACAAATTCGCAGCGTGCCGACTTCGAACTCAATGTAATGGACATCGATAAGTAGCAGCTTGTATTCCTTTAAGAGAAATACGGGTAACCTTGAACTGTTTAGCTGGGAGTCTTCAAGTTCTGGAGCTTTTTTTTTTAGAAGTGTGGTGTGGTACTTGGAACAATAACACGTTTAGTATTACCACGCCGAATACATATTATTTTTTCAAGTATTATACATTACACATCAATTGTAGAATTTTTACTCCTTTTAAACAAACACAGTATAGATTTATTAATTGTAAAAGTTAAACGTTGAATTTTTCTTGCCTCACTAAATGATGTTACCTAAGGGATGCAGTATAAGCATAAATTTCTAGCAAAGTCGTAGCCTTTCGCAGCAACAATTATTATTAATAACAACCTCGTAATGTTCGGAACTTAAAACAAGCGAGAAATCAATGATATTCTTCAATATGTAGTTGACGACATTTTTAAACAGAAGGTTAGATCATATTTCTTAGACATGAATCTTTTTAAAGGACTGATAAGCAGTAATAGAGGATAGACATAAACGTGTATAAAAAGAAACTGATTTTCTTAGAAGTGACTTGATCTTTTCCACGCTGAGATGATCATCAGACAGGTATTTAATCACCATAAGAAACAGACCTACCAACCAGTTCAGATTTATTAGTCGACAATATAAAATTCACATAAACTTACGAGACCGCTCATTCGGGGAACACAGATCTCGGCAAAATACGTCCACTCTACGATTCACTTAGCTCTCGCGTTTAAAATCATAAAATCATAGGCTCTGTTCGTCGTTACATGACACCCTGTATACTTTCCTTATGTCGTTAGATTTTACGACTCGCGTCTGCAACGGTAAACGATTGCACAGTATACCGACGCGACGCCTCGTTGACGCCCCCTTCCCTTAAACCTTTCAGCATAGAATGTCGTAGTCACTCCGAAATAAAGATGTGTGGCTGCGCGATTAACTCATATTCAGATCAGAATTCATTCTTTAATCCTCATTACGTTCGCTTATACAGTGGCTCGAAGAAATATACTTGCTCGTTAATTATCGAATTTTCGTAACAGCGTTCACATAGTATAAAGGGTTATAATTTTGTAAGACAAAATTGTATAGTCGTAAACCTGGACTCGTTTTAAAGCTTAAAGCCTCTACGAATCGTTAATTTTTTTCGGAGATATTTTTTTCATGATTTAGCAGATGAAGACACATTTTTTTTCTCAGAAATACAGTAAAGCCTCGATCTAAGAAAACCCCTCGGGTCCGTGCTGTTTCTTAGATTCTGTGGTTCTACTTGATCTTACGACTTTTGTTCTCTCACAATTAGATGAAGGCTTTACCGTTCTACAAATTTTCACGTCTCTGAAAACACCGTGAAATTTTGTTTCCAACTGAATTCAGCATAGACCGAAGATTGAACACTCTTTACGACGACCCCTCAACACTTACGGTTCTTATGGTCGTTTTATCGAACCTTGAATGAAAGACGTACTGGCGACTTTACAATGCGTACTCGCATCGTCACTAATTTCAGGGAAAGAACATAATAATACGAGTCCGAAGGGAATCGAGTCCGCTTGAATTTTAAATACCCTAATTCACCGGAGACTGGTATCCACGCAAAGAATATAAATCCTTTCTCCGCCCCGGCCCCGGCCCCGGCGAGATCAATGGTTTCGTGCACGCAAAGTTGCGCCGCATTCAGAACCAGTTCTTTTCACTCTGTCGTCGGATATGGTACTCACGATATAAAAATTAATACACATTGTATTTCACGGAGTTAACAACGTTGCGTGCACGCCCGGAGTAACTGAATCTCCCCGGGCTCTGTCGAAGCCGCATCGCGGGAACAAATTCGTAAATAACATGTTTAACCGTTTCACGTGCAGAAGAAAAATGCCGGGTGTCTGAATACGTATTTGGTAACTTGTTAATATCATTGCGAGGCTCGATAAGGTACGATGGCATTAGTATGTTGATGTAGAAAATTTACTGTAAATCGCCATCTTAAGCTGATCAAGTTCTGTGATTCATCCTGTTAACCTAACTGAACTTTTTCATGGTAATTTAAATCAGGCCTGGGCAACTTGCGGCTCGCGAGCCGCGGACTCCTCTCCCTACTCCTGGGTCCTCGTCACCTAACTCCTGCGCACTGTAGGACGAGGTTAGGGCGATAGGAAATAGTCAATAGTGGGGGGAACCGGTACACTGGCAGTGGGAGTCGTGAAGAAGTTGCCCGGGCCTGATTTAAATGATAAACGTAGAGTACATATTGCTACAATCTAGATTATTTAGACGCGCATTATTTCGTAGCTGCTTGCGTTTAAAGTTTTGTGAATTCTGTGGCGTAGCTTCGAGCAGAAAAAGGAAACATTTTTATCAGTAGAAACATTGTAAAAACATGCCGGAGAAAACGACTCGTTGGACCCTCTAACCTAGGAGATATCTTTCGGATGCGCTGCTTTGCATAAAAGCTCCCGAAGATCCGATTAAGAAATTATTGTCATTGCTCGCCCCGGGCTGCCTCCTTCTAATAACCTGTTACAGAAGATGCTCGCATTGCGTCTCGAGAGACTATTTCGTCTCGTGAAAAAAGCCGAGGTCGCTTGTTTACTTGTAGTATATACCAACAATTTCTTACCCACCGCAGTCCAGTTTTAATGGGACGTCCGTTTTTACAAACGCGACGCCGCGCCGCGCCGCCGCGCGCCGGTTGTTATTATCATTCCTGCGTCTACTTTGTTCGACAGTTCCGACGTGGCAGGATGCAATTTCAATAATACCAGATATTATATCGAAGTTGGTTGGTATATTTGTTTAGTAACAATGAGGGATCCATGCAGCTGCTATTTCGATTTTAATAGGCCTCGAGCGTGCTTACCTGTACGCCAGGCGAGATGGAATTAAAATTGCCACTCCGATTTCAGGTATAACGATTCTTGTGGTTTGTTCTGCTCTGAAAAAATTGAGCACATCTGGCGATTTTTGTTTGTATCGCAATTTTTTCCTGGTATTTTTATATTTACATTATTTTATTTTTTTCAGTAAAATAATAAAATAGATATAAATGTAAATATGATATTTATTCTATCAATATAACAAAACAATGCAAAGATTAAGAATATTCAGGGGCATCGCTTTTCAACTATTTTCAAGCGCCTAAAACGAAAAACGTTGAGTTTTCCGCTATCGCCAGATAAACTGAAATTTATAATCGTTACAAAATTTTATATTATTGTTTTTCTACTTTGGAAATAGATTCTTTACAAATAGGAACTAACTATCACCGTCGGATCACCGACAATGTGTCATTTTTTACCGCTGAGAGACGTGTAAGAGCCCTTAAATAGCTGATCCTCGGTTGGGAAAGGCAGATTTTTGTCAAGTGGCAGCGTTCATTGGCAATTCATGTTCCAACGTTCTCGTATTCTCGTGGCAGCAGAAGTGGCGTGACGGATAACAAATTCGAGTGAGCGGGACGCATATTTCAAGCCGCGGAAAGAGGGACGAGAAGGAAGAGAGGTCTGGAAGGTTGAAACAAGATTAAGTGGCACGCAGTCGTGGACAATACGACGTGCGTCGTATAGTCGCGAGTGTAGCCTGTCATGTTGTCACGGGTGTTTCTGTCCCGCGTTTGAACTGAATAAATCGAACGCGTGAAAAATAAGTCCGAAGAGATTTCCCCTGTACTGTCACCGAACCGGAATCCATCTATAATTCCTGTGTCGAGTTCTCCGCTGCACTCTCTGTTTCCGCGATGATGCATTGACCGCATACGGAAGCGATTATTCATTTTGTCATTCTCGGACGAACGGAGCTCGCGATACTCCTCCGATACTAGTTATTTAACTCCTCAACTGTATCTTCGTTTTGGTTGCACCTGAGTCCGTCTACGTTCAAGACGAGACGAC
Source organism: Lasioglossum leucozonium (assembly GCA_028454225.1). Taxonomy (NCBI): domain Eukaryota; kingdom Metazoa; phylum Arthropoda; class Insecta; order Hymenoptera; family Halictidae; genus Lasioglossum; species Lasioglossum leucozonium. The sequence goes on along the minus strand of CM052215.1, from coordinate 12,748,797 downwards.
TAATAGTTATTTTAAACAGAGCCTCTAACAATTCAAGTCAGCAATGTAGTTTTAATGTGACGTTTAGAGTGGAACAGACGTGTTGAGCAGTTTCTACAAACGATGATTGATATTGATTTTAATGACAGCGAAGCCTAATACATTTGCGTCTGTCAGAAATATTCAATTCATGCAACTTTTATTCCATCAGATCGGAAAATGGGACAGTTGAAATTCCTTCTAAACGAGAAAAATTTCAAACGTGTCATTTTGTAATTACGATAATTGACCATTGCTGTACGCTCTTGCGCAAACATCCGTGGTGCACTAGCAATTCACAGAGCTCTGCTGGTCGCTCGAAACGCGCTAACCGCATTAGAAATTTCCCGCGAAGTGCTCGAACAATACTAACCAGAGTACATCGTGTTAGGCGACCAACCGATCGTGTCTAGTTGACGGAACGGCGCGGGTTGCTCGTTGCGCGGTGCGGCGACGAGTTTCACGCGTTAAATCTCGATCGGCTCTAACGGTGCAAACACCCACGCGCGATTAATGCGAGCGATTTAGCGAGAGAACTCGCGGCGATGCGTCAGACGTCGCTGCATGACGGATGCACGCGGTGCGGCTGGCGTGCGGAACGTTGCTCTCGCGCTATTGCCGGCGTGGAACGCGAATGTAAATGTCTGCCCGTCGGGGATCGAGTCGATCGCAGCTGATCCACGGACTGGTAACAAGTCGTGAAAACTTGCGTTACTCCGGGCACTGTTTCCGTTCCACCATCGTGCCGGATAGTCTAACGCTGCGGACCAATAAATATAATATATTGCCGCATTCCGCTAGATTCCCACCGGTTAGGTTCTCTCGACCCGCCATGGGTAAGTCAAATCGGATCCCACGCGCAGACTCCTCTTTGCGATCGGATTCGTCGAGTCTCTGGACCTATGGAACTATTCCTGTACCCGAGTATGCTTAGAATTTATACTTTCAGAGGAGAAGTACAACGCTATTCAACCAACTCTTCTCCGAGCTATTTTTTATCAGCCAAAAGAAACTCTCAATTCAGAGTTGCACGCAGACAGCGGATTTTCTGTTGCATTTTCGAGAAAAACGAGTAAGCGATATTTCAAATAGAAGATTAAAGAAATGTTTAAATATCAACGTCTGTTATATCCCGAGCAATATGTCTGAGGTCGGCATTCTATACAATTCCCGATTTTTTTGGGTAATTTGTATAATGGGCAGGTTTTTCACAAATTGCCCGGACATTTTATATAATGTCCACGGTGGCTGACTCTCGAGTCTTTGGAGTGAGAAAGAAAACGTAAAATATTGCAGAAACTTGGAACCAAATTAGATTTGGGTATAGGTGATAGACGTTCATCGGAATAGAAGATATCAGCACTGCCCGACGAACCGTGGACATTATACATACAAAATCTCCGGGCAATTGTAAAATACCTGCCCATCATCCATAATTCTATAGAATGCCCGTCTTAGACGCATTACCCGTAACATATAGATGCCCAGAGTTAAAGGGTTAGAGGGGTTAACCGTTTTAGAGGATGCCCGGACACTTTTCCGACAGACTGTACGAGTTCCAATTAGAAATAGCGGTTTAGGCAGCCGAAGCAAACCCGGCTTGAGAGATCCTCGACGCTGGTAATCCCTCCGCGCCGCCAAACGGTCGAGCCCGGACCGGGGCTTGGGTAAGCCGATCGCTGGGTTCGCTGATCGGCGTGGATCCTCTAGCGCTAGATCCGAGGGCCGCGCGTCATTTCCGTAATGTAATTCTCAATAAACAAAGTTCCCCGTGGGGAAAACTTGGCGAACGAGCGTTCATTACACCCGAGCGACACGAACGGTCGCGTTCGAATGGCTGGCAGACACGAGAGGCAGACCCAGAGAGGGAGAGTGAGAGAGAGAGAGAGAGAAAAAGAGAGGATCTAGGAGCCGAACACCTCCGGGAAACGAGATTGAACCGTGAACCGCTCTTCACGGTTTAATCTCGTTTAAGCGAGAACCTGGCATGGGTGTCGGTCGAGTCTGCATACCGAACTTTTCCCGATGGAAAACGATCGCGCCTCTCTCCCTATAGACTATAGTTCGCGGAACAGGGGAAGTTCGACGCGTGAGAACAGGCGAAACAGCGGATCGGGTCCGGCCGATGCGATGCGATGCTCGAATGCTTTTTCCCGCTGGATAGAAGCCAGTAGATTATCCCTGTCCACGGCTGCGATGAGACGGTAGTCGTGGCCCCGAACCCGGCAGAGTAAGGCACACACGTAATTGACCATAACTCAAGGAAATGAAGCGGCGAACGGTACCGAACATCTATATTCTGCCGCTGCTCGAACATCGGGCAAGTTAACCTTCGGCCTGGATGCACCGCGTCGAGCTGCGCCGAGCTCAGCCGCGCCGAGCCGCGCCGGTCACCATGCAGAGTACGCTCCGCGGCATGCTACTCCAGTACGAGCAATACTCTTCGGGGATCGCGCACTTCGTACACGACCGATCACGATTACCTCTTCCAGCGAACGCGGATGCTGCCTCCGAACAATACCCACGGAATCGTGCCCGGAGAGACGTTTGATAGATGGAATTATGGCGACCCCCTTACTTTCCGCGAGCTGTTCGCTGATGCGCTCGCCTGACTTTCAGCATGATCTTCCACCGAATCGGATTTTTCGAAATTGATAATGAGATTATTGTTTGGCTCGGCGATGCTGGGAGTATTGTGCGCGTTCTTCTTATGCGTTGTTGGATGGCACTTTTTTCTACATAAGAATAAACATTTGTACAATCATACAGTATGGTAAACCATTTACTATAAGAAATGTTTTTTTTTCTTTATGAAAACACAATTTTATTCAATAGAATTGTGTCACTTGTATAACATAAAAGTCTCCCGTAGTGGTAAACGAATTTAATATTAGTCCGTAAAGAGTCCATTAGAGATAGCGATGAGCGTTGGAGGTTTAATTAAATTTAATAGTATTTAAAGCTCCCGCGTGATCCAATGTTATTACTGAACGGATTCCAGTAATCCTTAGTGGTTCTGAAAGAGGCTCAATACCAATTCCTAGATCTCGGTGGTCTCGTAAAGGCATTAAAAGGATTAGAATAGTTATTACATCGCTAACCTTTTCCCCTTCTCCAGGAAAACTTTGCTGATCAAAATCACAGCTAAATGCCGAAATGTCGAATCACTTTTCAAATAGTTTTTAAATCGTATAATTATTTACACACTCTTCTATCTAAATCCTATAGTTATTTGCTTGCTTAAAAGTGAATTTTTACACGAGACAGCAACGTCGACCCTATGTCAATGAAACCGGTTCAGTTTATACTGGATCGTTGCAGCTGCTTAATCATCCCGTGATGATCGAGAACATCGTTTGGCAGGACCCACTTCTTGATACGTGACGGTGGATGTTTCAATTTGTAATCGGGAACATCTACATTTATTATATGCGACTACGAGTCGCGCATTACAACCTCTTGGTGGCGGCCGATGATGAGATATTAATCATTCCCGATTTAATACAAGACCGCTACCGAACCAGTTCCGCTGGGACGAAAGGACGTGTTGCGAGATTATTTCGTGTGAGCATTACCAAACTAAAAGGAACACCGCGCGGCGAATTAATCAGGTCCTCGCCCCGTTGCGATTATAGGCAGGCAAGGATAAACACCTGGTCAAAAAACATATATGTATATGCCTCGAATGAAAGACGTAATTTATTAAGACATTTATTATGTCAGATTTCATGGTTGAACGGTGCAACCGATTGCTCGAGGAATTAGGTCGCTGAACGGAATCAACCTCTGAGAGCAATTTGCTTTTTTTCACAACTTCGACAAAGAAGAAATACAGTTTAATAACGCACGAATCAATATTGAGAACTCCTTTTATTAAATCAGAGCTATAAGAGATAACGAAGTACTGCATTAATTGAAATTGCTCTCAAATGAATCAATATCATTTTTATTACGAAACAACAGTACTGGAAATATCGGTGTAAAATAAGTTATAGCGAACATTTATTACTTATTTCAATTTTCTAATCAAATTTTCAGGAAAAATTTTGATTTCGAAAGAGTTATTCCTATTTAAAAGATGACCGAATACTTTTGTCGACCAGTGTATAGATATATTCTTGGTTGAAATGTTGAGTGACTCAACCTGTATACATACACATATCGAGTAATGGCTGGGCATCCGATAGCGAGCGCGATTAACGGGATAGCAAGAGAGCACTCGCAGACCAAATTGGGTATCGTACACGCGTAGGAGTTTCGAAGAAATGGCGTCGTGGGCTGCGAGTCCTCGTCTGGCTGTACTCGTCTCGCGGTTTTACAACGCGAATCGTTCCATCCCGCGTCTGCTGCCCCCCGCTGCCCACCCCCTGCAACGTGGTCATCGCATTCCGCGCTAATTGCGAAATGCGACCGCGTCTCTGACGGTGGAAAGTGAATTTACATAGCCCCGAGTCGGCCTGGAGAACTTCACCTTGAGCGGAGGAGGGTGGCCAAGACATACTAGGTATTCTACTATACTCCGTGAAAAATTAAAACTGACATTTCTTTCAGCTAACTTCTGGACGCTGCTGAAATCACAGAATCGTTTTCGAGTACTCAAAAATGGATCCGAGTCCCAATTTCGTGGTGCACATCTAATACCATTAATTACACCTTGGAAATTGTGCCGACTATTTAATCTTTTAGTTTAACAACTTCTTATGAATTTCACTAGATGCAACGCAGTCTAAAATCTGTTTGTTCGAATATATCAGTGTATGCTCTGGGAATTACCAATTTCGGTGCGTAATGCTGTCACTCTAACATCCCTTCTAAACGATGTTGTGTTCGTTTTTTTTTGTTTGCTGACACAATTTGCCAAGATGCTTTCGATATGGGAAGAAGCTGTTTGCTTCCTTTCGGATTCCCGTTCTAACATTGACTTATCTTTAGCTTCTTTTAATGGATCATCCGTGAATGACGTGGTCGAGTGTGCTTCGGATGTTTACGACTTTTTTAGCTGCCCCATCAGCTGTTTCATTACCAGCAATTCCAATACAGCCAGGTTTCACTTTCTTCCTCCGTTTCATAAGCTATTCTGTTTATCTCTAAACTGGAGACAAATAAAATTTCGTTGAAAATAGGAAATGTAGCATGCCGCTACTTTTAGGAGCCACTGTACGAGCATTTCTACCATCAACTTAGAATTCATTCCTCTGCGCGTGGGTCGTGGGAAACGAGCGTTCGTTTGCGTTCAGACTATTGGCCGGCATGGTAATCGCTGTGTGTATCAACTGATCTTATCTCGGTTAGATTATCAAGTCGTCTCCTCGGCTGACCGGCAGGCGGCCAGCAGAAAAATGGCAAATTGATTCTGAGGACAACGCTGCCTCGTATTGGCTGCGTTTCCGCGAACGGACCGCCTGTAATTACAGTTTTTTTTAGCGAACGGCAGAGCCGTTGGTAGAGGACGCGTCCCCCTCTGAATGGAGGGACCCTTCCTATCGCGGAAACCCGCGCAGTCCCGGCGAATCAGTTCGACTCGATCGGTGCCGTGCCATCGATTTTATAACCCGGAGCGTTTATTAGTTGCAGCGAGAGCGTGTGCACCGAGGCACCGGGGACTCGTGAAAAATGATCGAGCATATGGTAACGCCGCGACGCCTCGCGCAGAACGCGCACCGAGGACAGACATACATACTGCGTTCGAGCAGTCCGCCACCAATTTATTAGGCGGTCTTGGTTTGTGTTAATTCGCACGATCAATATCGGCACGTTAATAAGCGACCGCCGTTTTTCAATTAGCACGCGACGCACCGATCACCGGGAACAATAGTATCGCGAAAAACGGGTTTGCAAATTTCCACGGATAACAGAACACCGTTCATAGATGTTTCACCTTTTTCCGTGAGGTTTTTCCCATGAGGGAACCGGGGCATCGTCCTCTGCGCAGAATCTAGGGGAAAACTGCCGTGTTAGTCACGTGACATTGTAACACGTGCACGACATAGACGAACGCGTCACGTGATCGAGCCGTGGCGGAAGCGCGGTGGAATTGCCTCGCAGAGTGAGGACACAAGTCTTGATCTGGCAACTCCGCCTCTGCGTCGCACGGCTGCAAATCTCCGCGGATGACAGTATGGCGGTAATAACATATAATTCGCCGGAATTATCACTTTTACAATTACTCTGCCTTTTCATTTGCCGAATGCCACCGCTGCGATCCTAGAAAGAAACAAGAGCGGCGTCCTTTGACCGCGCGGGGCTTTAATTAGACTTTCCACGGTAGAAACGCTATTGTGGAAGAATCGCATTACCATAGAGACACTCACCTTTCAACGTTGTTACGCCGAACCGTTTTCTACGTCCCGTCGAAATAATAAGAGCACGAGATTCCAAAAAATTGCTGCTTATCTGGTCCATCGAGAGGAGGTCAATAAACTAAACGCTATAGTCACAGCGGACACCAGCACGCAACCTGTCAGCATTCGCAGAGCAACGTTACAAGATTCCCCGGGCCGGTTGTTCAGATGCGTTCGAATGCGTGTCCATCCGGTTCGGTCGAATAAATTAACCAAAGATCAAAATGCAAATGGGGGCGTTTGTTTGCGATTTTAACGAGCATGCACTTCATTCGTCTTAACCCATTCACTGTCAATGAAATTTACAGTCAATTTTATTTTAAGGGGAATACATAGATTTTCACAAAATATTAGTTGCAGCTATAGTACTAAAATGGATTTACAATAATAAAAACAAAACACTAGAGATATCTCGTATCACTGAATAAAATTCAGACTACGAGATATCTCGTAGTTGGCAGTAAATGGGTATCTTAACGATATTATCAATATATCGAATTGTCGGTAACGTGTCGACGTTATCGATATTTATCGATAACAATATCAATAGTCAGAGATACAGCTCTAGGTACAGCTGTACCTTCGGCGACGTAATACCCTCCCTTAAATGGCGAAGGTGACCCAGAAGGTGGGAAGATTAAAGTGTCCTTGCCCCTCTGACAGTCTCCGTCGTCTTCGTCGTCCGGACTGTGCACCAGAAAGAATCCTCCGCCCGTGGACGGCCGGGCCGGGGGAAGAAGAGCGGCAAGAAGACCGGAGCGTGTCGCCGAGCGATTCCACGCGATAACGTCGTTCCGGTTCTCGAAACCGGCGTGCTGGTTCGCGCGTGAAAGAACACGTTTGCGGGACGGCAATAAAATATTAGGCTGCGGGCTGGTTGTATACGACGCGCAGCAATCCTTCCTAGAAAATTAAACGCGATGTTTTGCTCAATCGCGGCTCCCCGTCGCGTTTTCTCACGGGCCGCTGTCGCGTGAGCTTTAAATAGGTCGGGCCGGTACGCGTACTCTCCGCACAATGAAACGTATTCCGGGGAATTGATGGGTCGGACGGCTTAAAAACGATGAAAAATTAGTTGCTGTGCGCCAGGCTTTAATGGCCGTCATGCTGAGCCGCGCGAGGCATCGTTTTCTTGTGATATACCGTCCAGCCATTGTGAGAGGCGATGGAAATAGTATTATTGGTGTTATTAGTCTTTTCAAGTGTCTATTCGTAAGGATCATAGCAAGGGATTTTCGCCCGAAGCGACCGGCACCGGTGATTGAAAATCATTGTCGACTCTTCAATAACTTCTGACATTGATCTCGCGCGATACAAAGTTATTTCAGCGACTTCCTGAATTCTAACGATAGTCCCTGTAAAAAGTTTGGTAGATTTTATTCAATATTACGATTGTTGAAAATGATAGATGGAAACACAATTTTTATTAGAATTTACTACAGTAATACATTGTTAATAATCGTAATAATTACAGTATAGTCTCTCCTTGAAGATCAAACATTTCCTGCCCCATCTTTCTATTCTGTGGAGTCCACTGAGTCTTTAAAGGGAACAATATTTGCGTTTCGCGGCGCTCATTACCTCGACTCGAGGTTGGCTAATGTAAATTAACCAGGGAAGCGGAGATGAGCTCTGGGTGAATCGGGGAGGAGTAGTCTCTTCTCTCGCCACTTTCTAGCTGACACGTCGAAAGCTTTGGCAAAAAGAACTTGAAATTCCTGAAGACACATTCACGTAAGAACCTTGGAAGGCTTACTCATTTCACGACTGTCTTCGGACAATTATTATTGCAAAACATTTACTTTATTTCTACTAATGTCTACTAATGAACATGTCTACTAATGAACATTTTTAAAACACATTTTCACTTAAGGCATATACTTATGAAGAGCATTATGATTATAAAAACTGAGTACAAAAATGAGTAGGTGTAATTTAAAACGGTAAAAATATTAGAAGAATTCAAAGTAACTATTATATTATTCTGAACCTATTAAAGATATTAAGAAAACAAATAAATTTCTATATCATTCAAGTTCGTTGTAAGTCAGGTAGAACATCTTTATTTCATCTTGTTATACATATGTACTGCAAATTATATGAATTATTCTGTTTACTCAAAGAAATAAGTTTGTTTGCTACTCTGTTGCTATCGTTGAAATATTTTAAATTCACAAATAACATTACGAATCACGACATCGGTAATATTAACATACTGTATTCACGCACAATATCCATGAAAAACAATTTTTCCTCGTACCATTTTTTATGGCCACGAAAGATAACCAAGATATTACGGTGGTCAAGGTAAACAAAACACTAAAGTTTTGTCTAAAGTCGTAACTCTCTGCCGGTATAATGATCATCCCCATACTCCCGACCTTTATGGTCAGGAAAATCATGATCCACTCAAGCGGTTCATGATAATGACCTTCAATAACCGATTCCGTGCAGAGAGTAGTGTAGGTGGTTACGGGTTAGGATCGAGGGTGCCCATGCTCCGATGTCGTTCGTTCCAGGCTCGTTAGCGGTCTTTAATGTAAATCAATCGGAAAGTAAGCCAGTCCGTGGCGGCGCGGAGGATTAATAACCAATTAGACGGAGCTTGAGGTCCCGCGAGCGGTTCTCAACGATTCCACAAGTCCCCCGGATCGACATATTAAATTACGCGTTTTTTCTGCTCGGCAAAGCATTACCGGCGGCTACTAATTATGCGTGGACCGGAGAAGAGCCGAAGAGAAGTCAGGAAGCTGTGGAAAGCGGATTTGCGCTCGGCTCTCGAAGTTAGCTAGCCTCTGTATCAATAGCTGTATCTATCGCGGTGGCCCGTTTTAAAATGGGAGAAACGACTCCGTAATGGTCGTCTCCGCTGACTTGCGTTTCATTAGATGGTAAACGCTCCTGAAACTCCGGCCTACTGATTGTGTGTTAATTTTACTGCCGCCGGCCGCATGTTGAGCGTTTCCTTTGATTCAACCACGGGACGCTCCGTTTACTTAGACGCAGCCGGCCGGACCGCGCGGATGATTCGTTAACATTTTTCTGATTGCTCACGGCACAGTTCCGGGCAACTTAGTTGCTCGAAGCGCGCCCGGCGAGTTATACCACCAGTACTAAAATTTTACGAGTAAGCACGAGAACGGCGGGTTTATGAGAGAGGCTTTGATTTTGTTGCATCAACTTGTCCCTTGATTTTAGGGTGGTTTTTATACGGAACGGCGTAGAATGCGCGGCGTTCAATTTAATACACCTACTGTTCAAGAGTTTAGACATATTTGTCGCAGTTTTTCTTCGCTAATGAAATATCTATTGATCTATTGATATTTAACTCCGAACAAATGCGGGGTGATGCAACGCAGGTATTTATTGGGATTTCACTGTACCATCTATTCTCGTGGTGCACGAATTATTTACGCTTGTGAATTCTCGAATCGTTTTACTTTAGGGACCAAAAAAAAAGCGATTTATAGCTTCGATATGAGAATGCTGTATTACGTCTAGTGCCAAATACCTACTGAACTATTACAACGCTGTTCCGCTGGTAGAACACTGGCTGCCTCAAAACGCGTTTACGGGAATTTTCGCATCGGAAAGGTTCCCGTGTAAAAGTCTCGTAAGTTAGTTTATCTGCGTTCATAAAGCGCGGCGTGTCCGTCGAGTTTTAGCCTCCCCTATATTTCATTAAAATCACCTTACGCTTGTAGCAATAAAAGGCGGCTTACTCTAGTACGAGTTCCATGAAACTGTAGCACCTATTACCCCAGACGAAGGCAGCATTAACTTCAAATTTATTTTTCCGTAATAAGACACAACAGATTCCACTCGTGTTACGCAATCCGCCACGGTCGCTTAACGAGTCCGCTTCTCTGTTTCCTTAACTCCTGCCCGCTGTTTGGCTTGTTGTGTAATTAACATTTTCGTATATTTAACAACCTGTTAAAGGAGAAAGCTTGTTGGTAAAGCGAGTCCGATATTTATACATTGAAAGTATTTCATTTTCCGTGTTCCCGTGACGAGAGATTATAATGAATAGGCTGCGAAACTTCGAGTTGTTTTTTAAGAGACTTTTGTTCGTCGCGATGAGTACTATAGGATGCAATAAAAAAGAATGTTTCACCTTGAAAAAGGGGTCAAGGTCAATTTCTTTTAACAGATCTCCGCCCATTTGATTAGCGACATATAATTTTGAAACATCCTGTGCATTTGCATTTTCCCGCAACTTTTTTCCTTCATGCAGTTCGCCTTCGCGAAGCTCATGCAGTCCATGCAGCTAATGTTCTTCATGCAGTCTGGAGTTTATGCAGCGCTTGTTAGTTTGTACGGATCATATAGTGCATTCCGTTCATGAAACTTCAAACTATTTGCTCACTCTACATACTTCATGACCTTCGCGGGCATTATGCAGCCCGCGCGTCTGTACACCGTGCGCAGATTATTGCAGTATCATGTACCAGTTTGTTCAAGTTCATAGTTTTCAATAATTTTAATTTTAAAATATATTCACTTCACGGGGTTTATGCACCCCGTCGAATTTGCAGAGTTTATACGATCTGTAAAGTTTTCTAACCTAAGGTATATTCTACGATGTATGATCCATAACCACTTTAAAGGTACCCGCACAGTCCGTTCGTTGCATCAAAACCGCGCCATCGTTTCAGAAGGAATTCGTCGGTTAGCTATCAGCAATGACACGGCCGTCTTATAGGAACAGCATTCAGCAAATAAAATAACGATTCGCGAATATTAATTTTAACAGTTGCGCAGCTTAAGCGTTCATTCACTAGGCAGGTCAGCCTACATAATTTGCAAGCGAATAGTCTCTCAAGCAAATAGAGATGAATAACTGCGCGCCGAATGAATAACTTGAAAACCGGGAGTCTCGGAAGCAAGTAGCTTGCGAACGGAGAATCCCTGACGTAAATGGAGACGAATGATTTATCTGACTGTTACGAGTCTTGTTATGGAAAACAATCGACGAGTAGCGATCGCATAAATGTTTAAAGTTTGGAAGAAACAAACTAGCGTTAATGAATCTTTCCGTTTCGGACAAACGGGGTCCCACTGTACTGTATTTCGTCTGAATGAAATTCGAAAGATGAAAAAAGGATGGCATGAAGGTCGAGCTGGTCCGCGGAGGGGAATTTATGAGATCCAACGGCTCGCGGGATTCCCACCGAGACTCGCATATCTCATCCCGCTGGTTGAACGATACACGGGTCAGTAAGTCGCGCACCGCGGCGATTCGCGCCTTCTCGAATAGCAGAAACAGGTGGCCGTGTTCCGTTAAACGTCACCAGGCCGAGCAAAATCCTCGTTGACGGTGGTGGATGCTAGCCAAGCGCGGCGCAGCGCGGCGCGGCGTGCTCGGGAGTCATGAGGCTGCTTGACTTCTTATCCGGGATCTCGGACGATGGTAACTGTTCATTTGTCGTCGGCCGAGCCACGTGATAGGGAACACGGCCGGCGCAATCTGTCGACCTACTAGCAAGAACACCGATATCAACGACTTCCGGAACGAGTAGACAACTCCCGCGGCTCTCCTGCCGATTTTTTAACGACCTCTCGCTCCCCTCCTCGTCCCACCGTCGATCCTCCCGGGATTCACGATGGATCCTCGATCGATGCTAGATAAAGATGTTGATGCGGATAAACGGAACCGAGATACACTGCTTTCGAAAACTGTGCTTTACTGTGCAAAAGAAAAAAAGCACCCGGTCATATTTAATAGAAAAGCGTAAAAAGTCAAATAACAACGCAGCAAGTTCCGCTGTTTAATTTAATAGTTCTGAGTTCTTCTAAATCAATCATTGCACAATACAATTTCTACATAAAGATATTGTTTGTCATTATATCTTTTAGTTATACCGGGTGCTTCTTCCTTTCGCCAAGTAGTGTATATCTCGAAACGAGAAGTACCGTACAAGTACAAACGACCCGTTTCGACATTTTTTTTTTTGTAATCCTTCGCACTCGAAGATATTCTAATTCCAAAATCTAAGAATTTTATTCGATCGGGAATATTTTATGGAAAAGACGAAACCAGATCGAAGGCATTTATTCATACCATGTTTAAGTTTTTAGCAATTTATTGAGCGTAAGCAAATGTATTATGTAATGGACCTGTATTGGGGTTGTTAAAAATAAATGCTCTATACGATAATACGATAGCGCAAAGGATTCTAGTTTCCCTATTAATTGAAATTGGAGGAAATTGGCGTTTAACGCAATGATAGGTGCTCGATTACCTCCGCTCGGTTTTCAAATGTACTTTTCACTTTGATTGGTAGAATTCTCAGGGAACGTAGCTGTACAAACGACATCGTATCGAGGAGGTTAAAATTAGCTTTCTGCAACGGGTCCCTTCCTCGTAGAATATTAATTGCAATCCACTACCGTGATCGTAAAAACTGATGACCAATTAAAAGCTATGAAGCAGCAGAATTTCGAAGGTGATGAACGCTACTCTGGACCGCATGAGAAAATAAACTCGGTCAATTTACGCGAGACAATGAGACGATTCTCATCTAGTTCTTTATACGCACCTTGACGAGAATAAGCCCGACCAAAGGAGAGGAAATGAGTCTACGACAACGCATGGCCGAATTGAATGACACTGTTAACGCGGAAAATCAACAGGTAGAAATAGTGTAATCGTCTAACGGTGATACGAGTAACGGTGGACATAAAGTTCCAGCATCTTTCGCTCTATCTCGACAGGTCATTTGACCGTTACACTTCATAGTGTTGCGGGAAATACTGTTTACGAGTTGTACTTCCCACGCCACAAGCAAGTTTACCCAACAAAATCTCAAACATCTTTAAATTCAATTCTATCTTGTTTCTCACATAGTTTATAATCACAGAGAATGCTAGAAATAGAAGAATACTTGTTAAGATAAAATTTCACTCATCAATCCTTCTCTCAGAGTTCTTTCGCTATTTATGTACTCAAGGTCACGCGAAGGTCATAGTATTATAGGTGGTTGGGTACATCTCGACCTCAGCTAGCGATAGCGAAGATATATAGTGTCGTTTAAAAAAAAAAATTCCAATAACCTCGAAATCTCGGAATATATGACCTTGAGAAAAATTTCTTTCGTAGCCCTCTGACATTTTTCATCTTTGAGGATTGGATAAAAGTATTTAAATGACTATTATTTTAGAAATGGTGCTTCTGTTCGAATTCAGCCGGCGCATTCAGAAAACATCGCGACGTTCGTGACAGGTCTTCTCGGTACCGCGTGATCGTTGCACAAATCACGATTGTATAGCGATTGCGGTCGATGGTAAAAACTAATCAGCGCGCATCCTCGTCGAACGAAGAAGCGATGCATCAAACGTGCCTGGGAACGAGCCACGCGCAACGAACGGAAGATGACCGAAAGCGATTAGAAGCGACAATGCCCGGTATCATCTAGTGACGAAACCCCCAAGGCCTAAGGAAACGGCGCGACGGCGCGGCGGTGCATAGGGTGCGCCGTAGGCGTTGATTGAGTACATGCGAGAGGATCGGCGTGGCCGGTTCGTTGGCTCGTTTTTCTTTCGCGGCTGGGAATACCGGGAGCGGACCACGCGGACAAGAAATGTCCGTCCGGGAGTTGCCCTCGGCCGGTTGACACGGTGACTTCCACGGTACGGTGGTTCCATGGTGTTCGCGTACTAACGATACAATCAAGATATCACTAACCCGAGGAGTTATTATCATAATTAACGGCCGCGAGCTTAATTGACTTCTACCAGGCAATTAACGACTTTCTTGAATTTTATTACCCAATAATGGCTCGCCGGGGTTCATGGCGATCGTCAATTTAAAATGTACCGCTACGTCTAATCTTTGTCCCCATCCCGCTTCGCTACAGAGCAGATACTGAAGGCTCGCTTTTCCTGAAGCATGCTGCAAATTCAAATCGATCATATTTTTACAAAATTATCGCAATTTAAATACAATAAAGTCGCGATCTAGCTCTCATCGCCTGGTCCCAGCAGGGACAGAGATCGCGAAGGGATACTACTTTTTTATGACTGCGTTTTATGACTGTTTGCACTGCTCGGGGACCGAGGCAGCCCGAGCTTCTTGGCCCCTCGCGGGATATCAGTGGAAGGGATAGGCGAAGGGACTTAGATCGTAGATCTCTGGAGGAGCTAGATCGCGACTTTACTGTATACGTAATTTTTCAAGATTTAAAATTGGATGCACTGTACATTACAGTGAATTGTAATCAGAGAAAGGTCATCTTACAGTACCTGCAGATAGAAAACCGATGCATCTTGAACCCAGGAGCGTGACAGAGTAAAAAATTTCGCGTGACTGTTCGAAAGTAGTACACATTTGTATTCAGTACGAAGAAAAGAACACCTATCGAGAGTTAAAGATCCATTTGCGTTGGATCCTGTTAGTGTATAACTTTGAAACGATCCGCCTATGTTTTTTCTTCTTGCACTAATTTTTCATACCATCATTCGTGCTCGTTGCATCAGGCTAATTACTAATTACATTCGCCCGTGTATTTATTGATTTCTATTTCCTGCCGGCAGTTGCGTCGATTTTGTGTGGCTCGAAAGCGGTATCGCGTGTGTGAAATAATGATTACGAACACGAGTTCGATAGGTAATATAATGGCAATTAATCGTGAACACCTAGACGCCATAAATGCGGTTATCATGCGAATTATCAGTCTAGCAGAGAAGTGGAAAACGAACTAAAATTCATTGAAACTTCCTTTTATATTTATTAAGCTGATCTCTTGCATTCTAAAGTTCTCGAATTAACAGATAATTAATTTTGTATACGACCTCGTTAAAAAATCTTTAAACATGAAAACACGGATAAAAATAAGTATTGCCTACTTTTATATACTCACTAATATGTTATTATACTCGCAACGTTTAATCATTTGGGATTTAAATGAACATCGATCGCATCTAATCGCATCTATCTACATTGTATGATAAAAGAAAGAGCAAATCTCTTTTTCTTGTTATGTGAAACAAACCGTTAAATTAGGTGGTGGATCCGTTATTGTATAGGGTCGCCTTACACAGTATGGTGCAGGTCGATTACATCGAGTAAGTGGTATAATGTATCAATTCATGAATAAAGACATTTCAGAGAACAACTTGCGGATTCAGCATCACCCTGTAGCGGAATATGCTATTACATTCCAACATGGCAATAGTTCAATGTACACGTATTGCGAGCACTGTGAAAAATTCATCATACTTTCAACCGTACCAATTTTATCCCCTTATGATTGGCCTTTTATGACGTGTAGAATCGACTTAAAAAATTGGACCTTGATTTCCAAGGTCAGGGACAATTGCAGCAACGTTGGGTGAAGAGATATACGCCTATGGCAGCCAAGCTCGAACATTTCGTTCCATTGTGTTCAGTTTATGACCGTTTGATTGTGTTTACCTGACGCGGCGAGCTGTTTGTTACCGGTTTTGAGTGGCAACTCGTATGTTTTGTACGAACGAGGATAATTATTAATAATCAATCATTTATACACGTGCGCTTTATGAGTCCGTTGGTGCCGGCTCGTCATGTTGAAAGTCCTGTTTGTCGTTGATGAAATCGAACGTTAGTATCGCTGGACAGAGGATCGCCAACGTCGGAAAAAAATCTCGGTACCGTTCTAACGATTACAACGTACGTAGACGTGTCCGCTTCAAGCAAATCGAATCGTGTGACACCGTACGCGGACGAGCGTCATTATCCGCGGTAGGTGTCCAGCGTGACGCGAGGGAACCAAGTGAGTGCCAATGATCACGAGAGAATGCAACCATAAGCCCCGGTCTCGGCGTCGGCGTCGGCGTTCGGCGTTCGAGCGATGGAAACGAAACGGTAAATAGGAATCGCCGGCGAATGAGTCACGCTGTTTATTGGATATTGGATCCTACAACTATCAGACATTTTCTTTTCTTTGGAAGCTCAATAAAGTAATTTATCTAATCTCTATCATAGTCATTGAAATCTATCTTGGGGTTTCGCTTCAAGATGACTATATTGGCAGTGCGTGTCTTCCGAGAGGATTTTCCTTTACCGGTTCCCTACCTTAATAATTAGTTACTATAGTTTTGAAGATAACAATGCATCAAAATTCATGGCTACAGTTTAAGTAGGTGTAAATACGTATGCGTGCAAAGTTTCATGAAGATATGTTGTTTACTGCGTTCGGAAACAAATTCTTAAAGTACAAGCTTGCTAGTCGAGTGCATAGGCATTTCATGACAAATTATTTAAATTGAGTATTTAATTTTTTAGTATTTGTAAGAATACGATTACGGAATTTAGTATTCTGTAGAGGCTGAAAACTAATTAAATGTCGAAGCAAGAAAGCTGATAAAAGGAAATTTGATGGTTTTATTCCTGGTTGCAAATTATGCTCTGATTATGCATTGATTATTAGGAATAAGCGTGGAGATGTAAAAATTCGTGTAATAGGTTTCTATATAAGTATGGCAAATGAGATGACTACACAAAGTAGAAGGTTGAAAGACCTCATTAAAAGGAACAGAAATATTCCACCGTATGTTCGGAAGCTAACCGGTTTAGCAGATATTCAGGTTTCTGGTTCACCAGCTAATTTATCTCTCAAGGTTTTTATTCGATTCTTGCTCGCATCACTTTCTGCCAGAATTACGCATAATTTGCAGGTAATAACGCAAAAAAAATACCGAGACTTGTTACGATCAATAATCGTCTTCGTTACTATAATAGCTTTGCGAAAAACTGGCCATCCCTGAAGCAACGTATAAATCCTTGTACACCATTATTGAGTAGTGTGAAACGCGTACGCGGTGTTATTATTTTATGTACATTGTGTACTTAGTCGTACGTACAATCCCGGCAAAAAGTGTCCATTCGATTACCGCAGTAAGCGATTGTTATCAAAATTTATCAAAATTGCAGAACTGAAATATCTTCATTCACATAATACATAGAATCCTGAAATAAAAGTAACGAACGAGCGTTTCAAAAAGTGTTGCTTTATTTCTGATTGAAGATTTAATTTTCTGGCGAGAGAACGAGATCTTTTATTTAGTTCAATGCACTGTAACGTGTATATTGTATTATGCATTATTGGCAAAAATAAATAGATGAGGCATAAGAACGTAGACAAATTATTTTCAAACGATTTAAGTTATTAGCAGAACAAATAAATTTCTGCACAACTTCTTTTTCCTGTAGATAAAATTTTATTTTCCATGAAGACCCGTAGTCCATTTTATCAGTTTCATATTTTTATTCAAACGGAGTGTACTTGCCGCGCAATTTAATATTTTAACGCAATATTTTCTGCGACGGGGTAGTGCACCGATTACAATGATTACAGTCGACGAAAGATCATATTTTCATAGGGACCAAGCAAATTTGCGGTTCAACCTTCGGGATACATACGCAGATCGTCTCGATCAGAAGAAATTCCTTTCTATGTCAAAGTGCAATCATCGCGATGCAGGCCAACGATCGTCCCGGAGCACCGCTACAGGCTCGGAAGAACCTTTAATTATCGTTCCGCAAAAATACCGTCGTGCAGTAAATACCACGTAATACCCTCCAATTCGTCTAACCGCAGCAATCTTCGAAAACGATTTCACGTTACACGCTAGCGGCCCGTAGGCCACCTTCTAAACCTCGCCTTACTACGTGAAAAAAAATACAAAATTGAACGTACGAAACAATTCCGCCACGAAATGCATTGGATGTACGTATATGCTATACATATACTGTATATTACGGCGATTATGTTTTAATTTCGATGAATAATTCAAAGCAGCGTTCGATATATGTATGAATTTGATAAAATTAAAATGACAACGCAAAATGACGGCAGGAAGCGGTACCCTTTCATTTTCTTGAACACGGCCACGCGGCCGATAAATTACAGGCAACGTTTTTCAAGAACGCACGGAATTTACGGAGCAGCTTGACAAAGAAGTTCAGTCAGGCAAGGCCGGTAAACGGGACCGAGAACACTTTCCGAGAGCCAAGTGTCTGTACAGTATCTCGTCATTACCAAATAAATTAAAGCACGGTGTCGGGTGCATCTGGGTCACCGGGGAGCACTCTGCGCAATGAGAAACGTAATTCTTCGCGTTCGGTGGAAAGCGAAACTGAAGGAAACTGAGGGAACAAGACACGAAGAACACGGGCGATACGGGTTACGGTAACACCTCGCTCGCTGCACGAAACGGGACCGTAAAATGCGCACAGAAATCCCGATTGTGCAACCAAAGAGGTAACCAATCGCGCGATCCGTTTTTCCACTTTCCCACTCCGCATTCCCCCACTCCCTACGCTGCTCGATATATCGAGTGTAGTCACTCCCCAGCACGACTTCTGAAATTTCTAACGGCGGGAGTCGTTGGTGTGCAACCAATGAGGTCCTACCGTATGTCTAATACCTACCGGTCTTAATTGATATCGTCAATGTGGTGGCACACTCACACAGCCCTAGATCCACATATACCTACACGAGGATTGCGAGAATCCATGAGGTCTCAAACCAGTTCTCGATAATGCACAGTTGAAGCTTCTACGTAGTCACATCGCTAGATGAAAGATCGATCTAGCGCGTAACCTTCCCACAGTGGCCCACTTTTGCGTTTCCGAGGCGTAATTTGCATTATTCGGCAGCATGTAACTGTCGTAGGTGTACGAAAATATGTTACTTGGCGACTTCAACAGCGGCTTCACTGTAGCGCCGCCATATTGCTTGTCTTGGTTCCGCTATTGCCGAATAATGCAATTTATGCCTCGAAAATGCAAAAGTCAACCAGATTACGAGCTAAATTGATGAAGTCCTCGTGTACTATCCGTCCGCCGAGAGTTGCCACGATTTTCTGTAGTGGGGTGCAGGGGATCTGCGAGTCCCCACTCTTGCCGCCAAGCGGCGGATCCCACTCTCGCACTTAGGTTCTGGCGGGAACGGTCGACATAGTTGCTCAGCGTCGCCGCATCGCTCTGTTGCAGTTACACCCACGCGCTCGTTTGCTGTCTTCGTCGAGCGATTCGGCCAATCGCGGAAGACGTGCAGCGCGTAGTAGGAATATCACGTGATACCTACGAGTTTCTCCGTGCCAACTCTCGGCGGACGCATAGTACGTATATGTGGATTTAGGGCTGTGTAAGTGTGCCACCACATTCACGACGATCGAAAAAAAATTCTATTTCTCTGTTATCGATATTGGACAAAATATAGATATGTAATCACCTGTATTGTGTACAATTGTAAGTCTAAAGACTATTACAATAATGTTGCAATCTAGCTCCCATCGTCTGGTCCGTGCAGAGACAGAGATCGTGAAGGGAAACTACTCCTTTTTACTCCCGGAGCATCAGTTGCCAATATTCGTATATCGTGTTTTATCATTTTAATCAGTAAAATGTCGCAAATAAGTTGACGAACGTCCCATAAAAAATAATGAAAAATAACGAAGTTTTGTAATTGGATTAGTTGTGGTTCACACTATGGTATCGGATTATGCGGGATGTTTACACCGCTCGGCGACTGAGGTAGCTGGAGCTTGTATCGCGGAGTATGTCCCTCAGTGGAAGGGGTGGGCGAAGGGACTTGGAACGTGGAGCTCCGAGGGAGCTAGATCGCGACTTTACCGTATATGTCGGAAGGCGATGTCGGTGAAACAATTATTCAACGTATCGGGAAATAAACATTGTCGACGAACTCGGCGTCGGTGAAAGCATCGTCGGTAATACCGGCGGAACAGCGCGGTTGAGAAGTTCGGCGAGAAGAATGGGTGTAAACTAGTAGTGTTCCGTTCCTGCGACATCGTTCTGACAGCCGTGAGCTATGGTCGTCATCCGCGCGAGCCAACCTGGCATTATAATGAAAAGTTATAGCGTCGTAGGTCGCGCGCCATTGTGACTAACACTATCACTAACACTGTAACTGCCGTGGCTTGTCCACCGCCGGCAAAAACTTCTACACGGAGGATAGATAAGGATCTGCGGAATACCGAGCGGATCCTGCAGACCTCCCTAGCGGGCTTCGTCGCGGAAACGAGAAAGCGAGAGTTATGTCTGTGTGGTTGCAAGGCAAAAACGACGCAAGTCTCCAGGTTTTCACTTTCTAGGTATTGCGGTTGAGAGTTGAGAGTACCCATTCTTGTTCCTTTACTTCGACACTGGCTATACTCTTATTTTAGAACGAAGAAATCTCAATGATTCGATTTCTCCTCACTTGTCGCACTGCGTACGACTTGTACAGGATGTGTAAAAAGTAATGGTCATCCGTCCTACGGGCGAATCTACACTTCCAAATTGAATTACAGAAAGTAATTTCTTGTACAAGCACTGAGAAATCTCAAATAAAACTCAAATCATCGGAAGCACTTATTTAATAGCAAACGCTGTAATAGTAATAATATTATTATATATTATTACTATTAATATTATATAATAATAATAATAGTATAATAGTATAATATTATTTCATAGTAACTTCGCTATAATATGTATATGTAGAATTTTATGCAATTGTGGAACGCAAATTAATTAAATAAGACTATTCTCATGAAAGATATTAAAATTAAATTTATTAAGACGTGTTGTTGCTTATTATATTTTATAAAAAAAAATGATAAGTCTATTTCAATGTAATATAAATAAATAATCGCAACCTGTCAAGATCCGTGAAATTATAGAATTTATTCCTCAAAAATTTTTGACAACTCGTTTCATTCATTTGACATCGATGAATGTTTGCTTTTGCACGTGTCTCGGACGAATGAATTAAACCAAACCATCGGCGGGGTCTACCTGTTGCGACAGATAACATCATAATACGAATCCCACGGATCGTCTACGCGTTAATTGCGTTAATTGCGCGCGGAGAAACGATTCGAAGGTAGTCGGAGAATCGGAATACGGCGAATGAAACGCGCCGCCGAATAAAACGAGAACTCTCCTGCGAGCTGCCTCGTTCCTGTATTTTTAAAGGTTTTACGGATCGTAGAAATTTATGAGAGGATTATAATATCGCCGGTCGTGGAGATAAACGTCCGGGTGGTACCACGGACTCCCGAGGAATGAGAAAAATTGCCGCAGCTGCAGTAATAAAAGCTTGTCGTTGCGATACCCAAGCCTTTCCCTTTCGTTGCTTTCTTCGTTGTGTTTTTGAAACGCGCTGTTTAAAGTCAGCATAGGCGGACCGTCGATTATTGTCGGTACTGGTGTACGGAATACACGTATTAAATATAAAAGAAATTAAAATATTGATTATGGCAGAAAATGCTTCGTAGAGGAAATGGAACTCCGTATGATTATTACTTCCTATTAATTATTTTTCTTAATGAAATCGATAGATAAAGTGTTAATAGATTTGAGAATACCTCAACGAAAAGAAGAGAACACAAAGCTACTCGAAAGACTTTCTATCTTCAATTTTTTATTCTCGTTTCTCTGGATTAATTATAATATTAAATCCGTTACTTTTGTCTTTTTTATGAACATCCCGACGGCGTTATTAAAAAATGTTCGAGCGAGAAGGCTCATTTACCAAGAAACTCTTTTACAGGAATCGCGCCTGGAATCTGTATTTATTATTATTGCGATTCTTCGCCGGCACCTATAGTAATACGCGCACAGAATTTACGTAACAATTTAGTCGCGACGCGAGATACTCACAATTCCACTGTTATCTCCAGACAAAAAATTATGAAATCTGAATAAAGTGAGAAATACGAGATGCACAGCGTGGAAGCAAACGTGGCCCGTTACTGAATACCAGAGGGGAATGATGTACCGTCATAAATAACTCGCGAGAGCAACGCTGGCACTAACATATTCTTATGAAAAACTACTTTTTCTGCCGAGGATCGAGTCTTTCCGAATGAACACGCCGTGCGAGTTTTTGATCTTATCCGACCGCTTGCGATACGCCTCCTTTCACTTTGCATTTCGATTCAACGGTTTGTTTCGGGTCGGACAAACGGTCGACCTGGTAAAATTTATGATTCTTGTGACTTGCAATTGACAAAGAAAGATTTATTTTCCGTAAAGATCCACAGTCTAACGATCGCATTTTATATTAAACTGTAAACTCTTAGAAAAACTGCACCCTGAAACGAGGAAAGCTTGCAGATTCGAAAAAGGTTCGAAAGAAGTTCCCGGTAAAACTCGAGGAAGACTTTACCCTCAATCTCGCCGTCAACGCGGAAAATTGCTGGCACGTTCCAGGTGTTGCGTCCCCGATAACTCAGTCGTTTTCCACGCTCGACAGAGCTGACGTTCAGTTCGCCCTCTCGCACAATACGTCATCGTGTCCGCGGTTCATGAAAGATAGGATCTTCGAGAGCTCGAGGCGACGACGTAACGCTGCTTGTAAACGAACGCATACATACATACATATAATTCGGTGGACGCGATAGAGTTCGCCACGCGTGAAATGCACGCCGTTTATTGCAATTCCTCAGGGCCCCCATGCACGTCGAAACATGTTGCGATGCGAGCATCGATGCGAGAATCAGGATTCCGTTTTATTGTTTGTTCGCGAGCGAGGCCCGCTTTGGGACTCGGATATCCCAAAAATATTGTCCTTCCTCGAGAAGGGTTATCCCTGAGGTGATTTAACTTTTTCAAGTTATTAACGAAAAACAAATGTTAACGTTTTGTCGATCGTAAATTGTTTAATAAACATGGTATAAAGTTTTCGGCGCTACGTTTGATGATTTCAGAAAAATAGCTATTATATTGTTGTAATTGATCGAACCGTAGCGCCGAAAACTTTATACCATATTTATTAACGAAAAACATTGACCAATCGACTCTTCCAATGCCAGTTCAGCGTTCTGTGCTCTAATTGGTCCGTGTTTTTCGTTAATAACTCGGAAACGAAGCCGCGCGGAGTATTTTCGCAAAGGAAAAAATTATTTGAAACGACATCAGGAATCACCCCTCGAAAGGGGTTACGATTTCTGATATCTCTGGTGGACAGAGTTCATGAAACGCGCTGTAAGCGTTACAACATGTTGCAACGTGTGTAGGGGCCTTCACTCATTCGATGCACCGATCGACGTCGAAAAAACCGCTGCGCGGAAAAGCGGCGCGATTTATGCCCCCGCCAATAGCCATTGATCCTGATTCCGTAGATTTGTTCCGCGATATCACTCGCAAGTATCAATTTTCGCGGCATCCACCGATCGCTCTCGTCGATATCCCGATGGGGAGTTTACTTTACGCCGTGTCCTATCCGCGAAGGCGTGAAGTCTTATTCCCGTGTCTGATTTACAGCATCGTGAAACGTGCAATTTGTTGCTCGTCCCCTGCGACCGTAGACTCTCATTTCTTTCGCCGGTGGCTACTAATTCGATTAGCCGACTAGCGGCCCTTCGCTTGATTGTAGGAAATATAACGTTGCAATCGGTGGCGGATCAAAGTTTTATGGGGATCTTGCGCTTAACACTTTATGCCGTCGAAGTACTTTGAAATTCCAGTAACTACTAATGCGATTACCAGTCGCGATTGGCCGTTCAGTTACTTTTTTTTTTACTATAGATCAAAGGATCGTAGCACAACTGAGCTCGTGCAGAGAATTTTTTACGTATTTTTAGATAATTAAAATAAGGAACCTAAAATTATTCAGGTGAAAATTCGAATTCCTTCTATGGATTAAATTTAAAGACGGTGTTTCTTAGGAATGAGGTCGATTTCTTAAGGGAATTTCCAGGTTCCTTAGTTGCTCAGACGTGGAATTTTCGCCTCGACGATGAAGTAGGTCAGCTTCGAATTTAGCTTGATTGATGCACCTTTTCGCTCATTCATCTTTAGCAAAAATAGGCGTCACCTAGTTCTGGATGTGTTGTTTAAAGTGGTCACATTGGAATTGAGATTAATTTGTCTCCTTCTATTCGCACCAGATGGAATTAAAAGTTGTTATCGAAAAAAATTAATGAATTCGACATTAATTTCGCGTGATCAGTTACCTGAAATATTATGTTGAAATTTAAACGTTATTTAAGCAGTCACGGTTTATGCTTCGTACAAAACCAATGCTTCGCTTCAAAGTTCATCACGCGAGGCTTTTTACTCGTTGTTGTTCAGTTTCTAGAACTACAGATAGCTATGGAAAATATGAATAAATTGATACCATCAATTGCGGTAAATCCTGTAGAAGGACACAGTCAGTGAAGAGTTTCTTCTGGTTAAAGCGGACTATAGGCACCGTGTGTCGTGCTCAGAATATTTTCCCCGTTTCTGCCGCAACTGTGCGCGCCGGGTCGAGAAAACGAATGCATAACAATAGAGTTATAAAGTACAATGATTGGGTACCGAACGAGTAGAATAGGCTATAACGCGTGCCAGTTTCCCATGTTGTCATACTTGAAGAATGTCTTTCAAATAAGAAAATCATACCAACCTCGACTTTCAAACAAACTATATCTATAAATGTATAAAAAGAACGTATAATTTCTATTTTGGTACAAAGTTCGCAGACGCAAACTTTCATAAAAATAGACGTAAGTTTCAGAACAAAATTTGCAAAAACAATATCAAAGTTTGTATCCCCAACTTTGAGGGCCGTTTTCACAACATGAACGATATCCATAAAGGAAGAAACGCGTGCAAAATATTTTTTCCAGATATATCTTCCGCATTTTCCTCAAGCTCTTTACGTCCGGATTTAGTATGCTCTCTTTGATGAAATAAAAATGTTATTCTAATAAAAGTTCATTCCGGTGACACTCGATAAATTTTCAACGAAAACCATTTTCCAATGTCAGTGCAAGTCACATTTCCGAGAGCACGAACACCGAGAGACTGGAGTCCGTTTCTTCTGGCCGTGTGCTTCCTCAGCACAATTTCGTCTGTCTGCAGATTAGACTGCAATTCGCGGCACTGTTCCGGCACGAGGAGCAGCGTCCTCTAATCCAGCGTGTCCCCATTAGCCATTAATCTTCCTTGAGCTTCTTAGAAACTGTCATAACGAACAGTCGCGGATGAACAATCGCGAGCGGAAAATGTCACGCGCACCCTCGCCTCGCCTCGGCTACGTCGCGTCGTGAATGTCGAGGTTGCACGCCGCGCCGCATCTCGCGGGTACACGTACTTACGTGCATACACGCGCGACGTCGCGTCGCGTCGGTTTGTGGTCGCGCGTATTATACGAACGTTTCAGAAACAATCAGCGCAGGCTGGTCTTCGAGTAGAAGGACGCGAGAACGTGGCCGGAATACAAATGGAATTGGCATTCGCCGGGGTGCATGTATCGAGCACCGAATGTCTCGATGCGCCGGGCGAGCGCGAGCGGCGCTCACGATCTGTATGTACCATGTACGGATTTGCGTTATTGTTTCCCTATAGCGAGAGATACGCGGGCCCTCGGGGCACGGTGCATCAACATGAGGACGTACAAACGAGTACGCCAAGTCTTCTTTGATCGGGAACGAAACTGCTGCGATGGCCCCGTCTGTGTATCAGCTGCGGATCCACGCGAAACGACAGTGTAGGTATTGTATTGCGCTACTTTATGGGACGCAGCCGTGCTATTTATTAGATAGCCGGGGTGCAGGTCTGCCTGATCCACAGGCTGAAAATGCTGTGTCGAGGCTGTTCGATTGAGTTCAGTCGGTGGAAATTAGAGCTGTAACTGTTCCAGTGTTGCGACTGTTCGAACACGAACGTAATCTATTGAACGGTTAATTAACATTAAAAGCTCCGAACACTAACGAGGAATTCAATTTTTTTTTGTATTGATCGAAGTACAGCAGAGCCTCCCGTATTCGTATCCCCATTATCCGAATACCCTAATATGCGAACGTTCAGCTTCGAACTATAGCTCGTTGTAAAAAATATTTCAACTAAAACTTACTCCATTTTGGGGACGACATCTTATGGTGGTAAAAAAATCTTCTCTAGGTGAACGTATTTCTATTGTAGCTAAGCTAAATTTATACGGCATTAAATGACCTTGAAACTACACTAAAAAAAAGGAAACAGAGGTCATCTTGAGAAAGTTTTGTTCAAATATTTTTTACGACCAGCTGTAGTTTAGGAGCTGACTAACTACTTAGTATAATGTAGCAAAACTATGAACGAAGGTAACAAATGGGATTATTCAAAGCAGAAACTAATAACAGATAAACCACGTATTCGACGTATAATAAATTAAAGAAGAAAAAATGGTTGGTGTTAATTATAATAATAATCATTACGGAATGCGTTGATATTAGTGCCTGATTTAATTGAATCCACTAATCAAGCACATATGAGAAGCATCTACGCACCTGGAACCTAATTACTAATATCACGATGGTAACTATTTCTTATGGTAACATTAGCTAATAAGAAATAATGGCGTTCTTAATTAAACGTTTTCATTGCATCATTGCTCGACCAGTACTGATACAGATCTCATTCTGTCCATCCACCTTCATCATCGTGATCGTCGTTTTCTTTTTAATACTAATTTCCACTTATGCTCAATTTCAACTTTCCATTAGACAGCGTCGAGTATATAAAATATCTCAATTAAATTGCTTTTTACTTCTCCCGTACGATTCGGCAAGAAAAAAGAACAAAAAAACGAATTTCGAATTATTCTTATCGAATCAGTTCATCTTTGATCAGTACATTCGTACTCGTTTCAGCCAGATCCAATTAGCTTCAACAAGATCCAGTATCCTCCAGTTCCCTCCAATCCATAAATCTCGCAATTTATATCTTAACCGTTTTTTTTTCTTTTTGTACCATTACAAACTGCAGGTATATTTTAAGTAGGTACATTAATTGGGATAAACTGTATGCCTCGGCAGTCGAATTTATTATTCTCAACACTGGAAACACTAGAATACGAAACGGTCCGTTTATGATTGTTTCTTTGGAATCGTTAAACAAGCTTAATAGAAACGAGGAAAATTATAAAATGAGAAATGTAGCAAGATCATTTCATTTTCAGTTCATAAAATTGACAATGAAACACGAAACACAAATTCTCGAGCAACTTCGACAATTCGACTGTTACAAACAGCGTTATACAGGACCGACACAGCTAACTATAGTCTTCTATGTCCAAAATGACAAACGCTGCGGGGAATCGCGCAGATCATCCTCAGCAGCACCGAGTAAATTCCCGGGAACAACGGCGCAGAGGAACCTCGGAGACGCATAAATCGGCATCATGCTTTCAACGCTGAATTCACCGGCGCGGCGCACCGGACACGATCTACCATCCGGACAATCCGGTTATACAGTGTTGAACAAAATAATAAGACACTTTACATACTTATATATTTCGTGTTAAACGTAGAATATGCATTAGGTTGTCCTAAAAGTTTCTATCACCAAGTGTATATTCCATATTGTTAGATAACATCGGCATACACGAACAACATAATCTTCTGTTCGTTAATGTTTTATTACTCCTTAAGCTTTCCATTTCATAACCACGTTGGTTTTCTTAAAAACTACTCTGAATTTGCATCGAACACATTAATCGAAAACGAAACGAACTTTTTGTAGAACCTAATTAGCCGCCCTGACAAATTAATCAAATAAATTAACAATTAACCCAGCCATGACCCAGATCTAACCCAGACCTAACTCAGGCCTTTATTGGTGATTATATATGTAATTAATCTAGTAATTATGTATAATTGGTCTCGGTTAGGTTTGGGTTAGATCTGGGTTAATTATGGCCGGTTACTTTGATAAATATTCAACAATTTATCACATTCACCGGATTCATGCCGATGACATGTATACTGCTACTGAAACTATGTGGACGCTTTCGTAATCACCCGAAAATAGTTACGTGGCCATTAATGCTAGATTTATAAAACACTAGAAGTACGTTACATTTTTACCCTAGGATGTCTTCAAATTTTCATCGACTTCTATCGTATACGATGTCTCGAAGATCAACGATTTGCCGCGGGAATCGAGCGCTCTTTAATTTTGCGGGGCAGTGTAGAAACATGCAAAGTGTCTTATTGTTTTGTCGAGCACTGTACGACGACCTTGGGGCATCGATGCAGCATAAGTCGGGGCGGTTGTTCGAGGCACAGTATTTAACGATAACCGGGCAAGGAAAACAGGTTGATGGTGTCATAGCGTCCCCGTAAATCATCGACGCTGCTGTACCCGGTGGTCACCTACTGATCTGGCTGGGTCTATTTGTCGTGGCCGTTCACGACCGCGAAAAATCCGCTGATTCACATTCGTCGGTCGTGTCCTGTTCCTCCGGCGAGTCTGGACGCGTTATTAGAGCAGAACAACTGGTCACGCAAGTGCGTAAGCCTGCGCCCTGCGATTCACGGTCGCCATTAGCACATTTTTTGTTGCGGCGTTCGTCATGGTCCTCTTGCTCGATTTCCCCGTAGAGCCGAGTCGCGTCGAGTCTCGTCGCGTTGCGTCGCGTCGCGGCGAAGTTAATAACTCGTCGCTAAGTGTGCGAATTCATCGCGAAAAATCCACGGGAGTCATTATCAGCGGGGACATGGCCGGTGGTAGATGCGCGCCCGGATAGGTATTTATAATCGCTAGGGGAAAAAGGGCAATTAAACCCGTTCGCAAGGTGATTCGCGGGAAAAGACGAACCCCCCCCACGGCCCCGAGACGTTTACACGGTCTGGTGGCCGCGATTGAGTGATTCCACGTTTTAATTCGAACCCCGAGCACGTATAATTAGGCTCGAATTACGTATACCGGCCGTTCCTCTCGCTGTAGTTATCAGCGTTGACACTGTTACCCGGCGTATTAGCGATGCAAATTATCTCCGTCGCTGGACGAAATTATCGAGACGCGTTATCGACTCTCCGGATGAAATCTAGACTAATGAAGACGACCTAATCGACACGTCTTCGGCGATAGATATGCGCGCCGTTAGGACGCGAGCGAAATGATGTCGAATCACGGGGAAAATTGAAAATCAATATTGTAAAAGTGTAACGACAAAAAAGGCCAGCCTTTATTTTCTATGTTTCTATGATACATTTCTATACCATTCGCCACGACAAATCGAGCGAATCAAATTTTTTCTTGCTAACGAGACGATTGTAGATAATTTTCAATTCCAAGCGATTGAAAACATTGTATTGTTAAGTACATAAGAAAATACTGTGAATCATTGAGAGTCGACATCGGAAGAGGAATAGAAAAAGCTCAACTGTACGGGATAAAGTGCATCGCACCGATTGAGTTTTTCAATCCGCCAGTGATTTTCCTCTTTCTAATTCCATCATCGAGATAGCTGTCGTCTCCGGCTCGATGGAGCCCGGAATTCATGATTTATATTTACCGAAGGGGGACAAGAATGCGGCCGCGCGGTTCACTGAACTGGAATTCAAAGCAATCGAACTATCCGGGTCGACGGTGGAATCCTTCCGTCTAATCTTAATATCGTGGGACGGCTGCCACCTACGGTCCGTCGAGCAGATTTTCACGCGATATGACGACCACGATTTTTCGCTTAGCACGACGCGGCGAATCGTCGAGAATCCGGTCTGTAAAACAATTACGTCGCGAATCGAAAATCTGATTCGCTGTTAACTGTTTCAAACGAACTGCGCTGAATATGACTGTTTTTAATCGAGGGTGAACAACGTGGATAATCTATATGCTTATTTTAATATTTACAATTAATTTAATATGGCTTTTCGAGGTAAACTTCACCTGAGGAAACCAGAAATTTTTAACTTTTTCTTATACAATCCTGTAGATTTTGACGAGAAAATGCCGAAAATCCAAGTTTTGATCTTAGGAGTCCACTGTTTCAAAAGTTATGCGTGTTTAAAGTTCAGCGATTTTCACGGTTTTTAACAGGTAAGGGCAAAGTATTAATTTCTTTGAGAAACTGTGACAAATTTTATTTTATTGAACGCTGTTTGTTGGAAAATTCTCGGATGAATATAAGCCTATTGATTTTTGATTTTATAGATAACAGATTGAACTTTGAATTAATGTTGCTACAGCTTAATGCGAGGACTACGAATTAATTTGTTACTTGGTGTGATTACTAATGTATTGATAAGAGAGAGCGGCGAAGATTAGAAAAGAAAGGTTTCGTTGCGTTTTGTCGTTCGATCCGACAGGTGGGCCCTAATTCGCAGCACCATCGAATATTTGTGATCGAGCACGGTGATCGCAATAAAAGGCACTCGCTACTGGTTCGACAGCTGTAGCCCTCGGGGCGCGTTGTAACTCAGGAACGTCGGCAATAAGATTCTTCGGACGCGTAAATCAGACCGCGAGCTATTACTTTAGAGATTGTTATCCGCCGTAGCTATTTTGTCAGCGACAAGATCGTTTCTCGAAGAGAAATGGTACTGGAGCCTTTCTGTCGAGTAACAACAGCCCTCTGCCTTGGATCGGTCTCTTGGCAAGTCAATTAATCCAATAGATTGTTGCACGCTGAACTTCGTTCTCCATTCAACTTAACGAAGTTAAGAGTTCTTACATTGATTTCTTTTGCAAATACCTTGCCAATTGACTCGTGATTTATTTCGCTTGCAGGGGGACTTACCGAAGGACAATCAATTTCTTCATCACTTTAATAAAAATTTGCTTTCTAAAATATATTTTAACACTAGGTTTACGCAGCACCAAAAGTGATTTTCCGTTTTTGCACAACGATATCAAGAAGTTTATATTTGCATACAGCTCTGCAGTCTAGTCAAGAGTTCAAGAAAATTATTATGTTAATATATTAGGTATTATGTTACGAAACTTTCACACATGTTTGCATACTTCTCTCTTCGGTCAAGCATTAAACCATTATAATCTCAGATCTACCCAGTAGCGGAACTACAAACAAGACCCCGCGAGGGGCGCTGTAATAGGAGGGGAGCCAAAATTTTTGCATTTATTATCTTGTAATTTTACTAAAGTTATGCCGAATTTAAATTACATTGAAAGTACACTGATAAAAAAAAAATATTTTTGCGTTTATCGAATTTTTACAATTCTCCTTCCTAAAAAGCGTTAAACAATCTCAATCTTATAAAAACATCGAAAGAAGAAGGGGCCCTCAAAATTATATTTTGCTGGGGGGTCGAAAATTTGTAATTCCGCCACTGGATCTACCAGACTCTAGTGCGTCACACGTATTATTGCTGAGTCACTGTAGTAATTGGATCCAGGAGCAACAATATTTTCCTGTTATTATTCACAAGACGCCTGAACACCTTAAATTCCTGCATCGTTCGAGCCTACAGCCAATAGACATCCCTTTCTCGTTGCTAGAAGCCCAGTTACCTACACGACGAACACAATGAAATACAATACGAACAGCGGCCAACGTTTAGAATTCAACCATTGAGATTCCTTTACAGAAGCATGTGGTAGAAAGATCCTGGTTCCAAAGTCACCCCCGCGCACGGTTGAAAAGGTCAACAAAGTTCACGCTGTCAAGCATGTGTGCCACGATGTCTTCGCTCTGGCTGGGCACATCTACACGAGGCACAGCCAGACATTTCAGCCTTCTGAATACGGGATAGAATCGCGAGGCGCAGCCACCACCACGTTCTGCCGTCGCGTCGGATGCAACAAAAGCCGACTGCTATTGCGGGGACGGTTGCGTCACTTGTAAATCATTCCACGTATTTTTATCGGTCATTTGTCAAACCTCGAAGCTGGGATTGAACGTCTGTGGCCGATATACACCACTGGACAAGATTAGTTTCTATTAGTTTCTAGAAGAATATAATAGAATTTCTAGTCCACTGTAGGCGTCTCAAAACGCCCTGCTAGATGGTACATAGTAAAGTATATCATTCTAATTTAACCCTTATGTCAATAACCGGATACCTGGGTATCCACTTTCAATATCTCTTTAAAAATTCTTTAAAATTTTTGTCGATAAATATCGAAATTATTGCAGATTTTATGTTCTTGAATGATTATAGATTAATCTATATTTGACCAATGAAAAATATGCATTGAAACGATAAAGTAGAACGTATATGGTAGAAATTTTGGTTATTCACATAAGTATTAAAAAACGGAGTTACGCTTTCACCCATGTTAATCACGCAAGTTTCACGTGATCGATTCAGAGCATTTTATGAACAAGAATTCATGGTATACAGCGCACTTGCTCGTGCCACATTCTTACAAAAAATTTTCGCGAATTATTGCATATGTATAAATACTTCTTAGTGGCGCTTCGGTACCAACGATTAAAAGGTCGTGTAAAAATCGAGACTGGCTCTCTTCCTGTAAATACTTATCAATGGCCGTTTGGTTTTCCGCGAGGGCCTGTCAGAGGAACGGCAACTTCCGTGTTCGCGCGGGAAAAGAGTGACGAGCGTAAGGACTATAAACCGGATATATTTCATCTGGCCGCTCGACATTCATTGCCCGTAATAACGCGCTTTATTCGGCGAGCAGGGTGAGCGGACCAACAACGATATTCACTCGTTGATATTATTCAGTCCTGGCCCCGCAACAACTACGATTCCGCAGTCGAGCGTAAAATCGTGA
Source organism: Lasioglossum leucozonium (assembly GCA_028454225.1). NCBI lineage: Eukaryota > Metazoa > Arthropoda > Insecta > Hymenoptera > Halictidae > Lasioglossum > Lasioglossum leucozonium. The sequence goes on along the minus strand of CM052215.1, from coordinate 12,715,998 downwards.
AATTCCCGTCGACCGCGTAACGCTGCCCACTGTCCCGCGGGAAGGTAACGATCGATTCGAGGATTCGTGGTTTTCCGGAGCGAAACAAGCTCCGTTTTTCTCAGACAGACGGTACCACTGTGAGACAGAGGACATTGCGGCCTGAGAATCAATCTGGCTCCCCGGTAAATCGATTACGGGACAGTTTGAGTGATATAGGTTTGTTGTGCAACTCCGTGCTGGATGGGAAGAGCTGAACAGAACCCGCGGGAAACCGCTAGAGCAGAGTCGGACACACCGCTAGCAACCCTTCAAACTATAACTGGAAATAAACCGTTACCTTACTTCGTTTTTCTTTTTTTAATCTGCCTTCGAATACTATAATTCATCCGAGTCCGCCCTAACCATCTACAACCCAATCTGCAACTCGGATCTATATCGGCCCCTTCTAGAATCAGCGAAATTGGAAGTAAATCGATCGTTTGCCTGCTGGGAACTGCATACATTTACCAGTTTCAATCGACACGTTTATCGATACGAGGAACGATTTCCATCGAGACATTGTAAAAATCACACACTTGCAGGTAGCGAATTGCATCTCAATCTACAATCTACCATTCTCGTCTCGGGAGAGGATTTGCGAAGTACTAAACGAGAGGTTCAACGCAACCGTACACTTCAGTTCTCTTTTTACGATCGTGTGGAGCACTGTAATCTTATTGCTTCCTCTTTCGTACGTTGTTCAAATCCTCTATGTACAAAATAGAGTAACACGATCCAAATGTATTAGCTTCTGTGAATTATTACCAGACCGCGGGTTTTCTGCGGAAAGAATGTATCGGGGGAAAATCAAACGATTATAAATTTTAAAAACATCAGAAATCAACATCTATTTTACCCCGGCGTGTCGCAGTTAAGATGGAAAACTGTTATTATTCCTAAAGACTGGCTGACCAATCATTACTGAATAATCTATCCATCATTCGGTAACCGTGTGCCTATAATACCTCGCACACGTAACCGACAGCGAACGCGGCCCGGCGCGGCGCCGTCAACCATAACACCGTAAAACACGATCTGATCGCACAATTTTCATCCAATTACCTGCTCCCATCGGTTCAGTCGAGTATTTATTCCCCGCGCATCACGACCATTTGTATACGAAAATGAAGTTATAAATTGCAGAGAAAATAGGTAAAAAAAAAATATCAGCCAGCCAGGAGAAGCAGAGGAAGAGCGTGGAACGTAACACCATGGAGAGGAACCAATTGGGCGCTGTAGTTGATAACAACGTACTCTGGGACCTTCAACCTCTTCGCACGACGTTAGGTTCGACGTAACACGTTTCGAACGTAGGCGATTTAAGGTAGGTGGTGGATAATGAGTTCCTGGACCGCTAGGATATTGTATGCGGCTTATATGGATGCGCCAATCAGCTCGCCACTCGTTCGTATATATAAGATCGATGTAGCCCAACGGATAGATGAGCTGTACTCGGCTATTATTCGTAAGTCGTGATCCTGGGTCAGCCGACTGTAGGGGATATTCTCCATTACTCGGATTCAATACGATAGAGAGATGGCAATAATGCATGGACCCCGGCCTCGCTGGAATCCCCCTACGGTCCGTTGCCTTATCCATTGATCCACCGTGTCATTTACCCTAATCGCGTAACGATATCAGTTACGATAGCCAGGCTTTCTGGTATTCATATTTGTTGCTTTCATCTTGAACGTGAGATATTGAGAAATGAACCACGAGAATGGGAAGTAATGCGTTTCTGCTTCTACCTTAATTCGAGGGAAGCCCGGTATTGATCGAAGATCATCATTTTCTACGGAGTTTTTCAATCAGTGAAACCTTCAAATTGATTTACAAAGAATCTTCGATCTATTAATCTTGGATCGCTTGGATTGAGAATATTTATTTTATTTCGCCGACGGGGATACATACGCCTGATTGGAAGTGCCGCTACGACGGGTTCGGCGAAGTATCAGTAGCGTTCGTTTGTTAAACAAAGGAAGCCTGCACGTGTGCGACGAACAACCGAGAAGCGAAGAACATCGGAGGGCAATCTTGTCGCAGTTACGAAGGAGGACGGATCGTAATAAACTTATGTTCTGTTTTAAAACCGTTGACCTTCTTTTTTAAGTTTCCCCTCCTACTTACGGTTTCTAAATATCAGAAATGTTCAATATGTACAGGGTGTCACAAAATTATATGTCGCGGACACCGTAGCGCGATTATGCATCTCCGATTTAGTCGAAAATGATATAAAGAAACCCTCGCGAAATCGACCTTGAACGTGAACAAGGTAAAAAAAAAACCAACATTTTTTTTTAATCGTATAATCTTTTTAATCGTTAAACGATTAAAATAGAATTTTGGGTTTAGGTCTGGGTTAGTTTTTCGCATTCAAGGTCAATTTTGCGGCGGCTTCCTTATGTCATTTTTTACTAAATCGGGGGTGCAGTATCGCGTTATGGTGTTCGCGAGATACACTAATTTTGTGACGCCCTGTACATTTAGTACTATATTAACCATCTGTATTTATTGAAAATTTTGCATGTTTTCAAACAAAGCGAAAAGTCTTAATGTATGTGAATGTTGATTACAAATAGACGATACGGTTCCAAAGTTTCTGTCCATTATAACAAAAATATAAAATCTCTATCTGAATAATTCTCAGGGTAGCATTTTATCATTTTCTCCAGCATTGCATATGCAAAACAGGAAGAACTTAAAATTAATGTATTCGGTATGAAGCCTGGTTTCGAAGGAAGTGAAATTAAAAAAAAATTCATCCAACATGCACACGCCTGGAGCCAATTTACTTGCACACGTTCCTAATTATTTGAGTTTTATTAATTCAGAAATAAACTGTTCGAGAACCTCAACATGTCTGTAATAATGAATTTTATCACGTGAAATCATTATCTCGGTTACATCGCTAATCCAAGGATACTTCTAAAGAAAATTAATCGCAATTGCCGTATAAAGAACGACCAGCCGTAAAATTATTATTTAAGCTTAAACTACAATTAATAGCTGCGCAAGAACTCCTAGGCGGGATACCTGCAGCGTCACGGTGAACCGCGCGTAGAGGCCCGCATCGGTTTTTACTACCCATCAGCGGCCATCGTATTTCACCGCATACGTTTCAATACTATTCTCGACGGGGACAGTAAAGTTCACCCGAGAGAGTGGCGTCGAGTAATTCCAGGGTCTTGAACCCACCTATCTAGCGACCCAGCTAGTTGTACCTACTAGATGCTACCTACGCTTCACGGTAAAAAGAGCACATGCTATATTTTATCCAGTTCCGCAGTAAGAAAAAAAATGGTAAAAATGCGTGTTTCGCGTTATTACTATTAATAATGTCGATTTTTAACAGTAATCTTACCACGGGGTTTAAGGAGCACCGACTGTTTTGCATTAGCTTAACTTATCCATTTTTTAAGAAATGCAGCGTTTAAATACTTTTTGGATCGACTGTATTATATTTTTATGAGCCGAGTTGGTTGTATCGTTAATTAAATTGATGAAGACGTTGCTTAGAAATGAACGGCTCTTTTGTGCCGATAATTTTCGCCGTGACTTATAATTTTGTCCACCAGTGTTACGCGCATGGGAACACCGACACGCAGCTTACCAGCTACGAACACGGTAACGTCTCCGACTAGCCTCTTCTCCGGCGTACTCTATCTTCGGTTATCTTTGCCGGCGAAGAATCGTAAATTCGAGCTCGCCAGTGAAGTTGTGCGTAGAACACTGGACGCAGATTCCTCGCATGATTTACTCGACCCCGTACGTCGTGCACTGCAAGCGGTGTAAATTGTGCCCGTGCAGATCGGCCGGAGTTTTCTGCGGAAATGGCCAGGAAGTTCTTGACCGTGCGAGAGGTCGAAGGATCGGTTTGATTTATCCGAACTGTTCGTTTCGTCCAGCTATGAAAACAGTTCAAATATGAAATGTCAGTTTCTGTGTGATTTATTACGCCATCTGTCATTTTCAATTTATTTTTCTGTCATCGTACGCGACGCATTGATTATACGAGCGTCAGTCGAGCACAGTGTGCGATCAAATTATTATTAAAAAATTTTATCGTACTTCGATTTATACTCTTGTCGTAAAAAATTAGATTCTGAGATATTGAAAATGTTAGTGACAGCAAGCAGTGTGAACACACGCATGTGCTTGATGTCACAATGCTCCTATTCAAGTATTATTTCACATCATAAACAAGTAAGCTAGTAATTTAAATAATAGTTTTTGTTTTAAACAAAGGAATTTTGTTCAATATCTTTTGATTTATTTTGAAAGTTGTTTAATACGCACACGTTTACAGACGGAAACAAATACATTTTGAAAATGATTCAAAAGTGAATCGAAACGTCGATGATTATTTGATAATCTGCAAAATTGTTTATAGGTTTTTAATTGATCGAACCGTAGCGCCAATAACACTGGAAATTTAATATTGAAAATCGTTTGAATAAGCATGAACGATGGATCGTAATATTCTCATCTGTGCGTTACATTCTGTTCGCATGGGGGCGTCTGTAGAGAATGAAGCTGCAACACCTGTTGAAAAACATAAATTATAGTATTAAGCTAACGGTAATTGAATTAGTCAATTTTATTTCCACGAAAGGTTGCCGTCAAACCTACATATTAGACTTGTTACCTGATAATAAGTTGTAATGATTTGCATAACTGGCTAGACCATATCGGTTGCTCATGCAAATACCCGTTAGCTGCGGTAAGTGGACATTAAGCAGAACTGGTACTATGAAATTAGAAAATTGCTCGAGTCGATCATCTAGGTTGATTTCCCGACAATGATTGAGGAAGTTAATTTACGATGCTACGATGAAACGCGAAGAAGTGATTTTACCGTTCACCTTAAATGTTCGCGAAACAAATAGTCGTCGTTAGACTTCAGATTTTGTACATCTGCATGACATATTGTTACAGAACATGGTCAAACCATTGGAGAAAATTGTCGAAATACGATTATACCGATTCTTCGTGTTTTCTGTTAAATCACCTTCATCTTCTTTGTTTTTTGTTACTACACTTTAACACTGCTCAACATGCAAACAAGCATGAGTTTGTAATATCAACATTCGGCGAATTAAAAACGACTGAATATTAATCCGAGCTTCGCATTCAATCACGAGGGCAATCGCTTCGGGTTGAAGTCCATCCAGGTGTAAAGTAATTGAGTACCTTGCTCCCATCCACACTCGTCGATGATACAGAGCCGTGGGCTACTAGTTTCTAACGCGGATGGACCACCCGTGACTCAGTGGTTTCAGCCGTCAATCGTCAGACTTTTCGCTGCGCGGTGATTACGGTGCGACGGTGCTATCATGCTCGAGAGGATCTCGAACGTGTGTGCCGGCGCATTTAATTTCCGGTTCGATCGACAGGACGACGCGGCGCTCGCAGGATCTCGGATAAATAAACGGTAAGAAAAAGGAAGGGGAAAAAAGATAACGAAACGCATGAAATCTCCGCGAACACGCGGAAGGGAAGAGACCTCGAGAATTATTAAGGAACTGATCGCTTAATTCACAAAATCAACGATGAGAGAAAGGGGGACGGGGGCAGAGCGAAGGAATGGTTAATCAGCTCGCATCGGATTAAGAATGAAAAACAGGTACGTCCGCAGGCAACTTCCTGCGAAACGGCAATCGCGCGCTCATCGGGGAAGGAGCACCAAGAAAAATAATATAATTAAAGAACGTGATATTTCAAGTTCGAGTTAAGCCTCGAACTGCTGAACGGACGCAGCATCAACGGTACGACGACTTGTAGCGGATCAGTCGGTAATTTCTTGGTAAATTGGCATAACTGTTTCATTATGTATGCACCTACTCGATTGTTACATAGTCGAGTATTTCGAGAACAAACAAGTTGTTTTACGTTATTTAACATTCTATTTTTAGTTAATATATTTACAGCCTGCGTCTGGCAACCGACCCGCACAAATTTTACCGGCGACTTGCTGCGTCACTGTTACTCGCTGGACAGTTCGATGGTTAATTACCCTGGAAAGCAAACAACACGAGATCGCGTCGAGATAGGTTTTTTCACCTAGCTCAGGTGGATATAATTCATATGGTGTCACGCGCATCCCCGTATACATGGCATCATAATTCTATAACATCAGGTTCTACGAGCGCGTCTTACAATTAAAACACACAAATTGCAGGTCCGAGTACGGGTGCTGCTATCGCGCAAGAAATACTCATCGGATACAACTTTTTCGGGCGTTCAATTAAATCAAAAGAAAACCATTAGCGGACCGGATAATTAAAACAAGGAGGGATGAGGTAGAGGGGGAGGGCAGGACCAGGCAAGCAGGCAGGTAATCGCAATCGGCGAGATTGCAGATTAAGATTTAAGCAAAACAGCCGGCCGGCACAACGGGCTCGCGAAAGAAATGGTCACGCATCAATCGGCAATTGCGATCGACGGAAGAAGATCTTCGGGCAAGAACGCCTCTATCCGTAGAACGCGAACGTGACCAGCAACGTTGAAACGAAAAACACGGTCCCAAGCGGGGAGGAGTTTGCGCGCACCGAACGGATTAGCTTTGCAAATATCGTCGGTTCGGCCGGTTCGCGTAAAATGCGGCTCGCATCGCGCCTTTTTTTCGTTTCGCGTGCCGCTCCTTTTCCTCGAAGAAAGGGGCCCGGGAATGCAAGCGCGGCGGCGAGTGCCAGTTTCGCGTTAACGCCGTTTCACATTGCAAAAAGAGCAGAATCGCGAACGCCGCGTCGGGCCCGGGGTGAAACGTTGGTTCGCGCGACCCTGTAAAACCGTTTATTGCCGTGAGAGCCGCTTGGGAGTTAGCGTCGTGTCGTGTCGCTTCGCGTCGCGTCGCATGGTGGTCCGGATCCGTAAAAAAAAACTGCATTAAATTTATAGCGCTTCGAGTTGTACGTTAATCGTTAGATACGAAACGGTTTTACCAGTGTTCGAGCTCACAGCGACTGACAAATATTATGTTCGTATATTTTATCACCGTTGAAAGTGCCACTCTGTTCAGAAAGTTCATAGATTCCTATTGATGAAATTCACGAGTTTCTGCTCCAACAGCAATTTCTATCGTTCTTCTTAAGAACTTTCGCGGAGCGGGTTTGAGAAGCCCACCATCTTGACAAAATATCAGACTATATTTCACCTAAGGAAACCAGAAATTTTTAACTTTTTTAAATGCAATCCTGCAGATTTTGACGAGAAAATGCGGAAAATCCAAATGTTAATCTTAGGAATCCATTGATTCCACAGTTACGCGTTTTTAAAGCTCAACGATTTTCACGGTGTTTGACACGGTAAGGGCGCCGCCATGTTGGTAGGTAGTGAGCGCCACGCGTCGTCTAACGAGCACAGTCGCTAGGTGGCACCACAAGCACGCGCTGGTATCATTCTGCGATCTTTTTGGGCCAAAGTAACACACCTTTGTTTTGCAGTCTAAACTTATTTAAACGATACATAACTGCAATAAATCATTGCGGATCTGATCATTATAATCTCGCAGTATCGTCGGGGATAAAACAAGCGGCAACGGTTAATATGGTACACAGGATCTGAACTCAGTTATCGGCCACGTCGGTTTTCTTATTCGCAGCCATTTCCTTGCGAGGCGACGCGAAGTTTCGTGCACACTCATTTATTAACGATGCACTCTAACGGCGCATCCTTCGCCCGCTGCTTTTATTTCGTCTTGTTCTCTTCCTGGCTTTTCGGATGATGATTAATCGGTGTTCTGCACGCGGAGGAAGCCGAAGACAGCTTGTAATCTGTCCCGAGCTCGTTAATGCGACGCTACCCGCGATTAGGAGAATAAGTTGTCCGTGGCATCCCTCTGAGCGGGTTTGTTTGAAAAGTATTCTGATATCCGGTCACGATATACCTAGTTTGCTGGAGCGCCTAAGCCGTTTAGTGTTCTTATTTCAATCGGTCCACGAGATGCTTATTAATATTTTATCAGAGGCAAGTGAACTTATATTAATGCTGAGACACTTATATTTAGCGCGAGACACACTTCAAGCCATGCTGAATAGAAATCTGAATAGAGACGAACGTTCTTTTCATTCGAACTCGTTTCGCTTTTGCCTAATCCATAATATTTAAAAAAAAACAGATCGTGCAGTATTGAGACCAATAACGTGTACTATACTACTCCAATTGGGTCCAATACGTTATATTTCATTTTGTTCGGGTTTGTCTAAATGTGAAGAACACTTTGTTGCTTTTATAGCTAAACATTTTCTTAGCTCGAGATTCCTTTTGCAATATATTCAAGGGACGTTAAAATTGTGGCAATTTGCTGAACTACGTCCGATGAAGAAGTGGAAATTGAATTAATTTCGTTTCGCCGGAATGACCTCGTTTTTCAACCGAAACAAGAAACTGGTATGCAATGTTCAGTACGCCACTGCGAGAAGCTAAAAATTGGAATTTATTTATAACGTATATTTACACGAAACCGAGTCGTTTAATCCGTAAACCCATTTCATCCGACATTACTATAATTAGTCTTTAAATTAAACTTCCGGGAATACAGGCGTGAAGAACAAATGTACAACAGGAAATGAAAGTATATAATAATATCGTATTAAGACAATCTTCGGGAAATTGCTTTTTTACCAGCATATTTCAAGCACAAAATTCCTCTACGGCGAGAGAAAATTCAAAGAAAAAAGCAGCTGTCTTGGCTACAGATCGAAGCGAACACTGGTGTTAATTTCTGAAACAAAATGTATGGTCGGGACTTCGATGTGGTTTTTGTAAACGAACATTTATCTTTATCCATCCTCATCGACTCTTTTGACGTTACAAAATGTTCAAAACCATTCCACATAAACGATCAGAGTTACTAATAATTTTTACTAGTTTTACTTGACAACGAACTTTACAGCTTACGTTAGAATTCAGTTCACGTCAAAACGAATCAACTGATATTCCATTAATGTTCTGCGAATCGTTTTCGGGCAAATCGAGAACGCCGTTGATGGATGACCACCGTAGTAGTCGACGTGTTAAAAAGACCGAGAACCCCTTGGAAGCGTGGAATCAGCGGTACTAATCGATTTTCCCATGATCGCACTTGTTCCCGCGGCACAGATTCGCGTAACGCGACCGCGCGCTCGTGATCAGGTTCGTTAATGTAATCGAACGCGCGATTCGCGTATTAATGCATGCGAACCGCGGCGGGACGCGCGTGCATGGTCGCAATAAATCATTTGCCGGCGAGGTGGGTTCGGCTGTTGCGAAGAAATTCAAAGTATCCGCGGGGTGAGTTCGCGGAGAATCGTTCGGTCCTTAGCGGTTAATAGCGGAGCGCGGCTGGATGGATGCACGGCGATCGGTCGCCGGTAGACGGAGATTATCCTGCGAACGTGCTACCCATATTAATAAACTAGTTTTTGCATGGTTCAGCAAGAGCGTCTGCTCGTTTGCTTATTACCATAGGAAACCGGCGGCTACCGACACGCCGTTTTCAAACGTCATCGTCGTTGGTTGTCGCGCGGCGCGGCGCGGCGCTGCGCGGCGGTGCGATTCGCGGCCAAAGGGGCTGGACTAATTAGATGCCGGCCAGGTGACCAAGGTTAACCCCTTTTTTCATAACCGAACGATTTTTCCCGAGAGATGTACATATTGCAGAAATACATTGTTCGAATCTTCTTTGTTGCTGCCGGGAGACGTTTAAAAGAGAGCTAATCAATTTTTCGAACCGATATGTATGTATGTAATGATATTTGGTCCCCTCAGGGTTTTAAATTCATTTTACCAACTTCGCCCCCTTTACTCTTCACATTATCGCCTAATTTCCAATTTCACCAGGACCTACTTTTTATTAAGGTGGGTTTCGAACCACCTATTTTGCCAACAACACGTGAAAAGCACCCAAGAGGGACACCTCCCAGCTTTTTACCGAGCGGTCACCCATCCAAGCCGCCTTCCACGCCCCACGCTGTTTTACTTCGGTGATCGTACGAGAACCGGTGTTTTCAGCGAGGCAATGGTCGTTGACTTTTTAGAACCGATATTAAAATGTTATTTTAATGTTAAAATTAGACGTAATTAATTCGAATCGTTTTTAATATTGGTAATTTTTTGACTAATTCCTATACATACAGATGAAACTGTTGAAGCGCTATTGAAACGATGTTGCGGATCGCTGCGCTGCGCTGTGCGTCGCAACGAGCTGAGTGTCGTCGCCGCGCCGTGCGAACGGACAGGAAGAAAAATTGCATAAGCCCGACGCGATAATTCGCGGCGATCGCTATTAATCAGCGCGATTAAACTATTTTTCGCGGTCAGGACGCCACGCCGACAGAAGAAGGAGGAGATCCAGAACCCTCGCGGCGAAGTCGTGACCCGTGGCTGGATTTTCTAAGCGGGTTTGCGGGGCACAGATTAAATCGCGGATGCTCGGATCTTCGTGTGCAAACATACGGCAACGGCCGTGTCCTGTGTAGCTACACGGTGTTCCGCAACGGTACGCTCTTCGCGAACAATTGCTGATGTCCGGTCGGCACCGTGCGGGGAGCGCCGGGTTATTTACGAGTGGCGGGTAACCCTCGGTCATAGGTGGTTGAGCTGCCTTTCGTGGACGGGGATAATGGGCGCTCGGATCACGACGTGAGGTGTTTGAGTGAGACCTTTGTGTCGAGCCAGGCGCCGTGAAAAGTCAGATTGCGTTAATTAGTCGATGATACGACACAGCGAGCTTGATTAATTGCGTTGCCGTAGACTCCTGTATAGCGTGATCGAAAAACTGTTTAGAAAGATTGTACATACAGCGTGGATAGTTTTAACCATGCGCCTTAGCATTTGTTTTACAGTGATTATAACATCATTGTCGTTAATAATTTTCTATAAGGAAAAGATGATTGACAAAACTTACTTTGTTTCAGGGCTGACATCTTACGGTGGTTACAAATCTGCTCTAATGACCTTGATTGACCTTGGCAGACGAAAATTTGAAAATTTGATTCGCGTCGGGTTCCCAACACTTGTCACAATTCCGAGGGGTAAGACTAAAAGAACCTTGCAAAATAATTTGCGTCGAGTATAGCTAAGGTCCACCCTAAGCTCCATATAAAAAAGAAACAAACAGAGATCGCCTTGAAATCTCGGAAACACCTAGAGAAGATTTGTGAAAACGAAACGGGACATTCGGGACAACCGAACATAAAGATTCAACGAAATCGATCACCGTTGTAAGCAATTATCGCGCCAACACGAAACTCCGTTTTCCTTGATAATTCGCAGTCAGCATTAATCTCAATTAGCAGCGAATCGTCCAGTATTCGCGGCACCGATCAGTGTCGAGCCCTCCAGTAAATCGATTCCAATTTCTTAACTGGCCGTGCCACGAATGGCACTTGCAAGTGGAATACCGTGTTCCCCAACCCCCCGTCCCAACCCTTCGACTGTCCACTACCGCACCTTTATCGGGAGCACCCAAGAATAGAGCCTCACGAATCTGTGCCTCTCATGCCTCTCCCACAATATCCGCTCGAAACTATATTATACTCGTTCCGCTTTGCTTTGCATCTCTGATGCGACCGCGCGACGTTTACCGAATATAACAGAAATTCGTTCGTCGGTTTGCTTATCTTTATTACATGCTCCAAGAAAACACCATCGATACACACCTGAAATAAGTGGAATACCATGTTTCGTATTTTTTACATATGGGCAGTGCCAGCTTTTTCGTTTGCCACTTCTTTGTCTCTAAACGATTTCCTGTGGGAATTATTGTAGTCGGTGTTGCGTATCTCTTGCTTTTGGATTGTATGAAGAAATTCGCCAAAGAAAATCGACTGTTTACCGCTTTGAACACTTAACCACTGTTGGTCAGACGATTGTGTCGTCGTACGATTGTTTTTACGCATAGGTTAATCAAAGAATTCCTCGAATCGGTAAAAAACACGTAAAATCGAGAATTCGATCTTTATTTCCCCGGAAAGACTAAACATAGCACAAATAAAAAATCGTCTGCCGACAGATTCCTAAAAAATCTCAAATTTCCAGGCAAGATTTGTAACAGGACGCCGCGCCGCACCGCGTCGCAACAATTCATCGCGCGAGTCCGCGGGACGTTGCGCGGCGTTAACGAAGCCATATTTCTTCAGCAGATTTCGAAATGTCGTTCCCGCGGAAACGTCCGGACGTAACTCCGTGTGAGCGACGCGACGGTGTCGTCGTTTCGACGGAAAGCGGTTGCGACCGAAAATGAGAACGAAGCCGGCGACGTCTACGGCCGAGTCGGACGGAGCCATTACGCGTTCGCTTTGCCGAGCATGGAGAACGACATTAGGCGTGTCACTGTCTTCTTGCTACCCTGTTGTACCAAGCTATTATGGTCCGCCTTGGTCTGCCTGACGTAATCGTCGACGACAGTCGGCGAACGTATGGTCAGCGAGCCGTGCGAACTTCCTTGTCCTTGCTTCCTCCTCTTTTTCTTCGTGTTTCCGCTGTTTCACGAAATTCGTTAAACACAGCAAGAAACCGACTTGGTCGAAGGACTCCGGTAATTGAACTTGCCTCCGGCCAAGTAGACGTTGTTCCGATTCAGTGTTTCTTAGATAGCCCCGGGGTCTGTCGCTTCTACCCCACACTTTCGACTCTCCCGACGCTCTGTCTTGCGTTTATCACTGCCTCTCCTCCTTCTTTTTTTTTTTGCGCAGATCACTCTTCGTTCGCGATGTAAAGTATCATTATATCAGGTGTATAGAGCGCCACGGAATTTCAGGCCTTGCACCCGATAATAGATTTCTTTAAAGACAGAAACAGCCGCGCAAACGAGCTGCCGCTGCCCGTGGCACTCTTTTTCGAATTTTCGTATCCATTTCTAGCTAATTCTCCAGCTACGTAATCTGCTCCTTCAACCGCTTCTTTAACTTCTAACGCGTTTATTTTTAACATTAGGCTTTGTCCGCAGGGCTCAGCGTATTTTACTTCATCCAAGTTAACAAATAATCGTTTCAAACCACGGATTGTGTCGCTTTATTAATTTTCTGTTTAATTTGCTACGTATACAAACGTTTCCTTTTATGTCTGTTGACCTTTCCGTAGATACGTGCCGGAACGAAGGGCCTATTCTAGAACAAAGGGTTTGCTCAAAATTGAAGAGAGCTAGGACTATTTTGACGATGCAGAGAGTTGCACAAGTTCCAAGAAATGAAATCTAATCAGAAGGAGCACTATCGTTTAGGCCGATTTTGCTTTCGGATACACGATCACGCATGTCCCATAAGCTGATAAATAAATTTTGATTCAAGTGAACTAAACCGCAGTACGAATTGACTCGAATAAAATAACAAATAACTTTGCGGAAAATGTTGAACCGAATTAATTCATTAATTTAAGTTGTACCATAGAAATCTGCAATAGGTTCTTGATGTAGGTAGCGTTTTATTTTATGGAACAATCATTCGTAATAACCACGGTGGTGCGAATATTTCACCCTAATTACAATATTTCGCCAAAGATTAATGTTCTTTATTCCGTATCCATCTTCATAAATCCGTTAATGGACAAATTAAAGTTTCCTTCGGACGCGACACTTGTAAAATTCTCTGGAAGATGATCGCAGATACATTCGTAGGCTTAGTGTCAATGGAATCGGTATTATAATGAGTTATGTCAGCGCCACGTTAACCGTATGACGAATGACTGCTGAATAAGCTACCGAGGAGAGTGCGGCTTGGCGCGACGCATGCATAGCGCGTAATATTGTTACTGATTCCGTTACGACAATTTTTTGTCGGGTTTTCATAAAATTTTTACGGCAAGATCGGCGCACGCATCGTTAATTTCTCATTAGAAGCGCGATACGCTCCATCCACCGGGACACCCTAACAAGTTCCGATGTCCGCGCGAGTCCACCTTCAGCCGGAAAGGCCGAGCAAGAAAACCAGTAAAAGAAGAACGCCATCCGCTATAAATTCTTCGGAAACGCCATAAGAAAGCGAGGAACCAATCGGAAATTGCATCACACGAACGAAACGCCCCGCGGCCGACTTTTTTACCGAAAAGATCGCGCGTAGCGAACAAGTCGGCCGTGATCAAGATGTTTCGCTTCTTCCCCGCTCCGTGTCGCGCATATAATATGTATACAACCAGTCAGAGAAACAGGACCAGATCACGCAATTAATGAAAAACGAAAACGGTCCTCGAGCGTTGATAACAACTGCGTATACGTTAATGAATTGCACGTTTATGCAAAATTCCGCTCTCCGAGGACGTTTCGCGGAGCCTGGTATCGAAACGGCATTTTACCACTCCGAAAGCACGATAAAGTTCGAACGAAATCGTAATAATGTTATCTTGATATTTGTTAACAGTGGCTTGTCAATCAGGTTCATGCATATGCATACGATAATCGGGGAGACAGTTCGATCGATAGTTATCCATTACGAAACGAAAATTGATAGCGAAAGATGACTTTACTTTCTCTTTTGTTAAATCAATTACCAACCCCTTAACAAAAAAATACGTCGCGTATGTGACGTGTTCTTTGCGACATTGGATCACGTGCATAAAAGAACCACATGCCATGTGGTACAAAGAATAAAGTAAATATTTAATCTATTTTACTACATTGTATTGATACAAAATTCTGCTTAACCAACCTAGTGTTTACTTTCACTCATACTTAACCAGCTATATATTATAGCATTACAGTTAACCAATTAACTGTGTTCGTAATTTTTTTTTGTCAAATAAAAATGTAATCCATCCTCGTTTTTCGTAAAAATTATAATAGGACCATTATCCCTGTGTTCGACGCGTATACTCGTCATTGCTTGACGTTAATTCCGCACTCTGTGGCGGATTTTTAAAACTAAATTCCGCAGTTAAGAAGTTAATACTTGCAAGCACGCAGGCATTTCAATTGTAATTTTACAAAACTCTGATCCCGGTTGACGTAAAACTTTTAGTAGGTAATGTACCTTCCAGAAGGACCAGGAAATCTTTTTTTCTAGTCATAAATCGCAATCTCGCAGTGTACCGTTGATGACACTCGAAAGTGTGCAGGTAGTCTACGCTGACAATTAACAGTACTTTACACGAATCGACCGGAAGCGGTCACGTCGCGAGATTGCTGGCTCCGTGGAGTTCCTGTCACGAACAGAACAATCCCGGCGAGGAAATCGTCTCGGTCACGGGATGAGTCTTACGTGCCAGGGGACCCGTGACCACGTAAACTTCCATGGAAGACGCTTGACGAACCTACGCGACAGGCTACCAGGGTTAACGGTCATCATTATCCTCGCCGGTGGCTACGATCCTCGAGAAAATTACCAGCTATTCCTGGATTATGTGGAGCAATTATGACGTCAAGGGGTTTGAGGCGTTGTCCCGCCAAGGTCTGCTCGTTTTATTCCGTCTGGAATTTGATTGGCCGCCGTTGATGGCTCGGACAGATCATAAAACTATTAATTAAATAATAAAACTGTTAGGTACTGTCGTTTATTAATAGATGTCGAAACTAATAGTTATTGTATGTAATTTGAAATGATGTATTATGCATGCGATAGTAGTATCGGTGTCGCCAAATGAGGGGAGGGAGAATCGAGGGGAAAGAGTTACCCTCTCTCTCACTCTGTCTGCCAGTACGGAACACGTGCGCGACAGAGAGGAAACGCGTCACGTGACAGGGCCGCGACGGAAGCGTGGAGGGGATAGCATCGTAGAAGGGGAAGGTAGAGTGTAGATACAAGTTTTGTGGTGAACGTAACGTTGTCATTGGCTGAGTTGGAACTAGTTTTGTAAAAGAACGAAAATTACGAGCGTCTCGTACTAAGTAACATTTATACGTTATAAATAAATGAAGATTTTATATACCTGTAATATAATTGGTTTTAAATAGTTTCGTTACATCCTTAATGTCTATGCAGTATCTCACACTTTTCTTTAGTCGGACCAGATGTATAATTACACGATGGTTTGCCGTGTTTAGTGTTACCCACATAAAATCTAATTTATTCTGACAATTTTGCTATGAAAAGAGGTTCCGAGGTATTAATCTAAAACGGGCAACTTCTAATAACAGCTACTCTCTAATTAATCATAGTTTCTTTGCAACGGACTTATTTTCAAAAAGACAATTCTGCTCGTAGTATACGTATATGGTCAGCACTCGTAAGCCTAAGGCAGACCACTTTACGAGAACATGCACGAATGTTATGTAATAATTAATATAAATGACCGGTGGCAAGAAACGTATAAATAAGTTGCATCTAGCTGTTAGTACGCTGCCGCGGCAGCTTCCTGTTTATCCTTAATTAACGTATCCGCGAAAACTCGTAACTAACGAGTCGAGTGCTTACCGAACTGTCCTCCGTAATATACTTACTTGTTTAATTTCACCGTCTTTCCAGTTCGTTGTCACCGGCTTAATTCGAGACGATTACGTTGCAAAATAGACACCGTTCACGTTACACAGCTCGTTAGCTTGGTCCAATTTAAATCGCAATTACTATTTTTCGTCGGACGATTCATTTATTTCGGACAGTGACACAGTGCGGTGTCCGTGAGCTATCTATAGCTATTATGTTGTTAGACAGAACGCGTTTGTTTGTATTTAGTTTCTTTTTTTTTCTGTTGGTTGCAGACAATTGGAGTAAATAAAATGAAACTGGAACAAGAGAAAGAATTTCTGTTCGCAGTAGGAGTTCCAACGCGGGAACCGTTCCAAATAAATGGTAAGAACAGAGCCAAATCCAACTTTTCCAGCACTCTTTTCCCCGTCGAATTTTCAACTTCGTCAGGATTCCTCCCGGGTCACTTTGAAACGACGCCTGTGCGGCCAGGATTGTTTAGAAAGTAATTTTGTCTCGCAGGTATATGAAGCTGTTTTTAACCCTATTCCAACGGAATGAGATCTTTCCATAGAGACTACTGGAAAAGAGGTTTCGCGATGTTACGGAAGAACGCGCAAACAAGGTTGCACACCATTTTTCTAAGAACCGCGTATTTAAAATATACTTTCTGGAAGTAATTTCACGCTACATGGAATCACAACAGCCTTTATCGAAACGGTTAATAGTATCGGAACACGAAATCGGACCGGACCAACGGACAAAAGTGAATAACCAATCCGGAGAATATTTAAATATCGTAGCATTAGAAAAGCACGATGAAGTTAATAAAATCTGAATAAATACAGTTTCGCCATTTTTTATTTCCACTCCACACCAGAACGTCCCTTACCCCGTAACGGTATGTTGTTACAAAATTTCCGTACACTAATTTCGGAGTTGTACTGCGACCGTTTACAACCGAAACAATCTATCAGGTTTCTCTGTGGATTCGTGTCGCAAAAGTCGGAAGTTGCTTTCGGTGGACATGTTCGAGTTCGGTCGTTCCTCAAAAAGCTGTCGCTCGGCCAGAGAGGAGACCTGGCCTCGAAAGACATACTTCTCGGATACATCTTCCATCGCATAATACGGTCTGACGTTGAAATATCGATACACGCTCGTACCGGGCCCCACCCCCCTTGGAACTTAAAATAACCTCGCGACGAGACACAAAGGCGGCGCGCAAGAATTTCCACGGCGGCGCCGCGCCGCCGAAGCCACCTTGGAATTACTCGCTCGCCCCGGCAAATTGATTTATCAAAACGGCTAATAGGTATAAATCGAGGACTGATTAATGCGACCGCGAACCGCGATGGCGAGTTGGGCGGGAAGGGAGGGAAGGGGGACGACGGGGTGCACGTAACCGTGCAAACGGCCCCGAAGCACACGGCCCACTTATTGGCCGAGGGGGGGCATTTATTTATTCCCCACGGTAGATACGAATCTAACAGCATCACGACAAGAATGATCCTCATAATTGACGAACGCGTTCGCCTAATAGCGAGCCAACTTGGAAAACTCGCTGGCCGATCGTAACATAAATCCCAACGATAATGAGATGGGTAAATATCGGTTGCCACGCACGTTTAACCGGAATACCTTGGAACTCACTCACTTGTTCGTTCGCTAGCTATCTCCCTCTCTCTCTCTCTCTCTCTCTCTCTCTCTCTCTCTCTCTCTCTCTCTCTCTCTCTCTCTCACTCTCTCCCTCTCTTTTTCTCTCGTAAACTCGCCGCGATGGGAGAGTTATTGAATCCGTCCGGTCGCGCTTAAATCGATCCACCATGCCGATTTTTTCCTCGGAACCATCCGCCGGCTCTCTCTCTCTCCGTCTCTCTCCCTCTCTCGTTCACCCAGTCCTGTTACCATTTTTCTCGACCGACCTGTCTACCATTTTCTACCAGATCCTGTCAATTTTCGATGTCTCCTCTATGGTCCTTTGAAGAGCTCGTTAGCTTCCGAGTTTGTTCGTCTCGGATGCCTCGCCTCTTGCTTTATTTATTATCCGCCGACATTGTTCCTTACCTGTCCGCATTTGTAGACGGTTAGCCCGTACAAAGTGACTGGGAACTGGGCTACTCTGATAACCGATTCGCCCGCGGTGCATTTAATTCCGCGATCGTTAACGGGAGATCGGAAAGTGTCCTTGGCAAACCTGCTCTATGCCCACGAATGATACATCGGCGGTGCTTCTTTGTAGCTTCGGAATTACAATAGTCGTGACGTGGACGTCGAGGCGAACAGAACGCAAAAATATAACGAGAGACGTGTTTTCGTTAAAGCGACACATGTTACTTTGCGCAGAAGCTGATAAATTTCGCGTTCTATCTTAATGATTCCATAAAAAATTAATGTCTCTATTGTTGTCAACTCGTACTTTCTCACGAATGCATAGAATACGTGTCAGCAATTGTTGAAAAAAAAATTTTGGTTAGAAAAACGTCTAAGAGAAACGTCTCTATCTTCGCGAATAAAAAGAATCGCGTAGCTCGTGCCGTATATTTGCAACGCTGGTCAAAGGGAGACGGACCAGCAGGTGAATAAATCACTTTTTCTAAGACTGACGTTTTAAAGAAGCTGACGCGAACTACGTACGTCGATCATACGAACAGAGAAAATAAACACAGGCGGAGGCAATCATCTTGCCGGGGAAAATTCAGCGAGCAGCAGAACCAACAGCAACAGTAACAGCAACAGCAGCATCAGAGAAGAGGAGGCGAACCTGGCGAACCTTACCTTTCATCGTTCCTTTTTATGTCTGCGTAAATTTCACTCGGCCACGTCTAACCAGACCGCGATCGTTGTCCACGGTGAGTCGGTCGGCGTGTGTGCAGGCGTTTCATTACTCAATTAACGACCCACGCGCATACTCAGTCGTATAGTATAATATGTCCCGGCGATACTTGCCCGAACGACGTACACTGATGTCGACCGGGCTGCTCAGGCAAATCGAACACGAGTGTCGGACACGGTACTTCGTAAATACGGACGATCCTTGCCGGAGATCACAGCGTGCAACAGCCGGCAATTGACGAGTTACACGTGCACCGGCCCGTGTACGAGTTCAGCCCCGATGACGAGCCAGAAAAACTCCCTCCGCCGATCGCGCGGGGAAAGTTCTGCTGCGTGCCCTGATTTTTATTACTGACATTACGAACGGCGCGGCGATCCTCGATTATCTTGATTCCATGCCATTTTCCAGTCGCTGGGGACCTGGATTTTACCGATTTTTAATCAACCAGACGCCACACCGTTCTCCATTCGGGATGAACGGGCGGGATGACATCTCGCGAACAGCCATCCCTTTCTGCTCGTCTACAGTCACCGAAATAATAATAGGTTCGCTACTTCGAAGTCGCGTGTATGGTATTTTTATTCTTACCTACTTGCTGGAAACAGACACCGTGATTGCTGTCTGACACAATTTAAAAGTTATGGTATAAGAGTTCGTAAATTTAAGTACATTAAAGTCTTGGTGTCGTTCTTACACGTAATAATGCACGCGTGCTCTATGCTCACGTTGGTCCAACACGCCAATAATGTGTTTCTTAATAACAGAACGGAGAGCTGCGAGGCGTGTTCTCTGATATTGTGTTTTTCTACTTGGAATGGAATTTTCTCTCAACTTTCATTCCATAGGATGCATTCCTTCGTGATGGTCAACTTCCTTATCGTCCTAGCATAAACGAATGACAAACGATCTTAACCGTCGAAGAGGCGACCGTTTTATGTCTAAAATGATGCTCGAAACGAGTTCGAACGTCGCGTCGTCACGCGAGTCTTGACACCTTGGTGTTAGTGTACCGCAACTCCCGTTATCGTTGCACGTATACGAAAAATGAAGTGTCTCATAAAGAACATAGACTTCAGTTGTCTTATTTCGTTTGCATAATAACGCGAAAAAACCGGTTCCAGCAGAAAAAGAAAAGGTCGTACGGCAACATTTCCAAGAAAACTGCAACGGATCGTTTGATGAAATGCGCTTGCTAAATGCAATGTGCTTCACTAAAATTTCCCCGTAATGTTTCTTTAAAATCCACACTCCTGACTATACATTGTGATCTCGAGTAATAAAATTTCCATAAATCAATCTGACCTTCTTCCCTCGACGCATAAAGATGTAGCAGCTCGTGCATCGAGAATGACCAGCGTTGTTTCGAAGAACAGGAATCCTTAATCGAGACATTGTTTCTCATATTAATCATTTTAATTTGACGATTTCTGAATCTCATTCGCATGCGCGGTAATAAGTACGCGAGTCGAGGGAAAAAGTGTGCATCGTTGCTGACCTCGCATAGGTACAATACGACATTCATTTTGCGTACAGACCGGTAGCAATTAAAACAACATGAAATAAATATTATCTAATTTGTAAGATAGAGGAGCACGCTTTCGTAGATTCTCCTCCATCATAACATGAGAATATCCGCGAGGAACTAGTTCAACGTCCTTTATGTTTCTCCCGAACCGCATCCTCGCAGCTACATACATACGTTCTCGCGTCTTTCTTCGTTCCCGTGAAGTTCCACGGTTCTTGCGCTAGTTTTATTTCCCCCGTCTGTTCAGCTCTCTCGATCATGCTATCTGCACCCCGGTGTACCCTCCCTCCCCCCCCCCCCCCCGCCCCACTCTGCCACAATATTCACCTAACGAGTTTAATTAATCTTGTCGTTATTACGCCGCTCCTTGTATGCAAACCAACCGCTCGCAGGGCCCGATCGAACGATTGTGAAACGTCATTCAATGTCAGCGGGTTGAACGTTGGGAAGAGCTCGCGAGATGTCGTGGTTCGTCGCGCCGCGAGACACCGGGGGACGTTATGCTCCGATGAGAGGGACGATCGATGAAATCGATCGATCGTGGCACGATGCGTCTCGTTGCGCGTCGATTCTCTGTGTTTCCTGCTGCGCGGACATGATCGACTCGACTCGACTTGACTCGACGCTCGCCGCGCCCCGCCGCAACGCGCCGCGCCGTTCTCTCTCCATTTCTCCCGGAAAAGTTGAAACTCGCGACTCTGCCAAGAGCAGTTTACGCGTGCTACGAAGTACACGAAGGCGGTTACACGCTGTTTTTAACCCCGAATAACCCCTTCGACAACACGGCCATACTCGGAGTTCTAGCAATTTGTTAGATAGATGAATTTGGCAGTGTAAAAATTCAGGTATCTGTAAGATAGCGTTCGTGTTGTTGAGTAATTACCTAGCGGTGCCTTATAAGTACCGTTCAGGTGAAAAGGGCGCGTTTCGAGTTAATTTATTAGTTCAAGGGTGAAAGGTTCGAAGCAACCTAAGTACACCGCACCGTGCATGCCGCAAATTCTTGTTGATACCTTTACACAATACCCATTTATTGTTATTACAAAATAATCGTTCAATAAACAACGACCACCGACTAAAACCTCCGGGACGCCGCTCCGGCTGATGATCTCGACAGCATTTAGAAAAATGATCAGAGACGGCCCTTGGTTTTTTACGAACGTATACCTGTTCCAACTTCGTGGGATGTTTATGGATGCCGGCGGAACGGCGAACGTGTTAAATCGATGATGGCACGCGAGTATTGTTCTCTCTGTAGCATTGCCAACGAGAAGGGGGTGAGCGGCTCTCCATTCCATAGCTCGAGAGCGTGCAAAATGGCGCGAACGCGACGCCGATGGTCGGCCTCGATAACCGCGTTGCATATCGCGTCGCTCACAATGGGTCGCCGGCGTGCCTTTCAAAGCAGAAATTGAATTAAAGTCGCGGCCCACGGTGACGAGGTGAAAACAACGAGACCGTTGTGCGCCGCGCAAGGTCGGCGAACACTGTTCTAGAAATAGCTGAAAGACGAGCGGGGGGGAGGCCGCCTTTGCATATACACGGTCCGCGGCCGTGATGCGTTCGGTGGAACGTGAAAGTGCTGGAACGCCGCTGGAGAACGTCGATGTTAGTCGAATAAGACGATGTTTCGGTCGCTGCCCGCGTAAAGTATTCTTTCCCTGTTGCCCCTCGACCACGTACCACGGGATACTTGTTACTTTAATTCTACAAGGCTCGCGGTGAGCAACGAACGCTTCGCTATGATGTTGCGACTTTCAATTTGCACAAATTCGAAGACAAATGATAGCAGCGGGAGGCCGCTGTTATTGATTGTTTATGGCCTGGCGGATTCATAATAAGGATACCCATCTTGGCAACTAGCATTTGATCAAACTAGTCATGGGTTTCTTATTATCGGACTGCGGATTTAACGCATTTGTCACGAAACTGTTGGTAGGTGGAATACCACACAGTAAATATACGAGGAACGATAATTTTTGATCAACTGTTTTGTAACGAATTGATGCATTGCTATTGTCAATTATTATTTTACACACAAAAGTAAAATGAATTTATTTTATTGCCAGTTTGTATCTAGAGGATATTATTTGTTCTCTATAAAACTAAATTTGTACGAAATAATATATCAATGAATAGTGTTAAAATAGATCAGATAATGTTTACTTTCTTGATATCGATACCTGGCGAGGTAAACATTTTCCGATCATTTTCAAAACGTGTTTTTACTAACATAATGTTAGACTACACGATATCAATTCAATCTCACTGAATTTTATGAAACCGATAGGACGAGCACTATGCAAATGTGCGTTAATGTGGATCCACGTAGATGTTTGTTCTTGTTCAGCCATCGCATACATAAATAATTAAACTCAGGATCGCAACAGGATTTCGCCTATTAAAGTCCAGGTACTACCCAAGGGTATACAAAATTAAGCCCTAGTCGTGTTCTTTTTTTAAGGTAGAATATAAATTAGAATGCAAATAGAATAATACACCATTCATGTTAATTTTCAATGACATCCTATAAAATAGATAGGCGAATAAAAAACTTGCACGGTGGCTCAGAATGACGCGGCTTCGTAGACTGGGACTCGCTGCTCGAGCATCCGTGGTCCGAGGATTACGGAAAATCCGGAAAGTTTCTGAAAGTTAATAAAAAAGTCCAATGACGCATAATCTCGTGATCCTCGGTTAAAAGATCCTCGCGGATGACGCGGCGATGGAGGATAAAACGGGAGAGAAAAATCAGAGAGAAGAGGAGAGGAAGTGGCTAGAGAAGTGGCATACAAGGTAGGAAGATAAAGGAGAATATGTAAATAAAATATAAAACCGCGAAGACAGGTCGTACGGTAGGGATTTCAAGCAACTGTAGTAGACAGGTAGTAGCGAGCATGAATGTCCTCGGGCCTCCTCTTCCAGAGGATAGATGGCGACCAATGAACCGGAGGACCTCCCAAATTCACCGGAAGGCAATCGTGAAAACTGGCTGTCAGCGGGGCAGCGCGTCGAGCAAAAAGATGATCGCTAGGAGGCATCGAGCAGGCGCGGCGCAAAAACTCGGCCGCGAAAGGCGACCGATCGTGGTGCCGACTATAAAGTCCGCGGGGGAACTTACATATATTATTAGCCCGGCGAGAGAAGGCCGTATAAACGTGTCCAAGGGTGACGTCCCGACATTCCGGTGCTTCGGGCGTACATGAACTCTGTACTTTAATGGGCTCGTTCTGTCTCGGCCGCTCTTCCCCGAGGCCCTCCTCTTCTCATCGTTTCGCGGGGGCTTTTCTTTCTCGGGCTTTCTACGCCCATGTCGGGACCTCCCCCCGAGTCTCTCTCCGGCGCAACCGCCGACAACCAGAAAGAGCCGTGGTTGCGCACTCTCATGCAAATGACATTGACCGCCAGGAAGGAGGTTATCCTCCAATTAATCGAGTGCCGCCGTGTACCCCGTCAGTCTTCGTGCCCTTCGAATCGCGGCACAGTCGCGAGAAGATATTCCAACGGAGGATCCTCTCCGGTTATTAGTGGCCGACTGGCCCGAGCCCGACGCAAGCTTTGACCTTCCTTGCTCTGATTATATTCATTTCGAGCAACCTTCGACCGGAAAAATTCTTCCCCGAGGCGTGCTGCGGACGTTTCCGGCAACCTGACACGATCCCGTGCTCTTTTAACCGCGGCCACGGTTTAAACGGAAAATCCTCCGACGCCGTGCAGGCGAACGGAATGCCGCAGGAACTTCCGAGGTCGACGGAAGATCGCCGACAGCCGGATCTCGGGAAACTGGCAGAAATTGTTTCCTCGGAGATTCGCTCGCGACCGTCTTCACAGGGACACTCGGGGTTTCGTTACAGCGGATATCCCGAGATACTGGAGTTTCTGTTGGACTTGAACTAAGAACATTTGCCGCTGATAAACCGCGAGTGTATACAGATGCATACATTCATTTCTCGCGAAAATTATTGTTACACTGGCAATTAGTTTAACGTATTTATACATTCTCTTCTTGAAAGTTGTCCTATTCTATTCTTGCTCAGATTCGTGGAAGCAGTAAGTTCTGCAATATTTAGTTACAACACTTTCTCGCATATTAATGTACAGAGAGTTTTTATGTATTTACAGCAGTTCGATGCAATGCAATTTCCACGGCATTTCATTAAAACGTTACGCAGACGAAAGTACGTATGCACTCTGAACTTCTCGTAAACACGCGCATTCACTTTTTATTGGTCTATTTCCTCTAGTTGGATATAAAATTTATTGGAGCATAAAACGTTATTTTCCTTGACGACTTTACTTTTCAAAAATGCATATTTCTTATCGTAAAGTGACATCGATACTCGACAGAACTAACGGAAACATGGACGCTCTCGCGTAGGTGCATTCGGTTGCAGCGTGGTACTAGAGAAATCTTTTCTTCGATTTATTCGATAACAAGATAGAATTCTATGTAATCTAATTTAGTGTTATTATGATATATTTATAGTGACTTGTAATTTCCGCCAAAAATGAAAGTCGCGATCCTATCTCGAACGTTTCGAACAGATTGGCATTTTCTTTTGTTCGGAATACGGTTTCGCGGAAGCAATTAAAGCGATCGAGTGGGCGCGATAGAAGATAGAAGCTAATAAAGTAGAGAAGGCATGGGACAGTCGTGGGCAGCTGAACGCGGAATTAAAGATGTTCTCAGCCCGATCTTCCGGTCAGAAGTCACGTCCCGCGGGAATCAAAGATGATGTCGTGACTTGATCGAGGGTCACGCGAGGACCGTCGCGATTCTTCATGAACGCCGTCATAGCGGCTGTGCAACTACTTAAGCGTTCCCTTGAGAATTATTGCGCTCACAGGGTCGCACGTTCTGACGACGATAGAGCGCAATAGGGAGCCGCGGCTGGAAATTGTCGGCTATGTTCGACGAAGGAGGGAACGCCGAAGGTTGCAGTTACACCCGATATAAATGACGATGGTTCCGCAGATGAACGGTAATACAGTCGGCACTTTGGCACGTGCAATAAAACACCCCGTGAAGTTCACGCTGCGCGTGACAAGAGCCACCGACGGGGTGTTGCTTCGATTCTTGAAATGATAGGCTTCGGTGATTCTCGGATCTCGTTTAGGCAAAAATTGTTTCGCATCGTTCACGACTTCGCAGCTTGAAATACCACTGGAATTAGCATTCTGGCGCAAGAGTATACTAGAGAGTAGCCAGCATGGAAAAGTATGCATGTAACACTTAAAGTATGGACAAGGTGCTACGATACAAGTAGACGTTCCAGATTTGTCATTTGCAGATTTTCATGCAAAATAAAAATTTTCTAAACTAACGCAAATAAAGTACTTAAAAATCGTGATCTTCGCTTTTTTTCATCGCAATTTCGACCAATAGTCAGACGCATCCCAAGTCGTTGTCGGTTTAAGTATCGCAAACTTCGCATGACTGATTTATAACCTCCAATAGGAGAATACTCGCCATACACAGTTATTCGATCGCATGCTCTCGGTGGTGGTATTATTCAATGGCTGCGTAAACCGAATAAAACCAGCTGAGATGCAACGAAGTAGGCAGACGTTCAGTGAGCAGAGAGGGAGAGAGATAAGAACCCTGCCCGTAATTACAACAATACTAATGATAACACAGGACCCGGTCTTCAGCAAACAAATCAATGTATAGAATGTAATCAAGTGCTCACGATCTCGTTGTCCCTCTCCCTCTGTTTCTCGAGTACAGCAGACCGCTATCGCGGAACGTGTAATTTGACCGTGAAGAAACGCTGCTCGGAGCAACGACAGGGAATAGAAACTTGCTGAAAGCAATTGAACCTATCTCTCCCCTCTTGAACCGTACATTCCCGTAGCTACGGATGCCACGTCCCGTAATTACAGGATATCTGGAAACTCCGACACTGCACGGCCAAGACTTTGTCTTACCCATATTCCGTTTCGCCGTAGACCTTCTCGGTTCTCTCCCTCGGCCCGGTTAGATTCTGAAGAAACCAGAACAAGCCGATAATTTAGCGGTTTTGTTACTTCTTGGCCACCGCCGCCTGCTGCCTTCACCGATCGTTGAGTTTTACATGCGCGAAGCCACCGTGCGCGATCTTTTCGCCGTTCTCTCCCACTGTTCTTGTCTACCATTCTGCGCTCTCGTCATGGTGTCTGCGTTTTGGTTATTGGCTCGCCAGCTTTCCGTCTTTGTTTCACGACTCGAACAGTTTCGAGGAAATTGTTCTAGCTGGGTAGAAATATATTGCTGCTTCCCTTTCCAAATTAGATTCGGTAGAATCGGTATCCAACCGTTATTTTTAACAGCTCCCCATCATTTTCAGTGTTTTATGGGAAATATACTTCCAAAGGCTGTGCCTTAATTGGTACCGATGACATCGAGAATCGACGTTCGATTTTCTCGAACTCGTCCCTGGAGATGAACAGAGGGCTGTCGAAAATGTCGAGCTTTCGGGTTAAATAACAAATGTGATTCCCTTCTTGAAATTTCGGGTTCTATTCAGCGGCATGCAGCACGCACTTCGAAACGCAACGGAAGGGTTCGATCGCATCCGCCGCAATCTACGGTGCTCGTCGAAGAGTGGTTTCGTCGAAGTGCAGTTTCGATTTCTATGCTTCCCTCGGCCAGCACTTATTATTCCATCGTTCCCCGGCCGCGAACGGTATTCAACGAACCGGGATTTACGAGTTCGGCCGAAAGAACGGCGATTACGCGCGCCATAGGCGTGTTTCTTTGTACAAGGATCCCGGTTCCTGACCGCAGCCAACTGACGATCGCGTATGCAACCCGAGGAGCTTCTTCCTCGTGGATATCGGTAGCTCGGCTCTCTCGAGACCCGACGAAGAAATGGGACGAAGAAGGGGCGCAAGAACCGCAGTTGTTGCGCCGCGGCACGATCAGGTTAATTATTAGTTAGCCCTTTCTGTATGGCATCCGTATATCTTAGGGACTTTTTCGCCTCGCGGGGGAAAAATAGCCGGCCAGCTAGAGCCCCGTGCTGTGGGAGGTCTCAGCGGATGGAAATAGATTCCGTGGGAATGCTCCGACCGCCCGGCCCGCCCGCGTCTATTTGACGACCCCGTCAGTTTACTTTGAGGGTTGCCTCGGCCGTCTTTTGGGGATGAGAGACAGTTTGATGGCCCGATTGATGTTTTTACATCTCCACTCAGCTATTTTTACCTCGCGTCGGTGCTGCGCCAAACAGACGATTTGTGATGAATGGGATTGTATGTTGTTCACGCTCAGTCTGTCAAGAAGGTGTCCCTACAAACTTTAAACTGATGGGAGTTTCTTTCTACAGTGCACCTAATTATTCGAACTCTTCGAAAAATTTATTTCGTTTGGTACCAATTTATTTCCTATCCCCATTATTTTTGAAGTGACATCTGTCAGAAGTCAAATGTGTTAGGAATTTTTTTTGTTAATTTTTCATCATTTTATTGAATTAACTATTTTACATTAATTGCTATTTGCAGAGTAAACTGTTTTTCTTCTAAAATTGACTGATGGAAATTGCAACGGTCTTGAATAGCGAAATAGAAATTTCGAAGTAGAATATTTAATTTAATTAACAAGTTTTCACCTGGAATTTTTATAAATGTAGAAAAGATAGAAGGACGGAAGATATACAAGTTTTAATTAGTCTTTTATTTGCCAGTAACTGATGTACTTTGCATGCTTATGTTCCATGTAATTCAGATTACTACAGGTTAGTAAAGTCCTTTATTTATTCGTGAAACTAAACGCATCAAGGCAAATCTTATTTCCATTTAAAATGTTCAATCGTAATTTTCCTGATATAAAACACCACCTTCTGTGGTTTAATTCTTGACCAACGACTTTTTCTTTTGCCAGGCGCGGTCATTAGAGAACTTCGTTTTCTATTAATTAACATTCAACTTATTAAAACTTGGGCACGGTAATCAACTCCGCAGTAACGACTTTTAAACTTAAGAAACTAATTGGAATCTTTTAAAATCTCGGACAGGCTATAGTGAGGGAGTACTATTGAAAATAATGGCTTCATAATTAGATTTAAATTCGTTTCAAATTGTTCAAACTTTTTAGGTGGCGTGACTTAATTCTTGCTCACTCTTGTTTTATAAGAAAAAATATTTAAAATTGATAAATTGTCGAATACACGCCAAAAATCAGTTAGATACTCGTGCAAATCCATGTGATGCAAGCATTTCTAGAATATATTATAAAATGTGATAATTCTGGTAAACTAAAAATATTTTAGCTCGCATGGATCTACGTAAACTTTCGTTATATTTGTAAAACCGCATTGAAAATAATACCTTTTCCAGCGATTCTTTCGTTCAGATAAAAGGTGGAAGGACGCATCGAATTCTATTAGAGTTTTTGCGCAATTACGTATAATCTTCTTGCCGCGGCTCTAACCGGGCAGAATCCACAATTTGCCGGTAACCGTCCGATACAATGTTGATATTAAATTACAATGTAAGAAAGAAGCGTGCACACACCCGAAACAGGGATTCATGGCGGATCGTTCGTTGTATACACGAGATCGGTATTTCAGTAATCTTTCCCGGCGAAAGATGTACTCGCGAAGTTCCCCGGTAAGATAAAACTCCGATTATCCCTGGGAAAAATCCGGAACACGTGTCATAAATTACGTGCGCGGACGCTATCACGGCTCGGTGAAATATCGCGCGGCGAAATGAAGCAACAAGAGGCCACCGATTTCCAGGCAGATCGGCAGAGAGAAGGAGAAAGAGAGAGAAAGAGAGAGAGAGAGGGAGAGAGGGAAGGAGGGAGAGAGGCCAAGTCACGGCGGAAAAAGAGGAACGGAAATTCTGTATCGGCCGATCGTCGGCCAGCGCGAATGGGGCGCCATAGGCGAATACCGTTGCATCGGGAGATCGGTCAAAGAAAGGAGGACGACCGTGAATCGCAGATCGTGAATCGCGAACGGTGCGCCGTGCTATCGTGGCTTTAGATCGTCGAGTATGCTGGACGAATCGTGTATACGAGAACGCGTGCGATAGAGCCGCTCGAACGCAACCCGAGGAACGGGGAACACTGAAAACTATTCTGCCCGCGTAGCATGATATCAATTAACCGGGAACTTCGAGATTGATCGAGTTAAGCGAAAGTTCGTTCTCTCGTCGAGTCTCAGGGTGTCACTAGCCCCAAAACAATCTTTCAATATTGTTGAAACTCTCGGTTTAACGCCAGGTTTACGGAGCTCTAACAGCGACCGTTTTACATTACTTTATAGAAATAACAAGAACGCGTGGCTAGAAAACATTTTCTGAAAATTGCTCTCGCGTAATTAATTTTCTCGGACAGTTGTAGAGTGCTTAAGAGCAATTTACCATATCCATAATGCAATTCTTCTTCGACACCTTTCCGCACCGGCACGACTTTTCTACTAATACCGTGCCAGCTTTCCAGTTCCCACTTCAGCGAAATGAAATCTGTTGATTTATGGTTGACCGGGCGAGCAGAATACAATAACCGAACGCGGCGCACGCTAACAATGCAATATTCGCCGTCATCGGAAGCGCCGGTCATTTAAAAAGCCATTATTTATGTTCCGCGAGCATACAGCAAGTCCCGCGAGAGCCGCATCATCGGTTTGATTTACAACTTCGTTCTTAATATAACATGCTTCAAACGCATTTGCATCGCAGATGGCAGATGCGGCTTTTTATCCGGCAGCATGAATCGCCCAAGGTCGCGGTGCTCGTAACCTTTGTAGTTGAAAATTTATGGCCGGGGATGCCCTTGTCAGCTGGTAATCATCCTGGACATGGCTCGTACAACGCTCGTAACGTTCGACGGTTCCTGCAAGAACGGACGGAAATCGTTGTTCTCGGGCAACCGCGGCGGCTGTCCGTCGGTTGTCCCCCGAATCAATTCCGTCGATTCTTTGCCTCGAACCTAAAACCCTGCAAACTCCCCCTTCGCTTAATTTTCTTTCGCGTCTAGTTCCTTTGCTCCGCGGCGAAACGCAACGAACGCAGGTACCTACATAAAACTGGACCGAAAGCAAGGCTAACAAGCGCAATAGCGCATCGTCTTTTCTTTCCCCGCGTGCTCGTAAACTTGCAACCCCTCGCCACCATAATTCAATCTCGTCCTGTTCGCGAATTTCGCGAGCACGTCCGCGAACAGCCGCTAACTGCTCCCAACAGTCGGACGTTAATTGACTATTCTGCATCGATAATTGTTTGAGTTTCGACTACACATTTGCGCGATGAAAGATAGAAGATAGCCAACAATCAGCGCACAACTCGCAGTGCGAAGTTAATAACAAAATTTCATCTGTATCGCGAACAATTGTCATCTCTCGTTTTGCACGCCACGCTAATATTTCTAAACGTTCGCCAATATTAATGTGAAACTGTGCAAGTAAAATACGGCTAAGTGCATTTCCCCGTGTTAATTGACAATTTCAAATCGACCAACGCTTGACCATTTGCTGGAAACAGCTTCCGATCCGTTGTAAACGGTTCGAGAGTTCGATGCATCTAGCATTCTCGATCAACATGTTCGCCGCACGGCCATTTCCGCTGGAGGCTGCAGAAAAATCAATGAAAATCGAATATTTCACGCTCTAATGCATTCTGCAGATTTGTAGGAACGATTATCGCGCTGCAATCCGGCAACGCGGACCCATTATCGACACATTAATTTGACGCGAAGATCCGCAGTTTGGAATATTGCCGACTCGCGTATCGTCATCCTTGAATCCAACTTTCTACTTGTTTATTTATTGATTGCCGAGGCTGAGTGATCTGGTATTTATCGATGTTCAGAGATGCTCAATTAACATCGCTACTATCTTCAGGCACAAGGCATCAATGCTGAATAGTGTGGTTTTTATTTTTTTCTGGTCTTACACCCCGAAATTGTGAGACTTGGTGAGAAAATGTTAATGATTTCATGTTATTTTCAAACATAACTCGCGTAGTTTTACCATCGTACCATCAATCAAACCTGGCCTGAGCAGCCGGTGCACCGACATTCGATGGCATAGAATCGCCAGAGACAGGTTCGGACAGGCCACGCGCTGGCGACCGGGTGGGGGTAGTCGATTCTGCGTCATCCACTCTCGGCCGGCCAGCGCGAGTCCGGATCTGTTTCAGCCGATTCTACGTCATCGATGTACGGAGCACTAGTTTCTCATTATATTATTAATTATATTATTAGTATCATATTAATAAGAAAAATGCCACAAATAAATTGGTGAGGTTCCCATAGAGAAATAATGAAAAATAAAGAAGTTTTGTAATTGGTTTAATAGTGGTTCATACGGATGCTGAGTAATCTAGTATTTATTGATGTTAAGAGATGCTGAAGTAACACTTGTACCACCTTCAGGCACAAAGCCTACGCTGCCGCTCAGTCAATACGACACGATGTAGATGCGAAGTTGAATTGGAATGAATGTCGCATTGCTCTTACTTAAGAAGTATACAATTGCCAAGGAAGACGGTTTCAAGGAGAGAACAAATATTTCTATAGTCCTTTCTGCGTCTGCTTCGTTTCGTTCTGCTTTTCATTCGATTCGTTCTGGCCGTCGACCCGCCACGACAGTACATCGTTACAAAACTTCACTTATCTGACTTAACAATCAACGGTTACGGAACTGTAGCACATCGACAATTCAATTTCATTGTTAGGGAGGGTTTCGTGAAAGATTGAAGTCGCCAATCGTATTTCTCGTCAGTCCGCTCCGGGACTCCGTTATTCTAGGACTCTTTGTTCTCCGTGACCTCCATTTCTCATCTTTGTTCACTGAGCATAGCGACAGTACTGGTCGCGTCACTGACAATGATCTGAACATTGATTTCTCAACAACTCTGTCTTTTGCCACAGGTTTACTTCATTACAAGACGAATTTCTCATTTTTTTCCTATGAATTTGAAAATTCACGTGTTCTTGCAACAATCCATAAAATTTGGTTTCGTTGAACTTTGAATGAAAAGTTGTATAAATATTTAGTGAAACGATCTCAAGGTGAATAGTATGCACGAAACGCATACACTAGTTTTTTTCTCAAGAATGAATGTGTTATACCACAAACTGGTTTGAATTGGGTAACTGTATTTCCATGATTAAATATTTTTGTTAAAACAGGATTATGTATAATTGATATCTGCGATACCCGTCTATTATGTCACTTCCAACGAGTTTTCACGCAATAACCGAGGCAAAGAGGAAGCGTGTAAGTGTAGAAATAAAACATGAAATAATTCCCACGTTGGAAAGTGGAGAGAATAACGTAAAATTATCAGAAATATACGGTATTGGGAAACCTGCGATTATCGTTATTAAAAATGTCTTTATTGATAGTCTTTTATCTCCCAAGGGACCATCAGCACTGAAAATCGTGATATACTGTAAACCCCTCTATTATCATATCTAATAAACTATGAAATAAAATACCAACGCTAATGTTTAATCGTTTCATGTTAAATAAATGAGCAATCGCTAATGACCTGAGATGCGACTCTAAACTCACGAGGTGAAAAAATACCATAAACATAGATTATAAATATGCATATATTTTTTTAACACTATGTGAGAATGTGTGCGGGAATACAAATTGTAAACAGATATTCATCGAAAGGTAATAAATAATAATGAACACTTCGAATACCTCTGCGACTAGGTTTCTCACGTGTCTGCCCGCCGATGGAAGATTTATAACTGTGAATCTACTATGTATAAGAAACATGCGCATTAACACTACAGTTACCGACTTCAAGATCTGAATTTCTGAAAAAATACAAACTGCACCGTTAGCCATACTCACGATTCAATCCTTCCACGAGTATGGCGTGTACTGTATTCTGATGTAAACGTTCCCTTTACACGTGTGCCTCGCTTGTAAGTCTACGTTTCATCAAGCGCAATATCGCGCGATGGCCACGTATTAATTAGTCCTATTGAAATCACGTTTCCGCTTATCCATATTTACTCATCACTGCAATTCATAATTTTACAGAACGAACTCATACAAAGTCTACTCGTTTGCCAACGGAATTACAAATCAGTATGCTTTATTAAAACACGATAACATGTGATTTTGTAAAATGAGGTTGAGACATGCAATGCTTTATGTAGAATATATAAATTTCTTATACCACAACAGGATCAACGTGATTGAAACTTTTTACAGTAAAAATAATAATGATTATACTGATTATTTGTACACATTTTTTTACGCTTTTGGAGGCTTCGATTTTCTGCAACGAAATAAACATTTCCTCACTTTCTATTTCTCGAAAATGAATAATTCGGATAATGGCCGACAATCTCGCGATGAAATTATTTATACTCCGCACAGAAACAAATGAATTTGATGTCGGTTCATTACAATGTCGGAGATCAATTCTGGAAAATGGACAAGCGCTCGCAGATACCGAAGCGTATAATTTACCGCGCATGCAAATTGCCGTGAAGAAAGTAAATATACCATGTAGAACGATAATGCGGTGTGTTCTTTGGGTTTTGAGTCATTCGATGGCACAGTTAAGGCGTTTTTTGTGGACACGGTAAAATTTGTATCGACTAACTGCAGAACTCCATTTCGTTCTTCGCGCGATTCTCTGTCGATTGACTACGTTCGATGCTTTTTATGCATTTCCATCGCGCGCACACA
The DNA here is from genome assembly GCA_028454225.1 of Lasioglossum leucozonium. Lineage (NCBI taxonomy): Eukaryota > Metazoa > Arthropoda > Insecta > Hymenoptera > Halictidae > Lasioglossum > Lasioglossum leucozonium. Next base: position 12,681,663 of record CM052215.1, on the reverse strand, counting down.
TACGGACGCAAACACGCATGTCACTTCTTGCGCGTGCACGGTTTGATACGGGACAGTGGCGGCTCGCGTACAGGCACTGTGGAACTGCAGCACCCGCTATTTCCACTTGATATTATCGATAACATTTAATATAATGAGACCTGTTTTATTTAATTCCTATTTTATATTTATGAAATATATAATTCTTAAGCTTATTGTCAGTAGCCATCCCCCCTTTACACAATTTTAAAACAAAGACTAAAAATTTTCTGCAGCAGCAACCCCACCAATTTTTGCCACGAGCCGCCACTGGTACCGGACAAGTCTTGCGAGGGTCGGGTTAATTGAAAACAGCCGTGTAAGAACGATCACTTTCTGCTACGTTGTCCTTTTAATTTTATTCTCCAATTCCGACCTATTGCAATTTTTCTCAAAAATTCTTTTTACATCATGCAGTAAACTAATTGCTCTAACTTCTCAAAAACGTTCAATTCGTATGGTCCAACATCGAAATAGTTATTTTTTAAAGAGCGTCCGAACATTAATGGAAGTCACTGCACATAAACACGCAATAACTTCCTTTTTCTTCTAACCAATTGTGAAATAAGCAATAACTTCTCAAAAACGTTCAATTCGTATGGTCCAACATCGAAATGGTTATTTTTTAAATAGCGTCCGAACATTAATGGAAGTCACTGCATATAAACACGCAATAACTTCATTTTTCTTCTAACCAATTGTGAAATAAGCAGAGAAATACTTGTGAATCTGCAACCGTGAAACAAATCGTAGCGCGAGATGTGAAAAGAGTTCCGAATCCGCGCGAGCATTTAATAAAACCAAGAGGATGCCTATTAGGCTTGCGTAGAGTGTTACTGCATGTTGAGCGGACTTTTTCGTTCGTCCAAGGTTGTTTCACGCCCGTTTCATACGGTCAGACGCTGAAACCGATTCGTTCGCGCGGCTCGCTGTAATAATAACATCGCGAGCCAAGTCCGGTCAAATTATTCCAACAAGCAAGAGCATTAATCTTGAGAATCCCACTGGCGAGGTTGCAACAGGCGTATCAAGGATAGCGCGGCTTTACGTATTCTGGCGGCATGGCTCAGTCAAAATAGCTCGGCGATAAAGCTCGCGAAAGGATTCTAGATATCTCCGTCGATTAATCGCGGCGAAGACTATCAGGCGCACCTGCAGTTTTATCACCGGCCACATGGATAGGTACTCCCAACAGGAGGTCTGGCAGTCTACATGGTTACAGTCTACGGTATGAACACGGTGTTCGACATTAAACAGCTGCCGTCCCAATAAGTTCGATACGAAACGATCTTTTCTCTTCTCCGATCCGTTCACCTGTTAGCCTGGCCGTGATAGGAAAGTAATTACCGATACATAAATCTGCCAGGCTTGAGTCGGCCGCGGCAACCAGAGGGAACCGGCATGGCATGGCATGGCATGGCACGGCATCAAGGATTCTGCTCGTAATTCCCAAAGCGTACGCCTGTGTCACGTTTTGCCTTCGCTCCGCGTGCTGCACACTATCCCCTTCCTCTTTCGCTCACCATCGGGATGCATCTCCCACTTATCCGTCCAACAACAACCTACGCCGAACCAGGAAGCATTTCAGGGATTATCGCGATGCAACTTCTCCGAGCAGTTATCTTCGACCCGTTCCCCTTAACCCTCAATTACTTAATTAGCTATATAAACCCGCGGTATCGAATATCACGATGCGATGCTTCGAAAATACGCGCATACTTTATAAGGATCTTACATCATGTCTGACGTGTCAGGGAATTAAGGAGGCAGGATTAACGGTTGCTGAGTCGTGGCTGATAGACGTGACGTTGCTCACGTGGGTGCCCCGCAAAAAGATGTGTTCATTTACGGTCTTCAGATTTGCTATTTTCCGATTACAGTGGATCCGAGTATTTCAACACTGATTCTGCCCGAATTCTCGAAAAATTATCTATACTTCAACTGTGATCGTTTCGTAAAAAAATAATCGCACGACTTTTGAACTCATTTTATTTTTGCATGATACAGCGACTGGGAACACCGAAGATGCTTTTTCTCGTTCGAAATGTTACAAATTAAAACGTATGGAAAAACTACAAATTTTTTTCCCACGACTGAAATTTAACGACACCTCAAAAACTGATACATACATATACTAAACTTGGAATACGTTACTGTATCTCATTGCGACGCTATGAGTTTCTTATTAGCGTGGATAATATTATTACAAGTCTCATACGCTAAACTTATGATTATTCTTGAACGAATTCATTTACTGCACAGAACACACCTTTATGGCATATAATTAAAATAGAATGATCGAGAAGATGCCTATGATGCAAATAGAGTTTAGGAGCTATTAGAAATTGCAATAAGAAATAAATAGTATTACAAAAACTTACAAATATTTGCATACATTAAAATTTTACGTACATTAAAATTGGAATATATTACCATCTCATTAAGAAAATGAGTTGTCTTATAAGCGTACATAATAGTCTAATATTACAAGTTTTGTATGCTACATACACAGTCTAATACAATATTTAAAAAGAAGGCTTGTAAAACAATGATTTTCTCTTCAGTCGATAAATTCCCATTCTAATCTAGAATTAGCTATCGTCACAAATCTTGAACCGTTCAACCACTTACAGACGATATATCGCAAACCATGTGTCTACTTGCCATTAATTTCCGTCTGTTATATCGACCCTCTTCGAAATTGATTTTATCCTGGCCAACAGGCATAACAATATCTCACCGATCCAGTTAAGGACCAACTTGGAACGCTCTTTTCGTAACTTTCTCGAAAACACGTTCTCCCTGTGTTCTGTTTCCGCGCCATATACCAGCGTATCCCCGTTGTTCCCGAGGCCCGATCAAGCGGAAGAGACAGCTTCGGCGAAAAACAGCGCGCGTAAGTTCCGTTCGCGCGTCTTAAAACGCCGGATACAGGATTCCTCGTCGTCCTCGTATCAATGTAAATTACTGTCGGCGTATCCCCATTACAGCGGCGCGTTTCGTCCGCGCGCCGAACAGACAACGGATGCGATTCCTCGCGATCGATCTTCCTCCCAGCAATTTCATCGTCGGGGTTGATCAATGGCGAGTACCGTGCACGGGGTCCCGTAGAAATCACCGGTACAAGGTCTCACCAGAGTCAACAACAACGTTTTACGAAAATTTACATTCTCTTCCGACATTGTATAGAAAGCACGCAGAAACGTAGAGCGTCTTATTTTTTTGTCCAACGTAGCCCAGAATCGTTGTCTCCACCGCTAGTACGTTCGTACTAGATCTAGTACCTTTTATAAATTTTTAGGGTTCTAGTACGTTCACCAACAGATCTAGTACTTTTGTGGTGCTTCCGAATAATAATAACTCACATGCGGAATCTCTCGCAGGATGTATTCCGCTCTGAAAGTTGTATGTTCATAGGCGTTCCAGTAAGCATATGAACCATGAATATAGGAATATATCCGTGATATGAACACATACGAGAATTTTCGCCTGTGAATATATATGTGTGGATATACATATATATGTATATATTTATTCCTATATCCATGGGGTTTACTCATGTCTTGTTTCGCGGGAACCGAGCCGTCGTACGAACTAAGCCGTCGCGCGAAGTCTCGCAAACAGAATTATTATTTAATGTTATAATTAGACTAAAAAAACAGAATAAATTTGAGAATAAACTCCAGTTCAACCCGATTTCGCGTCTCATTATTTCACTTGACATTATTTCACTCTTGAGCAACAGGGCATTGCGGAATCGGTCCGTTACAATTAAATAGTACTAATTTCTCTTAAAATACTAATTTTATCTTAAAGTAGATGTTTACAAAAACTAAGAACAGAAAATGAAAAAAAAAACAGAAAAGGTAGATAAAAAAATTTCTTTTAACTGTAGGATAGAGTGTATGTGTATCCGTGAGTGACAGTTAACTCCCGTAAATGACAAACTTCTTTTTAGATAAAAGAATTTCGCGTTTGTAAAAAAACGATCAGCCGAGGCTTCGTAGGCAACGGCGTACGGATTGCTCTCAGTCTTCTGTTGAACAGCCTATCGAAAGTTTTAATAAAATATCGTTCAATCGTCCTCGGGACTTGTTTCCTCTTCCTTCCTCCTTTGCCCCCTCTACTTCACGAACTCTTTTTTCCTGATAATAGAATAAAATAGAATTAGGCAGTTTTATATTGAGTTTATCTGAAATATTAAGGTACATAGGCATATATGCGGTATATATGTATAGTATGCAATGCCCCTAATTAGAATGAAACATAAAGAATTCAAAATTTAGAACTTTTTTTTCAAATCTAGTACCTTTTTCTTGTATATTCTAGTACGAAATTGTTTTGCTCGGTGGAGACCCTGTATGGGACCAGAATCGCCAGATTTGTTTCCCCAGTCTAGCTTCCCCTTCCACGAGGCCATTCCCCACGCATCGCTCGCGGCCCGGTCACGTGACGCGTCTGGTCGCGCATGCGTCTGGCACCGGCAGAGGAGAGAGGGTAACTTCTCCCCCTCGATTCGTGCTCCCTCCCCTCATCTGGCGGCTCCGCATGGGACCCGATGCACGCTTCTATCGACACCGTAGGCATTTCGCGGGCGACCGACCGAGGAAAGGAGGAAATCGCGACGTAGAGAGAATCAGTCTCGCCGTGCCGAATAGATGGAAAACATTATTCACCGTCGCGAACACGCAGCCAGCCGCGATTCTAACATCGGTAATATGCTTGGTGCGGCGGACCGCGCCGCGCCGCTTGCATATCGATCTTGTCCGATATATCGACGACTCAACGAAATAGTAAATCAACGGGCGGTCGAGGGACCGGCGCGGCGCGGCCGCGGGGCGAATCCGACGGTGGACACCCTTCCCGCGGGCGGAACGGCGAACCGTGATTAATAGAACGCGAATAGATGATCGCGGTCGTATTTAAATCGTTCTTTCCCGCCGTAATTTACGACATGTCTCGGGAATCGGTTAGCGCTAAAACGGCGCGTCATCGTAAGTTATTGGCTGTACCTGGTTCCTTATTTCCTTGATCATATTGTGCCTTCTGACGCGGGGACACTGTTGATGTTCACAACTGTACCGGTAACCACAGATTTAGTACAAATCATTTTTTGGTATTATTATCGTCGAACTGTACAACAGGTGAACGTAACAGAAGTATTGTGCACAATGCGAGGTATTTCTTTGTTTTCCTTAAATAATAACAATTTGTTTAATAATTACAATTTGTACCTTTAATCGTTCAGTAGCTCGACTAATATTTCGAACAAACCCTCAATCCTCGAGTACGTGGCGATCGAAATATTTCAACACGAGGACAACGCACGTAAGTATCCAGGTTTATTAGCTCTGTGCAATGCACGACGAAATATATAAGGCGTTGGCATTATATTTCATGCCATTTTAAACCCTCGATTACGTAGCTTGAAACTTTCGATTAATGTCTGCAAAAACACTAAATACACTCGTAGCCGCTACAATTTTCGCAAAGTGACATTTATAGCGGCCCGAAATATGTCAAGTGCTTTTATAAATTTCAACATTTTTATCAAGCCACGCGAAGCAATTTATTACCTCGGCTGATAGGCGGGGAGGTTGCATTATGATTTATAATTCGATTTTCCCGAGAACGTTGCCTGTTAAATTCAGTAAAAGGCGATTGCAGCATGCTGCGTCCAGGCGTCATTTGCATCACTGTCCGCAGATAATACGGCTTCCGGTGATGAAAGTATACGAGAAGTTTAATTCAAAGATTTGTCATATACAGGGTGTCTCACAACACCCTGAAATGGGCGGTTTCGTTTGAAGTGATATTTTCCTTTTGCAAAATGTCCGGCTTCGTTTAGGAGTTATTAACGAAAATCACGGACCAATCAGAGCGCAGCTATAGTGAACGGATTCCGACTGAGCGTCGCCTTGCCGTTGGACGAGCCAGAGTCCGTCCGCTGTAGTCGCGCTCCGATTGGTCCGAGTTTTTCATTAATAACTCCTAAACGAAACCTCGGCGGACATTTTGCAAAAGGAAAATGTCGCTTTGAACAACCTCAGGAACCACCAATTTCAGGGTGTTGCAGGAGTTTTGAGACACCCTGTATATGTACACATATGAAGAAGGAGCAGCGTAAAGAGAATGCTCCGCACATCTGAATGAAGCCATAAAATTTCATTGGAAATAACAGACATTCGAATAAGAATTACTGTGGGGGCATAAGATATTTGATTAAATATTACCTGCTGAGCTGTTGAGAATATTATCTCGAATAATTTTATTATTATTAAAGCTGACGGTGCGATAAGAAAAGGATCAGCAGGCGACGTCAAACCTGTATCCGATGCTTAGCCCAGTTTGGTCACGGATATAGTCAGATGACTCCAGATTATTTCACCGAAGATTGATCGTCACAGTTGTTTATGGGTTGCGAAGACGACAGCGAATATAAATCAGCCTTGACAGATCGGGTATGAGCGGACAGTTTACCGGTGATTTACATCAAGCTTGGATTATAAATATCGTCGGTTGCTGGACGGAAAGTATAAACGCATCGAGTATGTTTCGTTGTATTCAACCTGTCATCAATTTATGAGTATATTTGAATATTCCTATATCCTGGGTAACATGATCGGTACTCAAGTATCCACTTTATCCGTAAAACGAGGTATTTGCATAGCATGTCCCTTTAGTTAGGACTTTTCGATGGAGGACACGATTGTGTAGGGAATTTAATTGCTTGCACGCAAGGACTTCTTGTTAACTACATTTCTTGTTCAACATTTAAAATCTAGGGTGACAATTCAGATAGGATAGACCGAGGCGGATCGGATCACTTATCATTTCATGGTAAAAAAAAAATAGTTCAAACTTAGAAACATAATATTTTAATATAAATTCGTAACAAGTGTCAATTTTAATATAAATTCGTAAACAAATTAAAAAGTTTCTTATTTATAGATAATAAAAAAGGGAAAAGTGGAAAATTCCGATGATTTCAAAAAACAAACAAATGTTCCTAAAATAATCTTTGGTTCTAACTTTGTAAAACATAACTGAATAAGAACAAGGTCAAGGACTCTATATGTATAGTATAGTATTGTCCTTGAACTCCACTTACATGAGCACACTTATCGTGGCACCACACTTCACAGATATTGCGCTGTATCCAATCCTCCACAGGTGGATCAATGTATTTTTTCCTTACAGTAAGAGTAATGTTACTTTCTTCATAAATTATTTTTGCGATAATAAATTCATCAGAGTTATATAACTATCTAAATTTATAAAAAAGGAGTGATTCGATTCACCCCAAATGAAGTGATCCGATTCGCCTTGGTCTACCTTGTTCATAGATATAATCACAATATTCGTTAAATTTTAAGTTTAATACACTGAACACCTTTTTTAAAGGAAATTTCATTTTGGGAAGACAAAGTTTTATCATATCGCGGTTTACACTTTTTTTTCACAATGTCCAACCGCCTTCTATACATTTTTGATACCGTTTAACAAGCTTGCGAAGTATGTTTTCAGGAGATTCTGCCGGCCGTGATTTAAGTCATCTGATAACAGTGCGAGAGTTGCAGTAATTTTGTTGCGAAATTTTTAACCACTTGTCCTACCTCACCAAGCCCTGACCTCGCACCCAGTGATTACCGCTTTTTCTGCATTCCAAGCAAGTGGCTTGCATTGCACAGCTTTGAAAATGGTGAGGAATTGAAAAACGATCTTATCGGATGGTTGAAATCGCCGGCAGAAGAATATTTTTAGTCGAGGTCGACGGTGACTCGTGTAATGTAAGTCTACAGAATTTTAGGGACGTACTTTTATAGATATGTTGATGATTTTATAAATATGTACGATTTTACAGTTAGCAAACTATTTTTCTCACAGGAAGGACGTATCTTGTAAAGACATTTTAAACGAATTCTGGCGAGGTCTGGGTCAGATTTCTTGGAATGGAGGTGCAACCCCATCCTAAGGGACGATTTCTGTCATTGGGAAATGGCGGATATTTGTTACAGTCATCCAAACAATTTTTGCGAATATCTAAAAACTATAGTAAAATGTATAGGAAACAGTTGTTCAGAGTGAGACCTTGATAGCTCATTTCAAGACGATCGAAATCAGCGATGAGGGCCAGCTTCTAATTACCGAATAAAAATATACAATTTAGAGAACTTAACTTAGAGCTTAATTTAGATTCACATTAAAATTTGTACTATTACAATGAATCATCGAGTTCACAATTCAGAAAATGTTCAGTTCTGCTGATCATCGTGTATAACTGATCACCATACGTACAGTCATGGACACGGTTTTACCCGAAGTCATGAAACCAACACCGTGCAGAACTTGGAAGCGAGAGAAAGAAACGGTCGGCACCGATTTGTTCCATATTTGGCACGGCGCGCGGCGCGGTTTTTGCGGAAAGAGTCCCACAAAGATTGGGAGTTCACCGATCCCAGGTTCGACCGTATAATTTCACGCTGCGATGCGGTAAAACATACTCGGCAATCTCCCCCATCATTCGATACAACCTGTGTGGGCAGGTTCTTTTCTTGGCTTTGACACGAGGGCTCTTGTAAGATATAAGTCGTCCGTTTTAGAGCGCGGTGGCCAGATTACACGTGAGTAATGCCTGCCCGGTTCCCGATCCTTTCTTTTTCTACTGTTCGAGTAGTTTGCCCGAGATTTACGCGACACCGATCTCCCGCGGTGTCGTGCGAATTGAAATTCTTAATCGGTACTCGCCACGTGATTCATGGTTGCCGCCCCTCTCGCTGATATTGTTGCGAAAGTTTCGGTCCGCGAGAGACGATACACGCACACACACACACACACACCGCGATTTTACACGGTCGTTTGTGTGCTTTCCCGTTTCTTTTGCTCGTGATCCCCTGATGGATTGAAGAGAAAACGGATGTACTTACTTTACACTGACAAATCCATTAGGATGTTTTATGCACAGCCTCTGACGGTTTCTTCCAGTGTTTCGTTGGCCTCGTGCGGCAACCGGTTACTGAATTTTCCATGCAGATCTGCGAAACTGTCACGATTCGACGTGGATCAAAGCGAAATCGTGATATAACATTCCAACGAACTACGGCAGTGGTCTTTAAGGTTTGTCAATTTAAAGAATCCTTATGGGTATGAAATTATTTCGCGGAACCCGCGATCATAAACAATAAAATATTCACGATCTAGGTAGTAAATATCAAGAAAAACGTTTTAATATTCTTTTATTATATTATAATAACAGTTAAATAAGTATTATTTGGAATATTTGATGTATGCTTATAGAACCCTTTAGCACATTCTATGGAACCGGCAAATATTACAAGCACTGTGTGCATATTGTGTATTCTTGGATTATACAACACGGGCTATGTCCCTCAGTGGAAGGGGTAGGCGAAGGGACTTAGATCGTGGAGCTCTGAGGGATCTAGATCGCGATTTCGCTATAGTGATTATTAGACTTCTGATTTTTGTGGAAAGCAAAAATTTGCTACCTGAATCACATCAAGTTGAAGTAAAAAATTGATTTTCTTCCGGAATATGTTTAATAGCTTGAAAAGAGTATAACAGTACTTTGAAATTTGTTTACTGTTTTAAATGGCACCAACTCGTTTTTGTTACGAATTCATAAAATTCCTAGCCTACTAATAAATAGTATGACGACACTCCTAAATTCATGTAATGCCTTTACGCATTTCGCTTATTCATTTTTCCCATAAATGCATAAAATCCCCAGTCCAGTCATTAAAGTCACGTTCGCCTGAAAGCGTAGCGCGGGTTATAATTACGGGCAATAGCCGGCGCTGAAATAGCGAAAAAATGGCGCGATAAAATACGGAAAATGCATCCGTTTCTGCGATCGAGCAACTCACTATCACGTTCCAGAAAGCACACTCCGGGGCCCTAATAATCAATGGTAAGAACCTTCAAGGAACGTCGCGTCGCGACACTCGGTACTCAACACAACGAACCCCGGCAACTGCACACTTCCACTTTAATCCCCGTTCCGTCACGAGCAGTCGCATCATTAGGCCATTTGGTATTACAAATGACATCGAAGGGGCTGCGTGGTCCGTCCTCTCTTTCTTCTATTCGCTCTTATCTGACCGTACACTCTGTTTTCTCGTTTCGTTCTATTTCTTCCTCGATCCCTTCTAAATCCATCCCATTTTCTCCGACCGTGCCTTTTCCGTCTCTGCTTCCATCTAGTGATGGGTAACCAAGCCGCTCGAGTGCGTTTGCAGTCGCTACAGGCTATAGTTAAATTGGCTGGATTTAGAAAATGCACTATTTCGTTAGAAACTAATGACATTGTATTTTTTATATGCTTCGATATAATTTGAGAAGAAATAATTCTTTTTCTCTTACAATTAGCTCTGATACATCATTCGAAAACTACAGCTGAACGATGATTTTTTAGAAAAAATGTTACCCAGCAAAACCATTGCTGATCAGTCGACTGTGGATATTTATGCAAAATAAAAATTATCTGCATTGATTGCAAGAAATAGAAACCAAATTGAATGTTATTTCCTCCCTTAAAGATTTTAATAGAGAAGAAATCATGTATTGATAACTTCAATTTTTTAAATTTTCCAACAATTTTCAATTTCATTTACTTAATTTTGCTATAAATGCATAAAAATCCGCTGTCTACTGACCAGTTAGCTGCACGCGTTCCAGACTGACTTTTAATTGGCTTTTTCCTAAAACGAAAGCACCGACGCAATTTTGTTGTTCTTGATTTTCGTCTGATTGAAAATTTCTTGTAGAACTAACTCAAAACTCATCGTGTCTTCCAACCAGATCTTTGCCACTTATTTGCCTTCACAAGCACTCAGCTTGTTTTCTTTAGGTCTCGCAATTGGATCGGTCGAACGCTATAAAAAACCGGCCATAAGCATGTATGAGTTTTTTATCGAAAATAATAAGTTCAGAACGATTGCTGTTTGTATTCCATCGATGATGACCGTCGACTCTTTCTTTCGCGATGCAACTGCACGCAGCCGATGCACGCGTCCCTTCCCGTGCTCGCCGCGTTCCACCATGCAGTTGTTGGCGCATTATGGGAGGGGGAAAAGAAGTGTCCCATCACTGATTCTTCTTCGCGCCTCGTCTTCTCGAGTCGGTCCGTGACCATATGCCACTGGTTACGCAATGAAACCGCAGGTGTCCGATTTGGACGAGCTACACTCTCGAGGTGTTATAATCGGGGACCGAAAAAGTTATGGCACTTTTTAACAGGCTTCAAGCATGAACCGTGGAAGTTTTTTTCAAAAAAATGTGCTCACACTATTAGTTTCGACTGGAATAAAGAATTCTCGAAAGTATTAGTTTTAATTTTTAATCGAAGTTGGAAAAGTTAAAAATAAAAATTTGTCTGCAGATGTTTTTACTATTTTGTTGAAAAATGCATAAAATTTGTCTAATTATAAGAATTTACGTGATCGACAGAAAGTCTCTTGTAATAAATCCAAACATCTTTGATTAGCAAAAAACCCAGTTTTCATTAAAAAAAAGACTTTACGTTTGAATTCCGAGTAAAGATATATACGCTAATTTTATGCAATATCTTAGACGTGAATTTCCGTATTTTTTTTACCAAAGAAATAACGAATCTGTATTATAAACTACTGACAGTTTCTGTTCTCAGTGTTGATCGCAGTTTCGCAACGGATCCACGATTTACATTCAATTTAACGATAAAGATCGCCATCCCGAGGCATGGGGTATGTCTGGGGTTATGTCGAGGTAACGGGCATTACCGATATTAATCGACAATGTTATCATTAGCAGTAACTCCGGTTTGGTCGTTGCAAACGGTGTCTGACCTTTGCAGGCGTTATGTATTATCAACCGTGGAATTACCGAGAGGTAAATCGATTCTACGGTTCTGATTGATTTTACTTGTTCTCGTTCCGTAAGATATGCATCGTGACTGAATGGAGGCTAGTCATTTCCCGATATGAACTTCCCGTGCGTGATTTCTGCGCTGTTTGTACACGCTGCGCGACTATTCGAACTATTCACGTACCCGACCTGGGAATTTGAACCGTTAGCATTTCATTTTCGATGGCACAATAGTGCCCGGAACATGATTGGTCAACTTCTCTATTTGCAGCAGATGTTCCGGCTTCTGCCCTTTTGATTATTCACGACTTTCGCTCCTTCTCTCGTCCCCTTGATGTTACACAGTGTCTTAGCTTCGGATAAAGCTGCGGTTCACTTTGTACGCTTAGTCCATTCTGAACATGTACCGGGTGTGAAGAAATTATATGTCGTGGCTGCCATAGGATGATTCTACACCCTCGATATGGTTGAAATTGAGTTAAGGAAGGTGCCGAAAAAATTGATCTTGAATTTCAAGGTCAAAAGATCAACAATTTTTTGTTGAGTTGCGACCCATGCGATTTTTGCACTTTTGATCCTCCCAACGAGTATAATGAGATACAGTTTTAAAAAATGGTTGAGCTTTTGACCTTAAAATTCGAGGTCAAGGTCAATGTTATGGCACCTTCCTTAGCTCAATTTCAACCAAATCGAGGGTCATCCTATGGTAACCGCGACATATAATTTTATTACACCCTGCACATACAGATTGTGCCAAGGAAAATGTTACAAGCTAATGAAAATATTTAAATTATAATACACGATCGCAGAGTTGCTTAGAGAATTTATCAATTCTCTCCGTTTCGAATAGACTGTGAACAATTCATGCAGAAAAATATTTGAACCAAAGCCCGCCGAGTTCGTAATTTGTGTTTAAGGAAACCGTGACATCTAACACGGACTTTCCAGTAATTAATCACCTGCTAACGGCGGATTTCCATCGCTGCATCACGTGCATTAGTGCCTACATCCTTCATTTACATATGTATACAAGCTTTAACCCATCGAATCGTTGCTACCCACGCTATTTAGTTATAACGAACTGTTACACCTTTCCCTCTGGCTCCGCGTGGATGTAACGCGCTGCGAATCCAAGTTTGTAGCAATATCCGGAGGACAGTTGCGCGTACAGCGCCGAGATGGTTTAAATGAGCCAGCTCCATCATTTGCAGTCGCAGCAGCGATCGGTCAACGCGCGATGCGCTTTGGCAAGTACAACAAGTGGCTTCGTGGTGGCCACAGTTAGACAAGGAGAAAAGAGACACGAGGATGTCGGACTGAAAGGCAAGAAGAAGAAGTACGTGCCGGATGGCAATGATTTTCCTGATCTCCAACTTGTTTCAGAGCGTTGCCGTTGTGAGATTTGAATACCACCTCGCCGGTAAGCGCTTTTACAATAAAGCTACAGAGTATTTAAAAAAAAAACCATTCAATATTTACATGGTACATAAAACACGCTCTGCTGAGTAAAAAAGCCTTAGTAAACGTAGGTCGAAAGGTCAGCCTTTTCTGAGATATAAACATTTTTGAATGACGAAGTTCATCGTAAAAATATCTCTATGATCTCGATAATAATTGTGGAACGAGAGATTGTAAACAATACACAGTTGTCTATTATTTCGGACAAAATGCTGTTCCGAATTCTACGTTCCAAGAACTTTTTTATTTTCGCCAATCGGTCTCGGATCCGGATTTCGAGTTGTAATCCGGATGGTAAGGAAGAGCCCTAGTTTGCAGCCATTCAGTCAAATTCGATCTGGCAAAGCGGCTCGTCCCACCTCTGCATCTTTCTCCGCATGAATGGATGCTGGTTCTCGCAGGGGGCTAATTCTACCGGTTGAACGGCGATCTTGTTCTCCGAGCGAACGTGCGTTCGCCGCGAGACCGCCTGCTCAAAGGAGGAGCAAAGAGTGATCGGCGATCGCGCGAACGGTCCGCGTAGCTCGCGAGCCGAGGAACAGCAGAAGCAACGAATATGAAAAGGTAAAACAGAAGCGAGGGAAACGCGGTATCGGGGCGTCGTGGCACGGCACGGCACGTTGTGGCGTGTCGTGGCTGGCAAGGCTGCGACAAGGTAAAGTCAACTAGCTATCGCGGAGTCCGCGAGGAAAGCAGAAGAGAAGTAGCTAAGCAAAAGGCGAGTCCTGGGGCCAGGAAAAGCTAGGTCGTGGCGAGAAATGAGTAGGGATGGATCGAGGCAAGGCGTATCGGCGAGAGCCACGCTCAGGAAACGGGTCCAAAGTCGTCGGGACTCGACGAGGCTCTGGTGGCGCGTTCACCTCCTGCTCGGACGCAGTACGCTCCGGACTCTCGCGCAGGCGAGGTTGCACCAATCCGCTCGGTCGATCCGGCGACCACGTGCGCCGTTCGCGACGTTAACACGAGGCTAACCGGCATTGTTTTCCTGCCATGTGTTTTCGGTGACATCCGGCCCATTGTGCGCGACTCGCATCCAAACCACGGCCGAGTCTCGACGCGACGCCGACACCGATGGCGGTCGATATGCTTGACCACCACGCGCTTCAACGCTCTAACTGGGTCAATGAGAAGTCTCGTTGACGCTCGTTCTACGCTTAATTCTCGTTCGAGAATTAATTGCTCTTCAACGTGAACGGATTTAACATGTCTCCCAAAATTTCGATGTCCATAACCATGGAGAATCAATGATCGCAAACGGACCGGCTGCAGAATGGCAGATGTATAGGTCTCGCTGAAGAACTGGTGCAGATTTCTGGATTATCAGTGATCGGAGGAAAATCCCGTTTGGAGGCCGATGAAGGAAATCGAATGCGATCTCTTCCGGCGCGTGATCGGGGAATCAGAGGCGCAAGAAGACGTCGGCCGGCGCTGATTTCATGACTCTACTAACCCAGGAATTGCTAACGCCATTGGCGCAATGGAAGAAAGGCAATTCCATAAATATCGAAAATCTCATTGAGCCGGGGCTTTTACGATTCTCCATTAGCATATGGGTGGATAAGCGTAAAAACATGTCGCGCGGCTATCCCCGGTCGATCGTTAGACCGAGAATAGCAGGGGAGGTGATATAGCTGGTTCCGCGATGTTCGCGCCGGAGTTACTGTCCCCGGCGACGATTAACAAAAACGAGAATGAGAACGAGGAGAGGTTCGGTGACTAAGAAGAAACGTAAGTATAACGAGTCCCCGGGAGGACGCTAAGCGGTCCGGCAACCGGCAGCGGCCACTGAAGGAACTGGACGCGACACCAGATAATATCGAACGGGGTCCGTTTGCTCGATTTAATTCGTTCGTCGTAAATAGAGGAGGCGCTCAAGAGTTTTCACGACCGAGAGATCGAAACGGTGCCTCGAACCGATCGTTGATCGATCGTCGAACGAACGCGCCACTATTTAACATACACGATGACAACCCCGTGAACGAGTGGGTGGTAACCAACGAATTAAACATGGTCGCGTCGCCGTGAGTCCCCGACAGCTGATCGGTCTCCAAAAATCGTGCCGCGGCACGATAAAAGCACGGCGAACGAAACGGGGAAAGAGGTAAGATGACCGTACAGGATCGATGGAAGAAACGGTGACTGGCAAAAAATGCGCGGAGCTACGGAGGTACCAGGTTAATTAGATTATCGAGGGGAGTAGCTAGAACGCCTGGTAGGACGACCATACATGGTCCACCGGTCTACGTCGTCGAACGGAGGAACGGAAGCGACGCGTGGGAGGTCGGACCGCTTACACGCCGGTTTTTACGCACTCCGGGAAGACAGATTCGTGTGCTCACCTTGGAACCCGTGCACCACTATTAAACAGCCTGGCAGCAGCCGGTGTCCCGTTCTAATACCGGTCCGTCGATGCCGGCAGACGACTTTTCCGAGAAACAATCGCGCCGTCCTCTCCGAGACAAATTTACGGCGCGCGCGAGATGACGCGGCGGGAGAGCAAGAAGCATCGATTTTATTGCCACGCTACGTCGGTCAAACTTCGGAGGCCGGGTTCAGGATCGAACCCCGCGGCGGTTTAGCGAGGTGGATAATGGTTTTCGAGAGGCTCCTCGCGAACTCGCGTCCATCAACGTGACGCCCTCCGTGCGGTCTCGCGTGCCGACTTTCAATTTCAGCGCCGAACGCGCGACCCGCGCGCCGATTACCGGCTCCCATAAATCCAGATTTCCGTGATTCCAGTGAACCAGTCCGCGCATATGCATGTGTGTCGCGCACGGCCGATCCTCTAGGAAATCATTAGATCCAGAACGAGAGAGGCGTTAAGTGCGATGAAAGTGTACCGGAGCGTGTTATGTTAAACAGACGGGGAAACCAGAAAAGCCTGATATCCCCAGTGATCGATCCTCCTCCCCTAGCCCTGTTGCCACGAATTCGTGGCGATCCACGGCGAGTCTCGCTCATTGACCGAACGGAACGATACACGCGATTAGAAATACCGGTTCTGTGCGAACTTTTCGCTCCCGTTCACAATGCTGCGCGACCATCATGGAAAATCCTTTGAGACGCTCGACTAGTTTATTGTAGGAAGAAATAAAAGGGAAGAAGGTTTTCCCCGGAGCGGATACAGTGCGAACTGACGCGTTTCAATGGTTCCACGGGGTTTCTCGGTTGTCGAAGGATTCCTCCTGTTTCGTCGGATCGTTCGTTTCCATGAACATTGATCAACGGAGGATTCCTCGGCTCCGGAACCTTCAGATTTGAATTGCAAATCGCGCGAGAACATGGATTTCTTCGGGACCGTTCCTCGTGTCGCGCGGTGAAACGAAACTCGAGCGGACTCGAGCGACGACCACGGGGACGAGAGGAGAGGAAGGGAAAAAACGAAACGGCGAAAAGTATGTCGGTTGCGGGCACCAGGAAATTATGCAGAGTGGGCCTAGCCGCCGTGTTGGTCACCGCGCTGTGCGTGTTGACTCTGCTGGATTCGCCGCCTCAACTCCCGGATCCACCGGCGGATCCTCCTCCCACGCCTGGTAAGCAGTTTTCTTCGTAAGTTAGCCAAGCTCCATCGCCTCCAACAGCGCGCGACCCTTGCCCTTTCGTTATCGCTGAACGGTTCGCAGCCCGCAAGCCACTAACGCGCCTTTGGCACCTAACAATGCTAGAGCTTCTTTCGCGCCGAGATTAGATACGTCCGGCCCCCGGACCCCGGCCGCGCCGCGCCGCGCCGCGCCGTGCCGGCCCGTCTTTCGAATGTTTCGAGGCACTTAACCATTGTCCGAGATATTCTCGATAATCTCGGATATTCGCGAAATGTTGAACACATGGGTCTGCAAGACTGAACTTGATCCTAGCTCTAGGGTTGTTTGATCCCTCCATATGAAATGTTTTAACGAAGAAATACGATTATAATCTACAGATTTATTATACAGGGTGTTTCGTGGATGGTGTGCAAAACTTTTGGAATAGATTCCTAATGCTTGGAGAAGAAAAACAAAGTTACATCAACACAGTTCTGGAAAATATTAGTTTCTGAATTATTAAAGTTTTTGTTGCCACAATTTTCGTCACATCGTCTTAAAGGCCCGTTTAAATACATTAACAATTATAAAAACAGATCATTTCCGGACCTATGTTAATATAACTTTTTCGTCTTCTCTAAGCGTTAGGGATCTATTCCGAAAGTTTTGCCCACCATTTACGAAACACCCTGTATATTTTGCCCCACATTATCCACATTAGGATCGAAACGTTGGGAAACATTTAATTGCAAAATTGCTTAAAGGTTAAAATTGGATCGAACCTGTAGCGCCGACATTACGGATTATTTATTTAAAATTATTGCGATCGATAAAACGGAATATTTACCCTGTATATTATTTGAAGGTACAAAATTAATCTTCTCAGTCCTGTCAGTTTCTATTTACACATCGAACTTTACTTTTAAATACAGTTTATGTCGATATCGGTCGATGTGATCGTCGTGTACTCTTTTCATACGAGTGAGAAAATAAACCTATCGACGACATTTGTTGTTGCATCATCTATTTATACTGCTAACCGTCAGTTGAATTTGCAAATGCTATGTCCTTAATTCAGTTCTCTACCAAGTGACTTCTCGCTCATCCGTCATTCCAGATGGAAAGATTGGCTAAAACGATTTCAGCTTTAAATTGTTTTGCACCCTGCGTCGTCTCATTCTAATGTCGCATTCCGACAAAAGTACTTCAACTTCACAACTTGCCTACGAATACGTAATAGGAGAAGTTTTGACGAGTTTTCGTACTGAAAGATCTGAAACGTCAATGCAGTTGGCATACTTTTGTTTCGAGGGTATCGTCGACAGCATCGAATTCAAGAAACATGAAACCCTAGAAGTATAGCTGGATACTGAAAACGACAGCGACGCAATCAGTTTAAAAATATTCCACATTCTTCGGTTAATGAATTTATTTTTGACAAGAAGGCTCCAAATTTGTTCCATTTACCTACTCGTTTCAATAATTTACTAATTTATTTACATCCGATTACGCGCATTCACTTCGAACTGCGAACGTCTTTGATAGAATAAGTATCTCGTTACTATACGAATCAGTATAACAAATCTTCTCATTGAAAATAAAACGAAAGAAGAATGTGTAGTCGAAAGAAGTAATTCCCATACGCTATGGTAATCATGCTTCGAGTGTGCTGAATATTTCTGCTTCGCTGTTCGCACTATTTCCTATCCGCGAATACTTTCCCAGCATTACCGCCGACCGACAAAGAAAAGGAAAATTCCCTACATTTTTCTACCCTACCGATGTGTTTCCTACTTGCACCTGGCTGCGTTCGTTTGAATAAGCAAAAACACATTCTGATGTACCGTAACAGTTAACACGCTAATACTCGATACGGCTAAATACGAATTATATACTGTATTTGGTATAAAAATTGTAAATTAACCCCCTTAGTAATTCTATGTTTGCTAGATGAGCAAAGAAAAATTAAAACGTGGCATGCATCTAACACACTTTTGTACACAAATATATTATACGTATTATATAAAAATTATTTTCATCGTGACTTGCGAGCTCTACACAAAGAAAACGAGACGTCTGCGAAACATTTTAGCAAATCGATCCGTCCCATCTTTCTGTCAGTCTCACTACTCTGAATGACAACCCCGGTCGTTTAGCTCGCAGTTTCTTTTCGGGTCCCTTCTCCTTCTTCTTCGATCAAGTCCTCTTAATTCGCGGACAAAAAAGGCGAACCAAGGAGACCGTAAATCAACCGGCACGGTTTGAGACACGGGCTTATCGTGACTCAAATCTGTACACGGTTCCTTGGCGGTAGCGACTTCATTAGGTGACATAATTTACAGCCGCGCCGCGCCGCGCAGTGAAACGAAACGACTCGATGACGATCAAAAATCGATTTTCGGAATATTGTAATACGCGAGAGAGAAACAATCATTGCATTCGCGGAAAATTATGCAGTAAATCAGTTTCTTTGAACATGGAATCCAATAAAAGTCGCTAAAAGTCTTGAGATCGCCTCCAGAGCTCCGTAGATCTAGTGTAAATGACGTCATAATTATTTTTAAGTGATCGCGAAGTGTCCCACATACTCATGAATGGCGGTGTATTTATAGTAACCCAGTGCACTGTGATTAGTATATCTTGATCAGGCGACCCACAACATTAGCATCCAGAGACATTTCGTCTGCACCGACCTAATAATTTCTCAAAATTAGAAAACTTGTGAGCTGTTCGGTCTGCCGGTGGAAGAATCTTAAAATGGTCGTTTCGTGCCACCGTGCACCTTGAACGGGTTCCATGTTGCCCGCCCGTTGTTTCCCAATACGGCGGCGAATTTCGCAGAAATTATGAGAGGTAACCGGCCGGGAAATGCGGATGCTTCCGAAGCTTTACGCCGTCGTTTTTTGACCGTGTCCATTAATCCTTGTATTCGAATTGCGCAGCTGGTCGGGGGTTCGCGCGTAGCTACGTTTACTTTCTCGTAAAGCTGGCGGACCGTGGCATCGAAGAGGGAAAGCAGGAAGCGGCGTCTGCTAAAGGCCACGAATCCCAGGGTACCACGCAGCCCGCCTATCACGTAATACGCGGTCGTTAGGTCAACCGTAGACACCACTTTTAACGACACACTACACGCACACACCGATATCGGTTGATGATCGGCACAGCGCGGAGCAGCGCGCCGCAGCGTTTCGCTCGAACGGAACAAATTGTTTTACACGAGAGAAAGAGAGAGAGAGAGGGAAAGAGAGACGCAGGATTAATCCGACCGCGTGACCCTACTCTCTCTCTCTCTCTCTCTCTCTCTCGGCTCTCCCGCGCTGCAGGCACGCCACGGGTTTAATTGGTCGTGGAGATTAGCTGCGTTTCGACCTGAAAATTATGCTACTGTTAATTGCTTTCGTCAAGGTAAAGGTGATTTTATAATGGACAGAGGAAATTATAGGGGAGGGAATGATGTTCGGAATCTTGGGAAACGGGCTGGCTTGGTATCGACGGGAAAAGAAAATATTGTGTACTGGGAAATTCAAAATATGCAGTGAAAGTGAAATCACAAAGCTGTTCAACGCTGCACATTCCCATCCATGAGAATCCGGACGCTCAGCAATTTCATACCGTTCGGGACAAAATGATCGCCCACGCAAGACAACTCGATGAGCTTGTTATTTCGGTTGTCCGGGACAAAATTATTTTCTTCTTTTTGGAGATATGACGATTTGATTCCTTTTTTCTAATTTAAAATAGATTTCGAATAGAAAATAGAATCGTGACATTTTTTTGTTAAAAATCTCTCGGGACGCATCGTCTGTCAAAGAAAATTGTCGACGAGGAACGAAGTTATGGTACTTAAAACTCGATAATTTAGGAATTTCATTTGGCTCGAAGTACCAATGGGATTCGCTATATCGGATGAACAAAAATGATCACGATCAACCTTGGATCGAGCGCTGGGAGGCTGGTCACTACAGAACCTGAAATCACCAAACGACGAATTTGCATATGCATTATATGTGCGTATATACTATATGCGGCGTAAGGGCATGCGTGCGTAACTCGCGTAATTCACAAGCGAATTCATTAAACGAATCGATCGGCGGGAAAAGAAACGAAAATATGGCAGGGGCACCATGGTCGTGACTCTCGGACGTTCGTGACTCCCCGCGGAAGAACGAGTTTTCCCTTGGTACGCAGGCGAATCGCATTCGCTATTAGAGGCCAATTAACGAACGAGGCAATTGAAATTCTGTATATGTAACTAATCGACGCTCGGCCGAGGTCAGTGACGCCCGTCGTCGAGGACTGGGACAGAGAAGTTCAGAAAGTTGCTTGGGTAATACGGGAGGGACGATTTGGACATGCCATGATCGTCAACTAACACGCAATCGTATTCACGGTGTACCGCGTCCGGCTTCGGCCGATGACGCAACGCTTCCATCCGGTTGGGGAACCATCGATGTCTCTAAACAGCCTTTCTAATCGTTTTATCCAATAAGGCGTGGGTGCATTCTTCGACGAACAAATGTTACAGTTGTGGACCTACCTGTAGAGATCCAATTTCAGATCCAAATCGTTTAGCCAATAATTAAAATTCAGTAATTATTTATAAGACGGAGCAACTGCAGTTAGATTGCTTGTAAATAATCAAGAAATCAAGGAAAAACTGGCCAGTAATTGATTCGTATATCAATCATTGATAAGACCGCAGTTATAATGATCAATAAAGGAGCATCCCATGCTAATGACAAAGAAATTGACACAGGACGTGACCGACCTCTTGCGCAACAGGACTTTTTCCGACGACGACATAAGCCATCGGAAATTAATTTCGCCGAGCACGCACGGCTCGGCATCCCCGTTAATTAGTATAGAATACCGTGTGCGTCACGTGACTATCTCGGTCTCAATCTCCTCCGGCTGACTACCTTTCCTGACACATTTTCTAGGTGGCGAACCTCCCGGCACAAGAAGCATCGTGGCTTACTCCTGGGCGCGGAGATTGGCACTCGATTACAGACCCTCCAAGGAGTGCGACGGTAATGGAACGTACGGGGCGACGTTAAATACGTTCAAGTTAGCCGACGCGAAGTGGCTCGAGACAATCCCTGGACAGCTCTTCCTGTACAGCGCCCACTTGGACCTAAGAGTGGCCGGTTATCCGAGCTTGAGGGTGATTGGCGTTAAACGTGGACCAGTGCCGACCTCTGGCCTTTTCTGCACCGTTTGGTGAGACACTTTCCGCAGTCGGATCCACGGTACAGTTCGTCCCGGTGTTAATCTCAGCCCGCCTCTCGCCCCTCCCCGTTATCCTATTATACTTTCAAGAACCGGACGGTTCTTCGTTGCGCAACACTGTTTCCGCACCGACGTAACACGGCGCACCGCTTAGTGCACGCTCTTCTTTTCTCCCGCATCCTCGTAATTATACCCTCTCACGAATTAAACCGTAGTTGCCCCCCCCTTCTCTATTTTATCTGACTTCCCGAGTCACCGGAGTTCGCGTAAACTTCCACTGTAACGTTGGACGGTTGGCTATGTCATAATTCGGAGGATTATGCAAATCGGCCCGTGGAACGAGACTTATTTAGCCCCGGGACCGTCCTTGTCTACGAGTGCAACGATACCCACGGGGGGTAACTAACCGGAGACTTTTGTCTTTTCCGTGTCGCCAGGTACAAGGAAGAGGATAGAGGCAGGTCCGTCAGCGTGGAGGCGCTGGTCTCGACGATTTGGTTGGACGAGTGGGGCGAGACGGTGGACAGCTACGCGGGCGTTCTAGTCGGCTGTCAATTATCCCCGGACGTTGTGGTCGAGCCGTCTAGCGTGTACGTAGGCCCTGAACCCTGCCACAAGAATGCTAGTCATAGTTTAGCGATAAGCCCGGGGAGCAGGAGCGAGCGGGATGACCGTCGCCGGGAGTTCACGTTGTGCATCAAGGGGCTGGACTTCGACGAGGACATCTCGTCGCGGCTGGTCGCCTTCGTCGAGCTCCACCGTATCCTGGGCGCGGAGCTCTTCTACTTTTACGTGTTCAACGTGCACGAGAACGTGCTGAAAGTGCTCAGGCTGTACGAACGGTCGAACGTGATCAGATGGTTCAATCTCACGCTGCCCGGCGACCTGCCGAACGAGAAAAACGCCCGCAGACGGCTGCTCGGCGAGGACATCTGGATCAAGAGACGGCTCGAGCTGATACCCTACAATCATTGCTTCTACGACAACCTCCATCGATCGGAGTTCGTGTTGCCGATCGACATCGACGAGACGATCGTGCCGGTCACCAGGCGAAACTGGTATGTTAGACATTTTTCCTGGGTTAATTAGAACTTTGCGGGGGTGTTGCGGGTACCCGAGGTCGACTCTGGATCCCGAATGTTTGCAATGGTGTCGGATTCCTGAAAAGTTAAAATGCAAAATTGGATTGGTAGGTAATGAAAAAGCGTCGTACAGACGCGATTACAAATCTTTGGGATCCTTGAACTTAAGTCCATCCGACTGCAGTATTTGAAACTTCCGGGATCCCGACCCGACTCGAACTCGAGCACCCATAAAACTTTATCCTGTCATGAATCCTTCGGAGGCTAAGAATCGCCTCGGTATCAACTCTCGATTGTACTTAAATCACACGTTGGCGCTAACAGGTACGAGTTGCTGCTGGATGAGAGGATCAAGCTTGGTAGGAGCTTCAAGGATTTCGCGTCGTACGCGGTCAGGAACGCATACTTCTTCCCTGAGCTGCAGAACAGAAACCGCACCGATGCCAGCCGATTCGACGCCGATTCGACGAGTTTTCTCGGTGACCTCGATTATCTGAACACCGTCAGGACCGCCTCCATCTCGCCGGAAGGCGACTCGGTGAAGAGCTTCGTCTCGACTAGACGCGCGTTGACCGTGCACAATCATTACGCGCTGACGACACTGAACCCATCAACCAGACGCGCGCATCACTTTGACCCGGACGACGTCCTAAAGCATCACCACAGGGCCTGTGATGGTCGACATCTGGACTGCGAGCTGCTCATGGAGGATGTCAGGGTCGATCAGTCCGCGTTAAAGTACGAGGATGAACTCAGAGTTAGGATGGGGGTGTTTTTCAGCGACCTCAAGGCATTCGATTAGAGTAATGATACTGTACATAATAAAAGATACGTTAATCTAACGCTACGTCGTTTAGTCCTTTTCTTCTTCTTTTTCTTTTGCACCCGAGCACAATCGCGGACGGAGATTTCTTAAAATAATATTTTTCTTATAGCATTAAATCGTATACGTTCATTTTACAAATTCAAATAAATCCTTTTGCACGCTTATTCCACAACGCATGTATAAGTACTCGATGAAAGTCCGCAAAAGAGAACTCGATTTTTTGAGAATGATAAAACCAGAATATCCCGTTAATTCCAGGCTGTAATTTCGCAGAGTAACCATTTCAGCTTGTCTCAACGGTTTCAGTTTCCGATAGAATCCCACGCCGCTGAACCAACAGAATCGACCACAGCCGTTCCGCGGGAGCGCTATTCATTTTCTCGTGAAAACTTAATTCCATCTGGAGAATCATAAACGCGATTGCGATTGCCATTCGAGTCGAGTAATATCCCGAGGTTCGCCGGAGAACGCATATCCGCGGACCGACGAAGTTCCCGCTTGAAAATTCTATATTCTTTTCGCGCATCTCTCGGATGTTCTCGAACTTTCGATTCGGATTTATTGAATTCGGTAGTCGGTCAGTGAATATCAACACCGACGCAGACCGTCATCTCCGACGCGACGTGGCTCGTAACGCCGGACCCGAAGTTTTACGCTTCTCTCCCGCCGGAAGTTACTTATCACTTCTCTAAATAACATTCGGCCCTTATCTCCCTGTCGTCCAGCAATCCTGGGACATGACTTACTTACGAGCTATTAAACCCAGTTATGACCTAGAGGGTAGTTCCGCGGCGGTTTATGCACGTCGTAAAATTTATCTAAGGGCGCCTACTAACATGGGATTTCGAATCGCGCGGTTACCAACCCTTGTTTACTTCTGCGCGCGTTATCCGAACGTTGTGAGAAGCACCTCGTTTCGCTCTCCGGGATTGGATTCGTTATTGTCTCTGCTGCAGCGCCGACAAAACTCTGCCAGCCACTTCTTGGACAGCGAAATCGTAAAAGGAAAACGATCAGCGCCTCGTGTGAATTTTTTCTCCAACTACGATAAGAGGAGATACCGATTGAATAGTGTATATGCCAGGCTTTCTGGGAGAAACTATCTAAATACATATATACACGTGTGTAGTATACAGTAAAGTTGCGATCTAGCTCCCTCAGAGCTCCAAGATCTAAGTCCCTTCGCCCACCCCTTCCACCGAGGGGCTCACCGTTATTATTATCAATTATTATTAGTATTTTGCCGAAAATATGTGCGAACTTTCACTTTATATATTGAAGAACTAAAAATTCATAAATACAGTAAAGCCTTGATCTAAGAAAACCGAATACCCTCTGCGGCGCATACCCCACGAGGGGCCGATATACGTCATCAACTCTCGACATAATTAAATCCAAGATCCCATAGAACTATGACGAATTGACAGAGATCGAATTGGGTTCAGAATTAATTAAGATTACATTAAAACGTCATTGATCTTGTTTCATTCTTTTGCATTCAGTTTCGTGTGACTTCAATGTATAAAATTTGCAAGCTGGTTCCAATCAACCATCCCTTTTCGCATAAGTTTTTAACGCGCTATGAAGTTCAAACTTTCCACAGAAATACGACGATACGAGAAAACGAATGGCAGTCGGGAAGACATTATCTGTCTGATGGATACAAATTCCTCACGAGCCGACGCGACGCAGCGACGATACGGACGGGACAGGGAGACGGAGACCCCGCGTGAGAAAAGACAGTCGCATCTGTCGACGGTGTCACTTGTCATAAATTTGTGCGGCCCGTGTCACCTAAATGATCATAACTAACTCACCGGCTGGGACTTTAACAGCTTCCTGCTGTATGCGCGAAATGATTTACCTTAGCATTAAATCAGATCAGGCCGCGCGTGACACAATCTTGCGCTGTCAGCCTCCGTAATATACGTATCTTTCGCGAACGTTATTAATTAGTTAAAAATTATTCATTGGACGTCATCGCCGCGCTTATAAACGCTTCTAAACAGTTACTTACATTGTTGATACTTTGAAACCTTTATCCGTTGAGTGGTTGCATTCATTTAGCAGAGTTGCACCTATTACAAATTCAACCTGTCCACATTTACCATTACACGCGTAGACGGAATTCAAGACGAACCCTGAGCACTGTAATTCATCCAAGCAGTGTAAATGCAAATAGCAAGTTAAAATCGAACACAAATATCTTAACTTGTTCTATCTACCGACCAATTAATTAAATCGCACTCTAACGGGCCGTCCTCTGCAAATTCACGTTTGTTTAGTGGAGAGCGCGAGGTAAGAACAGGATTAAGAGAACGCGCGTGTGTATCAACGAACTGGCTACTATTGGAGACTCATTTCACCGATACCTTATCCGCTCGATCCGTTCCACTTCCGTAACTTATTATTATCTGCAACTGGGTCGATCTTGATGCCTCCTATACACGTAGACTCAGTTACTTCATTAACCCTCGTAGGCTCACTGACTGCGCTACCGACCGTACGTTCTGCGCGCGTTTCACTTGGTACACGTAAAAATGATTCGAAAAAGGCGTAACAGATTAGCCATCTAATAAAAGTAATTTCGTAAGTGCTCGTGCAGAAAATTATACGAACCAAAGCTAATTTCATTGTTCGCTTAATAAAGACTTTGTTTCCTAGAGCTCTGAGGTATCTAGATCGCGATTTTACCGTAGGTAGTAAGTGAATAAAATAAGAAGATAAAAGATGAAGGAAAAGTAAAAAAAATAAAAGAATGTCTTCATTCAGAATATTCTGCTCGACACTAGAAACACTTAAAGAACGAGCATTTTCCTCGGAACTCTTTTCTCTTGTAGAACACATCTGGTGCCAAGAGTCGAGAACGTATTCGCGCTTAAATATTTCATATCATCTAAAGTAGATCTAAATTCAGATGGAGTCATATTTTATCTGTATATCAGGGGACACGATGTTTCAGGTACGAAGTACGCCCGGATCATCAACATTTATGTGTACCGGGACACGAGACAGCGTTTTTGCAGCGCATCATGTTCTCGGAAGATTTTACAATATCCCGACCGGGGGATTCGCCTTCCTTTTTTTTTTTATCAGGATCAAGGCACTGGAGACACACGCCGGAGGTGAAGAGTCGAATGCCTGTACAGCTGACACCAACAACGCTATTACATATCGTCACGAGCAATCTTCTCGACAGAGCGAATTTTTACGACTTTCTTTCCCTTCCTTACCTAAAATCCAGGTCGACCGATGTCGAGACAGAAACTACGTCTTCCCGGCGTGTTCGCGTTCTCTCGCTTCATTTGCCGGGCGGACGCACTCTTCCCATAACTCATTGTCTGATCCCTGCGGAATTGATGCAAGCTGGCCACCTTGCCGAGCCACGTGCTCTGAGGGCAGGTCAGTGTTTGTGACCACGGGGTCGCAAGATTGATCGCCCGTATCCGACCCGGATTGATTTCGGGAATAGATTTCGCATTTGTTCGGTTCGCACGTTACCCAACCCAACCCGAGTCCCTTGATCGATGTCTGTTATTTCCATTCGATTTCGATGGTAACCCGGGATATCGGAACCTATGTATATATTCGTTCTCCATACAAAATATTCGGATTCTTTTTTCTTTGGTTTTATGTGGACACCAAGGAAATTCTCTGTCACAACAAACTTGTAATTATGAATTAATTGGACGAGCGTTCACATAAGAGAATTTTTTCTTTCTCAATCCGTATTTTCATTTGAAGATGTCTAATTATAATATACAGCGTCTGAAATATTTAAATGTTCCTCCAAGATTCAAACGCTGGCAAAGGAGAACTTGAAAAAATCCTTAACAATCCTTAACAACAAAATCCTCAGTTGCCCCATCAAATCCAAGTTCCTCTCGTAAATTTGTAGCTCGTAAACATTTTACTTTCCCTAGTTCGCTGTCGCGAGACCACGATATTCTTTACTGCCAGCATCTCTGCGTGCTCCCGAAACATTGTTGAGACCAGAAGCACCGAGTCGCAAAGATTCCCGGCGAGGGACATAAAGATTCTAGATAATGATCCCCGAATGTCAGCGAGACATCGCCGCTCGACACGTTCAACTCGAAGTAACCAATTTTATTACGACCTTTTACGACGTTGCCCTGCGATCTCACTTCGCAAATCGATACCCGGGGACGATATTTTGACGACGCGGACACCGTACGTTTAGCCCTTTGCGGTCCAAATTTGTCCCTTTAGTTCATCGCAAAACTTTCCACCGTATCGCATGATTCAATTATTGGATTGCGAAAGTTCGTGCCCAATTTCCGGAGAGCTAAATTTTCAGTCGTGAAACTCAAAGTAAATATTCTGGACAATATCGAGCATCTTATAGATACAGGCATGCCAAACACTACTAATAACATGGAAAATATATTTTACTATGTAATTATAGCTATCTTTTTGTCACACACTGTACATCAGTAAAATAAACAACTATTGGTGTAAGAAACACAGTCGTAACGAGTCGTCGGTGACACGCATCATCGAAAAGGGAGTAGCGGCGATGGTCCGACGGGGTGTCGCGGACTTTTTGCCGGTTCTCATTAGCAGGCGATTCTCGGGAACTGGTCTAGCATCGGATGAGAAGGAACCCTTGGTACACAAGGCCTCGCGATTCGTCGAATATCGCAGGCATGCGCCCGCCATTGGGAAGAGGGAGACAGCGCGAAAAGGGGAGGGAGAAAGAGGGAAAAAGAGGGAGCGAGAGGAGAGGGTTGCTCGTAAGTGAGCAGCACGTGCGTAGCAGTCATCCTGGCGCACTCGCCAGGACCGTACCTTCCTTTTCAAACGATCTGATCGCGACTGAAATTTGGCGAGACCAGTGCTGCCCGAACGAACCTCCAACACCAGAATCGTCCGAATGATCCGCGACCGAACCCGTCTGACACCTGCGGCCGTCTGCGAGTTCTCACTGTGACTGTCAACAATAAAATGTATTCGTTCCACGAGGATCAACAGTGTTCTTTCCCCGGAGATCTTGAAGGCAGTAGCCGCCAGCGAGGAGGGTTTATACGCAACGAGATAATCCTTCTATCCACCTTATCGAGGATTCGATTGGAAGAGTCGTCCCCAATTTCGCTGGCCGAGTCGTTTGATTCTTCGATAAGGATAACGTCGAAAGTTCCCGAAGCCCGTCCGGTTGGTAGCTTCTAATAAGAGAAGATCGAGAGATGACAGTGCGCGAGGAAGATCGGAAGAGCATGAGACACAGCAGCTCCTGGCCGGACTGGACACCGCAGACGGTGAAAGTGCGCGTCGATCCGTTGTCGCGCGCTTTTACGATCATCCCGACGATCCGCGAGAGCTTCCATCCTCTCCTGACCGTGTCAAAGCCCGGTGGCTGGGTCGACGAGATCGTGCTCCTCGATCATGACCGCTCGTCCATCGAGACAAAGCACCGATTCATCGACGAGACGAAAATCGGCGAACGAAAGCCGCGCGAGAAACCGGAGGAAACTTTCGAGCTACGCGCTTTTGTACCTGACGTTGTGAATAGAAGTTCGGCGAGAAGCAAGACCACACTGCCACGCAGCCTTTCGTGCGATGAATCGACCACTGTCAAAGCAAAGCAAGCTGCTGCCGAGAGAATGAGACCGAGCCACTCGGCGATCGATCAAGAATGTTCCATCAGGCGGGAAAAGCTTCGGAAGCCTTCGTCGAAAGAAAGCACGCTCGAAGACTCGAAGGAGGATACGAAGAGCAACGAGGATTGCCCGGCAGCGAAGACCATTGTTCAGATCGAACCGCTCAGAGATCATGGATCGCTGGAGGAGAATCCAACCAGCTCGGGCCGGGTTACGGCTCCCAGGAGGAGCTCCGTTAACCAAATCCTAGCGAACGCGATTCCTTCTCGTTCGCTGGCTACGAGGAGGCCGCAACACGTTTGTCCCAAGTGCACTTCCGAAGGTTTGCTCCAGCAACGACTAGACCCTTTCCGTTCGCCGGCGTCGAGCGACAAAAGTAATCTGATCAGAGAGGGCCGGTGTCAGGTCGCCGGTTCCGGCAAAGCGGAAACGCTGCGTAAATATTCCGCGGTGGAAGCTAAAATGAGAACCAGCTGGCAGAGAATAGGAGCGACCGGTCTAATTGGAGCCACCAGGAATAGGAACAAGGAGAGGGACAAGCCGCGCGGCCAGAGGAGGAACGGCGAGCCGCCCTGTCGATCGGCGAACGATGTCCGAAAAGAGACTACCTTGAGGAGGCATTACTACCCCGAGGGTGGCTGGGGATATGTGATCGTGACTTGCTCAACCCTGGTTCATCTACTCGGGATCGGTTTGCAACTCGCGGCACCGGGTAGCTGGCACATAACCGCCGAACTAAAATTCCATCAGCCGCCTCTTCACAGCGCAGGTAAGCTGCCCCACCCCCTCCTCCCGCTTAACCATTCTACCTCCAATCCTTCGTCCCACCTTCGTCGGGCGCGTCCAGCCTAATTGGCCGTTGCTTAATTGACCCGGCTATCGTTTATCTTAATCGGAAGCGGCCGTCCCGTCGAATCGGGTTTATTCAACGACCCCGACATGCCCAGGCTCTCTGCCCTCCACAAATTTCGAAGCCGGCCAATCGGCTGATTGCGCTAAGTGAAAATCTTGTTCGCGAATACGATCGAGCACCGTTCATAAATCAAACCGTTTTTCGCGGTTTATTTCGCTCCTGACGAGCCTCTCGCGCGCTCGTTATCGCCCGGACTCTGTAAACATTCGGCGAGAGTCGTGACGGTCGGTCTTAATGATAGGGATGCGAACGATGCGGCTCCGGTTGATGGTTTTGTAATTACAATTGGGAAGCCGCAGTGATATTTATACGCCGGTTGTAATTCTCTCCCGGTTTCTGCCGCGGAATGCTGAAAAATTCATCCGCAGGAATTGATCGGCAGGAATTGATACTACGTTGGTCACGTGTTGATGGTTCGCGACGGTTCCATAAATATTGAAGCAATTATGCGCGTGGAAGTTGAGGCACTGGTCAGAAATGCAATGTGTCAGTTTGTCGGACAATTGTAATCTCGAGAATTTTGTGCAGGTAATCCCGTATGTGATGCAACTTTTTTCGTGTGGAAGGCAAAATTCTTGTTCATATTTTTCTTTGCTTTCGTCAATTTAAGTGATTATATGTAGCAGATTAAAGATTGCACTGCAGATTATTATGCAAAATAAAAATTGTCCAAGTTAATTATAAGACACAGGTAGTAAATAGAAATTTTTTTTCTTGTCTTAATAACTTTATCGAGTTGAAAACGGTAACACGCTTTCCAAAATGTGCAACGAAATTCAGGCTTTATTTAGACGATGACCTAATATTTCTTCTCGCTGTTACTTCCAACGCGTAAATTCTGTTGTCGATAACGCCTTTTACGAGCAGCACAATAATAAATATCAACGTGGCAGGAATACAATAGCTAGCAGTGGGTACAATTTGATGAGAATTTGATTTATTTTTTCGAGAATAAAGATGAATCAAATTGGAAGAAAAGAGTGGAAGGTTGAAATTAGTATTGTTAGTTTCTTACCTTCGTTAGGCTATGTGTTTGTACAACGAACTGTGAATCATGTTACATAATAATGTAAAAATATTCAGCTTCGAAAACACGCTTGTTTCTGATTTCTTTTAATTGCTATTTAATGACTCAACTACTGGCGCTTTCTGCACCAGAATGCAGTCAAGTATGTGCCTGCAGATGGTCAATATTTTAAGCAGCAATTATCTTATCTCTCCACTCTTGCAGATCTGAGAATATTGGGTACCGTTCCGGGGACTCAAGGTAATCCCCCTATCTTTAAAGTCGAAATATTTACATATACAGGGTGGCCAATTTTAATCCAATAATAGATCTGTATGAAGCAACTGTGTGCTTGTAGTGTATCATTTCTGTGACATATTGCGATTAAGCGGCCAATGAACTTGTTTGTAACAAGTCTCTTTGAAACTTCCATGTTCAGCAATTCGCTGTCCAATCAGGAACCTTGGCATTGTTTTCCGTAAGAATTTTAGAAACGTACTGCCATTAATTAATAATAACAATTTAAAGTGATTTAATGTGAAATCGTACATTTATTTCAATTGCCTCAATATTAGGTGTACAAATTAAATCATTACTCTCACAGTTAATGAATTTTTATTTTATTTTGATCGTTCAGCCACTGTATCAGAGATCGATTAATCACATAGCAGAATGAATGCATAGAACATGATGGAGATTATTTTGAAGAGTGGAATGAATTTTGTAAGTAAACTTACGGAAATTAATTTCCGCTGTTAATAATTTCATCAGATGCCACGTGTTTATTGTTAAAAGAGCCACCCTGTGTGCACGCGTACGCCCACATCGGCAGTTTCTCGAAAGCATGCGACGCAAATGAAGCGCGTGGCTTAACAGGGGAAAACACGAATATCGTAGATGACGAAATAATGGTGGGCTCTCTCAGGCCCGGGAAGAAAGGTACCCCACGGTGTTCCTCGAAGACGTAATCGTTACTCAATGACCGTGCTGCCGTAAAAATGCCGGAGCAGCGGCGGCAGGCTCGATCGCAGTAAACGACTCGCGTTTATTTAATTTGCGTACACGTAAGTGCGTGGCGACACCACGCCGCGCCGGACAAGACGCGTGCAAAGAAAAATCGGAACATTGTATCGGCAGTCTGGACGCGTCGCGGGAGCCTCACGTACACACGGGTTCCAGGCGTGCTGGGCATCGTGATGCACTCGCGAAGGACCTTTTTTCCGAGGGACGAGCATTAATTTGTGTCCTCCCAACAGTTAACACGCGGCTTTTGCTCCGGACACTCGACCTACTCTCGGATAATACGACGGGACTTATCGCGATATCCACCTCGGATTACTGCCCAATTTGATTTATGGTGCCATTGAGTTAACAGTGGCAGATCGATGACTCCTCCAGTGTTACATTGGTGCAGTCCCGTATTATTGGATTTAGTGTCTCGGTGTGCAGACGCTGTGTATTTGTGAAGCTGTCTTGAGATGCAATCAAGAGGAAGCTTCCCGTGCTGCTGGTTAGTTTATTACAATTGCACGAAGACATTCGTAACTGAATAAATACCGGTTTGCAAATTTTATACATTTATGTCTAATTAAGGGCTTCGTGATTCGAAGACTGTCAATAGCATTTCTCTATTCGAACGTTAGTTTCTTGGACTTTCGAAGTTGATTGGACGGACACAGTCCGATGACAAACGGGAGCGATAAAGCTTTCTACATCAAAAGATTACTGCAACTGTTGTATATCTTGGTAGTGTCAAACCGTCATTCGCGCGTATGCTAATGCCTCGGCGCGTATTGGTACAACGACGCCCTCGAAGAAGCAAAGAATTACTCGCGAGCAGATGGTCGTTCATTTTCTATCTCCCGCAAGCATCTTATACCTCGCAGACCACTTTGAAGTTTGGTAAAAATAGTTTCTTAAAAATCATCGTAGCCCGCGGTGGTTCCTTTTCAGCGGTGCGATACCTCCGCGGCTATTCGCATGCGATCACCATCTAATCATAATTACGATCGTCAAAAATCCGCCCTTGAAATGAACGCCGGAGCTGGTTTGCCGAGTCCCCCGAACGGAGATGCATATCGCAAGCGTCGCGACTCTTACAGCGCCGCGATGATTAACGTAACCGGGATCGTGGACGAACCCACGGAAAATGGTCGTCCCGCGGAGACCGCAATGAAATCGCAACAGCTGATCGTACAAAGGAAACCGAGATTGCCGGACAATTCGAGCTTGGAGTCGGAGAGCTGGTCCACGGGGAGCTCCACGCTAAAGAGGGACCTAGCAAGGACCTCCTCGTCGGACACAAGTAGATCCTGGAACGAAAGCGTCGGGATCCCCGAGATCTTCCTCTCTCAGCCAGAGCTGCTGACCAGACTGGCGAAGTGTCGTTGCTTTTTAATGGCGAAGCTGTCGATCTCGTCCGAATGCCAGTGCCAGTGCCGTTGCAGTCAGTGCCAGTACCATCGTCGAAAGATTTCAACCTGCTCGAGCAGGGATCACACGTTCCTAGGCGGTTTCAAGAGGAAGGACTCTAGCTACTCGGTGTCCACCTGCCAGAGCATACTGCCGGCGTCTTCCGGCAGGAACTCGGTAGCAAGTTTGTTCCACGAGATCAAGGAGGACGCCCAGGAGTCGATCGTCGAGGTGATCCAACGGCGGCACTCGGATCAAACGCAGTCGCCACGCGGCTGTAAGATCGGCTGTGCAGATAACCGGAGATTCTCCGAACAAACGCTGGTTGTTGGAGAGGCGAGGGTCGGAGAGTGCGCTAGAAGAAGCAGCGCCGTCGCCGATGCAAGTGCGACGAAACCAATCATCGCAAGAACCAGTCCGCGCTTCTTCCCGGAGAAGGTCACCGGCTCGAGAGCCAGCGAGTCGTCCTGGCCGCCTTTGCATAATGAAAGTCATGAGACCGACCCGGCGAAAGAACCGCCGATGGACAGACGATTCGCCGCGCAGCACAGAAAAGAGAGACGGGACTTGGACAACCTGAACGAGAGACGGAGAAGCAGCACCACCGTCACGCCGAAGATGATGAGGAGACGGTTTTCTGAACAGCTGATCCTCGAAGGTGGACTGGGCAGCGTGCACGACTACGAGGATCTGCTGCGGGAACCGGAGGAGGGTGAGGAATCGCTCACCGTGATCAACGCTCGGAAGAGGATCACGTTAAAGAGGCATTACTACCCTGAAGGCGGATGGGGACACGTGGTCGTTACGGTGGCGGTCCTCGTGCAAGTAATCTGCCACGGTCTACAGCTAGGTTACGGTGTGCTGCTGACACCTTCGATGGAAAAATTTCACGAGAATGTTCAACATGCAGGTACGCAATTTCACTGCGGCGAGCTCTACGGGCTTAACCTGGCTACGGTCACCAATTTGATCGGATCTGGAAGGTCCTCGCGACGAAAAATGTCACAGGTTTTATTTAAAACCATGCTATTATATACGATTAATCTCGCGTTTCCTACATTTATAAAGCGCAGAGAAAATTACAGTATTCAAATATTATTAGCTCGAGATTCTATAAAGTTTGCTGCTATACGAAGTGTCTTAGTTTTTATAACACGCTCAGGAACGGAGTAATACAACGTGAAAAGATAAGCGAAATGTGTACAAATGTCTCTTTTTTTTATGTGGAGTCCCTGTTTCGAAAGAAACAAGTTTAAAGGTACAGTAATACATTTCACGTGTTATTGAGTGGACAACGGCTGACGTGTCTGTTTATGGCTTACCATTTCTACTTTGGCTGCGTACTAATGCACTCGGGGCGAACGGGAGTTTCGGTTTTCTCGTGAACGAACCTTCATATCTTTTGGATTAATATCTGAAGAAAATAAAAATGAAACGTGACGTACAAAAGAAGTTGGATCCCTATCACTTGTTCAGGTTTGCACCCATGCTTTAACCTTTTCATCGCATTTCGTGCAAATGCTTACAATATTATTCATTCTTTAACTTGTTAATCTTTATACGATTTCTTTGCAGTAAATACAATTTCTTGTACTGAATTTGTGTGAAACTATCAATTGAAAAATACTGCTAAGTTACATCTTCAATTTTTTGAAGATTTTGCAATTTTGAAGTATTAAAACTCTCTTCATTTATTCAATTTATATTTACTACATTTAAACGTAAATATTTTAATTTACTACAGTTGAACCTAGGATGTTTCTCATTATTTTAAAATAAAAATAATTAAATATATGCTTAGACAAGAATTTCCTATCGGAATGTGAAGATCTTATCATTAGAAACGAAGATATAGGAACTATTTAAAATGTTCGTATATTCCTGAAAACGCATAATTGAAAGAATTAAGAGATAGCGAGGCACAAACACAAATCAGTTCGCATAAACATTTTCAGTTGAACGGTTCGGATGTTTTTCAACTCCACAGTTGTGAACACTGGACTCTAATAAGCTTACACTGAGCTGGTTCTTGCGGTTTCTGAAGCATGCACGATATTCCCCGTTGCAGTTGGTAATTTCTTCGTTAATCGCGAAGATTCTCGGATCACAGGCGGTTGATGTCGCCGGCGATCCACCGAGCAGCGTCACAAATGGGTCTAGATGTTTTGCGCTGGATCTTCGCACGATCTTGATTTTGAAAAGCTAGTAAATTGTCAAGTTTACTGCTCCACGTCAAATCCTATACTGGTTTCATAAATTTTTATAAAGTCCACTGTCGGTTTCCTGAAACCAGGAAGAGCTTATATTATTCTTATAAACTCGATCGCGAAGGATGAATCATCGGAAACTGGTTTTCATATTTAGAGGTGGGAGAATACTGTTTTTATTTGTCCACATAATATCTTCATAATCATCGTGCTCATCGCTGTTCTTTTTGTTCGAGCAATTTTCTGCGGATTTATCAAACCAGTATTAATAGTATGTGCACACCTTTTTGCGCTCCTGCACCGCTCGTAGAAAATTGCCCGAGAGTACGTATGAAACGGTCAGTGAATATTAGAGAACTTCTATTGACCTACACAAACCTAGGAATGGGTAGGTGAAGGGATAGAGATCGTGGAGCTGTGAGGGAGCTAGAACTACTCCTCTCACGTCGTATGATATCAGAAGGAGATTGCCAGATCGCAGAAGTTGAAACGAGATAAAAATGTCAGTGATGTATGCGTCTGACAAAATGTCTTCATAGCTGCGACCTAATTCATCATCTTTCTCGTTTGTCTCAGCCATGTTCTGTTTTATTACATCCATTTTCGATAATTGGATTAGGTGGAGGGGCATTTTTAAATCGAGCCTAACTTCTGAATTTCCCATTAATCATCTTAATAGCAAATACCTGTAGTAAACCGTCTGTGTCAGACCCCCATTTTTATTTCACCGAATAAATCGCTTCGATCCGACCAGCGTTGCGTAGTCGTCGGCGCGGCGGTGAGCGTGTTAAATTCATCGTGTGCTCGATTTATACCAATTTCTCGGCGAAATTCTCGAAAGAAAATGGTTGCGTGCAGAGTGAAATGATCTAGATCGAGACGATCGATCGACGCGTGCATCCGGCTCGGCGAGAACGAGCCGAGTCGAGCCGTTTCGATAAGAGACGGAACTTTTCGCGGAACGAGGAAGCTTACAGGCGAGATACGCGCAGCGTGTAAGCGATTCCATACACCTGCACGGCAACTGTCGTCTCAGCGAACGGTACTTACCTACCGTAACCTGCACTCGCGGCTTGTGCGACTTTGTTCTATATTGCACACTGCCATGCACTCTTAACCTACATGAGTCCACGCCGCGGCGGCATGGTACAAGAGTGCAAACGAGCATCGCCGCTAGATCGTTTTATTGATTTCGCCGTGATATCTACGTAGAAAACGAAGACATTTGCGCGGCGGCGAGCTCTCGCTAACTAGTGATCTTTCTTTCCTCGGTTCCCATTCAGAACTCGTTAAGATTATAAGGCAAGCGCAAGCCGCTTATATCGTTCCTGCTTATTTATCGGCCAAGCAATGTTGGTTAGCAAGATACCATTACACCGGCCGCAAGAACTGGATTATAACAGTGATCGAACGGAACTGGATGCTTTGGTGATGACAGTTTCGCAGGACGTACTACCGGACACCCGATTTTTGTCAGGCTTTTTGTCGACTCCTCGGGTAAACCTCGTGCTACATCAGATCCGGTGCCCTCGATCATTTGAATTAATTCTCTCTGTATGTAGTGGGTTATGCTCGATTGAGTCACGAATGTCCGTCGGCTCTTCCTTTGGCTATTTTGACGTCGATTTCGATCGGAAGGAATTTTCTTTGTGGATCAGGTTACGATTAGAATCCAAATCTATAATTATTTACAAAACTGCGATTCGCAAACGTAATCGATAAAATTTCATCTTGCGTACAACTTACGTAGAAAATTGGAATTCTGCGAAACTTGGATACATGGTGTCCTTTTACCAGATTGTGGAGTATTTAATTATTTAAGGATTTCGTTTTCTCGAGCGTACAGTTATTGGAAAAGTCGAATATTGCGATTTTTATCTGACACGAACGAAACTAAATGGTTTTCCAGAGTGTACAGCGAAATTAAAAGTTGGCGTTACTATTGCTTGGAGCATGCTGGTTATTGCGTCGGTCGAATGTTTATATGGCTAGCAACATCTCGAAATCTAATTGCTGCACACGCTATAAAATGTAATGAAGTTGAAGGTACCTTATGGCGGTCGTATACGTCGGTGTGAAAAGTGAAATATGGTTTATTCCTTCTGTACGATCCTGGAGTGTAGAAAAATGTTTATATTCAATGTATCTATAAACGTAATTTATTACATATTTAAAAAGCACTCTTGATTCTATAGTAGGAAATTTAGATTAATGTTATTTGCTCGTATCATTTACAAAGTCTTAATAAAAAGTTATTTTTTGTTTTACTACCTCATTTCTCCTTTGAAGAGGCGTTTCGACATGTTTTCCAAATTTCATAATAAATGTGGAAATATTTGCAAATATGTTTTGGTAATTTAATTTAACTTTTCAAATTTTAAGTCAGAGAGTAATCCAATTAGAAATAAATGTTTCCAACAACGTGCTGGAAGATTTGCATAAAAGTGAAAGCAATTAACGTCCTCCAGTCTGAAATACCGACGTGAATATTCTGTCGACGGTAACATAGCGCACTCTAGCTTGGAATGGAAGACTTTCAGTAAACTGAATGAACGAAGTATTTGTATTATTTGCATAAGAATACAAAATTTAAATGTTTATTTCATTTAAAGCATGAATACACTTAGAAAAATACAGAACACCATATCGCATCAACAATTGTGAAATGTGAATGAATTCAACGTGTTTGTTGAAAGTTTTTTATACTTTCTAAATTCAATCAATACAGAAATAATTTGCAGTAAATATTTTCATTTTTATACTGAACATATATAGGTAACCTTAGGGAATTTTCTACGAATCTCGGTGAACTTCTACCTTATCAACCATCGATGTCTTCTCGACTCCAGCTTAGAACTGTTCGAATCTCTTATCGGTATAACGTCTAGAAATTTTAATGCAAATTAACACTGGAATAATAAAAAAAAAGCTACTAAACGAGTATATTATTCGATTAGCATAACGTATTAATTTAATCTTTTACTTGTTGGCTCGGTTTTAAACATTTGAACAAATAATTTCTCTTTAATGCAAATCAAAGTTTATTTTACTAAATTATGCACCTTTCACGTTACTATAATGAAATTTTAGAATAAAATAATCCTCCATTTGTTTTATTATTATGATCGATATTAGTATAATCGACATTGTACATATTATATATTGGTTCTTCATGGTTATTCTTCAAAAAGTTCAAACCTTCAAGTTCATAATAAAAATTAAGTTTTCAAAGCAAAATTACCCTAAAACTTCACTCCATCTTTCAAATGAATTTTTCAAAGTGCCCGCAACTTCTTTGTGCGGAGGTCGTCGAGAGCTCCATAACTTTTTAATTTAAGGCAAAGGATCCTTTCTCTCCCGCGGGAAAAATAGAGTCGTCCTTCAAAAAACCCACGGGTAAAATTATTGAAACGGAAGCCTTTATCTCGGTGAGGTCGTCGCCACAAATCTCGTGGGCGTATGCGATAGGAAAATACAGATTGTTTCAGTGCAGCGCGGCGGCGGCCGCAGTAAAACCCGTAAGAAGTGATTGCGAGCAGAAGCGGGGGACCGCTATCAGGCAAACAGAAAGGATAATTCCAAGTAGGAATGAAATCCTCCGGCCACTGGGACGCTTTTGTTCAATCTTTTTTCGGGCCGTTACGTCGTGTCGCGTCGCAGCCACACTCAGATCCTCAGACCGAACTGCAATTCTTGGGGACGGCGGATTTCATATATTCAAATTCGTGAAACCATCTCTTGGACGCAATCGCTGTACAGACACTTCTGCTGGAAAAAAAGTGAATGTGACATCTTGTCGAACCAATTGCATGTGGATACCTCCACGTGACATCGGTCAAGTCTTCTCGATCTCTAGATAGTACATAAAAATTCATACAGGGTCAAACTTTCAAAATTTTGCATACACTATTTAAATAGTTTAAATTTCCTTCGAATCGATTTTGGAAAAAGAATCGTATTTTGTTAGCTTAACGTGTAAATACACAAATGGATACGATAAAATATAATCGAATCTCTTATATGCAACTATTTCTGAGGAGAGTTAAAAAGAAAATGAAACTTGACAGGGATTAAAGATGTTGCGGAACTGTCTGACAAAGACGAACAGGATTGATTTAAATCCGTCCAATATAACGACGCGACGTCCTCTCGCAGAAAGTTTTCCAGCTTGCAGCAGTATTCTAAATCGTGAAATCCGCGGAAACCTTATTGCAAACGTGACTAATGTTCCCGCGCAAGAAACGGCCGCGTCTGCAACAGCTCGATAAGTCGTTTGACTCGACTGAATCCACGGGCTGACAAATGTTTCTTAGTCACGGCGGAATGTAAAACAGGCGGGTTGGGAAACAAACTTAGTTTATTCGTTGTCGTGGCAAGTGTTTTTCTCCATCACAGGATGGCTTGCAGACTGAACATGGTAAAATATAAAGCTGTAAAGCATCTTCCTTGGAAATAATACAGTAGTATTTAAACGTACCGAAATAGTATAAAATAATATCGAAAGAAAGCTGTAGCATGCTGAAGCATTAAAACAATTTCCCTTCACGATCTCTGTCCCTGCTCGGACCAGGCGTTGGGAGCTAGATCGCGACTCAACTGTATTTTCTATGTTAAAAATATGAATAAATTAAAAGTTCGTTCCGATCATTGAAAATTTTGCAATGTCTAAATCCGTCCCGGTTTTATAACTAGAGACCAGCCAGCTGATACCGTAGCAGTGAAGCTGTGAGCATTTCCGTGAGGCTGTAAAGATAGGTTTTACGGTCCTGGAGCGACCGTGCGTCACAGGACATCGGAGACATCTCGAGACATCTCGAGACATCTCTTCTAGACGTCCTCCTACGAGAGAGTCAGACGCTGCAACATGACGCGTATCGCTACTTTACTCCGGCGCCGCGACGGGGCGCGACGACGCTGCGAAAAAAAAATCCGAAAGTGGTTAGGGGAGATGAACAACGTTGTTGCAGGACCGGCAATGCGTATTCACTGCTCTCGGGGGCGCAGTTTGACCTTTCTCCTGACCCTCGGAAAAGATACCTTGCACCGTTATCCACTGGAGGTCCATTTAGATTGGAGCCGTCGTCCTTGAAATCGAAAGGGTTCTCGTGAAAATTCTATCCACTAGAAAAGCTTCATTTCCGCTCCTATTACACAGTCTAGACCTTATTGCTAACTTAATTTAACCGTGATGAC
Source organism: Lasioglossum leucozonium (assembly GCA_028454225.1). NCBI lineage: Eukaryota > Metazoa > Arthropoda > Insecta > Hymenoptera > Halictidae > Lasioglossum > Lasioglossum leucozonium. The sequence continues at coordinate 12,640,318 of CM052215.1, read as the reverse complement.
TGGGTAACTTCATTTTATAACAAATGATGACATTCGCTTAAAATAGTTAATATTGACATAAACACGTTAACTACATATACAATAATATTTGCTACAACCACTTGTTTACTTAATTTTTTTTCAGGAGATGTATCTTTGTTATTTTCCGTAGTCTTGAAAAAAGATATTGTGGATTTATTTTCTCTATGCGATGATGGATACGGCACGTTATTACCATCATTTATGGCAGTACTCAAAGTGCATGTACATAAACCAACCCCCGCACCTTGCGACAACGAACTATAACAGAAACTTCTCGGGAGCAATGGAACAACGATAAAAGGTCGTAAACAACGTCACCCCTTTATGCTGCCCCTTGCGAACAAGACTAGGGAAACTCTGAAAGATTCGAACATCATGACTTACAGTCCATTGTGGTTATTATGCAAGATACATATTAGGAGAGCACAGTAATTCTATGAAGCACTCAGCTCACGCGAAACGGGTAACTTCCGTGGCTAGGAGTTCTCGTAAATTTTCGGAACACTCGTGGACCGATGCGGCTGGTAATAACACGACTGTTAGTATACAACGCGTCTGACTTCGGCGTACACTGCTACTCTCAAGGACGCGGAAAAGTTTCCTAATTTCCTCCGACGAGTAGTTCAGCATACGCGTAGACTTGGTGTTTGTTTGAAAAGCTTCCAACTTGGTCTTCACCATCGGAAAGAAGACGCGCAGGAGGGAAAGGAACTCGTCGCAGGAAGTAAACAGTCAACTGGAATTTTATAAGGTGGAACTACTATCTGAAACACGAGAAGACGGAAAATTAGACATGACTAATCCGGCCACCCTGCTGTTTTTGTCATCGGAATTAGGCGAGCTAGCTGACTCACCGTGCATTCATTTAACTCGCGGCGGTATCTCGTAGATATTCCTACTTATCCGTGAACCGTAAAAGTTTATTAGGAGCAGAACGCGGCCTTTGCTAGACACGCGGGAGCTTTATTGCATGGTGCTCGATCGCGTCGAGGTCGGCAGATGAAATGGACACGGAGCGGAGGCGAGGTCGGTTAATGACATTCGACGAGAGCACGCGCCCGAGAGTTTTCGTTGCACAGGCTGCGCGTCTGCACGCCCGAATCGAGTTTTACTTTCATTCGGTGAAAGTGCCGTCCCGTTCTCCCTTTCTACCGTGGGCTTATCAGACTGAACACCGTTTTTCTTATTCTTATTCGCCCCCTCCGCCCCCACCCCGGCGTCGTTTCGACGGGGTATTTTGTTCCGGAGGAACTCGGGGATCGTTCCTCTTTTCCTTATTGGTTCATGGCGAAACAGACTCCCTTTCCTTCAATTGGTTCATTGTATAACGGGCCTGTCGAACATGCGCTGAATTATGGACGCTGTGAAAGAAGCAATTAACTCATTAACAGCCAATTTTCGTCTGCAATCACGATTTTTTAAAAATTCAGTTTGCGCGCATCGTTTATTACCGGACTGTGTGGTTGCTCGGTCGGATTCAATTACAGTGATCGTTTATACGAATTATAATATGGTATAAAATATTTAGAAAACAGCGTATTAAAATAATAACAACGCTGTAGATGGCCAACTACTGGCCTCGAATGGCGGACTACTGGGGCAATTACTCTACTTAACAAGACGAATACACAAACTGTAAAAGCAGCTGTAATCGCTATCGGTTAAAACGTGTGCAATACGCGTTATCGAGTTGCATCCAATAGCACGGAGCCTGTAATTTTCAAACTCGATATTCCCAAACGCAAAAACTCGAACAGGCGGATATACATTTTACATTTTCCACTCATTTGCACACAAAAGCAGTTTTTCTTCTTTTTTTTGCGGTTACACGGTTGCAGCAACTCTCTGAACGTTCCCGAAGCCTGCATATCGGAATGAAACGAAACCAAAACCCCGGGGAAGTCTTAATCAAAGCCCTCCGACTACAATAAAATCACGATCGAACCACGGAGTCGGCGAGTTCCAATCGCAGTGGCTCCGAAACAGGATCCCGCCAATAGACGACAAAAACTTGTCCGCCTAATTGGGGCTAATATTGTGGAGCGTGGAATGCGGAATGCAAACAGCATCGCACGGTGCTGTATAAGGCTGCGGTTACACTGGGCGCGTTTTTGTTTTCGCGAACTAACTTTCGCGAATACATATACATATATGTCCGAATTGCTCATCGCACGAACGTCGTAACAAGCAAGATAATTGTGACTTCCGAAGAAAGAAATGCATGCTTGCGCGGATTCGCATAAGAACGAATTTTTTTTTTTTGGTGGTACAGACATATTCGTCGTAGTGTTAGGTCGTCGAGAAACGGATCTGCTGTAACCGCAGCCTAAGGGTCTCACACACATACGAGTCGCATTTAATCCGGCCCTCGTTTGATTTTAGACGAAACCCGCCGAACAAATTCCCTAGGGAGAGAAACCTCATTCCTCCGAACGGCCTTCTGTTCGCCGACACACGCAAGTCGACATCACTTACCGCCTACTTGGAGAAAAAGTTTCGTGGCTGTGTGAGAGGGATCCCGCGACCATAATCCGAAACTCGATCAACGCGAAATATTTTTTTTCGCCATCCTGCTAGAACCCCCGCTGGTGGCTGCGAGCGCGATTTTAATTATTATTTTTAATTGTTAAACAATTTATTCCTCGAGGACAAATTTTATTTTAAACGTGATTTAACGTGACACGATACCCACCAATTCTAGAACCGTTCAGGGAAAGACGAGGATCAGTGGGTTACAGACGGTGACAGCGATATCACGAAATCCTCTGTTTGAACAGAAATTGTTTGACCATCGAGAGGGGTGCAGGATTGAATTACGGTTTTTTTTTGTGAATGGGATTAGCTTTGGAGTGGTATGACAAAGTTAAAAGGACTTGTGAACAGACTGACTCAGATGAGATCATAAAAAAAAAGAAAAGTTGAAACGATGAAATAAAGGCAAAGTTTGCTTTGATAAGTACCAAAGAAAGGCTTGCGTAAATGGTTCGATTGAAACGGGGACACTTGTATATATTTCATAAATCTTTTCTTTCCATTTTTCTTTTTCTCAGTTTTTTTTTCACGGATTTGTGTGCGTACTATCTCACGAATCGTTTAAAATCAATTCCATATAAGGAACGAAACTTGAACGAGTTACCTTTGAAATTAATAAGGTAAAAACGATCAGTCTTCATCGCCAAATGTACCGCAATGTACCACTTAACTTCCATTTATAAAGTTTTTTTCGCATCTTCATATTCCTTTATGAGACATATCACTTAAGCGCGAACACACCGCATATTGCGAAATAGCTATCTCGCGTGCAACGGCAAAATAAAATTAATGAATCTCGATCTTACAATGTGATTTTTCGCAATGAAAGTGTTAAGAAATTTTATCGTGTGATACTCTGATGCGTAGTTCATAAGATGCAAAAAACCATATACTCAATTTTCACTGTCTGATAATTGTGCAGACGAAGGTCCATCTCATCGGCTTTAATAGATTTGATATATTTTATACGGGTCAACGTTTCGAGTTATTTTGTTTATATTCGTGTATAATCGTCGTTTGGTTATATTTTTGTTATAAAGTAAAACCTTGATCTAAGAAAATCCTTGGGTTATCAGAAAAGTTATCGTTTTTCAAAGAGCGTCCGAATATTAATGGGAGCTGCAAAATAATCTCTTCCTTGAGATTCAAATTGCATTAATAAAAAAAAAAAGAAAAAAAATATTAATGGAAGTCGCTGTAATTGCTCGACTTTTCTCTCGCTCGTGAATAGCTGTGTCCCAAGAATCGCACCTACGGCAGGCTCTACCTAACTCGGCGTCGATCTACCTTAATCGAGCGAAACGTGATCGCATGTGTAGTTTCGTCACCGATGATTCAGGCGAACGCGTGACCCGACGACGCTTTAAGACCAACCATACTTCTTTACGAGTGGCAATCGCCGGAGCGAAAAGCGTGTCCATGCACCGAGGAACGATCGCAAAGATACTGGAAACAAGCTGACACCGCAATCGTCAACAGCGCGAGGCGTTCAACCGAACCGTTTAATTTATACCGGATGCTCGCGACAGTGTCGGGAAATTTACGAGCGCCCGATGTGGTTCTAGAATGACAGGAAATCTTGACAGATAGGCCTCCGTGGACGCTTTGCCTCCAGGACGAGACTACTTTAAAGTTTTGTCGGTAATGATTTACGAATGATTGTCACCTAGTCGACGTAACAGAAGGTGTGAAAAGTCATACGTCATAGCGAGATCGTGGAAAAACATGTCTGGAATGGTAACGAACAGGTTTAAAAATGGCCTCTTGGTAAATGTCCAACTTGTCGAATTATTTTATCGCACATATTAAGTTTTTCCACCGTTGTTTTACCATACCGTTTATTTATGTACCTGAACATGCAAAATGTTACTTCTATGTATGAAAGAGTGTTTTTTAAACATCTGGAACGTCGGATAAAATCAATTTTATAAATCAACTCATATTACTCTCCATTATTAGATCGTACTAATTCGTAAATATCCCTTATTTTTAAGCAATTTATTTTCAGGAAAGCTGACTACTGGGCAGAGTCCAAGATAGAGCACACGTACCCCACTATAAATCTTTTATTCAAAGCTTAATAAATTCACAAAATTTAATGTTGAACGACTAAGGGGGAATAAAGATATGCCTAATTTTCTATTTATAAAGAGTACCAGCGAAAGTCGACAGGTTTAATGACAACGAGATCTAAAATAAAACCACCGATTAAACCTGCATCGAGCATGCAGGATTCGAAGATGCTGTATGTTCGCAACAGCTTTAATGTTCGGTGGTGTTCGTGACAGGACATATGCGTGGACGCTAGTTAAATCGTCGTAGGACCCATTCCTTCGAATGGTAGCCGAACGGTATCGTAAAGATCGTAGTCTAAGAGCATCGCGCACAGTAAGGCGTATCGGGCTGTCCTAAAGTCGTCGACGTACGAGCGACGACTTACGAGGGGCGTGCATATTTTTCTTTCGTTCATTGCAGCTCTTTATTTTTTTTTTGGTTCGTCGCGATTACTCACGGGCCGTCGCGCGACAAGGCGCCAAAGATGTAATATACGGTGCGTCGGTCGCGGCTCTATCATCGGTGCAAGTTTCCTGCCGTCCCGCGTAGGATTACATCGGAGTATTTTTTAATTTCGGGTTCCACACGATCAAAAAGAAGGGAATCAGGCCGCTTGTGCGTTCACCCCGTCGCCGCACCGGCGATCTATTAATTGTACGGCCGGAAAAACGTTGTCGCGCGGAATCTCCTCGATGATGGACTGTCCTTCGCCCCTAAAATGCTGAACCGGGTGCGGGATGATGCATAACTGACGATCTTAAGGTCTATTAACGGAACGGGGGCCGATAAACCGCGAGGTAATATTTTTGTCCACGTTGTAGGCAGGGGGGGGGGCAATATTTGGCGAAATAAGTATTTCAATGCGATCCGACAATCTAAATCACAAAATAAACTATTTTTATTTCAAGAATCTGAATCATAAAATATTTCATTCTAACCGTCTGAAACACAAAAGAAAATATTTTATTTCAATAATCTGGCATGAGATAAAATACTTTTTTAATCTTACTTCAACTACAGTAAAGTCGCGATCTGACTCCCTCGAAGCTCCACGATCTATCCCTTCGCCTACCCCTTCCACTGAGGGGTATACCCCGCGAGGGGCCGAGAAGCTCGAGCTGCCTCGGTCGTCGAGCAGTGTAAACATGCCGCGTAATCCTATATCGTAGCGTGAACCACTACTGATTCAATTACAAAACTTCTTTATTTTTAATTATTTTTTTATGGAACTTTCGCCGGATTATTTGTGGCATTTTTCTGATTAAAATGACACTAAACACGATATATAATTTCAGCTTTACTTAGTGGTTCAACTCTGGCATGGGCAACTGGTGCTCCGTGGGTCGATGACGTAGAATCGGCAACCCCCACCCGACCGGCCAGCGCGAGTCCTGTCCGCACAGGCGACCGGAGCGCGATAGTGAGGCTAGCCGATTCTACGACAGTCATAAAAGAAAACAATTTCTCTTCACGATCTCTGTCCCTACTCGGACCAGGCGATGGGAACTAGATCGCGACCTTACCGTATTGGATGATCCTTTAGGTCAGGCAGTTCCAACCTATTCCCCTCCGACAACTGCAAGGTCCCCCACCATCGAACCTCTTCCCACTACTACGTACAGTCGTAGAGTCAGCGAGTGGCGCGATAGTGGTGGCGCGGGAGGGAACAGGGACGAGGTTCGACGAGCTCCCTACTACTATACATCGTGACGATGAAGTCTAAGAGTGGGAGAAGAATCTGAGCGGGGAAGGTGCCTCGAAAAGCCCCGGGGCTTCTCCTTGGAACTGCTTGCTTTAGGTAATGCGATTTTTGCCCAATTCATGAGCAAGAAAGTTCCTTAAAAAAACGTTGATAAACGTGTGAAAATATCGTGTTGTACATCCGATAGGCATTAGATGTCGGAAAAATTCCAGTCTCGCCATCACGAGACACCTGTGTACCCGCGAACGATTTACCGTCGCCGAGTAAAAAAAAACGGCCGACAGTGGGCCGATAGTTGGCGATGCATCTTTGGGCTGGTGGACAGGTGCAAACGTTGGCGAGCGATACCTGCGGCCACACGAGGATACGTTTAACAGCGGCGGCAATCGAGTGGCGGCGCGTTGCCGAGTCCGGACAGGAAGGGGCCAACGCGGAATCAGAGAGGGAGGAGAGGCTAGCTGTCGTCGCAGCAGCATCAGTTGCCGGCACCGCGCGATACTCTGCGCTTTAGAGATCTGCCAGTCCCGGTCCGGTGTCCTCAGACGCTCGCTCTACAGTGCTCGGTCAACGCGAATCTGCCTCGCGATTCTCCCGTGACATCTCGCACTTTGCGGCAGAACCGTCATCCGGCCTCTTACAAGAATTATTGTCGTTACACTTACGAATTTTTAAGCAACCGTCCATATTCGTCGTCTATTTTCTTAGTAATCGAATAGAGGGAACAATCTCTTTCAATCGTTTGAAGGTCCACCGTGGCAAAAGTATAATTAAGAACACTATTAATTGTTAGTTTCATACATGTTTTCATCTACCAGTCCCAGTCCGGTGTTTTCAGACGCTCACACTTCAGTGCTCGGCCAACGCGAATCTGTCTCGCGACTCCCCTGTGTGACGTCCTTGTACTTAACGGCGGAATTATCTGCCGGCATCTCACGAATATTGTTGTCGTGCATTTCTACGGAATCGTTCCTTTTCGTATCTTAGTTTGTAACAATTGGATCGGGAAAACAATATTTCTTTATCGTTGGAAGATTCATTATGGCAAACCTAAATCAAGATTATTATAAATTTTTGTTCTTCGTGTAGCTTATCAAAGTTTTCACTACAATGAAAATAATTTGTGTTAATCAATCATCATAATATTCATGAGTCTGACAAACCATTAATAGATTCATTTTTCGCATTTAACAATTCTGAGTATATCCGCATTCGAATAATCGATAGCATAAAACAAACTTCTGAACGCCGACCTTTAATAAATTTCTCCTTTCAATTTATTGAATGTTAAATGAAACGAAGTAATCGAGATTTATAAATTTGGTATTTGCATCGACGTGCCCACGCGATCAAATTAAAAAACTTAATCGCCTCGAATGGATCTTTAATTGCAGGATTAACCTGATTCCAGCGTCATTCGTTCGCAATAACAACGGTAATAATTTTCCAACGAAGGAAAGAAATCACTCGTAACGATTTCACGCGCGAAAACTCGTTTCGCGTGTATGTATACATATGTCCAATCTTTCCACCGTGCGTTCATTAATGCTCTCACATGTGTCGCTCGATCAAACTGGAATAACGTCCAATCTTTAATCAACACGAAATGGAAACACTTAACTGAAATAATGCTTTTGTAATGCAAATAGAACATTTTATTACTAATTTAGTATTTAATGATTTATTTTGTTCAACATGATTATTTCGCACGCTGTAGACAGCTATGACGTGTACAGTGAACACGACAAATGAAAAATAAAAGTACACGTGAAAACCGTTTCGATACGTTTGACCGAATCCCCTCCTCTCAACAGAAAGTTTCTCACGAGTTAAAGTTCACATTCCACCACATATGATAAATTGCCAGTGACACAGCATGAGCTGTGAATTTTTTAAAACCAACCATAACACTACACCACCCCTAAAATGCGTACAGTAACGCAGTGGCGGACCGATGTCGTAACGGAAAAGATCTGCCGCGACTCGACGTAATTTATAATCGTTCATTTCGCAAGGGCTCGGGCGTACCGTTAATTCAACTTTTCACACACAACATTAATCAAAAGGTTTCCTCCATTGGACCTTGGAATTAAGTGCTCGCGACGGCCGATTTTCGGCCCTAGTCCTCGGAGCACCTCAGGCGCCTATCATAGAAGCTATTCGCGGCGCATTAGGGCGACGTTCGTATCAAAATATTCCCACATTGTTAATGCGTTTTTTTGTAAGACCTTGCGGGTGCATTCGATTCGCGAGTCAGTTCGCCGCGGTGGGGGTTGCTTCGCTAAACGCGTTCAGCGTAAATCAGTATCGTCGCGTTCCTAACGCGTAGGAACGTGACAATAGTATTTGCGTAAGTTTGAATATCTATGGTATGAGAGGGTTAAAACACCTTACAATCCTTTCGTCAGGTAAAACCTATCAAGTGCGTATGACAAATCGAGTGAAATTCCAATGACACGTGCATAAGAACGCCTCCGAAGAATAGTGATTCGCAAAGAGGAAGCGAGCAGATCGTGTCCCGTTAAGGGTTAGAAACGCGGGAAAGGGGTACGCGCCGCCTCCCGGAGGGTCGACAGCATGCCTCCGAGAAATCATCCGTGCGATCATCAGCCGCGCGAGCTGCGAACACCGGCGAGAAGGTTTGCACGAGCGATGATGCGAATCGTGGACGACACGGGTACGCAGTTTGCCCGCGGGTAATTCGAAACTCGCGTGTGATGTCGATATCTCGCGCGCGATCATGGCCGCTTCTGGACCCGCGAGCGAGACGGAACTGCGAGACCAGAAACGGGGACAGTCTCGCGAAGAACGCGAAAAAAAAGAAACAGAACAACACCGTTGGCCAAGAGAAAAAGTGTCCTCCGCAAGTCGGCAGCTCTCAGGTGCAAGCCAGACGGCTACTGACCAGACATTATTACCCAGAAGGCGGCTGGGGATGGGTGGTGACCGTTGTCAGCACCCTGATACATCTGCTGGGACCCGGTCTGCAACTGTCGGTTCCGGCGACTCTCGCTCTGCCAGCCAAACTCAAGTTTTATCATCATCCTCTGCACACCGCCGGTGAGTTTCACAATATCTGCACGACTGTTTAAGTATGTGTCGCGAACAGTTGCCGCCGGATGCGATCTTGGGTTGGATGAAATTCAAATGCGAACGCGCCGGACGAATTATGCGAGTTTAGGAGAGTTGCTGGTATCTGACGGACGCATTGTTCGGATTATTGTAGCGAGTGGTCTTATCAGGTACGTTGAGGGTCCTTGCTTTGTACCGGGTGGCACATTTAAATGGAAACACTTAAATATCTCTTTTATTAGTCCTGCTTGACGTTCGATTTGTTATTATACTCAATAATTGTTTTGGATGGTGTATAGAAGAATTTGTGATAAAATAGCCGAATTCTAGTTATAGAATAAGTAATATTTAGTTCCGGTGACACAGTTCCTACGCAGTTGGAATTCAGCATGCCGCGACTGCATTTCTTACGATGCCTAGATGACTGCCGTCCCCATAAATTGCATTTTACTGGGAGATTAGTTTCACTTTGATGACAAATGGCGACAACAAACGTTTAATTAGAGCGGTCGCACTGACCTGTTTCACCGTTGGGAAACGTTTGATGGTCAAAGATGAAAGGGAACGCCATTTCTTTGGGCGAGTTTGCGCGCGGTTTAATAGTCTTATCTAAAATTTACGAGAAGCAGATGGTTTAGCCGATTATGTAAGAGAGTGCCGAAAGTTCGGTGAAGCTTCGGGTACTGCTTTCCGTCGAAGATACTTTTTAATTGGGAAACTCGAACGATCGGTACAGCCTCGCGAAGGCGTTTAGCAGACAGCTGCAGAATGTAGTAAATTCCCGGCTCCGACGACGTAGAAGATATTACTTTCGAACTTTAATAACAGCGAAAGATTAAGCACGACTTCGCGAAACCACTGTTGCATCATTGATTACTTTGAAATTTTAATTAAAGATGTTCATTAAACGTACAATGTAAAATCAAATTTTAACTTCAGCAATTTCAATTTAAACTCAGATTCAGATAAAGATTCTCGTACAGAGTGTTCCGAATGAAGTGTTTCAAGCTGTACTTTTTTCCCAGAATCTAATTAAGATATCGACTGTATGTATCTACTGTATCTTGAATATTAAAAACTTTTTGGGTTTAAGTTAAAATGTAATTTTAGATATTATAAAAGAGGTTGACTAAAAAGAGGTTGCTCGGACCCAGTGACCGTTGCATTTACCGTTGCATTAATTTAAACTATAAGAAAAAAGAATTTATAAATAAACTATCACACTATTTATAAATAAACTGTGCAGTAAGATCATAACAATAATGATGATATGAATTTGTTAGTTAACCCTTTCACTACCGTGGATGAGATAACTCGTCAATTGTAGCGAAAGTGTTAATATCTACATTGAATCTTTTTTTGTTAAGCAACAAATATATAACTTTCACGACAAATCTAAAGAATAAAATATTATCTAAATTAAGAAAATTTTCTAAAACAATTGAAAGATCAGAAGGTAGCTACGTTAATAAATGTCGTTGAAATAAAAATCGCTATTATTCCATTATAGTTTGGTTCATAAAATTGCTCTGTGAAATAGTTTTTTATTATAGAGGCGTTTCAAATAATTATGAATAGCTCGTGCGTAAGATATAAATGTGTTTCACGTAGATAGATCATACATGATGTAATCCAAACGACGACTTTATATGACAGCTCAGTCCTCTCAACTCTATGTGTCTGGAATATTAACAATGTCTTTCGTATTTTTGCGAACGAGTTCTGCGTATTCATACATACAAGGCAGCAAAGCCCGAGGTGATTTTCATATCTTCTGCATCTGTGTTCAGCATTTAGCATCATTTCAGCGATGACGACATCACAATTGTATCGCTCGTGTGCTAAATCGATTAACTCCACGCAACAAATACTGTAAAAAATTTTGATTGTTTGATTAAATAAAAAGATCCAACCTGTTCCGAATCGAATGTTAGTTATAAACGAAAGATCGTAGTATAAAATAAAACTATGTAGGTATATAAGAAAATTCGAAATCATGTCGAAGAATTGGCTAATTCCAAAAAGTAAGTAATTTTATTCACGTCAATACAAAAATCAACTGTATCACCTCGAATAATATATTTTACAAGATGTTATAAAAAGGGATACGTTTGATATACATATAATTAATTACAGATATTAATTTGCAAGTTCTTTATCGAAAATCTTCCAATGCATTTTTTCTTACATCTAGCTAGTCTTACTTTTTATTAGACAATACCAACGAAAATTCTAAGTGTGCAGCTATTAAGTCGATATTATCCACCATGCATTGAAGGACCGTTGGCTCACCTTGTGCCATAAGGCGGATTACCCTCACCAAAAAAAAAATGGCCAAACTTAAAATTGTAGACCAGTATTGAAGAACCCTTGGTCAACCTCGGTTGTTTGAAGGTGGACCAGCGCAGCTCTAGAATCTAGAGCTAGAGTCTAGATGACCGCTGGTCAGCCCGTCCGCTCTTGTCAAAATCCCCGGTCCGACTAATTGACTGTATGAGCGTGCTCACCGAGCTCAGGTGCGCACGTGCGCAGTGATACGAAACTCTCCCCACCACATTTAATTTCGGTTGATTTTGATCACCGTGATAGTAATTATTGATAAATTTATCACTCTTGTTTAATGTTCATAACAATTCCTTTTGCTAACGATGTCGACAAGCACTCCTTTGACTATCTTTGACCACATAATTTTTTTAGTAAAAGTCGCTAATAGTACTCGATACATAAAATACCTTTTAAATCATAAATGATACGGCTGATTGATCGCAGAGAATCTGAGGAATTTGTGGAATCTCAAATCTGAATTACCGACTCAACTGAAAAGACATCGGAGCGCTCTCTACGTTCACATCCGGCACAACGTCTTCGGAATGGAGACGGTCGATATTTGAAAAATTGCCGGTAGCCGTACCGCTTGTTTACCCGTTGAACAAATACTCAAAGAAATTAAGTAAATCGCTCGGGAGATTCAAACCGTACATTTTCTTGCGCCCTTTATCGAACTTTCCACTTCCTGTTTCCGTATTTTTCTTTCCGCTTTGACCCCTATTTTTCGTGCAACTATCGCCTCGTACAAAAACATATCGATTTGCTCGAGATAAAGCTTCAACAATCTTTGCGAAACTGACAGACGGATATAGCACACAGCAGCTTTCTTATAGGATGTTAATGAAAAAATGCATATAATCACGATTTATGTTCCGAACCACCGTGGCAGCTTCTTGTGGAAGGGGTAGGAGAAGGGATAGAGATCGGGGAGCTCTGAGGGAACTAGATCGGGACTTTACTATAAATTACTTGTATACGCATTACGAAGTTATTGCTGAATAATGCAGTATCGTACTTTCTATAGTAAAATAAAGAAACAAAGAGGTTACTAGCTTTCCTTTCGTCGTTAGAGTGATGTATGTATACCTACGGATGAGATCTAGAGCGATCGATTGCTGGGATTATCAGTCTTCGGGCCCGCGGCACGTCATCTTGACGTCACATAGCTGCCAGCCGGTTCTTTTCCCAACGTACCACGAGGGTATCGGTCAACATTGATCGAACGATTTAGCACCTCCTGCCCTCGATATTAGATCGATACTCTTAATCCGAGATGGGTTTCGATATATCCTGCTAGGAACATAAAAATACTACTAAAGCCTTGACATTACTTACCTCAATGTCTTTTATTGCATGCTACAGATGACTACAATGATGACTTGTGCGTCACATTTACAATATTATCTCGAGATAGTCCAATTTAGTCATTGAATTGTTATTGGAACACGCTAATTAGTGGAATGATTTATATGAATAAATTGGAAAAGAACTTCAAAGAAATTTTGCATGGTGGGTCAAAATGCCCCGTGTAATCGCGTCTCTACTCGAGCATCCGTAGTCCAGGGGTTAATAATATAAAGTATTTTTATTTGATTTATATATCCATACACACGCTGCAAACTTCTGAGCGTTTTGTGCACACCGTTAGCACCTCAACAAGCTTTTGATAGGAGCATTAACAGCAATCGATCAAAATCGAGACGATCAGATCGCACGGTGGAGCATGCTTATTATGTCGAACGTGTTAACATCGGCATCGTCCGAGAATACAGGATTTATGCCTGCGTTTATGGCTGGCGTCCGGGTATAGGAGGCTCACAGGTAATACCCGTTGATGATACAGGTGCGCGAGCATATAGTAAACGCGCATTTACGAATCCATATATTCCGCTGAACGAGAAAATAACCTCGGTGGTAGAACGGGTACAATAGGCCGGGATTTAGGGAGTAAGGGCCGCGCGGAAGCCGCTGCGAGACGAAAAGACTTTTCGGCAGAAATGAAAAAGTTGGGATCATCACGGCGATTCAACCTTCCACTTTCGTGCCTGATAAAATTACCGGCGATCCCGGACCAGTCCGACTATAATTATGTAATGCCATAAAGACGACGCTGCGTAGGGCTGCGCGGGACGATACGCGGCAAGGACAGATTAAACTCTAGATAGTTTCTCGGGGAGTACGACTAATAGGGGATGATGACATTTCCTTCTGGATTTCATACTTATGACGGTGCTGGACAAATTGGAGAGGATTATGCGAGCGGATCTCGAGGAACGTTCGTTGAACATTTTTGTTTATATTGCATCTACTGGAAAGTTATCATTAGACTGCAGATTTTATGCATTTCTAATAATAACGAGTAAATGATATGCAAAACAGTAAAAACATTTGAAGAATTGAAAAATATTCTCAACTCATTCAAATTATTAATCCTAGAATTACAATCCTATTACATTATATTGTTAAATGAACCTAGCACACAATATTCTGATTTTACCATTTATTTTTCATCTGGAGCTTTCATTCTACAGATTCGAAAATATCTGTTCAACGAAAACACTTCTTGAAGGATTTACTGTTTATAGTAAATTGATCTCTGGTTGAAGTATACACAACGAGACTAATGCATCAACTAAATGCACTGAATACAGTGGTCGAACTCTACGACCCAGTCGGGAATCGAATAATTTCCTAAGCCCGGTTTCGCCAAAAAGAAAGGTACAGTTCGGTAACCAGAATACTGAACATGGTGTGAACCAAATAAAATCTCTGAAGGAACCGTCGGGTGGGGGTTTAGAAAAAGAGAGAGGGATTCCTCGGGCTTCGGTTGATCCAGTCGACTCCAGAAGCGCAGCTGTCGCAGAGAGCCGCACGATTCTTGGCCCCGGCGGTTCTCGGTCAGTTTGCGTGCCGAGCGTGTCGCGAACGGTCGCTTCCTCGTGCGACTCGTGTCCTCGACAGGCTTAGATCAAGACCGAGATACCTGTATCTGAATTACGCAGTGGCCAGCAGAACAGTTACCTCCAAAGACACCACAGCCCGTCGAAACCGCGCAACCACAAAACCGGCCGTTATACAAATCGTTTTAGTCCTTCGTCACTGATAGTGCTGTCAAGAAAAATGGACCCTCTGATCAATAAAAATTTCGCACACCTAATATCATTTCTACATCTCTTTCAACGGTGCTCGACATAAAAAAGAAATTAGTCGAGAAGACAGGGAACATAAAATAAATTGAAGGAGCCGACAATTCGTTAACGAATGTAAAAGAAAAGATCGATCGATCAGCTGTCATCGAAGTCGAAAGAAGAGTAAAATGAAGGACTCGTCGAGCCTCTGCCACCATCGCTTTCTAAAGTCGTTGAATATCCTGAGTCTCATGGTTCATCAAGCTGGCCCGACCACGTAAATGGAACGTTATGGTTCAGCTTACACTTCTCACCCGCCGCTGAAGAAACAGTCAGCAACGAAAAGCAGGGATCCCTCTGTGGAAAGGAAATGGAAGAGCCAGAGGAGACAGAGGAAGCAGAGAAACGACGACGTAGACGTCGAAGACGACGAGGAAGGGGCCGCGAAGTTAAAGAACGTGTGTGAGAGACCTGGATAATGGCTACCGCTATCGTCGATTACGAAACAAGCAAGGACCAACCTAAGGCATCGACGAACGATCTGGTCCATCGAAAGGCTGGGAATAATGAAGGAATGGGGAGGTATATCATCGTCGAGGACCGCGAGGACCCGAGCAACGGCGCTTCTTTACTCGATCGAGTGGATACAAAGCTTCATGATCACCTTCATAGAGGAAGCCCGCTTATCGATCAAGATACCGGACACAACGAAGGGGCTATCGAGTTTGACGACCGGTCGAAAAGTATTTGCCCGAGGAGCAGAAACATCAACGTCCCGGAGAATGATGCGTGTAAGTTTCGGGCGGGTGACCGAAAGCGTCTCAGCGTGGACTTCAGGGTCGACGACGGGGTGCGGATTAAGAGACCGTGGTGCGCCGAACCGAGGAACAATTTCGAGGACGAGGCATTAATCTCTGCCGGGGCTGTCTGCAAGATCGGGAACATGGACGTCGGGAAGGGCCAGGAAGATTCGTGCGGTCACAGTCCCGCGCCGAGGAACCATCTGAATCTGATCCTGGATCGGATTGACGGTTCGAGAGACTGCAGGGTCCCGGGAACAGATGCGGCTCGTAAACTCGTTGACTGTCTTAAAGACCCCGCTGCCAGGTCGACTGAAAGCACGCGCGAAGACGTCGCGGTAAGCAGGACATCTCCGTTGACGAATCAGAACGCTGGTCGTATCGCGAGATCCCCTAACGACGGGCCGACGAAACAGATCGACGGAGCCAAGTGCGAAAATTGCGGGGAGCCTCACTTGTCCCAAGATAGACAGCTTTATCTCGGAAGGTACACCGGGTATCTGGATGGGGATGGATACGGAGACAAGGACGCGAATGGTCCTCGCAACCATGAGACCCCCGTTGCTTCGGTACTCTATCGCAGCAGGTCCTTGCCGCGTTTGTCCATGCACGACAGCGGCGTTGCTTGCAGTGGCAATGAACAAACGCCTGCAGATCGACCGATGCATAATACCAAGCAATGGGTTGCCGATTGGAAACAGTTGCACACGTTAAAGCAGCACTATTATCCCGAGGGCGGATGGGGATGGGTCGTCATGGTCGTTGGGATGCTGGTGCAGATGCTGTCGCACGGGATACACGGGGCCAATGGGATTCTCCTGCAGCAGGTGGCTAATACGTTCGGCAGGCACGAGTACCGTGAGTCAGGTTCGTTGCGCAAACTTCATAATTAGACTTCGGATGCAAAATTTTCCGCGTCAATTGCGCCGAAAAATTATTACCCTGAAATAATACTTACCAGATTTTCATTGACTCTATACGTACATACCACTGTTGGTCGAATCACCAATTTCAGATTTTTTATTTCACGATCTCTACAATTATGAAGTTCCCCTCGCGGAGGAAATTATTGAAAAAATTTCTTTCATCCAGAATACGCTGAAGTGGCTGCTCGCGTATAGGACTGCAGCAGCCCCTTATTTCCACTTGATATTGGCGATATCATTGAATATAATGAGTCATTTGTACTTTAATTCTTTATACTTAATGTCAGTAGTCGTCCCTCTTTTACACAATTTTAAAACGAAGGCTAAAAATTTTCTGGAGCAGCACCCCCACTAATTTTAGCTACGAGCCGCCGTTGATATACTGCAACAAAAATCGCGTATGATCTGAATGAAACTTTAGTCTTGTTTTATAGGGAAAATTGATTTATTGAATTTGACATGAAAATTTTGATTACGAAAAACGATCATCAAAATACGAGGTAAGACTTCCGCAAAGGTTCGAGAGTGTCGATGATTTCAGCTTAGTACGTGCGGGAGTTGAAAGTGGTTTAAAAAGTCTAATGAAATTGAGGTTACGTGTTCTTGGCACTTGAAGAATTCAAGTTCTTTTCCAATTTATTCGACGAGAATGTGTACAGACGGAACGCTTGGCAGACTTTTTTCCGCGCAATGTTACCACATTGCGCCCTCGCGTAAGTCTCGAGTGGGATGCATTCGGGGAGCACTTGTCCCTGAAGAGTGAATCGCTCGCGAAGCAGCAGTCGAGAGCCCCGTTCTCTCTCCCTCTCTCTTTCTCTTTCACCCCCTTTGGTGAATTAAACGGGCGGTAAGAACGTGTCGCGTATAATTAGCGCGATTCATAACCCGTTTATTGGCGGCAGATGTAGGAATACTCGACGGCACTCGGGGCAGTTGGCCGTTTGCCAAACCGCGGCCGAAAAGTAGCTACGCACGTGAAACCAGAAACTGTCGCGCGGACAAAGCGATCGTAGCCGTGCGACCGGTTAAAAGATGCATCGCGATTTCACACTCGTATCACGCAGGCAGACGCATCTACCGAGCGACTGAGGTATTTCGATTCACTGACACATGCCACACACGGACCGTGGCTAATTAGCCCAAAAACGTAGACGAAATCCATAACCTTGTTCAGTGTTAAGCGTATAAAATAATTCGTGATTGTCTTTATTATGTTATCCATTATCTTCCAGTCTTGAAAATGATCATTTTGCAGGTTACTGATCACTGGAGGATCATTTTGCAGGTGACTGACGAACCCAAGTTTTGTTTCACTTGTTGTTGTATAATTGTTTTGTAAGCGGGGAGACGTGAGGGGGGACATGTCCCGTCGTGGATCGTCAGTCGTCTAAACAATTATGTTAATATAATTATAATTCACTGTCCGATCGTTTAAAGAAGCAATCGCGAGACGACTGACAGAGAACACTGGATCGACGAACCACCTATATAAGGCTTCACGTGTTTTGGAGTATGTATAACGTTTCACTTGTTCGAACAAGAAGGTTTTTTTGTTTTGGAGCAGCTCCACTGGAGACAGTGCCAGCCGCGACGCCGTACATAGAACACGTATTAAAGTTCGTTCGTTTTTAACCGACATTCTCATCAGTCAAATCCCTTTCCCATATCCTACAATTTGTAGCACTGTAACTGACACATGGATTCCAGTAGATTTTCCACGAAATCTGTGAATCCGAAGAAACTGTAAAATCGTATTATACATTCTAGCCTCCATCTGCGATAACCCGTGTCGTTTGCCGATCAAGTTGCAACCACGTTTTCTAAATGGTTGAATAAAGACGAATTGCTCTATCGAGTTTACGTCACCCGTCACGAGGACCTATCCTCTCGGTGAAACTGCTCGACAACGTAACGCCTGGAACTGACGTCACACGGATGGATCTACGTTGATCCTGTTCCCATTCGAGAAAGTGTTCCTCGCACTATAAGCGAACGTGTACACAAGCGATCGCGCGGCTGCGCCTGTAAAGAGAACATAGTATAATCCTCCCAGATGGGCCAACTTCTTTCTCGTGCGGCTAAAGTGATTTGAATTGCTGGATCGCGAGCGGAAGCCTGCTGATCCATGATTGATGACGCGAAACAGTTGGATTAATTCGTAGGAATTCCTGAATGTAAGAGCTTTTCGGTACAGTATCATTACACTTGGGAAGATCGATGGCATGAATTATGAAGCGCTTCGGTTATTATTGCCGATTTCAAATCTTTTGGCCGGCATACAGGCGCCGTTTGCGAATGTACGGAGCATTTTATTCATTGCGGGTAATTATGATAATGTGCTCGATCATGCAAATTTTATTTCCGGATAAAGGATGGTCTGGGATTCAGACTTTAAAATAATAACTATACAAGCCTCCACAGAAGAAAAAGCTCAGAAAATCTATAAAAATTGAAATAACCTAATTAATCGAACCGAAACTGGATAGATAAAATCTATCATAATCGTTATTTCTTTATGTTCTCTTCTTTGTTCGCGGTAAAAAATTAATTTTTTAGTACTTTCTATCTCATTATTTCACAGTAATTATCAAAATTACCAGAAGTGCACTCAACAAGCCGTGCTAAAACTACATCCTCCTTTTCTACTCCAATTCGTTCCTATCAACTGTAATGTTCATTACGGTACTACTCTATATCACAGCGAAATATTCCCGAGAGACAGGGAAAAGAATTCGCAACCAACGGGAAGGGAGGTGCGCACGGGATCAGGGTATTCCCTTCCGATTGTTAACATCCACGGAACGAGCATGGTTTCATCGTCGCTGATACCAGAATCCTCTTACCGGGGATTCTCTGTCCTCCCGCGAATGTCACCTTTCTTTATCTACGCTGTTACAATAATCCTCGGCCCGAACGGAAACCTCCCCAAGAGGCATCCGAATGAAACCCCGCGTTCTTAAAAGCGGGAATTCAGACGCAAAAAAAGGAGAGAATGGCCGAGGAAGGGCTGTAAAAAGGATGGCGGCCAGTCTCAGGAAATTTCGATCACGTTCGTTCGCGTCGCGTCGTTCAATTCTTTCTGCGCGTTCGCCGTTCTTGAACTTGTTTCCTTCGCGCCCGAGACGAATCCCACGATGCCAGCGAACGTATTTCACATCCTTATCGGACGCGGACATCGAACGGCGGATAAGTTGAGAGAGAAAGAGACGGTTGCGTTTTAATCCAAGCCGATTGTCATGCTACCGTGGATACGTTGCTTTTGAAAATTAGGTGATATTTTATTTCATTAACGTGTTTTTCGTTTGACAAAATTTTTTGACGTTAGTCTCGCGCGACCGCGTGGAGCAATTACTTGCTAACGTAAGAGATTGAACGTTCGAAATCGGCGAGATAATTAGCGGCGAAAGTGTATAGAAGTATGCGGCTGCTTAGCGTCGCGTCGCGTCGGTACGATTGAAGAACTGCAGCGGCGCGCGAAGCATCAAGTAGCTCTTTAACTTAACAACCGGTCGAACTTATTTTCGTTCCAAGGCACTTTCACGGTCGAAATCATTGCCCCATTTTCTGCCCGTTACTCCTTAGCCGGAACGACGACGACGCGACGCGACGGCGTGGTTCCATGTACGGTGCAGAAACCGGCGTCGTTACTGTCAACTGTAAATATCGAGGGCGATCAGGAGGTGTCGTCGATCGGGTTCGTTAGAAGCGCTGTAGTGCACGGTTAAATTTACATGAGTCCCAACAAGGGGACTTATAAGGGGACTTACAAGGCGTCTTGGGCTCGACGTAGCGACATCAGTAGACAGGGATAGAAAATTAATACCATGTACACCTGGAATCAATTGTTCGATCAAACGAATCAATTGTCTATCGTTATTCATATAATCAATGTGGAAAATATTTCCATTGAGGACAATTAACGTTTTCGAAAAGATGGTGGAGCGCGTTCGGTTCGACACCCGGGGGGCAGAGGGATGAACAAGTGCCACTTGCACGCGTGACTAACTGCCGGCTGTTATAAAACAGCGGCTCGCGGCGGCTCTTCGGCCCGCAAATTGCCCGCCGTAAAGTAATGAGAGATACGAGTGCAGCCCGTTGCAAAAATACCAGGCGAGGCTGTGTCGAGCGTTCGCGAATCGAGAATAGAGGAAGGGAGGGCAGGGTGAAACGCGCAACAGCCTCTCGGGGGGCAGAAAGAAGGCAGATTTATCGAAGCAGCTGGCATAAAGATGGTGGGAAAGTTACTTCCGAGCGAAGGAACGCGAAGATGGAACGCCAGGAATCGCGCGGCATACTTGAAATGCTGCAGGATTATTTTAATTTCCGTCGATGCGACGTTCCCCTTGCGAAGATAATCGAGCATTGTGAGAAAGCGATGGAGACTGTTTGGACCGCATCTTAAAGTTTTCATTATCTGTTTTCTTTCTTCTATTTTCTAGTTAATTGTGATTTTATCTTCCGTTAATACTGATAGATTATTTTCATTCAGCTCGATTTAAAGAAACTGGAGTCATTTATTTACTGCGAGACACATATAACTAATCCTTTCGCTCCGAAGAACTTATATATGCACAAAAAGACATTATTATTGTAAAGTCACGATCTAGGTCCCATCGCCGGGTCCAAACACGGACAGAGATCGTGTAGGGAAACTGTTTTGTATGTACAAAGAAAGTATTTACACTGGCTTTAAGAGATTCTGGGCTCGTGTATCACGTCACGACTTCTATCTGTCTTGGGACGCCGTAAAACTGTACGTTAGTCGGCCGTGAATAACAGGCTCCTTATTTTCTTTGACAGTTATACTTTTTCGACAGTCATGGCCAATTTGCTTCCGTTGATTATATTGCCACCAGTCGACTATAAATAACGTTTAATTCAGTTTTCCCATTGGTATTTATTCCGCTCGCCCTCCCTCGGGCGTGTTTAAATTAATTTCCAGCGAAATGCCGCAGCCGCCCACTCGATGCGCCTAGACCACCGGTGTCTTTAAATAAATTGAAACACATTACGTAGATTACGTGGCCTTTCTGCTATAGTTCCGGTTACCCTCGTTACTTCCTCTTGCGCCGGCTTAAGCTTAGTTCAACGTGGTAACAACGGTCTCACTGTAAATATTCCTCGTGCGCGATTAACAGCACGGTTTACCAGTTTCATTCGTACATTCAGTTTGCTGAACTTTTTAACAAGTATGAATCGATGATTTTATTACGTAGAAAAAGATACGAGTTTTGGAGGTACGGACGAAATTTGATGTTACATCTTCGAAATATTTGCTATCGAAGCTAAATCGTGGCTAAAGAGCCAACTTAATGTTATATTCCCTATAGTAGAGGTCTCTTGAAATAAGAGATTTACTGGCGGTGTTGAGAACCAATTTCACATTGGACTACACTGTTGAAAATTGATAGCAACTCGTACAGCTGATCCAGATCTGAGATCCAAGCAACTTGACTATCTGCCTCCAGCAGTGTTTCACCGCCTCGCTGATTCTAATGAACGGACGTGAACGTGCAAAGTAATCCATAAAGTGGACCAGAATAGTTGATGGTAACCAACGTTCCCGTTTCGGACAACAGCTAATATATGTAGGATCTCTCGCAGAGCGCGTGAAAAGAAAAAGTGGTCTGTCCGTCAACGACAACGGCACTAATAATAAACTCTTTTACAGGATTAAGTTGCTTGAAAATAACCTTTGTTCAGGCTGATTTAAGCATTAAATTTTATTTCGGAATTCGCATTAAGAGTTTGCATTCTCGAAAATTTATCCTGAACAAGTCGTTGTCACTAAATCATCGAAGACATTGTACGATTTTGTTCAGTAGTACAACATTTCTATTTGGCCACACACGCATACGACGAAAGAATTATTTGTTTAACAAAGTGTTCTGCTTTAACTATCTAACGTCGAAAGGTTAACGCCCCATTCAGAAGACTTTTATTTCTGTGTCGAAATCAGTGCAGGAGTGACGCTGTTTCTCAAAGTCTGGCAGACTAGTTTTGAAACGTGACGTGTTTGAAACTCGCTCATTTCGTCTGTTGACATTTCAGGTTCGATGAACATACGTAGAACTGTTATAATAATATCGGAAGCAGGAAAAGGATTCTATTTTGAGAACCACGAGTCAAAATAACGTCGTATTGAATTAGTCGGCACAGTTAATGTAATTTTAAATTTAATTGTTGTTGTGGTAAAATATTACTACATTAAAGTATTTTTAAATTTGAAACGGTGGCATCCAACATTTCTTAATTTACGATTACTGAGGCTACAAATCAGAGACGAGTTAAACAATATACCTCATTTGTTTAATGTACACCGCAGTCAAATTCATAAAGTTACTTCCAGAGCTCCGTAAATCTAGTGTTAATGACTTCGTGACTATTTTAAGGTGATGGCAATTAATGGTCCACATACTTTTGAGCGACAGTGAACGTGTCCACACGTCTATGACAAAAATTCGGTTTTTCTATTTATAAACTCCGCACATCGTGACATGAACCACTTCCAGTTCACACGTCACTGTGGTTCACTACAAAGACGTGTCACAGTGCCTAGAAAGTTTCTTCGCTGCCAATGTCGTCGATATACAGGGTGTCTCAAAGCTCCTTGGCGATTCCTGAGGTCATTCGAAGCGAGATTTTCCTTTTGCAAAATGTCCGTCGGGGCTTCGTTTAGAAGTTATTAACGAGAAACACGGACCAATCGGAGCGGAGCTATAGTGAACGGATTCCGGCTCGGCTCCCGCTGAGCATCGCGTTGCCGTTGGCCGAGCCAGAGTCCGTCCGCTGTAGCCGCGCTCTGATTGGTCCGTGTTTTTCGTTAATAACTCCTAAATGAAGCCACTGCGGAAATTTTGCGAAAGGAAAATGTCGCTTCGAATGACCTGAGGAACCGCCCGTTTCAGGGTGTTGATGGAGTTTTGAGACACCCTGTATACATATCACGCGGGAAACCTTATTGATCCTGATCGAGGGGGCTACCCGTATATTCGACACCTCCCCGTTACCACTTCGTCATCCGAGGTACATAACTGACGCCTTCTGTCAAAAGCATGATACCGTCCCCTAATCGAGGTGACCCTAAGCAAAAAAGCCCACGAGCCTACTGGCCGGGACGATATTCCGCGTGAAAAGGACCAAGGATTTTCTTTCTTAGCTGCCACCAGCAGAAGATCGTAACAGTTCTTATCACTGAACGCTGAAGCAGACGTAGTTGTGTTCAGCCGAGATAAACGTGCTTTCGAGGCAGCAGTTTCGCGAATGATTCGAACACCTTCCATGGAGATGACAACATTCAACGAGGCTGGAGGTTTCCTTCTGTGAAAACCGGTCCTCTAGTGAAAACTGTGGCTCGACTCGAGCGAGTTTCCCCTGTGAATACACGATCTTGTTAGTTGAACGCGAACAACTTCGAGGATAGGCGAGTTTCCCAAATTGTGACAGTGCTTGCGTAGAAAGGCTTTCGTAGAAATCTACGTTATCGACGTGCTTGTGTACTTCGTGTATTGTGTATATAATATACATTGGCATTCTTTTAAAAATTTAGTGCCAGCTTGCGACCGAATGCTTACCCTTGGTGCTTATCTGATTCGGATAAGTCGAAGAGCAGTGGTCAGGCGACAGAGATCTACTGTATCGGCCCTGCAAGCTCGCAAGCACAGCATACCAACATTCGATATCATGCCTACATCGTGTTCTTCACCATGAGATGCGTAGTATAAAACTGAGTAAATATTTACAGCAGATTTTGATGTGGCGTTTAATTAATCTTATAGATTTTCGTAAAAACATGAAGCACAGTTGGCAACATTTTTATGTGACGTATTTATTTTTGCTACTTGTTTGACCACTGTGCAATGATGTTTGAGGCAAGGATTTCAACGCAGTAGTAAATGTTCGGTTAATAATTGACTGAATAGTTCGCTTAGGTCTTGAAACCTTTCTATTGAAAATTTGGAACAGAAGAACTGGCATTTGCTAATCAGCCAAGTCGGTAAGAACTATTCAGTAATCTATGCGAGTGACTCACATCTTTCATCACGAATCGTCATCCCCTGTTCTTCTTCTTCCCTGCTTCTTCTAACTCGCTGACGGCGCAGTTTCGTCGAGAAACTGGATAAGAACTACTCTCGATACTGGCATGCCTTCGTTTGCTATAAGTTTTACTCATGGATTAATGGAAACGTAAACGTTAGGGTAGTATCGGCGATTTTAGACAACGAAATGTAATTTTCTCTTTTTGCAAATTCTAGTTCACAAAATCTGTATACGAAAATCTGAATTTCATAAAACATTTTAACTAAGAGACTAAACAAATGCTGATAGCGTTCATGTTAATGAAGATACGACATGTTGAGTGTGAACAAGATCAGATATTGTTCGAAGCCCTTGCTACTCTGAAACAGGGACGCCGAATGGAGATTAGAGTGTGCTTACCGTTCATCATGGTCGAGTGAAGACAGGCTAGACGGATGAGTTCTCTGCTCGTCACCGTGCGGAGCCTTGACATTGAGTCTTCTCCAAGCTACACCACTTGTAGGGCGACGTCTGATGGTTTTATTGTACATCGCCGTTAATGCTGACTGTTTCATAAATTCGAGGAGATTGGTTTAGCGAAGTAGAAGAATGGCTGTTAACGTGGGCAGTTTGTTGAAAGCAACGACAGCTATGGGCGTCGATCTTTTGACGTCATAGTTGATGTCAAGTACGTGGGAGAAGGATCATCTGAATTCATTGTTTCCTATCGATCGGACACAACTTCTGTACCGGAAAAAATGTGTTTTCTCTTTCTCCAAATACTGTACAAATAGCAGTGCTCCTTGTTGCAGATTGAACTTAGCCATGTTGATTCAGATAACCTTTTTAAAACAAGGTAAAAAAGCATGAAAAAAAAGTGAACCTCTATTATCTACCATCTTCTGCTATCTAACATGAAACCAATTTGATCCAAAAAGTACAGCTGCAATTCCCTTGTCTAGACTTCCGTAACGAACCCGAAACTTTCATAAAGTCTCGATACTCTACCGACCCGGAAGCTTTATCTATTTGCTCAGCCATTAAGCAAGAAATAGGACTCTATCCGTTTCTCCCCTCGGTTAGGTCATCCAATTGTCTTTTGTTTGTTCCCGTTGCGCGGGTACAAGATCGCAATTATGGTTCCTCGATCCCGGAGGAATGCGATCGAAGAGCAGCAATCAGAATGGGGTGATACGGCAAGGATGTGTCTTGCATGGTCACATCGTGATTAATCGCCGAACTAACTGGCACGAGCGAATTTAAAGAAACAACGTCGCGAGGCTGGAAAACAGACGGCGGCGGGACGCTGGATTTATATCATCCGACGATTCGACAGTTGTAACGTGGAGGCCACCGGTAAAAATAGGATCGAATAGCATCGCCGCGCCGCCGGCTTATTTAAGCGTTCTTCAAAACGAACGTAATCCGGCAAACACTTCAGGACCACCCTCGACTCCCGTCCTTTGCTCGTTATTGCGGTCCGAATGGATTTTCACTCTTCTCTACTTCCGGCTGGGATTCTCGTGCAGTGATCTAACATGATCGACCAGACGAAAATACGACGGAAATTTGAATTTCATTTCCCAAATGATCACTCATTTGGAAATAATAGAACCGGACGATCTAAGAAAGAGCACGGACCCGAAGGTTTTTCTTAGATCGAGGCTTCACTGTATATGGACACCCAGGGTGGTCCTTATGACCATTAAAAACATGACCGACAATGTTGGATTTGATAGAAGGACTGTGATGGTTGAATAAAGGCACTTCACAAACTCGTTAAAAATACAGGAAAACAATATTTTATTGGACACACGCACCCGGATACCGACATACACATCGACGACTTCCGAATAGAACAAAATAGTCGCGTACTGTATTTACCGTTACCGCGAACTCTCGAATACTCAAGTCCCAAAAAATCTATAAAAATCTTAACGCTAGCCAACAACTGCCCTCTGCTCCGGGGTCAGTTCTATTTATGTGCAAAACAACTGGGCGGGCGTATCCGCTAATTGGGGGAAAAATCATCCCTATTCGCTAGACGACTCGAGGGAGGGGGATTTTCCCGGTCCGTGGAGGAGAAAAGTCACTCCCTCAAGACGTCTTAGCGGACTTCTAAAAACTCATTGTAATATGACCCCCGGAGCAGTGCGTTCATGCTGGCCCAAGTGGACCTCTTAATTTATGGCCCCTCGACCCTTGGTTTTTATGGCCCCCTTTCCCGAAGTCATTCGAACCTCGGAAAAAGGAAAGGCCTCTTCGCGAAATAAACACGTTAAAAGTCGAGGGGCCATCTGTGCCGTTTGTAAACAGACTCGCATTTCTAACAGACAAAATGACATGTGCAAAATTTCAGCTCAATCGGAGGATGGGAACCCGTGCGGCATCGTGCTTGAAAGTTTTTTATTCTTGAACCTTGGTTTTCTGAATTATAGTAAATCGTAAATATACATTTCTATATATCGTTGGATTGGTCTTTCCATGTTGTAAAACTATATGCAAATAAAATACAAGTTCAACTTCGTAATTTCGAAAATTGAATTTCAAAAAAAAATTTTTTCTTTAGCATTGTGTTTACTTCGTCGAACAGTCATTCATCATGCAGCGAATTTTTGAATGAACAAATTGAATGAACGAACGAACTCTGTTCAGGATGTTTAATATGTAATGTGCATATAGCGAACGGGCGAGTAATCGATCCCCATCGTTTAATCTTCAAAGATGTTATCGTGAATGATTTCTTCGCAGATCGCAAGTTGATCATTAGTTTCTCCCCCTTGTTTATCATTGATCGTCATCGAGCCGACATATTCCGTGGAGGATTGACATCTAATTATAACTTGACTCGCGTTGGTTCTTTCTTCTCGTGATCGATGCCATCCCCTGTGGTCAATTTATCCCGAAGTCACGCGAAGATATGCAGATTACCAGAAAATAATAGCGTGCTCGACAAAATTATTAAACACCGTTGTGCTCGACAGTGACGTATTAGATAAAGGTAGATTGAACGTTGAGATTCGTAATCTAGCAATTTGTTGACTCATTTTATTAGGCTCGTATCTCTCCTTTTCGTATCGATTGAACAAGTTTTTTTCGTGCGAAAACGTTCCCCGGTTGACGCTGATTTATTATTACGCGGATTTCAGTTAAATTGCTTTATCGATTTGTTCGGCGGACCGGAAGGTTCCTCGACTGTACAGCTTAATTCAATCGTGGAACGACAATTACAGTTTTATGCCGCATCGATTACCAATTTCTGTCGAGAGGATCTCGCTCTTGGTTGACACGCATAAAAATTGTGATTGCATCTCTAAATCGTATCGAGTAAAATGAATGTTCCAGCACGATCCCCGATGTTCAACAACCACTTGTACGATGCTACGAGAGGCTAACAGCTTTGGAACACCTGCAAATTTTCTGAAAATTGTATTTCTTTGCATATACCGATTTGACTTTTGTTCGGAAATTTTTTTCCACGTTACAAAGAACAGGTGAGAGGTGGTTCGACTCAATTTACTTCATCAGCGGGCCCCGAATTTCCTCGCGAAACGTGTGGCCATGAATGCACGTGGCGAGGTCGGAGAACGAGGGGATTGGTCCGTTTCGTTCTCCCCTACGCAAGCTCGCCGCGATCCTCTTCTGGGAACCGTCTAACTGGATCCAGTCCGCGCTCGACACGCGTCCCTCGTCTAGCCTGTCGTGACCTTTCGCTCCGGAATTCGCGATACCGTGTTAAGGATAATTTAATAGTTTATAATAATTACCCGTAAACAGAAGAACGTATAATGATCATTTAAATAATTGTCAACAGTAAATTTTACATATTTCTAGTGATTGTGTTGTTCGCTCTTCGATTAAGTCAACATTAATTTTCTTTCACGAATATTGTATATGCGTTTTTTTTTATTTCCGATTTAGTGATCGTTTAAGCTGGAGACGAAAGAATTGGTAAAGTTAAACTATTAATTCGATACATGACACCGGAAGAATGATTTTATTTAGAGGTATAGGTATTCCGTTTCTAGTATTCTTATTTCGTCCAATAGTCAGCAAAACTTACGCAAAATCTGGAGAAGCCCAATTCTATTAAACGGTACGAAACATTTCATTGTTACGGGCTATTGACTATCCGAAATTGCGCGCACCACCGCGGAAGTCTCTTTTAATAAATTCACGAACTTTTACTTTCCCCCATTTCGGTTACGCCGAACCACAAGTATGTTTACACATTCAGCGCTTTACTTAGCGCGACCCCCCCTTGTTCTTTACTACTGTTTATCGAGCTTTTACCGTAATTCAGGGAAGAACACTCGCATTCAGCTTCCTGCGACCACGATACGCATGCTGTGGATCATGGAAACCCGACGCGCGTCAAATTTGAAAATTTTGAATTTTTTAAATCACACAAAATTCTCAAATATCAAATATTCAAATTTCAAATTATCAAATTTTCAAATTTTCAAATTTTCAATTTTCAAATTTTCAAATTCCAAATTTTCAAATTTCAAATTTCAAATTTCAAATTTCAAATTTATGATGTCTGTCCCTGCTCGGACCAGGCGATGGGAGCTAGATCGCGAATTTACTGTTCAAAGAAATTAGTAACTATTCAAAAGATGCAATTAAATCTACCGTATAAAAACATAATTTAATTAAATGGTTGGCATGGTCCTGGTTTTATTAAAATGTTCTATGCATCTTTTATTATCTGTTCCATCATTCAGTCAATCCTTTAATTATTTTCACTATTATATTTAGAACATTCTAAACTTCGTTTCACGAATATTTAAAGAATTTCCCTCTACCATTTCAAAAGCAGTCGTCCCCGTGCCAGTTTTTCTTTCGCGAGCACTAATAAAGAAGCCCGTCGCACGATAAAAGATAATATTATTTCCTGTCTTCCCTTTCAATCAACACGTAGAGGTCATCAAAAGAAAAACCACAGCAGCCCTACAAGCCGGTTCGCAGTCTTCTCGGTTTTGTATTGAAGTGGATCCGCCGATTCATTTCAAAGAAGCCGGTACCGCGAAACTTTCCGAGTAGTAAAGGAATAGAGAGACGGACAAGGTTTTTCAACTTTCTATCATCGTGACTCCTTTTCATGCTGTAGAATGCATGGAATTTAATCTCCTACGTGATCGGATTAATCTTTTCAAACGTATGTCCAGCGTTAATAGGGATCGACGGCGTCGAAAAATCACGAGATCAAGGTGTATCTCTCAGCGAATTTGATCTATGACGTCCGCCTTTCTATCTTCCGAAACGCTCTAGTCCAATTTCCATCCTGAATTTGATGTCTCCCTGGACGGGTATCGATAGAAGAATTGTTCAACCGGACTTGTCGGCAAGAAGATATTCATAGCGAGAAGTTTTCTATCGGTGAAAATTTTCAATCAAAATTTATCACGTGGTCTCGGAACGACGGGACTTTGACCTTTGCTTCCTCTTCGACACTCATCTGTCCCTCGAGTGTTCAAAGACCTCCGCTTCCCTCGGAATACGAATATTTTAAGATCTCTTCCGCGAAAACGGATAAACGAATGCACGCTACACGAAAGTGTAATCTTTCCTTTCCTTGAAGATCGATGGCGGTATTTCTTTATAATAACGTAGCCCTAACTAACAGAACCTGAAGTGACAATTTAAATAATTCTCAATAGTAAATTTTGCATGTTTACAGCATACGCTTAGCAAATTGAATAAATATCGGTGACCAGTGAAAATATGCGAAATAAAGCCACGCATTCGCGCTTCGAACAATTTAATTGTTTCGTCGATCGTGTCGGTGTGTACGTTAAATAACAACAAGATTTTCGTGATAAATGAGTGATAGAACGACGACAGTGACCGAACCGGTAAAAAGAATTTGGTGATGAGATAAGGGAAACAATTGGCAAGCATGAATGTTGCGTCTCTGTGGCAATAGCCTCGCTGTCGAGGGATGAAGACCCGAGACCGTAACGAGACGGACGGAGTGCAAAGTCCCGCCTTCGAAGACAGCGGCGTCGCAATTTCTGGCGAGCTCGGTGAACACTCGTTTTCGGGGGAGTGCGACGGAATTGCGTGTCTGCAGGAGCCCAGAGATCCGAAAGAAATCGAGGAAGATGAGATTCAAGACACTAGGTCTGTGAACGTGTCACAAATTGCACACAATTTTCATACATGAAAAGTTTTCTTTTCAAAAAATAGAGGATCTCGATTTTGCTTATAATTTAAACGCTTCAGTAATTCTCTACAAAAGCACCTTCATTATTTTAACAACTGTAAAAATCTGAAACCCGATCAGGTAATTGATAAATATCGCAGAAAACTTGTAGTTCGCGAATTTGTCGAATTTAACAGAAAAAAGGTAGGACAATAATTTATTAAAATGTACTCTGTATGGCTTTTCCGGGAATAAAAATTCTAATAGAGAAGAAGCGTAGGTACCGTTCACAATTTATGTATTCGAGGGCGTGCAGTAACCAACGTTCCCGTTTCGGACAACAGCTAATATTGTACAATGTATGTAGGATCTCTCGCAGAGCGCGTGAAAAGAAAAAGTGGTCTGTCCGTCAACGACAACGGCACTAATAATAAACTCTTTTACAGGATTGAGTTGCTTGAAAATAACCTTTGTTCAGGCTGATTTAAGCATTAAATTTTATTTCGGAATTCGCATTAAGAGTTTGCATTCTCGAAAATTTATCCTGAACAAGTCGTTGTTACTAAATCATCGAAGACATTGTATGATTTTGTTCAGTAGTACAACATTTATATTTGGCCACACACGCATACGACGAAAGAATTATCATTCAGGTAATTGATAAATATCGCAGAAAACTTGTAGTTCGCTAATTTTAACAGAAAAAAGGTACGACAATAATTTATTAAAATGTACTCTGTATGGCTTTTCCGGGAATAAAAATTCTAATAGAGAAGAAGCGTAGGTACCGTTCACAATTTATGTATTCGAGGGCGTGCAGTAACCAGTAAACAATAAATACTCGATTCAACGTATAAAATAGAAAAGATAAATGTCAGCGCGGTTTCAGACTTGTCAGACTTCTCGGGAACGTGTCGTCAGCTTTCGCATTAGAGGTTTTTTTTACGTGCTGTAGACACATTGCACGATGCACCATAAGACAGCATTACTACCCTGAGAGTGGTTGGGGTTGGGTAGTCGTACTAACCAGCGTTATGGTGCAAATTCTATCCACGGGAATCCATGGGGCTGTCGGATCCTGGCTGCTGTTGGAGGGAACGAAACGATACAGGCAACCCCTAGTCAACGTAGGTATGACATATCTTGGATTAACGATCCCTTTTTTTTTAATTAGAAAGTTCTCGTTTACATTCTCTGTACAGTAAAAATATTGTAACCATGCGCCTTGTACTCCGAACAAGTTTCGGTACAAACACACTTTAGAACATTTTTCATGTATTCCATAAGAATTTCACAGAAAACTATACTGCAATACAAAGAAGTAGTAAATTATTTACAGTATCTTCTTCATGAGACTCTTCTAACGTAGTCCGTTTATACGTCAGCGACTGCTCAAGGTTACTGGCCCCACGTGGAGCACTTCAGACACGCCCACCGTCTACGAGAAAACGCTAGGCGGGGATGGCGACATAGTAATCTTGAATCTTGAAATCTCGTCAATTCTGTTTCTACAGTGATGGGATCAATCGTCTAAGTTAATGTTACAGCAGCTAATTATTTTTATGTGCCTGATAACAAAATAATAGAATATGTCTAGAATATGAGATTTTCTATTAAGTCGTAAAATGGCTACTCTCTGAATTAATTTTCTGCTTCTCAACCGCGTAAACTATCGAACGATACGTGAAATATCTGTACAATGAAAAATGACAATTTCGGCTGTGCGGTATTGACGTCTTCTTCGTGAAGTATGGAGCACGTGGAGTCCACAAATCTACCAAACGGATTCGTACGAAACAAAGAAATTCAGAAACTTTATTTCACAACAGACCGTGTCGGCGAGAGGAAAGCCCAGAGAATGCTGTTTGAATATTTCATACAGCGAAAAGAAAAGGCACGGTCCCCGCAAGCAGTTCTCCACGCGCCGAACGATAACTGTAACCATTTCCGAAACGTTCCTCGGGACTACCGTTGTTCCGGGTTGAAAGTTCGAACAGACTCATCATTATTATTATTATTATTCACGGGGAACTCCGAAACTGGTACTGCGACTGCCTCGCATTATTATCATTCTCGTAAAAACGTCCTAGGCTAGTTTTACTAAATTTTTTTGTCGGTACGCCCCCTTCGATCGCGCCTCTCGTCGCCTGGTTCCTTTTGTCGTCCGCCATTTTGAGTCGTTAACGAGCTCCACTTTTCCCTTCTTAATCTCCCATCGAGGACAGCATTGTTCTTTAAAATTCCTAACCGCTTTCTAATAGTCGCGACAGGTGCTACTAGAATAGAAAACAGTAAAATAAGAAACAACCTCGTTCTTCTTTATTGTTCAATCAAAATTCGTATCGACAGCGAGCGTTTGCAAGATTCAATGGAACTATTTCGCCTCGAAAGTGAAAATGCCAGTCCATTCTGGTCGCGGGATAATATCCTACGCGGGTGGTGTTTCGACCGAAGTTTCGGAAACATTTTGGGGAACAGATACCGCACGAGTTTTCGATTATATCTCGGAGGATGGTCGGTTTTCCGAGGCGCTGCGCCTATTTGGATAGGGTCGTCGAGAAAATGGCCTTGCGGTCCATCGGGTTGTTGACCTCTTCATTCGTCGATTCACTGTCCCTCTCATCCGTCTTCCGGTTTCCAAGGCACGGGAGCGTCAAGGGTGGAAACGATAGCGTTCCTTAGAATGTAGTTCGGAGTGCTCTGCTCCCGATGACAGGGGCAGCAATCAGCAATGGGGAGGGAACCGGTACATAATGGTTGCAGTATTATGCGTCTGACGTTTCCCCGGATATACACGAGATGATCCAACACTAGTTTCTACCATATATTTTCCAACGAAAGAATTAATGTTCCCCGAACATGAAGTAAATTATCTTAAAAGTGTCAAAAAGAAACGCATCAATCACTAATGTATTTTTCACGCTGCAGTTGCCTGTAATTTTTACTCGATCACTTGAACTAATTCAAAATTATTCAGCTGTTAGTATTTATCTTGTTTTTGATCATTTGCAAAAATTGTTCGATGCAGACAACGTGCCAAGATTGATCTAGACAAATTTTCTTTTGCATAAAGATCTGCTGTCTGCTCATAAATAGTC
Source organism: Lasioglossum leucozonium (assembly GCA_028454225.1). Classification (NCBI taxonomy): domain Eukaryota; kingdom Metazoa; phylum Arthropoda; class Insecta; order Hymenoptera; family Halictidae; genus Lasioglossum; species Lasioglossum leucozonium. Next base: position 12,606,492 of record CM052215.1, on the reverse strand, counting down.
GAATATTTATGGAGGATAGCGTACGTCGAGAACAGTATGTACAGTATCAATGCTGAGTCTACGACAGATCGATCCTCGCCGGGACTCGTATTAATACCGACAACATTACTAAACAGAAGTTGACTCTCGATCGAGGTTAAGACCGTTTTAATTATAACAGCGTCGAGTAGGCGATTAGCCGGCCGCTCACGAGCGAGCCGAGTCATTTAATTAATTTTCACCATTCTCGCGATCCAAGTCGCGAACGTCGAGCGGGCTCATCGATCAACCTGACCGGTAAATGCCATCTATCGAAGAAATTATGGCTGGCTTCCAAAAACAAGGCGGGGATATCCAAAGGATAAAAAGAGGGATTATTTATCTTGCGCTCTGGTTGCCTCTGGTTCGGTAATTTCATTATCGGCGAAAACTGTTGAATTTCAACGACCTCTAAAGAAATCGCAGATTCTTTTTCCAGGGAACTGAAATGCTCCCGAGATAATGAATCACTGTGAAAGATTTCAGGAAAAATGATCGAATAGCTAGAATAATCCTAAATTCGTGTAATGTCATCAGCGTTTTGTATTTTAGTTATTATTGTTAGCAATTTTTGTAGTAGTTCTGCTATTTTCTGAAATATTGCAAAACACGTGATCAACTTCTTCCATCCAAGTATCTCTATTCTCGCACTGTGATGAATATGCAAACGATAAATCTCTGCAAATTAATGCAATTACTTTATAAAGGTCAAACTCATAAGGAACTAGCAGTTCGTGAATTCGCGTTGATTAAAATTTCTTGTCAGTTATAATCCTCGAAATGTAAGTGTGAATTGTCGTGGCATGCACGAAATAAATCTATTTAGAAATATCGGAGATACGAATTTGTTTCAAGATGTTTAAAATAATTTCATTGTTTTCAGGATGGCTTGGTGCAATCTCGACAGGCGTGGCTCTCTTGGTTTCTCCTATCACAATAGCGTTGTGCCGAAGAAAAAAGTACAAGACTCACAGCGGTTCTGGGCGGTCTTGTTACAGCCCTAGGATGTCTCTTCACGTCATTTGCCACGCAGTTCCATCAACTGTTCTTCAGCTACGGCACCGTCGTCGGTGAGCCATTATTGAACTGTAACAAGGAGTAATTATTAGACTATATATCTTTATGCATGATAAAAACTCTGATATGATGATATGACCCTTCAAATGACCTTGAACTCTGAAAATAAAGATACGAGTTGGCAGCGTGCTTCTCTTTTCAAATTTTTACTAATCTTTGCCAATCGCGTATTACATTTACAAAAATTCAAGAAATATTTTCGACGGATAGATAGAATTGAAATATGTCAAGGTTACCTTGAAATATTTTAATACAGGTATAGGAGTTGGTTTGACAAGAGACTGCAGTACGCTGATGGTGGCGCAGTATTTCAAGCGAAGAAGAGAGTTGGTTGAGATCTTCGTCGTGTCAGGAAGTGGCCTTGGAATTGCTGTTATGTCGGCTTTTATAAAAGGAGCGATTAGGTATACATGAACCTTTTCATAAATATATCGGAAGAGACGTTCGAAGGAACAATCGAGTGCACAGGAGCGATTTGTGAAAAAGTGGAAAAACAATGCAATGTGTACATTCATTTGCAGTAAAATTGGTTGGCGTTTGGGTCTCCAGGCGGTGACCGGTGTAGTTTTCCTCACTTTTATTCTGGGCACATTTTATCGAAGCGCGTCCCTGTACCACCCGCAACGCAGAGCGATCCTGCACCTGAAAAATCAGAAGCGCAAGATCAAGGATAAGAATAAGACTGATGATAGGCCACCCTTCTTCGACTTCAGCACGCTGAAGAGCAAAACCGTGAGGATACTACTGATGTCCACTGGGATATCTGCCTTCGGAATCAACACTCCGATATTTTATTTGGTAAAACTGGCTTAACATCTCCTCGACCCCTATAATCCTACCGGTTCGGGTCAAATGTTTCGTGCATAAACGAGTGGAGATACTGCAATCTAAATTCACAATTTAAAATTCGGTTGAATCAAACTGAACATCATTATGTTTTTGAACTTCGTATTTTGAATGGCTAGAATCGTCTGTGTAATAATGGTGCTTACCATTTGGACCTTAGGCACCCCAAGTTGAAGAAGAAGCTTTGGGCGACATGGTGGTCTGTACAAAGCTTTAAGATGTAAATTTTAACTAATCAATTTGACTAAAAAAATATCGAAAAATGACTACAATATTATTTAATCGATCTTTTACCACTGTGTCAATTTGACACAGAGGGACGGATCGGTGAAATGAGGAACGGATGAGGGTTAAGCGTTTCGACGAATGACAGAGACGAGACGGGGAGTCGCCGATGTCAGATTTTCCTCCAGTTATATTGGATATACGTACAGATATAGAAATACAAATAGAAACGAATGAAGTGTCCGTAATATGTAGTTATGGTAACGGTGTGTTGGTCGATGTTCTGGTCATTGTCATCGTTATCGATGTCTCCTTGTAGCATTTAGACCGAGACCAGATCGGCCTTAAAAAACGAGCCTGCGCGATCCGTTGAATGGCTAGAATTTTGAATGGCTAGAATCATCTGTGTAATAATGGTGCTTACCATTTGGACCTTAGGCACACCAAGTTGAAGAAGAAGGTTTGGGCGACATGGTGGTCCTACTCCAAGCTTACCTAGGCCTAGCCTGGACCCTCGGATGCGTGGCCTTCGGTCTTCTGGTTGTTCATCGCAGCGTCGAATGCAGGATAGCCCGTCAGTACCTCACGCAGGCGGCTGTGTTTGTATGCGGAGTCTGTATCCTGGCCCTCACCGCCGTTCAAGGAAATTACCACGGATACGTCATGTTCGCCTGGATTTATGGTACAATATACTCGGCCGTGATTAAGCCCCGCGCCTCCTCCGATGAAGATGTTTCATTTCAACAAACCCGCAATTAACCGATTCAAGCACCGAAACGTTACTTAGTTTATTAAACCGCTAGAACCGCGCAATTACAGCCGGCAATTATTAATCCACAGAAGTAAATACATCCTGGGTGAATTATTCATCGGTACGGGGTACAATTACGATAAATTGCTTTGCGGCTAGTCTCTTTAAAAAATTGTTTAATTTGTTATCTAATGATAGCGTAGTGTAATTGGATTAAGTGATGATTCAGTGATAGATGTCTAATTCCATGTCGTAAGTAACATTATTATTATTATTATTATTATCTAATTGCTTTTTATACGTTTACAGGCATCTTCTGCGGTGGCTATCATTATAGTCTGAAGATGTACACATACGAGAGAGTGAGAGCGAGAAATTTCGCGAGAACATGGGGCTTCGTGCAGTGTTCTCAGGCTATACCAATCGCAATTGGAGTTCCAATTTCAGGTATTACATTCGTTTCAATTTTTACTCGTTATTTTCGTTCACGTGAAAATGAAAAATTATACCAGAAAGCGCTTGTGGCATTTTGAAACTTGTTGAGGTATTGTTATTTTTATAGAGTGGTACAAAATTAATTACGATATAATTATTGTAACAGAGAGACAGTCTTATCTCGAAATCTAAATGAGAACTAGATCGCGTGCTGTTTCAGTGTCGTTAATATTACTTACAATTTGTTACTTACCAGGGGGGAGGGGGTCGTGTACGATATATCGTGAACGTATATGTGTAGGAACTCTCCAGCAAACCGGGGTGCGTGGAAATATGAAAAAGTATAACCACGAGGCGGTGCTGCCGTTATTTTTTCCAGGATATATGAACGTCGGCTACGGTGGGAAGGCTGGTTACTATTTCAGCTCCACCTGCGTCCTGGTTGGCAGTTTCACCCTGTTCTTCATAGATCTCCATAGAAAGAATTTGTCAAGGCACAAACACACAAGGTCTAACGGGACCAAGCACCTCTGCATTTCGGACTCTTGTCCACAACGACGCCGTCTATCATTCAGTCAAGAACCGGACAACGACAGTCCACATGTGGCAGCTGCAGGAGCTGCTGCCGCCGCACTTGTTCTTGGTGCAGAAATTTCGCCGACCCCCGGTAAGTAAGACTGAAATCGATCAACAAATCAGCGTTAAATTTTCTTTAAGTATATTACTACTTGTCTCGGTAATTATTTAGACTTTGTACATTCACGATAGAATTGAATAGGTCAAATTTGAAAGAAAAATTAACAGAATTTAAAAATTATTAGTGTAATTTGTCGTGTCGCAATTATTTTGACGCGTGTATTTTGAACAATAAATATTTATTAAATTTCTGTACACGACGGTTGCCGGCCGAATTAACTTTGGGCAACTTGTTCTCACGGAACAGTGACTGAGAGCGGTATTACAAGGTGTGTTGCGACGCTGAGATTTGCACGCGGTTATGATTTGAGCGATCGACTTCTCCGATTCGAGCGCGTTTAGAGACTCTCGACTTCTGCCCGTTTCGAAAGTTTGACGACTTCTGCCCCGGGGTCCTTGCGCGCGTCACCTCGTGGGTGCGACGATTCTGGGCATGAACGCATTTTTGGGGGAAAAAGCAACCCCGTTCGTTGGTTGCCTTGAGGGAGGAGAAACTTCTTTTCCCGTGGAGAAGGAAGAGCCCCCACCTCAAGGCTTATTAGTGAAATTCCCGAACTGTGTTTCATTAGGGGACCCCGGAGCAGTGTTTATTGCCCCTTGACCTGGGTCCGGTGACGAAGGCCAAGGGGGTGCGCATATTGCCTGCTGCAGGCAATTACAAATACTAATAAAAAATACTAGAAACCGAACAATTAGTATTTTCTATTGTACATCAAAAAGGATTTGCCTGATAAATATTTTTTAATCTAAAAAGAGTTCTTTACTTATTTAGCTTTATATCACATGGAAAGCCGGTTGTAAAGTACTAGGGACTATCTACCCCAAGCGACAGACTTTTTATCCCATGCCCGGGGCTGAATAGATAAACATCTAATATAACTCAACATAAGATGACAGTATCAAGCAGCAAAGCTTCCCGAAAAGAAAGCACGATACTTGCAATTTATACAGAAGAAAATGGTGTATCTCCAGTTTGTCATTAATAAATTTTATGCAGGCTTAAATCAGCAAGGTCATGCCGCATTATCTTTACTAACAATAAAAAATACGATCTTGTAGAGTGATCCAGATAATTGCTCATTCACACTTTTATATCAGAGTTACTTTTTAAAGATGGACCGAACAACTTCAGTCATTCTGCGAAGCTGGAACTATTGATTTAGTAGACGATGCGCAATATAGAAAAATTTTCAACTGCAAAGAAAATAGTAAATTCGCAGACAATTACGTTAGAAGGTAAAAAGTAAAACTTGAACGTGATTATAAAAGAGTGTATCCTTTCCAGGTGAGATGATCGACGCGTTGCCACCAGAGAAGCCCGAGCTGACGTGCATCTCGGAAGAAGGGATCGCGGACATGGACCTGCCGGACAATATGCTCGAGGATCTCGACTACATAGGCGACTGCATCACCTCATGCAACAAGGTCGAGAACTATCTGATGCTCTCAGAGTTCGAGAACAATCTGATGGCTGAGATCATCACCGATCGCCGAGGCCGAAGATGGTCTCTGGCCCGATCGAAAGGCGATCAATCCACCGAGCGAGCCGGAGGACTTCAATCGAGCAACGAAGAATCGAACATGAAGCCAAAGTGGCACGTCGCGAACGTGCCCCCCAAACAATAGAATGATCACTGTTATCGACGAGGCAAGCGCGTAACACGATCCCAAAAAATAGAGAGATCAAAGTGGCAAGGTGCGCCGGAAGATCCGTCGGAAGTCGCTGGAATCGTTTTCTCGAACTTGTTACCCCTTTTTACACGGAACAAATGTTTTCGCGCTGACCCGATTTCGCGAGGTCGTGCTTGCTGAAAGTTTCACCTCGATCGATTGCCGTATTAAAAATCGGGGAGACGTTGTCGCGCACTTCAAAAAAGAAGCGCCGATAAAAAGAAGCTGATGTGTTTCTTTTCGCGTATCGCCCGGCTGCCTGTCGTTCATTTCGTTTTATTTGTTCCTCTTTGAGTTTAAGGTACTGTTAGGGGTTTTAGCGGTAGCACGGCGAACAGTGGCACGCTAATCTGGCGTGGATCACTTAATTCGCGGTGCAATTAAGGACAATAACGTCAGCTTTCGACAAGAGGAACCACGGGAACGTTCCGTCCACTGCGAGGTAACCCCGACTCGCGTCGGTGTATTTGTTTAAGCTTCGTGCCGTTTAAGGTTCACTGCCACGTGTAGACGCAAGGGTTAAACGATTCTCGATCTAGTAATTGTGATCGGAAATCGTTTGTGGTAACTTTGAATTTTTTTTTCAACCGATCAAACATTTAAATGTGAAAATAATTTTTATGATCAAATGTCAGTTTAATGTATTTGGCACAGTTTTATTATAACAACTGTTGGAATGGTACAGAAATGTACAAAAATAGCGTTTCATATGAAAACAAAAGAATATTAAAGTCTGTTCAGTTTGTTGACGCTTTCAATTGAAAAAGTTCAAACAGAAATTCACAACTCCAGAATTGAAAATTTATATTTACAAATGTAGTTTCTCAAGAACGTCGATAAAAAATCGGAATCGCTTAACTCCTGTCAATGTAAAAACACCAGACCTATATAAAGTCTTCGTAAAGAGATTGTTTCGAATAATGGTCAATGCTTGCACTTAGGCGAAGCTAGCTGATGGTATTGGAACTAGTCAAACCGAAGCTCGTGCGCAGCGATTGGTGGTATAGTATGTATAACGATACAGATATTATACCCAGATGCAAGAATTTATCTTTGTACGGTCGTTCGGGACATTTTGATAGCTTTCCGGTGAACGATCTTTCCCTTCCGTTAACGAGCGAATCGCGAACGATACATGAAGTCCCAGAGATAACGATAACTATTTATTTATCGAACTATTTATACTAGCCGGTACGTACGTATTAATACGATCTATATTATTATTATTAAGGCGGCCTCGAATAATCGAGAGCGAAAGGAATTTTCAATTGATTCGACTCGAATAAAGATTTAGACAGAAAATTTAGTATGCAGAGAATGAAAGTTTCCTTTTGTTGTTAAGTTAATTAAGTCGACGAAAATCAAAAGTAGTTAGAAAAAGGGAGTGAGAATTATTAATTGCAAGCCAGGTTCAACGAAAATCGAATATATTTCAAGTTACGTTCATTATCGTTAGATAATACGTGATTGCTAGTCGGCCACGGTTACGTAAAAATACAAAGAACAATAATTTACGAATTACCGGTTATTACGTGGAACACAGTAACACTGGACAACACTGAACTGCCTATATTGTAATATTGTAACGTTGTTAATACAAAGATGTGATTTTACCAACTACCTCATTCTACCTTCCCCGTCTACTTTCTTTACTACATATAAGTTACGGAAAAAAATGATTCACCGGTGACCACGCTACACTCGAGACATGCCGTCGATACAACAACGAATGCGAAAGTGCGATTTCCATAAGTTTTATAGCGACAGAGAGAAAAACGAAATAAACAAATTATTCAACGGACCAATTAAAGTGTGAAGTTGGAGTTCATTTGAAATTCTTCAAATCCAATTATATTTCCCTTCGTTAACCTACTTTACGACTTTGCATTCCTCCGCAATTACCTCGCTCGATCCGAGATACTGCCGCCAGCGTACTTTTGCCGATAGCGATTTCAACCTAGCATTAATTTCGGTTTACGCCCTCTCTCTCTCTCTCTCTCTCTCTCTCTCTCCCCAGAGGCGTAAAACTTCCTCCTGAGTAGACCGAGAAGTGTTCCCAATTGTTGCAAAAATAATCGTATCCTGTTGGAGTCTCGTGAGCCTACTACTATTTTTTTTTGTGATCTGACCGACCGCGCCAGGTTACGCCATGGAGCCTCGGAGCCCTGGTTGCCCGGGCCAGAATTAAACCACTAAATGTAGGATTCAACCATAAATGTTGTATCAACACTTTACTCTAATCATAGACAATATTTGTCACATTTCATTATTATACGTATAGATAGAACATTGAAAATGACTGAATTCGAATGGATCAGAATTCTTGTATTGGAAGTTGTATTTTGTATAGGGAATTAATTGATATTATTTTAAACAAAAGTATTATTTCGCACACTATTAAAGTGAATTAAATATAATTCGAACATAAAATGTAAGAACATATATTCGATTACGAACCGTAATACAATGCCAATAATGGAACTTTTACTTGGAGTTCTTGGTAGCCGCCAGCGGTTAAACGATTATTACACGCGCTGGCATGCGAGAATTATCGAACGCGGCCGATTGTATACTGACAACGGTTTATCGATAAATTCTAATTCGCTTTAGTCACGAGCCGACCGTAACACCATCGTAAATCGCAGCGAATAACTCATTCAGTAATTTTCGTACAAACAGTCCCCGTTCCCAAAAATCTACAGAGTTGCCTGCTTCAACGTCAACAATTCACGGAAAACCCAGAAATTATCACTACAATAAAACATAAACGATCTATTAGATACTTGAATAAATTTCGGCCGTTTACCAGTAGATGTTGGAACTAATAGTACATACTTGCGTGTAAATTGAGATGATCTATATGATCTATGTACTATATTCTCTATTTTTCATTCGAACAAAGGTTTTGTTATTTGCAAAAAGAACGGCAGAAACTTATTCTTATTGTTGAAACAGATTATTATTCCTCTTACCTTCTGTGTACAGGCTAATGATTCGCATCGTGCTCAGACGACTAATATACACATTTTAGAGAAATGCTAATTAAGCTTATGCCGCGATTTAATGATAGTTTCGAGCGATAACGGTTCCTTCAATGTCCAATTATTTTTAAAAAATTCTTTCAATCGATCAATTTGGATGTAGAGACTATCGGAAGGAATTCGTTCGAGTGGAATTCGTTGCCGAATGGAACGCACCTTCGGAATGATATCACGCGATGCGTTAAATACGGTTTGCAATGCAATCGTGTGCGTTGATCAGCGATTGGCAGGTTGCGTAGGGAAAGAGGTATGTAGCAGCGCTGGCGGACAGTTGCTTGAAGGCGCCCCATGACGAAGTGCCCCCCTGGCATAGACCCAGACACCTTGCTTCACAAAAACGATAACGGCAACCCGATCGAATAATCCTCGAGGTAAGGTGTCAGACTTCTTTGAAATCGCTAAAAGCGACGACTGCTTGCGTTCGCGGAACGCCATCCGAGCCGACCTTTCACTGCTCTCCGAGAATGATTTTGCGATTTGTAGTTTCCGAGCAGCGATCGATTAGCAAACGATTGCTAAGTTAATTATGTCCGGAGAATATTAGAGGAGAAAGTTATGGCTACCAACGATACAACGCCTCTCGTAATTATTCGAGCGACCGTTATAATTTCGTTATAATCTAATGGTGCTTCGCTAAAAAATTATTTGATCGTTTAATTAAATTATCCGTTGCACTGATTCAGTTTAGCCGTTTAATTTCATTAGCTAGCTTAAACGGTACATTACAATCTAACGGTATGTGATTAAAATGTTATTTGGTCATTCTTCTTTAGATTAGATACTTATCGGAAATATTAAATGTCCCTCGCCGTGATTATCCCTGCAATCTTTCTTAATTCATTACCGTAAGTTTCTTCTGCATCTACAATCTTCATCAATGAACGCATCAAACAGAAATGCAACAATGCACTTTCGATAAACGTAACGTTTGTTCCAGCACTCCGGAACGAACGAACGGAGGATGCCGTACGGAAAGCTTCACGTTCTTCCGTTAAGCCTGTTTATCCTGATTCCAGTGACGTTTCTAATTACGTAAGTCTATCCAGAAGTTGAAGAAGAGTTCAATTGATTTCCGATACCGAATCGGAAAGTGGACTGCAACGGTTATTTTCGATTTAATGAGCAACATCGAAGCTGTTTTTGTGTTATACGGTGAACGTGAAACTGCGATCGGGCATCGAGAACGTTCATCGACCAGTTTACGATCGACCAAGGCCGCGATATCGGAAACACTGATCGACTGAGAGCAAGGTTTCCGATATCATCATGTAAATCATGATTAGCTTGATGCATTATGCCCCGCTGTGCACACATCGACGAGGAACATTGTTCCGTAAATAACGCGTGCTTCAATGAAAAATACGATTATGGTTCGCGATCAGGTGCTCGTGTTATCGTTCGAAGATTTGATTTGATAAAGATTTCATTAAGCAAAAATACAATTGAAAAGTTATATTTTATTGTCACGAGGATGTGTGCATGGTGAGAACCGGTGTTTTTCAGGTACACCATATCCGTGCAGTGGGACCACGTGGTACCAGGCCTTCCTTACATATCAGAAACGGGCACGTTGTCGCCAGAATCATGCATATTTGCCCAACTTCTTAACATAGCCACCTTGCTCCGTAAATTTCGATCAATCTCTAATTAACCAGATGTACCAATGTGCAATTCAACAGCATTGAATAACATTATAGTCGATAGAATTCATCATTTCAGCGTATATTTTTATTCGTCTAATATTACTCTCACTCACTTGACCGTCTTGCAGCAAATGTTTCCCCCATTTCTGACATTGTGTCACCTTGAAGGTCATTCTGTCGCACAATAATATATGAAAAAAATTGAAGGTCACCTTCATTTCCAAAAAATATGGTGCAGATAAAGAAAATTAGAGACACCACTGCATCGCTTGCAAAAAACAGTGTAACTTTTCCTCGTTCATTTTTTTCTAATGTTAACTATTCGCAAGAGAAATGGCGGCCAGTGTTATTGTGAACATCCTGTACGTCAATGTGCATGGAAATAAACAAAGAATTTAAGGGAGAAAATAATTAATTACGCATTAGTGCATCTGGTATCGATCTAACAATATACCAGAAAAAACAGAGAATATGTGTTTTTTTTTAGTTGCGTGTTGCGTTTACATCAGACATCGACAAGTTTCCCAATGGCAATTAGAAAGGGGCAGCGATCTCGTCAACAAGAAGATCGTTGTTGTGACGGCCTGGTGCGGGGCTTTGGCCTGCTTCGGCCTAGACATTCTGGCTAATTTTCAAGAAGCTCGCGTCGTCGCGGCTCACATGATCGGAGCTATGACCTGCTTTACAGCTGGGACTGTTTACTTTTGCCTTCAGGTAATACCGACGTTAAAACGGCTGCCTAATGCATATGCAAACATTGACATAACGAGGTGACTAAATAATTATTTAAAGTAACGCGTTAGCGTGTACATAAATGATTTTATTGGAAGAGAAGATTAAACGTGTGCTCGCGTGAGTAAATAATCGAATAATAATATGAATTGGTAATTAGTTGTCTGAAGATGAACGTCTCGAACGATTCGTCGACCTGTTTACATCGACGCATTTCTTTAACAATTTAAGTTGTTCAAAATGAAAAATTTCTTAGTAAATAGTGCGAATTTCCTTTCATATTTCTCGAAGTTACGACACAAAAATATATTGTGCTTATACTTCTATATTTTACATTCTGAAAATATGAAAGAAAATCGAGATTACATACTTTCATGCATTACATTACAACTTCATAGAGAACGAACAAACATTCATTACTAGATATGGAATGTAAAGGATATTATTGTTTAGTTTATAACTAATGCTTTTCCAGACCTACATAAGTCACAAAATGGTGCCAGCCGTGAATGGACCCATCATCGTCTACGTTCGTGCAGGCCTATCAACGCTGACATTGATTTTGACAGTGGCTACGATCGTACCCGGCTACATATCTATGTTAGAGTTCCAAGGTAACATTTCTCCGCGTCTCGCATGCGGAAATAACTGAGGAGAGACATCGATTCCGTTCTTTGCAGGTAATGATTACAAGAAATGGTTGCCAACAGATGGTGGCTGGGGTTGGCATGTGGCTAGCGCTATTTCCGAATGGGTTCTGGTGATAGTCTATTGCGCATTCCTAGTAACATTCGTACCGGAGTTTCGGTTAATTAATTTCGAGGATCCTGTCGTCACGGTACTTCCACTTATCATTTTCTTTTTCTATCGATTAAATTGTATCAATATATGGATTCTTACATGTGTAATGGCAAGGTGGAATCGAAAGACTTACGCTATCCAAAATGATGTATCAAATTTTAGTAATAATGAAAATATTTTCAGCTGATATATTTAGACAAGGATCCAAGCATCAAAATATTGCACAAGTTGGACCCACAGATCCAAGAATCTTAAAACTGCCAAAATAGGACTACTTAATTCAATTTCATGTTATCTTCTTTTTGAACTGTTCCTTTACAGACGAATTAAACGATCTAAATATACAGTCTAATTTATTTCGGTAGTTCTCGAGCAAATGTTCTATTTAGATAGAGAGCAATGAACTATCAGCGAGCATCTCGCCGGTAATGGAACTTTCAGCACAGATCGCGTCTGTGCTTTCAGCGATGTGGTATTTCAGATCGCTGTAAGTTCCACGTTATCACCGCGCCAACTGCACCTATGCTGACTTGTGGCGCCGCTGAATTGCTCTATCGGTAACATGGGACGCGGCACCGATTGTCGATAAAATAGAAAATTGATAAGAGGTCAAACTTGAGCGTTTTTCCGCTGCGAAGACTAGCGCTGTTTGCAGATTTTGTCGGAATTGTCGTGTGGCGTCATCTGGCGGCAGACACATATCGAAGAGGGGCTCAACTGCTACAGAACGTATTTTGAATCATTTCTGTGTTCTGAAGGGGAGATGTTTTTTGACGCGATACGTGTCTAGTCTACTCGTCGCGGTGATGGGCTAATTGCGACGAATTTTATTTTTTTTCTCCGAAAAAATAGAAATTATTCGAAATAAACGAAAGAAATAGAACATATTCGAAATAAACGAAAGAAATCGAAAATATTCGAAAAAAATGGAGAATATTCCAAATCTGCTCGTCGAAGTGATGAGCGAATTTCGACGAATTTCACTTTTTTTCGGAAAAAATAGAAATTATTCGAAATAAGCGAAAGAAATAGAACATATTCGAAATAAACGAAAGAAATCGAAAATATTCGAACAAATTTGAAAATATTCGAAAAAAATAGAGAATATTCCAAATCTGCTCGTCGCGGTGATGAGCGAATTTTATTCTTTTTCTCCGAAAAAAAAGGTAGATCGACACGAGACTTTTTGCATGTCGAAGAGGGCCTCAAATGCTACAGAACGTATATTGAATCATTTCAATTTTCTGAAGGGGAGAAGTTTTTTGACGCGATACGTGTCTAGCCTGCTCGTCGCGGTGATGGGCAAATTGCGACGAATTTTACTTTTTTTCGAAAAAAAAGGTAGATCGATACGAGACTTTTTGCATGTGGAAGAGGGCCTCAAATGCTACAGAACATATATTGAATTGTGTCAATTTGACACAGAGGGACGGATTCAGTTGGTGAAATGAGGAACGGATGAGGGTTAAGCGTTTCGACGAATGACATAGACGAGACGGGGAGTCGCCGATGTCAGATTTTCCTCCAGTTATATTGGACATACGTACAGATATAGAAATACAAATAGAAACGAATGAAGTGTCCGTAATATGTAGTTATCGTAACGGTGTGTTGGTCGGTGTTCTGGTCATTGTCATCGCTATCGATGTCTCCTTGTGGCGTATAGACCGAGACCAGATCGGCCTTAAAAAACGAGCCTGCGCGATCCGTTGAATTCTCCTCGCCGGTCTCGATCCGGCGCGGCGTTCAAACGGAACTCTCGTTCTTTCTAGATGGTAACGATCAATATGCAGACAACGATGTACGACGCGCTAACAAGAACAGACAATAAAATTGGCGCGGTATTACAAGGATATAATACATGACGGCGCGCAGGTACAAGGGATAATATGTACGTAATAACATCGATCGAAGAAATCGCCTAATCGATAGGCTGTGGTCCGCATTGTGGGCATCCGTCAGCTTATCTGGCCGCGTGGGTTGTATGTACCTAGTTGTTCTAGTACCAGGACCGAAGCGGCGCGACGCGACGCGACGCGAGCGGTTCTGATATTCGAAAAATAGTATACCGGTACCTATAGATCTAAGGGGACATCCGTCGAATCGTGTATACTACTTGTACACCTTGCAACCGGTGTACGAGCTATAGCTCGTGTTCAGGCCGCATTGTCCTCGAAACTCGCTTTATTTTATTAATTCTCCCGAGTGCAACGCGGACCCCGCTCCGTTCGGACAAGGATGTTCGGCCCCTTCGCGAAAACCGATTCGACACACGCACGGTCGCGCGCGTGCGCGATCATCAATTCAATTCACAGCCGCCTGACACGTTCACGAAGGATTTCTCGAGAGTTTAAGTAGGTGGACGGATAATCGTCACCGAACATCTTGCCCGCCCCTGTCGAACGGCAATTCTCGTTATTTCTTTTTCTCGATTTTCTTTTTTGTTTCTACAACGCTTCCTAATCTTTCCGATTTCCTCGCAGACAATTCGTTTACCTATTCGTATCTTATTCGTTATCGGTTTGGTCCTTTCTATTAGATGGCTCTCTCGTTTTCGATTTTCTTTTAAAAAGAAAAACGCGAGCATGTTACCTGGGCGTGAGTTTAACGTCGCTGCTCTCGCGCGTTCGATAACGTTCGAAGGAAGTGGCAGAGGACAGTTTTCGTCGAAACGTTTTGGAGGGGGCAAGGGACGAAAACAGAGGCGAATAAATCAGCATATGTTTGTACACAGCGTACGTACGCATTCGCTCGTGCTTTTCCAAAAACAACGAACAGAGGAAGGGAGTTGCGCGTGTAGATGTAGTACGTGTAAGTGGCCGTGGGTGGTCGTGTGTGTGCCTGCGCGTGTTTGTGTGTGTGTGTGTATCATTTCTGGGACGGGCACACCTGGCCGCGCGTCACTTTTCGACGTTTGAAATCGGTCGCGGACACCAGTTCTCGAATTCGTGCCGGACGATTTTGCACGCATTCGAACGTATATCACCGAGTACGACGCTTCTTCGCAAGTTCATCTCGATCTCGTACCGTATCGGATACTATAAAGTGAAGAATCGAACGTGCTACAAGACATGCCAAGCGAATATTCGATAAACTATTCACCGAAGTTCCCAAAAGCGATCGTGATTCTCATCGTAGAACGTTGCAATCCTTATCTGACTAGTCGAGTAGTAGCTCGAGTTTGTTAAGTTTAGCTTTTGTCGTAAGTTCGCGCTCTACGGGTTCCTCTATTTCTGGCGTGGGCGGCAAACCCCGCCTGTTTTGCCCCGGGAGAGCACCGAACGGAGCTCTCGGGTGCAACGTTTCGAACGCCCTGTCTCGAGTGGGCGTGATATTATTGCTCCCGCCGGAGTCGCGGATAATTTTCGCCCACGCGCTCTCTAAGTATGTCGTGTAAAGTTTTTTTCTACTTGTTTAAAGAAAGAGAGAAAGTGTGTATGTGTGTGTGTGAGAGAGAGAAAGAGAGAAGAGAGACGCAGACAGATAGATCAAAGTGCTCTAAAGATCGAGTAGCATAAATCGTCGACGATCGTTATAATAATTCGGACCAGTCTTCTGGAATGCGCCGGTTAAGTGCAGAAATACATGCGTACAGATCGTGTGCGCTAAAAATCTCGTACAGGGACTTCAACTCCCACAAAAATTTCAATGAGATCTACATCTCGTAGGTTTTCTACGGGACAGAGAAATTTTAGTGTGCGCGAGCACCGCCGCTCGATTCAAATCATCCGAGTGTATGCACTTACTCTCCCGCGCACGAGTTTCTAATTCACAGATTCACATTTCGAAACTACCGAATATTACTCGCTATACTTTTAAAACGTGCAACGACAGATGAGAGCGGTAATCGAAACGGTTACGTTTTTACCTAGGGAAAACAGTCTAACGGCTCCGAAGAGCGCGGATCTCGCTCGGTTTGCGTTTTGGTTGCTCGGTTCGCGTTTAGGTCGGTGCGATCGGACAGTGAACGACATCGTACTTACGTGACACGATACGAAAAGAAAGACGTCCAACGACGGCGTGCTCGATCGAGAAAGCAAGAAGAACGCGATCGTGGAAGTGAAACAGCGATGGAAAGCGCTACGACCGTTTTCTATTGTCGATGTCAGAGAGCGAGAGGATATCACTCGTGTTCTTCTTTTTTCCTCTTTCAGCTACGATGCAGTGAAAAAGTACATTACACGGCACGAACGCGCGTCAAGGGACTCGATCGCGTCGAACGCGGACGAGTCCCTTTCGCACGAAATACGCATTTCTCGAAGGTTGACAAGAAAAATCTCAGTATGCTGAAGGTCCCAATGAAAAAACAGAATCGTCTGTGCAATCTCGCGTGTAAAGGTACGTGTGCGCCTGCGTGCATGTGTATTGTCGTGCGTGCGTAAATGCGTGCTGGCGTGCGTGCGTGCTTGCTAGCTTGCTTGCTTGCTTGCTTGCGACAATTGTGTGCATCGTTGCGAGTACATACATGGCGAGAGCGTGTCTGTTTGTACATACGAGCCTGAAATATACAAGTGTAAAACCGATCGATCACATCGATCCGATCTATAGCAACGGCGTCCGTCAACGTTGACCGAACGGGTCGCGTATATAAAGTAGTAGTCGTGAAAAACACGTTTGCACCTGTGTACAACAAATTTGTCTAGTTTACGGCGCTAACGTCGTTTCGATTTTTCGGATTCGTTTGCCCGTTTTCACCTCGGGTGTATTGCGATAATCAGTTTTCGATAACGAGTTCGTCGTGGCGCGTTCTTTTCGTCATTCGGCGGGACTGGGAATCGAGAAACGTTTGTATCGTACGAACCAGCATCGACGAAAGGAACGCGACGTGAAATAACGACGACGACGATTGTAGGAGAAACAGACGGACGATGGCGTATTCGAGGGAATCGAGAACGAACACCGTCAGAGATCGCGGCGCCACGGACAAGTTAGAGGACGTGCAAGTTCTCGCAGCTCTTGGACTTGCTGTCTCTTGCCCATACCTTGCCCAATAAGTTTCGCACCTTCAAACTGGTGCTGGTACGACTGCCGCGATACTTTTTCGGGGAATTGTTCTCGGAGCACGAACCCAGCGGCGACTTGCTGCGGTTCTTCCTTGATCTCTTTCGAAAGAGGTCCCTCGTCCTCTCGGGGTTCTCGAGCTTCAGCCGTATCTGCGTCAGCAGGCCGACGAGCAGCTCGTCGACGTTGTGGTTGATCATGACGGACGTCTCGATGAACTTGCAGTCGTAAGATGTAGCCATCGACTTGCCTTCTGCAATGGGACAGCAACAGATCCTTGTATAGGTCTAGATAACTAATCCACGTGAGCGCAATGTTTGCGAATTTATCGATCGGAAGACAGTAAAATGGTGGCTGCGGGCTCTCACCTGCGGTCGAGACCAATCGACTGCGCTCGAGATCGACTTTGTTGCCAACGAGGATCACCGCTCGCGCGGAGACGTGGTCGCTTCGCCACAGGGTTTGCAGGACCGCTTCGGCGACGCGCACCGAAGTCCGATCCGTCGTCGAGTAGACGACACAGTACGCGTGCGGCTCGTACGACGCGATACAACTTTCCGGCTGCGAACAGAAAATCGTCTTAGTTCCAGGCGGCAAAACACGAGGCAGCAAGTCACCGTGCAATATTCAATTTCGTTGGCTCGGCTAAAGCTGAAAGCTAAATCGATCGTTCGCATTTTCGGCTAGTCTTATCTCGGGCTTATTTCAGTCCAGCTCGCGGAGTCCGGTCGCTATACGGCGTGTAGCCGCGCATGAAGCTGGACTAGAGCGATCCTATCGAACCCAGGCACCAGGGCTTGATCGATCATCGGTCCCCGTCAACAATTTTCACGGTTGACCGGCCTCGTTACGGCTCGATGCTCGTCAATCGTTCCTCGCGATGGTTCGCCGAGCTGGACTAACGCGCTCTCGCTCATCGACGCGATGCGCCCCCGACACCGCTTTGCTCCCTTTTTATACGTTCCACCTTAACTCCAAATTAATATCGATTAGCAAATAAGATTTATCGAAGCGACGGAACAGCAGGATTTGCGTGTGATCGGCGCACAAAGGATTTCAGAAACTGGTCCGTTCGAAACGTTTCGAGACGAAACGAGTTTGGAGAAAGCGTGATCGGTTATAAGCGGGGTTGCGATTGCGAGTCGGTGCATCCTATCTCGTTCGATAGCACTTATCGGAGCATCGTGCGTGAACCAGCCGATCGAGCGCACGTCCTCTCCCGCGACTCACCGTCATATCGGCGCAGGTGTGATCGATAAATGTCAGTTCAGATTCCTCCCCGGCTAGAAGCACGCTGACAGTCTTCTCTCCGGACTCGTCGTCTGTCGGAAACAGTAAATCATCTCGTTATCGACAATTATACTTTGTGTTACTAATCTTTGAATAGGTAAACGCGCAAAGAATATAAGAGCACCAAACCTGCTCTTTAAACGTGACAATTACTTGAACATCTATGATCTAAAAGGTTGCTTTCGAAGCAAGTGAAAAACGTCGAATAGCAGAATAAAACAGCAAAAAATAGTCGTCCATAAATTTCGATAAAACCTTCAGAAAAAGCGCGTCCCATCAATTATGAGAATCACTTTACGGTTCTTGCACGTTATTCTTGAATGTTCTTGAACGACCTTCCTAATATAGATCATGGTATTCGTCTCGAAACACCCCACCAGGATATAAATAAAAAAAAATACATCGTTCCATTTCGTAAAACAAGGTTGACCTTCGTAAATCGCTCGATCCGTTATACTTCCGGGAGGGAAAGGTGGCGAAGCAGGGAAAGACAAAGCAACGACGCGCTGCGTCGCGTCGCATCGGGACACTCACCGATGGAGGTATCGTAAGCGTGAAGGTATTCGGAAGTCATGAACTGGGAGACCAGCGAGCTCTTGCCGACGGCTGGTGCCCCGAGCATCAGAACGTGGTACGGCGTTGGTCCCTGTGATGCGCTGCTCTCCCTCGAGCTGGCCAGCGATCCTGCCGCGGAGTTCCTCGCCGAGCCAGGATACGAAGCGGTCAGGTGTTCCGTGCTGCACCGCCGTTGGTGGTCACGCCGAAAGAGAGCGACAAAAGGACGGAAGAAAAAAAAGAAAGAAACAAGCATGTAATAAAAGATGCCGGGGTTCGGCAGATAGGTTCATCACGAGTTCGCAGATACTACGCCTCTCTCTCTCGTGTCGCAGAGCATTAGCTTATCCTTGCGTCGCGCCGTCGTTCGAGAATTCGATTTCTATCGATCCGGACGATTAGAGAAAACGATTCAACGAGGAGTCCTGGGCCAGCGTCGACGATGGTCCCCCGTTGTTGGTCTGCGGCAACGTTGCATTTCGATCCCGCTTTAAAGCCCAACACGTGTGTCTACGTCGTCTAGACTCTTGAAGCGCACGTAAACTCACGCGTTCGATATAAAGTAGGACCACGTGGGGCTCCGCAGACCTCGCGGAGTCGGCCACCTCGACGTCATCTTTGTCCCTCGTCTGTCCGCTGTCCCGTTTCGAATTTCGATCGTTGTCCGGTACAAATTCGCGCGATCTACCGTTCACGACAAGTTGAAAGCAGTGTAGCCAGACAGGGAAAATCGTGGGGAGTATTGTTACCCGTTCTCCGTCGTTATCAGATTAGTCACGTGACATTCCGACACGTGCACGACGGAGGCGAAAGTGGAACGAAGTGGGAGACAAGTCATGATCTGGCTTCACTGGTTGAAACGGGGAACGACGGGGTCGGTGGGTGGTGGCTGAGGAAAGTCTCACCTCGAGTTGCTCGATGCGACGCTATTGTTGGACCGGGATCTCCGACTCTTCAGGGAGTCCCCCCTGTTTACCACCCCCTTCGCGGTTATACTGAAATGTCTCTGCCTGTAGTACTCCTCCTCGACGCCCGTGTTCGGCATGCTGGCGACTCTCGATCTCTGTTGCGGAAGACACAAGTAATTTGGCCTGCCCGACGAACGGCTGCCGGGTGTTTTCACCGACTGCGACCTGCTGTGGTGCGGGCTACCGTATCTAAGGGAAAACGGGACGTGCAGTGCCTCGCATTTTCCCAATTCGATCGTCCGATAGCAAGCGAAAAGGACTCGAAAAATCTCCTCAACGCGTTGGATAACTGGGATTGATAGCCAAACATGATCTGGAACGCGGGAGTTGGCACGGACACGATACAAAAACATCAACTGGATCGTCTTTCCCTGAAAACTCAATCCCGAGGCATTCGGTTGCCAATGCCTATGGCTGTTCAGCCAATAAAGAAAATGCGGACTTCTTTCTTTTTTTTTTACATTGCTATACACCGTACGCGAAGGCGGTCCTAGATACCTGGAGCCGATCGCAGACCGTGCCAATTCCCGAGCTGCGAACGACAGACCGTCCTCGACGGATGCGCTTCGAACAGCCGGTTAAACCTTGAACTTATGACACGAACGGAGGCGGAATATCAGAGTTTAACCTTCCCGTACCCAACGCGTTGCTCGTCGGCGAAACGAACCTCATCTCGAAGTCGTGAATCTCCTGTAACGTTAGCGTGTTCGCAACGTCCAGCAGTTGTCTCATGTTCTCTTCCCGGCGCCTGACGTCCACCTCCGGGTGCAAGAGTATGGTCGCCGCTCCGGTGGACCCGTCCAGCGAGAGCGACGGCTGCTGCACCACGATCGTAGCCGCTTGCGTGGTTCTCTTGCTTCCGGCCGTGTTGCCCCCTTTTCGGCATTAGAAAAGCAAAGATCCGTTACCTCGGCCCATCCAGAATCGTTCCTGTCGTACGATGCGAGTTACCAAAAGACCTCCGAGCACCGGACATCGCGAGAGCATTCTCGCGCTCTTTAACCTTAATCGTCCGACCCTTCGAACCAGACTCTAACCGCATCCACCCACCCGCTCTTTTGTTTACGCGTACACCGTGTGTCTCGCATCGGAGCGACGCGGCGCGCCCTTCGCATTTCGAAAGCTAGCCGCCACCCTTTTCCGTCTCGTCGATCTCGTTCCCTTGTATACGATCGAACGCGAACAGAAGGATAAAGAGAATACATGTAGAAGATCAAGCGGAAGGATCGACGCGGAAAACAACACGCGGTCAGCTCGTTCGACGGTTCACCTTCGGCCCGCTTCTCCCCTCGACCGCCCTCTTCTTCGTCACCTCCTTCTTCTCCATCGCGATCCTCCTCGTCCGCTTCGTCTTCTTCGTCCTCGTTCGCCTCTGTGTTCCAATGTTTTGCAGTTTATAGCTCGGTTACCGCGTCTACTTCTGGCCAAATCGACATTCAAAAAGAGACTGCAGAGCGAGACCGCGGGATCTGAAGCGGACGTTTTTTCTGGGTGCTCGGCCGGATAATGAACGTACGATGCCGGGAGAGTCTTTCTCGCAAAGGTGCTAAGCGTTTTCGGATACATACGCGTGTGCGTCTTTCCAAACAGAATTGCCGCTCGAGAGTGGATTGCTCGCGAATGACGAATTCGTATGGGTAAGCTTTCAAAGCGAAACAATGCTGTATTTTTTTTTTGTTTCTTTTTCTTAATTTTCTCGGTGCTCGCGTTGCGTGCGCGTCTCTCCATGGTCCCCGGTGTGAACTACGCGACGATTAAACAACTGGACGAGAACGACACGAGGAAGAGGAGAGAAAGGAGTGTGAGAGAAAGAGAGAGAGAGAGCGAAGAGGGGACGATATCCGCGACGCGCAATCAACGATCTGGTGCCCGCGTACGGAGCCGGCGGCAATTCGGTGGAATACTGCTACGGCAAACGAAGCGCTATCAACTACGTTAACACATCGACTAAACGGCGAAATCGGTAGAAAACATGCGCTGCTCGGGACTGAAACGCATCGACTCGCAAAGAGAGTTCCGACAGAAGTAGAGCTACGCTTGGTACAGATTGGAGATCGAGTGGCCTGCAGCAATGTGACGGCTCTCCTCTCCTCGAGGCTGCTCTCTTGTTCGACCGATCCCACCTTCAGCAACTTTGCCTAACCGCTCAAGAGGACTAGGCAACGTTCTTCGGTTGGTCCAGCGAGATGTTACGCGGAAGCGTTGGGCGAGCGCAAAAGTTCGTGCCCGAATTTCAGAGGGACCGGGAACCTTTCGCAGATGTTTCTTTTTTTTTGTGTCATGTTAGAGACGTTCCAGGGTTAGACACCTAGTACCCCAGGGGATGGACCTCCTCCCACGGTAGGGGCGCGCCTACCGCCGGTGGGGGGTGATAGCGGGGTTACCGGGTACCCTCGCGTCACGGGAATGGGGGGCGAGAACCGGGGGTGTGCGAAATGCAACCCTCCGAGGGACCCGTCTTATCGCGTGCGGGAGCCTCGTGGTTCGCGCCAGCTGAGAAGGGCGGCGGAAGCCAAACAACTCGGCCGGACCAACAGCGGGGTTCCCGCCGGTTACTCGGGCCTCCCATCGGGCGATCCGGGGAAGGGGGAAACGCAGTGGGCCGTCCGCTGCGGTTCCAAGTTGTGGTATAGTCACGGGGGAAGCTTCTCTTCCTCCGTCGGGAGAGTCTGTTTAGCGGGGGGTCATGTTGTATGCTACCGCGATCCGTGACTCCCGCGCTGTAAAGTCTAGGGACGGCCAAGGGGTTTTAGCCGGCCAGCCCGGCATTGGCCTCCTCCATCTGCGGCGATGGGGGAGGTTACGCGACAGAGCAGTTCCCTTGTAAAAAAAAAGGGTTAGACACGGTACACGGAATGGGGGGTTATTAAAGGGACGTGCCCTTACCGCGTCCAGGGACCCCCTCGCCCGCACCGGCCGGAGAGAGCGACAGCATCGCACTCCGAATACGGCGAGCGACGGGGTCATCAGGGTCATCGGGAGATCGAGCTAGACTCCGGCCTTCCATCGCGTGACCCAAGGAGGATCGTTAGGACTATTCGAGGGGGTCTTCTCGAGCGGGGGGGGCCCAGTTGCGTTCGAAAGAGATCCTGGGTCTACTACGCAGTAAAGTCTAGGGACGGCCGATGACGTGATATTATCTCCAGCGAGGGGGCAGGATATCCACAAAGTGGATTTTCCTCAAGTAAAAAATGGGTTAGTCACCGTTGATTTAAGTCTATTTCTGATCAAAAGGAGCTTCTCAGTATGCAGGCCTTTATATGATACGAGTTTCCAAAAGGATCGCGGTTTCGTGTTGGATACGCAATAAAAAAAACCGTTCTAGATGTTCCTACTTTCTGAACAATTGAAAAGTGGTTGGGCAGAGTTCGAAATGGCGGTTTTAACCCGAACGATCGATTCGCTTCTGGACAACGTTCTGGTATTGACGGCAACATTTGTGCGCGCTTTAGCGGATGATAAAGGATTGTAATTGAGGAGGTCTTTGAGAAGCTGAATATTGGCAATTCGCCAGTATTTCGCGATTAAAACAAATTCGCATTGAATCCCATTGATAAAACAGTTTACCTTAAATCGTAACCGCATCTGTCTTGCGTTGAAATCGGGTACGGACTTTTGCACTGGGCCAATATTATGTATCATGAAACGTTCGAAAAGAAGCGTTGGTGTCCGGTACGATCGAGGAGAGAGAACCATACGGCTAACCGGAAGAGTAAGCATAGAACGTAAAAACGGGAAGGGAGTACGAGAAATCGAGGGGACGGAGAGAGAGAGAGAGAGGTGCGAGATGAGCTCAAAGGAAAACGATAATCGTTGGTGGTAATCGACACACGACACACGACACGCAGGTGTTTGAGTAGAATGCAAACAGGTGTGTAAGGCATGGCACCAGAAACGAATGTTAAATCGTCGAACGAGTGTGTCCCGTCCGCGTCTCGTCTACACACAAGATCGCAGCGACGCGAGAGATCGCCGAGCCATTCGAAATCGGGATTGAACCGTGTCTGCGGTTGTAATAGAGCCGCGCGTTCGAGAGAACGGGAGAACCGATCGGTGTTAGGAGGAAGGCGCGCGGTCCCGATTCGTCGACATTGTCGTGTTTCGAAACCGATAGCAAAATTACGCGAGCCTGATGGGGGTTCCTCCCAGGTGCCTTATTTTCAGTCGTGAAGAAGAGTGGCCTGGCGTGATTCGGCGGTGCATCGAATTCGTTCGGTGATCTCTCGATCTCGATAGGGATCTCGAAGCACAACTCTCGAGCACAACCAGCAGTATACCTATTGCGCAAAACGGGAAAAAGAGCCTGACCCATGAATGAATGGTCGAAACGAGGGGATGAGATTCTGAAAGAAAACAACAACAATTGATTTTCTTAGCGAGAACAAACGTCCACGGGCGTTCGAATCGTTCTCTACGACGCCCGCTACATCATCGCCCCGGCTCTTTCGCATCTACCTCGCGGATTAATCTGTCCTACGGAGTGACAACTATAAACGCGTCGTCGCTAAAGCACCGATTATACGATACCGTAACGGTGTGTCGAGCTCGGTCGACCCCACTCACCGGTGCCTCTTCCACGGATCTTGCTGCCCCCTGTCCTACCGGGACCTTCGGAAGGTCGCTCGTTACTCGTGCAAGCCCCGACCAGCGTGATGTCCAACGGATTCGTCGTCACGTTCACGCTCGGCTTCCTCTGACCGTATTTACCCTCGCTGAACGAGCTGGTGCTCCGCCGAGAGCACGATCGATCGGACGGACCGTCTTCGCGAGCTTTGCTCACTATCAACGTCAGCACCGAGTTGCCTGCATCTGGCTGGCCTGCGTCCACCGAGCCTCTCACGGGAGTGCTGCAACAACATCGAATGGGAACAACGTCTTATATTAGTATTTTAATTATGGCAAATGTGATCATTAGACTGTGGATCTTTATGCAAAATAAAAATTTTCTATTACGGGAGACAGAAGCCACTGAAAAATCTGTTTTCCTCTTAAACAGTTGTAAAAGGTCCAAAGTAATAGATCAATGCTCTTCAATTCAGTTCTCGAAATCCCACAAAATCAAAGTGCTTCAGTTACTTTAATTAAAGCGAGTTCAAGTAAGCGGCATTACAATACTTTTCATGGGAGGGAAATTTAAGGAGGCTGATTCTATAAGACAACGAAGAGTAACAAAGTTAGTAACAATTGTAAATCAATGCCATCCGACGATCAGTTTAAGAATCTTTAAAAAAATATTCAACCTCTCAGCGTAGCGCCTCGACCGACAACCGAATGTGCGCCTTTAGCTTGATACGCGCCTATCGCGTGCGTCCATGACCTACCCGACATACATCGCTACTCAGCGAGTTGCAGCCCTCCAGGCGGAGTTTTAATGGTTACAAACTAAAACGCGCAGACGAAGTCGCAATATTTTTACTCTCTGTTGTCATGGAGAACAACTCGTTCAATTTTCTCCCACCTGTTGCCGAACAGCCTGTATAAAATATCCAGAGTTTTCAATGAGAGAACCAGTAAACCAGACATAATATCGTTCAAAAAGACGACAGTGATGTACAATAACCAAAAGATTCTAGACTGGCTCCAAGACCTTCGTCGAGGCAACGGATCCCAGAACTTTAGCCAACGAGGACTAGACCGTGGATCTTCGTGCAAAATAAAAATGTTCTGCGTCTATTGCGAGACATGAGAATTATCGCTAGAACTACCGAGCCCGTCAGAACGACGAGAACAGATTTTTCTTTTTTACAATTCGTGAAATTATAGAAATATTTTCATCAGTATAGATTTTCATCAAGAATAAATGGAATGCTGTTATTATTATAAAGCAATATACATCGATCTCGTTGAGAGTTCGGTGGTTCTAGAGTTCGGTATTCTCAAATTCTTCTGACAATTTCGCTATTCGGAGTTTAATGGACCCATTTTCGTCATAAATGCATAAAATCCGCAGTCTAACGAGGATGCATACGCTTCGAGCATGCGAACCTGAAAAAATCGGTCGCGCGTAGATCCGGTAAGGGAGGAGTACGGCCGGAAGAGGGCAACCTGGTCTCGCCGCCGGTATTGTTGGCGGCGAGCATTGCCGTGGTGGCGACTGGCGGACCGTCGACATCTTCGAGGAGGTTCGAGGTGCTCGAGACTCGGACGTCGAGGCGGGCAGTGGTCTCGGTTCGCGACGCGGCGACCGATATCTGACCTGTGGTCGTGGCGATCCGATCCACCTGGGAATACTCGTCGTCGATCGGCGGCGGTGGCGGCGGCGGTGGTGGCGTAGCCGGGTCAGGCGGTGGAGCTGCCGGAACTGAAGCTGGCGGGGACATCTCCGAGGGGATATCTATCAAATCGAAACTATCGTCCGGCTGTTCTCCATCCGTGGTGGTTACCTGCAATCAGTTTCATTCTTGAGATATTCGTCTCGTTTACATTAACACGGTTCCAATATTTTCACGGTTACATTGCAGCTTGTATAGCGTCGATAATAACTATTCAAGATGGATTTTTTCGGTGTTACGATACTCGCATTGCTTATCCCTCTGAACTCCTATGTCGACATTGTCAACTCCTTTGTCGAGTCAATAATAATTACAAAGTTTGAAAAATATATTTAAGTAATTAGTGCAATAAAAAAAAATTGTGAAAAATAAGTAGCAGTCAAGGAACTGTCCTTTAAAGTAAATTTCAAGTAAAATACTTTAAACAGTTGGGAGTTGCTGGTAGAAAAATTTAAAAATAAATTCGGAATGCAAAGGGTTAAACGTGATTGTCATAAAATTAATGGCATTACGAAGAATTCTAAATAGTAAGTAGAGATTGTATCGTGCGAAGGATGATATCACAGCAAGGAAATAGCATGTTTGCGTAGACTAAATCGATGATCGTCGCTTTACTCGCTGCCTCAACGTAAACACGTTTCCATGGTAACACAACAAATCCTATTTCTACGTTTCGCTCTTATCGAAGCTGCAACGTAAACGCGACGTAAGCCACCGTGGGATACGGGAGCGAAGCAGGTAGGATGGCGATCTTACCATGGTGAGCATGGTGTTCGCGCTATCGGTGCTGGTGTTGATCGTGGTCTCGGATGCGGTGCTCGATCCCATAACAACGACTTTCGGGACGCTGCAGCTGCTGCGGCTGCCCCCGGTGGATTTGAAGTGCAGTCTTCGCAGCGCGGATGTCGCGTGAGACAACAAATCGGAATCGCGAATATTCTCGGTCCCATTGTGCCGATGCGAAGAGCCGCCTGCACGCGACGCCTGTGACTGCGACTGCGACTGCGACTCTGTTGCCTCCGTTTCCGCCGACGCCGCCGCCGCAGCAGCCACCGACGCCGACGCCGACGCCGAATCGGTCCCGTTGCTGCGCGAACTGCCGCCGTTTCGCCCATTCGACCCGCGACCGTCCAAACAACCCTGCGAGCCGGAACACACAAACACCACGCCGCTCAAACATCGACTCTCCCTTATCTACGATTGATTCTGCACCCCGCGGCAGAGATAGCACGACATACAAAATAAAGAGTCTTCTCTGTTAGAGAATAGCTTTATTAGACTACGGATTTTTATGGAAAATCAAACGTTAACTCTATTCTAGGAAATGGAGGTCGAATTAAAAGTGTGCTGCTACTACTAATTATTTTAACAAATCGAAAATACGTGAACAGCATCCTTCAATTTTTCTAATACTTCTACAGTTTGATTTTCTAATCATATGTTCTTCCCATAAATGCATAAAATCCGCAGTCTATCGCTAACTCTAACGAGATAGACTATTTATACGTACACATTCACTGTAGAACATAATGCGATAGTAATGGAAATTTGAAGAAAAACTTTCACCTTTTAAACACAGGATATCTCAGGACAGGTGTTACAATCAAGCATGGCTGTGATTCTACATGGAAAAATAAGGAGAAACAAGCGATTAACATTTTTTTCAGTTGACGCATCGTTCGAGAGACAACCGAGTTTAAAAATTCAACGGTTATGCGTGTTGTTGTTGGACGAGACTCGGCTGGCGCGTCTGACCCATCGTCTACCGCTTCTACTTATTGTAGCGTTTAGCATTATGCGCGAACTTTACAGATTCTTAATCTCGTCTTTTCTGGAAAATGAAGCCTTGAACGAAAAACTGTTATTTTCTCGTATTGCGACTTATTTCTCCGTATAGAATCGCCAACCGTCCGATGGTACCTTAATTTCAAAAACATCCCGTATGTTCAGCGTGTTTTCGATCTACCGGTACAATCAGATGTAGGACGATTCTACTGAAAGAATGTAAGTCGAAGGTGCAGAATAAAGTTCGTCTCGAACTAGACTTCGTTTTCGAGAAAGTCTGCGGTCAGAATTCGTCCCTGGTCTCGTGCATCGGTGTTTACAAGTAGAATCGACCGGTCATGAGTCAGACGCGTCAGCTGATCTCAGCTCCTACTGCGGTTCGATTTCCTCGAAAACGAAGGGGCGTACACAAAGACTCGACTCCGCGTTTTCGACTAATTTTTTCGTTGGATTTCAAACCTGCGCGTAGAAAATCATAATATTTAAAGGCGTGCTATCTCGTCGCGGGGGGTTGTAGGTCAGTCGCATACTCACGTGGTTTTTGTGTTCCGGGCTGGAGGACGAGTTCGGTGTGTTTGGCAGAGAACCCCCCGTGGGGGTGCAATGCCGCAATCGCGCCAGGGCCGTACGAAGCCCCTCCGTCACGAGGCTCTTTTAGTCCAACTTCGTGATGCCTCCCCACGCCTCGCCCGAGCTCCTCGATTTTTCCCTTCCGATGGCCCTTTCTCCGGGTCCTTTCGGACTCGGTGTTCAAGCCTCTCGATTCAGAAATCCTCCTCCACGTTCGTCCGACCCTCCTCCGTCGAACACCGTCAGAGAATGTCGACGGTGATTCTCGACGCAACGTCGACGACCTCGTAACCGCGGTCCTTTTATTGCATCTGACTGCGAGGAGCCGCGACCCCGGTGACTGACATTTGGATCCCAGTCTTCTAGCCGAGCTGCGCGTTAATCGCTCTGCGTGGTTCACTGATCCGTTCTGTCTCGAACTTTGACCCCCGCGTACTCTTCATCCCGTTTCCTTCCTACTCTCTCCTTCCTCCCACTCGCTTCGTGGATTTCTCTCACTCCCACTCTTGGTCTCTCTCTCTCTCTCTTTCTCTATATTTTCCCCTTTCTCTCTGTCGTACGGTTTTCGCGTTCGAACGATCTCGCACTCGCACACTCGAACACGTCGAAGCTCTGCGTCTACAATGCGAAACATGGTCGGCGGGATTAGAGACCCGTTTCGAATCGAGCCGACCCGATATCTCGGTCAACGAATCAATCGACCGGGGCATTCGCGAGAAACGGAATACGATATACGATCCGCGAAAGCGTGAAAATCCAGCGGCGCGGTGCGGCTCGATCATTGATCAAACGGGAAGAAGAAGCGGTTCTACCGATCGAATTGCTGCCTAGAAATATCCTTCCTGTTTGCCGATATGAGATGTATATCGCGCGGCAATCGATAATTTCACGCTGGTTGCTAAACGATCAAACGACCATGCAAACGGGGGAATGTAGGTAGAAAGGTCGCCACGGTCAAAATGCTGGTCAGGGATCGCGGTAACGCTCTATCTCTCTTTTTTTCTCTCCCTCTCTCGCTTTCTCTGGTTATGTCCCGGTTGCAAGAGATTCCAATGGTTGCTGGAATTCCGTATCAATACGAGTCGATCGGTTATTCGAGCGACTGAAAAATTTAATAACCGTTCCGTTACCACGCCGGGGCCGCTTTCCGTCGAATTAGATAATTTCCCGAGGCAATATAGACGCGGCATTCTTTAGCTATTGGATCTCTCGAAAACGTCAACAATGCGACGACTGTGGAGGAGCGGTGTATAAAAGGCAACGCGGCAGCATTGTTCTCGGGTGGCCGAAGTAATTGCCGAACGGAAAAGCATGGATCGAATGGACATCGAACAAGCGCTAATTGGAAACACTTATTGAAACGAATGGTTGGAGAGAAAGCAAGACAGAGGGGGAGAGAGAGAGACAGAGAGAAAGAGCTAGAGAGATAGAGATGGAGAGAACGATATACCGAACACGGCGGAGCGTTTCCAAGAAACCGAGGGGTCCCAGGACGAGCCCCAGGACGATCACGTTGCTCGTTTTGCACGGTGCACAATGGTCTGTTTGTTTTGCAGTGGGTGGATGACTGGGCGGGTAATTGTTTGGGGTCGCGATTAAGCGTGTTGCGTAAAGCGAATGGTGACCTCTCGATGGCGTGAGGCACGAGCGAGATACGAGAGATACGGCTCGCGCGAGTGCCTCGGTGCATTAATGAATATGGTCACGAAAAAAAAAACGGGCGTTTCACGGGCATGAAAGTGACGGACGGACGGGCATAACTCGATTAGCGGGCAAACTTTTTTTCGTGGAGGAGAGGGAGGGCGGGAGGACATTGCCAGCACGATAGTGG
Source organism: Lasioglossum leucozonium (assembly GCA_028454225.1). NCBI lineage: Eukaryota > Metazoa > Arthropoda > Insecta > Hymenoptera > Halictidae > Lasioglossum > Lasioglossum leucozonium. Next base: position 12,576,284 of record CM052215.1, on the reverse strand, counting down.
TGTGCAGCATGCGAGAGGTGGTGCGGTGGCGAACACGATGACACCGAGGGTTGCAACATGCGTCGATCTCTGGATGGTGAAACGTGTGACGGACAGGGTTGCCTGATATCGTCGGCCGAGGTAATTTGCGATGCACGAAAACAAAGGTTTGATCCAGATACCTGCGTCCTCTCGAGAAAAAGAGCACCGTTTACCTTCGCATTCCACGGATAACTGGCGTGGAACACGACCACCGAGAAAGGACATTAGCGCCTGCGCTTTCCTGACGAGGGGGTGAAACTACCGAACCAGCAGCACCGTCGCGTCGCTCCGACGACCCGTATCCTACTTCTCCCTTCCTCTTTCACCCTCCCTCTGTCTCTCTCTCTCTTTCTCTCTCTTTCCTGTTTTCTCAACCTTTCTTTATCTCTTGTCTTTCTATTTTCTCCGTTCTCCTCTCGTTCGAGGGGACACTCGTGCTTTTCCTCGCCGTGCATTTCCTTGCCCGATCCTCGAACGGCGAGAACACGAACAACGCGCGGACAGCCACCGTGCGACTCGCAACTGCGCGAGAGGAGGCTTGGCCGGAATTGCGAAACGTCAACAACGATTACGAGAGAACGTAGAAACCCGCTAATTGCTCGTCGCCCCGAGCGAAACGGAGATATACCCGTGGAACACGCTCGAACAACGGTCGCGTTCTCCAGAGACGTTCTCGTTTCTTTCTTAATCGTCGATTTGGCTCGCATCGCGTTCAGCAACGCGAGGATTTGTTGTTCAATCGAACGGACACTGGCCGAGGCCCTCGTCCGCGCGAATCGATCGATTTGTCGTATTGTGGCCATGCAGTCGTCAACAATGCGGGAAACGTTTTCGATACATTCGAATTCTCCGGCGCCCGGCTCGGCCTGCAGAACATACGCGTAGAATGTAGAACTCGAATCGCAGACGCGATCAATATATGTAGAAAATTGCAAAGCGCGGAACGTTAGAAAATGGTAAATAGCAATTGGGGGGAATAAACGGCGAATTCACGTGTACAATAAAGTTTGTACGTATCGCGTATCGGTGGCAAATTATTGAACCTTGCGAATCTATACAACACCTGCGCAGATGCGCAACCCTTTCCTAGATGCTATTACCGTTCACCCCGTTCATTTGTGTCCTACATTTCATCTTCCAACGTTCTACTTCTTTTTAGTCTCGCATCGTTCGCTCCTCCGGATCGAACCTGTACGCACACGAGCGTACCAATAATTCGATAGTCTCCCTCGAAATTGGCTCGCTCCCCTGACACACTTTGCGACCGGGTAGAATTTCCCGAGCGAAACCAATTAGTCCAGAGTGAGTCTTTTTTCCTTTCTTCGTCTCTCTGTCTCTTTCTTTCTAGAAAGAGAGGAAAGAAGAGAAGGACACGGAAAACCTGCACGGAAGAGCGTGTACGGCGATTCGTGCTTGCGTTGCACTCGCTCCAGCTTGCATACCTAAACACCGTTTAACGCGGATTCGATGCACGCCCTCGAGTTCACTGTTGGCATACCAGTTGATCGACCGCTTTGTCAAAACAGCACGCCTATCGATCCACCGTATCCACGTGGCTTCCCTTCTACATTTTACCGTCGTGTTTGCAATCAAACTTCTCTGTATGCGCGACAAGGCACAATTCCGACGCTCGTTATGCAAGGCTGTTCGCGTATTTAACAGACGACGGCGGGACCCCGGAGAGAAATTCGACGTTGCAAATTAATCAAACAACGCCCAGTGGCTGATCGAGAAACTCTGCGATTTTGCGAAACCCACTGCGACAAACTGTACGCGTTTAAATGCCAGTCGTTCGGTCCAACAAGGGATGCCCGGTCGATAAAACACAGAACTCGAAAAACTATTCAACGTTTGTTTACAGTAGTTTTTAGCAGAAAAGTTGCGGCTGTACCGTATTAGGTCGCACCGTAAGTCGTGTTCTTTCTTATCGTGCTTCGTTCTATATAGACCGCCGCCGGACTTTGTTTATGCGATGTTTTCATAGAAACTTTTTCCTATGCCTTGTAATACTTTCCCGTACGATGACACCGACGCGACGCGGTGCCGCGTGCGTTTCCACTACCGCTACTATTTTCCAATCTATTTATGTTTCCGCAAACACTGCATATGTAAATCCTCTACGTACGAAGCTCAATTCGATCGATAAAGAAAATAAAAGAAAAGGAAAGAACTGTGCGAGACATTTTCCATTTCAAAGAGTCAACGAAGGAGTTGCAAAGCAGAATGCAGCTGAATATGTCATTTAAAGTATCAGCGACAGAGAAACACGTTCCGAGTACAACAAAATTTCAAAGGTAGTATCACAAGTTTAAAAACTAATTATTCCATATCTCCGATGAATCGGTTCAAATAACAAAGAAACAAAGAATCGAAAAGTTCATTGACAGTGGGAAATAGGTCGTTTCGAAAACGATGGCGAATATATCGACGATTGAAAGCGTCGAAGAAAGACACGACCCGTGAATTCTTTCCAGCGATTTCCGAGACGAACATCCAATCACCGATTGTAGTCGATGTGAAAGAAGACTGCTAAACGAGAAAACGCATTTTCGGCCGGTCCCGAGAGAATTCGATTGCATCCCTCGCGAGAATGTCCGCGCGGAGTGTGTGGCGGGATGTGTCGCATGGATGTCTCAGCAACGACGTTTTCTGTACATGAATGTGTATTTTGTCATATTCAAAATATAATAATAAACGTTACACACAGTGTAGCTTTTACTTATGGGTCACAACATTTGATCCATGATTCTGGTGAATCGCAAACACCGACACCGGCTTTAGACTTGTCCACCAAGTTGTTCGATCGAGTAACGAGGCCCTGTCGGTTCACGGTCCGACGCGTTGATCGACGGTGAACCGGTAGCGCGACGTCGATCGTTCATCGTTTCCGTGGGGAGAAGCAATTTCGGCGAACCGTTGACAACAAAATCTCGATGCTGCGCAGCGCGTCCCGGCAGCGAATTGCGAATCGCGAACAGAGCTCGCAGACTTCGCCGGTTTAGGAACGATGAGAAACGGTCGGACTGTACGATCACTTTTTGAAACGAGGCTCGCCGCCGTGTCTCGGTTAACACAGGTTCGCTTTCTCCCTGGTGAATTTCGCGCATCGATCGTTCATCGCGGCGATCGATCGCACGTGTTTCGTTGCGTACGCTCGACCGTCGAGGCCAACAGCGCACGGGGTGTATATTCTTAAACGCTACTATTTTTATTCCGAATCGTACGCCATCTCTATCTCCGAGAGAGATCGTCTTTGTCATTATCGTCGGCAATCGTCGTTATGATCGTCGTTGTTGCGTTAACATCACAATAGTTAAAGAAACAATAGAGTATCGCGAGTACGCGCACGAGAGTGCGCGTATTTCTCTTCTTTTCTTATTCTTTTTTTTTCGTTTTCGTTATTTTCTTTCCATTTTTTTTTTTTTTAGTCACACGCTTCATTACGCACGCACTCCAGGCTCGGCAACACGCACCCATTATACAAAATGTACAAAAGCGCACACGCGTACATGTACAGTTACACATTGTAAAAATTGTTGTTCGTGGTCAGTTACGTTTTATGCGCGCACGACTACTCGCAACCCTCCGCGTGTCTACGCGTCTCTCCCTTCTCTAGGGTGCGTGTCGCTCTTTATGAATATGCTCCGGAATCGTATAGATCCTTTTCGAGACATTTTTATCCATCGATCGAGTTTTCCCACTATCTTGGCAGTAGAGGAAAACGTCAAAGTAATCAACTAATAATTTCTTTATTTCTGTTCTCGTTTCTAAAATGGACCCTAATTCGGTGGTTAAAGATCGTAAATGTGAACTCTCGAAAATCCTAGATGTTTTTAGTCAATTATTAATAGTTCCAAAAGTTCAGTTTCTTACCTTGAAACAGCCTATAACTGAATTGCCTTATAGGGTCGTAGGATGAAAAGAAATTTAAAGCGGCATTGTTTGGGATAGACGGCAGGTAGTTAAAAGGAGCAGATATATCTATAAAACAAAGCACAAGATATAATTCTTCCTAATGATCGATGACGAAATTCTTCATGAATTACAAAATTTACTTAGAAATCTTCAACTACGAAATTAATTAAAAAATCCAAAGGGATTGTTATATATTCCCCAACGAAATAATTTCGATGAAACGCTCAGTTGCAGCGTACGTGATCAATGAAAATAACAATATGTACAATTCGTATTTATAGCGGAACACGACAATTCCATTTCCCACTCATGAAAAAAATAAGTACTTTCAATGAACATTGTACCTTGGTGATATTAATTGTTCGGTCAGTTCTAGTGAAAAGGCAAATCAAATATTACGACTGCGTCTGGTACCCTCTTTTTTTTGATTTCACTATCTTGGAAATACCAAAGAGTTTCGACTCGGGGCTGCACACCCCTTGTCGGACCACGTACATAATTAGCGACACGCACATTCATCCCCCCCGAGACGTTCGTTATTACTTGACACATGTGACGCGGATCTGTCGCCAGGAACATCTACTCCGACAAAATGACAACGTGCATAGTATTTTAACTCTTAAGATTAGTACGCGCAAGACGCGGGCAGTCGTTTTTTAAGTCAATGAGAAACAAATACAAACGCTCTTCCGCTCGTTGGGAATCGCGTATACCAAGTAACTGGCTCGCAGAGACGCATAGAAATGTGCTCTCTTTCTCTTACTTTCTCGTTCTTATTCGTCGAAGGAAAATTCCTAGTGGACGCGGCGCACGGTAGTCTTATCAAAATTGTATCCGAGTGGATATTGGGGAACAAAGTGAATGTGTATAAAAAACAGTCAGACGGCTTAGGTAGCGTGTACAGTGGGAAGGAGAAAATCTGATCGGCCGAGTGTGGCGAGGGATTCTCCGGTGGAGAAGCAAGTCTGAGAATGTCTGAACGAACGGGAATCGAACCAGGAACGATGATGGCTTTATGCGTATAAAAATAAAAATTTATCTCCGTCTTAAAAGTTCCTCTATCCTATGGATATTAGACCGACGCGCGTCAGCTTCGTTTCACCTCTGACAATTTTCGCTTCGAACTGAAATGCTGCGAGTGCGACGAGGTTTATGGACGCGCCACGTTTCCCATAGGATCTAACACGATTCGCTTGGTGTTTCTGCGAACGAGGAAACAGCGAACACTTCAAGGATGGCTCTTTGAATTTTCGAATGAATCGCATCGCTGTCCGCGTACCACTGGATAGAGTACTCGCTCCAAGAATGATCGAAATATGATTCCGTTCATTATTATAGTACAGTAAAGACACGATCGAACTCCCATCGCCTGGTCCGTGCAGGGACAAAAATTGTGAAGGGGAACTATTTTTTTATGACTACGTCTCGATCAATGAATGTCAGAAACTTTCTATTGACCTACATAAACCTAGGAATGGGTACGCGAAGGAATAGAGATCGTGGAGCTCTGAGGGAGGTAAATCGTGACTTTACTGCAGGTCGACCCGAGGTAGAATATCGGCGAGACAATCCAAAGACAAAACTATCTTTCTCCAGTAATTTCTTCGGAAAACCTTCGCAAAGGTACTTACGAGATTTTTCTGATGAAAATGAGATCCGAATTATGTCTGAACTCGTTCCAATCAGAAAAGTTTCACAAGCATGTTGGCAAGAGAGTCCTATTTGCATTACCATTGTAATCAATTCGCCAACTTTTAAAGCGTGCCAGCTGCATTTGTTTTTCCTCTACGTTCCAAGTAACGTAGTTCTTTACAGTGATCACTAGACTGCGGATCTTTGCGCATTTATGGAATTTCGAAATGTTTAAAATACTAGAAAATAGTTAAAAATGACAAGACGTCGATGGCATCTCTACGCCATTCTTGCGACAAAGAATATTTTCGTGAATGTAATAAATGTTAGCCTTGTTCTTGTTTCTATAAAATAATTCCTGCAAATTCGAAGTTACATAAATATTCGCAGTCTAGCGATCATCTTCAGTCCCGAGGTGTGTCCACTCTCGGAGCGAATACTGTACAGTGTACCAGGTCTTCGGGTGGGGTTTGATCTAGTTTCGCTTCGCGTGCAAAGGCTATTACGCCGAACGACCGAGCGTAATCGCATTTATTCGTGCCGTCCCCCTTGCATCAGTCAGATTGATGATTGCGTGAATCTATAGCGCGCTTCGATGATTCGTCGCGATTGTTTATAGTGGAAAATCTTATACTCTTTAAAAACAGTCTTTATACAGTGCTTAAATTATTATGTACAACGTGTACTCGATTAAAAAGTAAAAAAAGGACTCTCTTATTGTAATTGTTACGCGTTAGTCAAACGAAACCTCTAGTCGTAGAATCATACGGATCTCACCCGCGATCGATCGAACGTGGTCTTGACTCGTTATACCCTGCTTGTATCTACAGAAGCCACGGGTGCTCGATAGTCTGCCGATTCTTACTCTTGTCTCCCAGACTCTCTCTCTCTCTCTTCGTCTTTAGAAACTCGCAAGCTCTCTCGAATAATCGTAATGTCTCGTTGTTCGCATTATCTTAAATTAACGTATGTGGTACCACTCGATGCGACAGAGAACGCTTTGCTCTCGACACGCGTTCGAAAAACGATACAAAACGTAGAAAACTTGTAAATGCACGGGATAGAAATGTCGTTAAAAAATTTCTTTGTCGTCGCTTGGAACGGACGGTCCTTGCGTATAAAATCTAAGTACGTCCTTAAAGTATGTAAAGCGGCAGGACCGTGACGAAAACATACGTCCAATTAACAAAGGCTAAAATGTGGTTTCGGCATGGTCCTGCGACGAGCGGTGTGTTCGAACACCAACAAGCAAACAGGAAAGTCGAGGGATGGGCTAAAAAGCGAACAGAATGAACAGAACGAATGTATATGAAATAGAAGAAGCGGATCGGAGAGAAAGAAATTATAATTATCTATGTAGCTGCCGTTGAACCAGATTGAAAATGAGAATGTGAAGAAGAAGAAGAAGAAAAGAATGTGAAATGATGGAACGCGTGACCCGTCAACCGCGCAGTCGAGGTTCGCGACTTTGTTCAACGATTCGCGTCGCTCGACTCGAACCGTTCTCGCTTATCACTCTTGGTCTTGACCTCTTCGAGAAGAGGAACACAAAAGCTCGAAGGGGTTTGCCGAACTTTTTCTTCACTCGTTTTGTACAAGAGTTCAGGGGAACGGTACCGCCTCGAGCATCGCTTCTGTTTCACTTGGAACACGCATATCATCTCAACAGATATTTGTAGGCCGCGCAATTTCCCGCAATTATAATAAATAAGATTTTCGATAGAGGAAGTAGTGGCGCTAAACTGGAAGCTGCCTTCGTTGCGTCCTCGCAAACACCTACAACAAAGAAAGCAGCCAACGGTGATGCGAGAAGCACGACAATAATTTGGAAAAAGGAAGATACCATCGATTCGCGTGCAACGTACCTTGATTCACGAGGCTGTGGGTCCACGCGTCCTCTGCAGGTTCCCTGTGACAAACACTGTCCAATCTTGTAACCCAGTGCTCTTGTTCGGGCAATTTAGATTTACTACTTGTTCCCGTGGACGATTTCCCCGTGTTGCTTTTCAACCGCATAGACAAACAATACGTTTGCCCTAGTCCGGGAGAGGCTTGGCTGGTTTGTCGAGATACTATCGTGTACCAGGCACCCCTTTCTTCCCAGCTTCCATGGCAGTAGTACGCTGCGAGAAACGATTAACGGACCACAATCATTAACACAAGTTGCATCTTTCTGTGGGGTCTCGCGCCACACCAGAAATGAAAGTAACTGACGTGAAATAGAGATTTGCAAAAAGAAAAAGCGACAATGTTCTGAATCGTGATACTTACTCGTTTCTTCTCTGTCGCACGATTTTCTAGTAATAATTTCACTCTGATCCGGCGAACTGCATCCTATTTCAACTTCGGTGTTGCTGCACTCGTCTCCGTATTGTTCTTGCTGCTGTTGCTGTTCCCCTCCGTGTTGATGGTGGTGGTGATGATGATGATGTGCCTGCTGTTGCTGATGTTGTCGTTGCAGCTGATCGTGCGTCTTCGCCTGCTGCGGATCTTCGTTCCACGTTCTTCTCTTAACGATCCTGGATGAACGCTTCTCGTTGCGACGCTGCCGACGGTTCGGCGTGCCGGCCAAGTGGAACGGATTGAATTCTAGCATGGCGTATCTCCCATGGTTCGGACACTTCCTCTGACGTAGCGACGAGCCTGCGTCAACGAGCGATAGATTACGATCGGCACTGGCTTCGCGAACATCGCGGACATTGCTGTCCCGAAGGTCTCTGACAATATTCAACTACATCGCTTACTAATCAGAGTGGTGTACGGCATCGTGGATGTGTCCGAGAGTGAGCATGCCTCGTCCGGCATTATGGCCTTTTGATCTGCGGGCGATCATTGGTCAGAAACGTGGGTTCAAAGTGCGCCAAGTCGCACAAGCACTCAAAAAGTACTCACCCGACTGCTGCAGCTCTATAATGTGGTGATCCCGTTTGTGGAATATCATGCAAACGTAACCGATATCGCTGCAACCACCCCGTAATGTCATTAGGTTCTGCTTGAAAGCCCCCTCCGGCTCGAGGTAACGCGTTTACTTACCAGCCACTGGTTACGTGGGCAATTAATTGCACTTTGTGACCTTGCGCGCTGTCGGCGGAGTGGAATTTCTCCAAATTATGGCAGACGATCTTCTCGTCGTGGAACGTGTCCCCTTCGGCGTTTTGTACTCGTACTTTCAGCGTCGCGTTCCTGTTCGTAAAGTGGTAGACCTTGGTGCCGTCCAACGAATGCCAGTCGTGATGCTCGATGATCCACGAGGGATATTTACATTTGTTGTGCTCCTTGTCGACTGTACGTACGAACAAGAAGAACGAATAGAATAGATGAAACGGAAAATCAGAGCAGAAAAACGAATCAAGACAATTTTTCTACCTTTTGTCAATTTGATCGTAGGCGATCCCTCGGAAACTGTGGTTAAGCCGTTGCAGGTTGGTTCGCCAGATTGGGCTAGCAGGTAAACTACCTTTCCCTGATGATGCGGTTTCTCTTCGTACAAGAAACATCTGTGTAGAATGAAGATCACGAGTTTATTAAAGAGCGAGAGGCGATGGCACCGTGGTAGAATCACTGCGTGCGTAAAAGCGACCGTACCTGTAGGTTTTCTCAGCACCGGAGACGCTTCTGCCCTTCAAAGTTCCAACGAGATACTTGTTACGACCGTCGTTCCACACAGCGAGACACTGCAGTTCCTCCGCTAAAATTCCAAAGAATTTATGACAACTGTTCAATTGGAAATACACCAGTACAGATACTTTAGTTTATCTTGAGGTTAACTCACTGTTGCTTTCACTTGTGATGTCCGGGCATGCTTGGTATTTCAGGAGCAATTTACTCTCGTCGGTGCACTTTTCTCCGAGGCTGACAGGAGACAGGCACTCGCCGTAACCCTTGTCGTACGAAAACGTGAACGACGACCCACTGAAGGGGCAAGGTATCGGCTTGGAATTCACGCGGAACATCGAGTAAAGGGTGTCGTCCGACTTGATGGCCGAGCACATGTCCTCCAACGAAGTTTGTGCCGGGTGACAGTATCCTGCAGCAGGAAAAGATCGATTAGCGTGAAATCGTATGAAATTTTTCGTACAGGAACTTTTAATCGCTTCTTACCCTCGCGAAACTGTATTACATTCTCGTGCCTGTCGTTGACGATAAGGCAGTAGTAGCAATTGTCTCCGCTGAAACAAAGAATCAATGTAAACTCAATGAATGTAAACAATGAGTAAAGAATCAATGTAAACTCAATCAATGTAAAAAATGTAAGTTTACTTACTAGATGATGTACGAATCGATAGATCGCTCCACGCACGTCCTTTCACCCAGGGAGGTCGCGTTTACGGTAACCAAACCCACTTTGCTATACTCGTACCATTCACCGGCCCAACTCGCCGGGAACTCGCAGGAACCTAGGACAGTTTCATTCACTGTACTCTTATCGTTCTTATTGATGAAACGCGCTCGCCATATTACATTTTAACGAGCCCGCGGGACCTTGCAAACGAACCGAAGCAAACCGGTTGGTAGTTTATCAATTCGTCGGAATAATCATGACCGAGTAGAGCAAATACAGTAACGTCTCTGTTTACAGTGACTCAATGATCAAATACCCCTGAGAACAGAATAATTTTCTTTTTACCGAGACTGTTCCGTCCCGGAACGAAGCTTTTTCAGTTTTTTATTATAGGCAAATAGCCATGCGAAACCCTCCGTGCAAAGCAGGTATCTGAGCCAAAACAGATGCTAAGGAAGGCAATAAACCTTTTAACATCGCGCTCCCACGAACACCCTACAAATGTACCCACCTCTACACCAATAGCATGCGACCACCAGCAAAGAAGTATTGTGACTGGTGCGCTAGGTGCACCCAAAATAGCTATAAGTACAGCGATTTTTTACTGTCGAACCAGTGACGAAAAAACATTCAAAATCTATACACTGCCCGAGAGCGGAGAATCGTCACTCGCCTGTTAACATTGTCATGCAAGACATCGGTATATATTTTAATAAAGTTATTTGTTTTAAAGTTAAAAACAGTAGCCTATAATATATTCCATCGAAATCCATTACATCAAGTAATCCGCGGCATTCACGTTAGCGGACTTGACGCAACAGAGACCCTATACTATTTGAACTTTTCCGAGAGAAACTAGAAGCTGTGCGGTAGTAGTAAAAGAAGACGTTCCTCGAATGAATCTTTCCATTTGTTGATACAGTGTTGCAATTTTCGAAAAGCCTCAACGAAACTAATTTCTGTTTCAAATCGGATTGATTTGAAATCATTCGACGGCCGCTACCTCGACGTACGCTTCTTCTATTGGCCGGCACACGGGGAAGAGGGGGGAGGGGGAAGAGGGAGGGATTGTAGTGCCACCGATGGCTCTACACTGCATGCTCACCTTTCACGGAAGGTAGGTCGCTTAAGGATAGAATTAAAAGCATCAGCATCGTCACAGGGCCAAGATTCCCTTCTCGGTGCGGAAAGGAAGGGTCCAGCATCCTGAAATCAGAAAACGAACGAAAATGAATTTCTCAAGCTTCGTTATTGCTGCTGCTCACGTAACAGTTCGAAGTTGACAATTTAGATGCGCGGTATTTAAAAAAAAAAATATATATATATATGTTAATCGCACGTACGTGACCGACGAGAAATCTGTTGTCACCGGATACTCGAATTACGTTCCGTCGAATCCCGCGGATGAAATTGATCGGCGAAGTGACAACGAAGCACTGAAACACAATCGCGCTTATCGGTTGTTGGCTGGTCCGAGCATCGATGTCATTTCTTTCGTTATCATCGTTATCGCCGATTTGTTTGCTCGAAACGCAATCAGCAGCCGTCTGTCACTCGGCGTCGCGACTAGCCGCGGCGTAACGGAATCACCGAAAGTGAAAAAAAAATAGTTTCGTTGCGGTCGGTGTCGTTCGCGGCTGTGCACTACTGCCAGAGACAATCAGAAAATGCAGCTACGTACAAAACCTGCCAGTCGGATGCATTATTCAACAAGGTACACGTGTTTCTTTCCGTATCGTTCCACTCGTGCTCCCTTTTCCGCAAGCCTCCTACACACATCTACTACCCTTTCGTGAGCGACCGATGCGCGAACAGTCGCATCTACTTCTGCGCATCTGCTTCTCGAGGGGTTAGAATACCAAAGTCGGAAAAACTTGTCGATTTTTCCCGTAGAAATGGTACAAAACGGGTGAACAAAGTTTTAGCGCTTTGTTCATCCACAATATAAAAGCACGATCCATTCGCATTTTATCTTCGAGGATTCAAACTGACATTTGACACATTGCCTACCCGTGGTTATTTATAAACTTTATAAAAATTAATACAATACATTGCGAATCTTTTAGTTTCTCGATCGATTCTTCGACAATGCTAAGTGTAACCGCTAATCCAGCACAAATTAACGAAACTTTCGGAATTATTATTGTAAAGTGAATAGTCGAAGATCTTTAAATAGATATAACAATTAAACAGTCTTTTGTCGAGAGATTTGTGAAAGTTTCTTAACTTAAATCCCTTAAATCCCAACTCTCTAGCCTTGATCTCCGTTTAAGTTTTTTTTTTGCGTTCGAGGCTGAATGAATATTCTCGCGGAACTAACCTTTGCGTGTTTGAGATCCGAAACGCAGTGGCGAGGAAGGGGCGCAGTGTTTCCGATAGACGAAGTATCACATAATGTTCTCAGGTAAATGCGAGCGCAAGTCGAGCAGCACACGAAGCTTCGCCGTGATTCGAGTCGTTGGGAGATCACAGAATTAGAAATGAATATTCGGTCGGGAACACATCTTTCAGCGAGGAAGCTTTCCGAGACGAATTCTCAAGGAAACGCCGTAGGTTCGCGCACAGCACGTTATTGTTCATCACCACTGTTACTTTCTTCGAGACTGCGAACGTAATCCGGTCAAGGGAACGACCAAATTGCGTCCGATCTCTTCGGCGAAGCTGCATCGGCAGCGTCGTAGCACACGGGAGAGCAACGCTCCGCGCTTTCTATCATGCCGTACGCCGTGACCGTCGCTGTCCGAAACGGCCACATTAGTTAGGGGAGAAATACTGAAACGGTTCCCGTTCCTCGTTCGAACCGCACTAAACAACTCCGGCAACCGTTGGCCGCCGATTTGCCCCTCGGACGATCGAGGGAATACACCGCACTCGGACGCGCGGAACGCGGACGCTTTTCATAGCTCGTCTCTCGAACCGGTTTTCAACTCTCGGGTATCTTTTGTACGCCCTGCTGGCCGTGTCTCGCTCCTCGTCTTCCCGTTTGCTCGTTCCTCTTCTTCGTTTTCACGCTCGTATGCTCGATCGCTCGCCCATGCAAACAATGGCGGCGACAACGACCGATGGATGCCGACCGATACGGCACTCGACTACTTGTACGATAACGTGACACACTGCGGAACGCCGCGATGCACGCCTCCATTCATCGATCCTGAGACTGTGTTCGTATTATATAATGTAGATTGGGCACGTTAACGATTATAATTTTCCTACCTTTTTTTTCGTTAACTACCTTTACGCGTTCCCCCCCTTCTTTCAATAGGCGTCCGACTGCTCAGGGTCACCTAACTCTATACATTTTTCCGTTGAGACGACAGTATCGCCCCGTCACGGCATTTTTCACCACTAACACGCGGGAAAATTGAAATTTTTTATCGTATGTCCCCCTTTCGTTTGGAAATATTGTTCGATTGAATTACAATTATCGAAAGAGACGTATAGGGAATTTAACAGTGGATTTATCGAATTTTTTGTCGAATAGAACCGCATCTTTCCGCGTGGGATATTAAGCACCATCTACGAGAAAACGGAAAAGCTACCGGACAATAGTGGTATCGCATTCTTGTCGCAGGATGGCGACACAGTACTTTTAAATATGGCGGACGATTTTAAACTGGACAAGAAGGCTATCTTAATAGACACAAAATTGTGTCGAGCTCTATCAGTTCTACAGATTTTTATTAAAATGTATTCCGAGATGATAACTACGTTTCTAACTAATCCTGTGAATCCCCAAGGTATTTTTTACACTCGCTACACTTAGGAACTAGGTTCTATGGTTATCGATGAGCTACCAACGTATCGTCTATTTTTCGATCTTAACCGGAGCCAATCAGATCTTAAAGAATCTAGTGATTTTTTCTCCTATTTCTCTATTGGTTCATGGTGGACCATTGGACCTCGATGTAGAGTGGGAGAACCGCCACAAAGGACATTGTACTATATAAGAAGTTTTCTTTCGGACGACGCGTATTTGATTCTACACCGACTATTTTAAATTGAAATTACGGTTTAATTGTGTCGTTACGGGTTTTCAATTTCGTTGCATTCATTTCTACGTATTTTTAAGAAACGATAACGGAACGCTGTGGTGTGTGAGACAGCCTTTGATTATTTGGCGCCAAGAGGTTTGTGATACATTCTATCCGTGACATTTTTAAAAATTAACCATTCTATCTATTACATTCATTATCTTTTTTTTTTTAACAATTTAGTCTCAATTGCGAATCTCTCTTTTCTCCGACTTAACATTCTTTTTGATACCCTCTCATTGTTAGAATTTCCGTTGTCGAAAGAAAAAAATGATGCTACACTGTTTACTCGTCTGAATTTCTTTAATTTTCCGCACACCGATGCTTTCTACGTCACAGTGTTGCGCCAAACATTTGCACGAAGTTACAACCTTCACAGTTTCTCACAACATTTTTAATTAACCAAAGCAATTATGCTTTTTCCTTGCTTTTCGTTGAGCGTCAGCGAATTCGTCCGCTATTGTCTCGTCCGACCATGAATCAGCGAGCACAGACTCGCGTCTCGCGCTATGAAAATTCGGTACGCGGAGTTAGCGACCTCTATTGGGTTCCTGTATGATCTATTCGAATTCACGTATCCTCTGTCGGTATTTTGTTAAACCATAAAACACTATTCTCTGAATTGGCTGGCGAGTAATAAATCAGGTAGCGCGCTCCTCAACCCTTTACAATTTACTCCGATGATAATGGTTACGGTACAGACTCGCGTCGCAGGAATTGTACTCCAGAATGAGATGATACCAACTCGATGCGATTCCTTTCTATCGAGTGCTTTGCCTTATTGATTTCTGCTTGCACAACCGCGACTTCTTTGAAGAACAGAGAATAGAATAACGGAGCGTAATCGATGCATTATAGTATAAGATCACTGTACGTAGGATCGTCGCCGATGCGCAGAAAAAAAAGTATGCATTGTAAAAATAGTCGTATCGCGAATGTGGATCAACAGATTCGCATCGGACGGACACTAAAAAACGTGGATAGACATTCTGCGCAATAAATTCACGCCTCAAGAATCCGCGAACACGCGAGGACGTGGTGGAGAGGCGCATAAATTGTAGTATTTTCAGTCGTGCATATAGGGGAGTAGGCTAAATCGAACTTAATTGGTTCAGGAACCTCGTTTCGTGTAGCACCTGTTCGTCTTGACTCGTACCGAGAAGTATTTAGGGGCGATTCAAACCATTGTCATGCGATATTCTTCGCAGCTTAAATATTCATACCTTTCCTGTCGCAATAAATTCTTAAAAGGAGAGGAAAATTTATATTTATTTTATATGCACGCTTTCTTCAACACTACTTTTACCGCGAGTTCGTGCATACCTATTTCGACTTATGGTCTTTATCACCTCCTTTTCGGTTGTACCAACAATTAACGATCATCTTGTATATTCAAAGAAATAGATTTATTGAACAATTACCCCAAAAAGCATCTTTGCGGTCTCGGTACATTTTTATTTAAAATTTTCAAAAGGTTTCGATTGTTAAAAACTGAGGTATCCGAGATAATAAGTACGTTTTTAACTAATCCTGTGAATCCCTAAGGTTTTTTTTACACTTACTACACTTAAATAATAAAACCTTTTGTAGAATTAGTGCTAAATATCAATAACAAGAGTTGAAATAGATATCAATAACAATTATTAACATTTAGTTGGTTTTGTTTAAAATTTTCGCCACGAGTCTGAGTTATTATTACGAAAAAGGGACTAAACAAAGACAACGGTCTAAAGTAAAATTGTTTTAAATGTTCACGGTACATTCGAACGTTGTCATTTTTTACGGAGTAAAAATGATAAAAAAAATACTCGACCCCTTTCGCAAGGACACGAGGCATCGAAGTCTAAACGCGGCGCGGCGCGAGGCAAACGGACTAATACACGCGTGAATTGCTAATTAAAAGCACGCAAAGGATTTCGTATTGATTTTCACACGGCGGAACGCCGATACCAGTAGACAAGTAGATACTCCAAATAAAACAGTTGAAGTTTCTTCACGAGGGAAATTGGATTGTAGGAAAATGGTCGTGGGATCGTGGTTGAAAGTCGAAATTTATGTAGGACACGGCAAGCTCTTGGGCGCAAGTCCGTCGTAGCAAACGTGACTTTTCGATCGACACCATGTAGTCGTTCCGCAAGGTACGTCGATAGGTAAGTCAACAGTCGCAACCGCTGGAGCGACGTTCGCATTGCGAATGCTCGCTGCCCAGTTTCTTTTCCGAGGTACGTTTTTACCGAGCCACGAATTTCTTTTCGCAACTGTGCATTTTCTGCGACGTAAACCGCCAACTCCTGGTACTGTCGTCTTCCGTCCGCTTCTATTCTGTTCTCCATCTTTTCTTGCTTCGAATCGGGAGACCTAGCAAGCAGATTTACATGTATTAGGTCATCCCACCGTTAGTCGTATCGTGTTTTTGACGCTTTAAATGTAAAGCTTGAATAAATACATCGTTCCCACGTGAAAATGCTTCTGCCTTGTTCAAAAGCTTCGTTTAACATCGAGCGAAGTTGGACGAGCCGATCTTGCTCTAGAAAACCACCGCTATCGTTTTCTTGCACACAAAGCATGTTGTCCATGTGCGTCGCAAATGTTTTTAACGGCTCGTTCAATCACCTTGTGCGTTTTAAATTTATACAGCACGCGATGCTGTTTAAATTCACTTTACGGCGATGAGATCAACCCCTGAAAATTCGGATATTTTTCGAATTTCGGACAAAAATTATCTTATCAATTTATCAATTGTTTACACAATTAGAAAAACATCGAAAAATAGCCAAACTTTCAATGGTCGCTTTAACCCACCTAAAGTGATTTTGGGCAGCAAGGAAATATCGCGTACCGCATACCTACATATGCACTACATATCCCCACGATTTTATAAATTTTTAAATTTCCTGATCATTCTAACTTCTAAGAAATTTTTCTAAGAAAAAGGTTTGGCATTCGCTTCGCGAAATAAAGAGCAGCATTTTCGTTTTAGCGGATCCGTAGGGATGTCGTTCTTCGGCTGGAAGGGTAGCAGTCGTTCCGAAAGTTCCGAGCACACAGGCCGCAACTTGCAGGATGGTCTCTTTCAGATCGCCTCCCAAGCTTGTCACATCTTGGTGCAAGTAAGCTTCTCACGAGTTTTACCGTGCTTGTGCCCGTTTGATCGGACAGTCTTGAGTTTTAAATCGTTGAGAGACAAAGGCGCAATCGTGTTCGACCCGACGGGCATGTACGGCTCCGGTATTGCTACTGATTGCACGATATTCAAAGGTGAACAACACGCACAACGTTTCGTACGGTGGGAACAACAACGTGAGGAACATCGCTTATTCGAAATGCTCCGTGAGGGACGAGGACTCGATAAATCCCGCGAACGCTACCGTCTCCAAAGGAGCTTCCTCCACGGTGAAATCCTACACGAAGTATGCGAAGGAAGCTGCCAAGGATCAGGATGTGGTTGTCTTGCTGCCTCACCGCAGGAACAAGACCGCATTCGTCAAACATAAGCTCTCTGTACGTACCAGGACGTATCTCGTTCGTTTCTATTCCGAATTGCGATTCATCCGTTGCCCTATCATATCGTGTCCGACGGAAAATGTCAAAGAGAAATGACAGGAAACGCAGACCCATCCCTTTTAAATCGAAATCAAATTAGACACCAGCTCTGAAAGAAATCGTAAAGGGGTTCCGATGATACTTTAACCCTTCGAGGACAAGGTCTGTGTTCTAGATTCTGATACAGTTGCAAAATCGATCAAACAATGTCCGATTGTGTTCGGTACAGTTCAGTACAGTTCTAAAATTACAGATAGTTATAGACAGCGGATCGTTATCCAAATTAGAAATTTTATGCATCAATGAAAACGCATTGGAAATAAATAAAAAATGTGTTCCTTTCTTTACTAGGTAATTTCGGTACGTTGTGTATATCGATACTTCGAAATTCCTTTTATGCACCTACGGTTTTATGTTTCATCGATTCATTTTCGTCGTGAATGCATAAAATTCGCAGTCTAGTAATAAGGAGGTATCGCGGTATTTAAATCGTCGACAGTTCATCGTTGCGTCCCAAGCGAGCCGAGAGGAAGTGAAATGTCACTTCGACTCCAATTTTCGGTTCACAGGTTTTCGTCTCGGCGCGTTAGCTAATTTTCTGTCGCCTCGGCTAATTTGTTCGACTAATTGCCGTCTCGCGTTGCAGACGGTGTCCGAGAACGCGCGATTAGAGACGAATCCCTCGAGTTGCATCACCGGTGGCAGCGGGGTTGGCAGTGGCGGTGCGGTTGTTCACAACAGCAGCCTGGTCCCCGACGACGATTACGATTTATGGGACCAGTCCGGCTTTATGCTGCGGAACGACACCGACGATTCCTTGACGAACGGCAAGTTAGTAAACGTTTTATCTATCGTTGCGATCTTACGCGTTTCCAATTGCTCACGGGGAGCCTGATGCTTGGTGGAGAGAGTGAGAGAAAGAGAGAGAACGATATTAATCACGGGTCTCGATTGTTTGCGCTTTTGGCGATGATAGATGGGGAGGAGCGCAAGGATGGTGCAGACCCAGTTGCATACCAATCACCATCATCTTAATTTTGATAGTGTTGGTCGTTTTATTGCCGTTGTTGGATCACACGGCGGACAAGTACGCAACGAACAGCACTCGTTTCGGTTTCGATTCAAATTGCATGGACGGCTGCAATCTGTCGTTCGTCGAGAGCATACCGATCGGTATGAATTACACCGGTGACGCTCCGTTCCAGCGAAGTACCTATGACTCGTGGGCGGAATTGATCTCGCTGGCAAGAGATAGAATAGAGATAGCCTCGTACTATTGGACTTTGAAGAGAGAGGACGTATACCCGGACGACAGCGCGAAACAGGTAACTCTGACGAACCGACAAAGTGACTCTATCCAGAATCGCTCATTAGAAAAGAGTATCCAAGTCTTGTACTATTAGATTAATACATAAATTGTGTCGTTCCTTGCGCTTCGCATACGTGAACGTCAATATTATGTTCGAACTGTATTTTCGTAGGCACTTATGTGTGTGTGTCTTTGAGAATCCACTTGTGTCAGTTTGAAATGTGCTTTCGAAGCGTTTGGAACGATATTTTCTGTTTAAACAAATCGAGTAACCAGCGTCGACGAGATTCGTTTTTCTCAGTGCAGACAGTGCAAGAAAGAGCCAAAAGTTAGCGTCGAGAAACGACATGACTTATGGGGTGGCGAAGCTTTCTACTTATTTTTACGAAATAGTAGACTGTCGATCTTTATGTAAAATGATATATATTTTGTACAGAGTTGGAAGTAATATATCGACGTTCTTATGTTCTTATAATTCCATCAGATTTTTTAAGAATATACTTACATATTTATTTCCTCCATAAATGCGAGAAATCTAAAGGCTAATCGTTAGTGTTTTTGAATATGTATAGTACAAGATTTGCATACTCGTTTTGTGGAAACGATTTCCTGTATCCCTATATCACGTGTACACGTGTAGTAAACGAATCCGAATCCGAATAACATTGCATTTCTGTTTCACGGATATACGTGGCGAGAAACACGTTAAGATTCCGTGACGACGGATCCGTTAGAATGGATTCGTAAATACAGATCCGTTCGGCACGTTCGAGTCCGTTGACGCAGAATCGGCTAGCCCCACTAACGTGCTCCGGTCGCCTGCGCTGACAGAATTCGCGCCGGCCGGCCGGGTGGGGGGTAGCAGATTTTGCCCATGCCAAAATTGAACCACTAAATACAGCTGAAATTATATCGTGTTTAGTGTCATTTTAATCAGAAAAATGTCACAAATAAGTTGGTGACAGTCTCATAAAAAATAATGAAGATTAATTTAGTTAATATTTAGATACTATTTACATTAATAGTGGTATACTTTACGGTATTGGATTACAAAGACGTGTTTACACTGCTCGGTGACCAAGGCAGCTCGAGCTTTTTGGTTCCTCGCGGGGTATGCCCCTCAGTGGAAGCAGTAGCCGAAGGGATAGAGATTGTTCTGAGGGACCTAGATCGCGACTCTACTGTAGTCGAAAAGAATTTGATTGAAAAACATAAACCCATGAGATTTCGAACGTGCCGAACGGATCTGTATTCACAGATCCCTAATTTCTTGCTAGACGGTTCACGTTTGCACGTGTATTTTCGTACACGTTCTAAACCGCGATATCTAATTCGAACCGATTGTTTTTCAGGGTGAGGAAATATTTCGTCTGCTCCTCGAAGCGGGGAAAGACCGCAACATCGCGTTGCGGATCGCGCAGAACATGCCGTCCCAGGTCAGCCCGAATATCGACACCGAGATCCTAGCGAAGAAAGCAAATGCCAAGGTAAATGCCCGCTCACCCTTTTTCGGACAAACACGTTCGTTTGCGAACGAAGTGAACGAAAATGAAGAGACGTCCGGAAAATTCATGAGAATTGAAACAGGTGAAGAGTTTAAACATGGTGGCGCTGTTCGGATCGGGAGTGCTGCACACGAAGCTCTGGCTGATCGATAGAACACACGTGTACGTCGGCTCGGCGAACATGGATTGGCGATCGCTCACACAAGTGAAGGAACTCGGCCTGTTAGCTTTGAATTGTAGCTGTCTGGCGAATGATTATGCTAAGATATTTGACGTAAGTCGATTTTTCTCGGTCAAGGCAATTCGCGAAGTATTTATTTATTTGCAAGAACACGATCTTCGTGTCCCGGCGGGACATTGCCATATCTCGTTATTCGAATACGATGAAATCACAAATTAATGTTTTTCAGGTTTACTGGATGATAGCGGAAGACGGTAAAGTTCCAGCCGTCTGGCCAGACTCGGTCACCACCCACATCAATCAAAACACGCCGCTCGATTTTACGTACAGAGACGATAGGTATCGAACGTTCATATCGGTAAGCACGATCAACCGACCGTAGATTCTGCGTAGCAGGTTCGTTCAGTCTAAAAACTAAAAACGGTTTCGACACCACTTGTGTTTTAGAGCGCGCCCCCGCCTTTCTCGCCAAATGGTAGGACCGAGGATGTTGAGGCTATTCTTTATTGCATCGAGAGAGCAGAGAAATTTGTCTACATCGCGGTGATGGACTATTTCCCATTGACGATATTCACCACTAAACTGAGGTACGTAATGAGAGAATATTCGGGAGATGGGCCATGAAAGACTTTACTGTATCTCGATGTTATTTGAGCAGGTATTGGCCATTGATAGACGACGCTCTGCGAGCCGCAGCTA
Organism: Lasioglossum leucozonium; assembly: GCA_028454225.1. Lineage (NCBI taxonomy): Eukaryota > Metazoa > Arthropoda > Insecta > Hymenoptera > Halictidae > Lasioglossum > Lasioglossum leucozonium. Next base: position 12,555,166 of record CM052215.1, on the reverse strand, counting down.
TCGAGCGGAAAATCCAAGTGCGGCTGTTGATCTCTTTGTGGAAGCATTCGCGAAAATCGGAAACCCTGTTTCTGAAGTCGCTGGTGGAATTGACCAATAGCTACCCGGGAGTGAAAATCGAAGTGGTTGGTATCGTAGGCAACTCGGGAAATGGCAAGCCTTCATTTCCCAAATACCAAAGACAGTTTTCGTGCTCAAACACACAGACAGAAGTCATCTTTTTCTTAGCTTCCAACGTTAGCGTGATGCGGCGAGAGACGTCTTATCTATTCAACGCTCTCATTATTTTTCGTTTCAGAGGAGATTTGTGGTGCCCACCAACCCCCAATTCGACAAGATCCCGTTCTCTAGGGTGAACCACAACAAATACATGGTGACGGACACCGCGGCGTACGTGGGCACCAGCAATTGGTCCGGCGATTACTTCACAACCACCGCCGGTGATTATATCTCTTGTTCTCTGAATTTTCCTCGTACTGTTTACTTTGCGGTGACCATCGACTTTGCGCCGTAGGTGTGGGTACGGTGTTTGAGACGGTCGGGGACCAGACGCCGGACAATCTCCGTCAGCAATTGGAGAAGATTTTTCTCCGCGATTGGTCCTCCGAGTACGCCTACGGTCTAAACAGCAGCCTGCCGGACAGGAGAGGGCCGACAGGTGGCATTGGAGACGACTACTACTCGCGCTCGTCGGGTTACATGTTAGCGTGACAACGGTGGCATCGTTAATAAGGGATCGGCCAATCGGAAAAACGAGAATCATTTCTGGCTGGTTAGCGTCCCGACACGGAGCTCCTAAATGTCAACTCTCTCGTCATTCGCAAACTTCTTCTCCCCCCATTTTTTTTTCTGTCCTCGTTCTACGAAATACTTGGTCACGGTTGTCCGAACTCTGCAAATATCGCCTTCGAGCGGACGTTTTATTTGTTCCGCGTGCATCGCGCACACCGATACGTGCACGCTCGTCTTCCTTTCGATGATTCCTTTATCTCCGTTTTTCCTTTAACCTTTTTTTTTCTTCGACGGACCGTCCCTTTTCTCTCCTCTCCTATCGACGAGCTTGTGTCCCCTTCCTTCCTCGCAGCATCGCGTTTCCCCTCCTCGACCGTCGTCCCCGCTCGTCGATCGCACGAGAGACGCACACAACTGAAATTTTAAATATACAAGAATAATCTTACATAACGTAACCGCCCGTGTGCCTTGGCTCAAGTGCCCTTGCAAATGTTTTCTAAGAGAGATCGCCTTCGAGAGACGAGAGTACATCATTGTCCGGTGTGCATGTAAGTGCCGGCGAACGATCATAATCGCGAAAGCGATGTTTAAAGGTAATGAAGGATCCTGCGAGATGCCCCCTCGCCGCCGCAGAAACTCTGAACTCGGCGACCGCCCGGTCCAACGGTCACGTTCACACCTTCTCGTAATTAAAAAGAAAAAATCTTTCCGCCTTTTTTGAAACGCAAGTTTTCCGATGGCAAATCGATCCAGTCATCGCCGCGTCATATAATGTTTGCCACGAGCAAAAATCCACAATACATATACATATGCAGCGGCCCAAGACCACAGCTCGCTGTTACAATCGTAAACATAAAGACAATTTGCGTATGCCTCCGCAAAAAGCCTGCCTCGAGTGTCTTAGCGTTACGTAAATTGAATGGAAGACTGCGTGACTTTTTGCTCCGGAACAACTCTACAATCCCGTCATTAATGTTACGACCATTTGATTACGTGAAATATCGATCTGTAAAACATTACGAACTCATTGCACAGACATATTTTTTTCCAATCAATTTCGGTCTGTGGATCGTTGTAACCGAACGATTTCTTAATGCATACATATGTATATGTATCTCGGGAGTTCTTCAGGTTAAGGATCGCGGAGATTTGAACGTCTGAATAAGCGATTCGCACGTATGTCCGAGCGATCCTCGTGTCGGTAAGAATTTCATAATCGATTCGAGTCGTCGTAAAATTATCCGAACGATTTTACGATTTTTTTTTTTTTTAAGAACATAAACGAAATTTTGGACACCAGATGAGAACGGTTAATAGAGATCACGCACCCGACGGAAAGTATATCGCTGATTCACCGACATATCTCGTACAGTCGATTCATAGAAACGACAGGGAAATACCGTAAGAATCAAAGGTCTTAGTTGAAGACACCTCGAAGCAATCACATAACGTAATATAACATTGACGCCGACGTAGATAGGAAACGCGTCGAGTTCCGGTACGTTACGCTACCGTCGTCCGTTCCGTTCGTTTCTTTTGCATTTTTCGTCGATTTTTCCCATCGGAAAATTTTTCTATCCTGGTTATTACCGCATTGACCAGTTATTACGTCCCGCTGCTTTATTTTATTTGGGCTTCCCTTCCACGACCGCCTACTCGCACCGATACACTTATTTCCGCATAATAAATATAACAAGCGTGTGTTGGTATCGCAATCCGGATTCACGTAACGAAACTCACGAATTTCGCTGCGACTCACAGTGGTCTTAAATCAGGATTTAGCAGTTCAGGATCGTTAGAAATGTTCGATAATAATACTGGCAGCCATGGTTCAACTGTGAATGATGAAGTATACAAAATAAAACAAATTGCTAACGAAGAAGAATATAAAATCAAAGAATACAGATTTAAAGTGCTCGGCAGCAAAGATTTGCTTTTTAATAATAATCCTATTTCTAATTATAACGTAGTACTTTTTTTATAATTGTTAATAGCAGATGAGTGACAACCGATAATTATTATTTTATTCTTTCTTCTTTTATACATCGGACACAGGTTTAGATAAAAAAATATTGCATAAATATACACTCCTAACGAGTGATAACTTAAACATAATAAACATCATTCATATTTAAAAACCATTTGCTTTGAAATTAATTCTGTTCAATTAGTTTCTGTGTACAAATGAAACACTTTAACTGCTAAAGCGATGTTATGGACCGCTGTGCGACTGTGTCGGTGGAACTGCTACGGCTCCGTGCTCGCTCGATCGACAAATTATTCGGTCTAAATCATCGCGATGACGCAATCGAATGAAGCACGGGTATCCTAATGATCGATCTGTCTGCTAGCACAGACGGTGGCATTTTCAATGTTGCCGGTTCAGAAAAATCCCGGGAAGGTTTCAAGCTTCGCCGGGACTTCGTCGCACAATTGACATAAATCAACACAGAAACACCGTCCGCGAAATTGTTTACCGTATCGAACGAAAAAAAAAATGTAGCCTTAGAAGAGTCACGAGGATCGCAACCTTTTGTCGAGGGAAAAAACGATTCACGTAACCATCGGTCATCGAGGGGCTCAATTATCTTCATGTGACAATTCATATTGTATTTATAAGTCTGTCGGGTGCTACCCATCATGCATACGTACGCACACACGCCGGATGAATTTGTATGGCTGATTGAACGAATAAATAAAAGTTAATCAGCAGTGAAAACATTATGACCAGCAGATTCAGTTCTCGTATGCATTCGCGCCATAATGTTGACAAACCTTGTACTATTCCCGTGAAAAAATTTATTAATATTCCCTGTTGAACATAATCGCTTCGGACTATTACTGACCGGTTATAATGTCATAATTGACGGCAGTGAAATTTGAATGATGTCGAGTAGCACGTCTCGTTATGCGCGTGATTACTTCGCGAGTGGTGGCGTTTAGGAGGTTTCAAGGTCTTCTTGATTTTTCAACATTGTGTGACCTACATTTTGTATTATAAATCGATTCAGAATTCTGGGTAAACATATATTGATCTTCGCGTGTTCGAAATGTCTTTACATAACTAAATGATTTTTAAGACGTATTTGCTACCTGTAAACTAAAGTATCTCATCAGCTCGTGCAGTTACTTTAGCTGCCAGGCAGTAAATACGTATTAAAAATAATTTCAGTATGTGAGACATTTTGGACACGCGAAGGTGAATATTTTTCCTGAGAATTCGATGCTGTATCGCTTTGTAATACAAAAAGTAGGCCACTCCTTATAAAATAATCGAACTGATCTCAAAAACTCTGAAACGCCTCCACCTATACGAAACGTGCTCCTCGACGTTGTTTAAGTTCCATGTTACGTTTCCCCGCCTCGGCTGAGACTCTTATTCCATCCTCACAATTTTATTGTCATCCGCAACAACGTGCAATCGGTATTTCATGCTATTACTGACCGCATCGTCGTTGCAACGCAACGACATGGAAACGTCGAGCAAGTCCTCGAAAAAAACCCGCGCGATATCGAAAACAAGGCGTAGTCGCGACGCGTCGGTGACGAAACAGTAAAAATTGCATAAAGAGAGACAAATACAAAGCCGCAGGGGAATTTCTGTGTCGGTAATTTTTGCTGACGTTGCAAGCGCGACTCGTGTCCGATCGTCGAACGTGTGGAGGCGGGCTCCATTAATCGTTCATTGGTAGAGAACACGAATTCCAGAAGCGCGAATCGCGACAATGGCAAAGATTTGATTGTAGCTGAACCTCGCGATGCGGACAGCGGTATAGAGTACTAGAGTATAGTGTATGGTCGTCGCAGAGGCGACACGGTACATGTATAGTTGCCACCGCAAATGACGCTTCTTCAACGGCTACCAGGCGGACTTGGAACGTTGCGCGCGTCCACCTTTCGTCGGAACTCGCCCAGTCGAAAACTCGGCTTTTCAGTGAGCGTTTCGGTCTTCCCGTCTCTCGCGTGCGGCCCAGCACTCCGTCTAATACATCGTCGCTTCGTCCATTGTCATTGATCGGCCATCGTTCCGCACGATCCTCGAACACCGGTAAGGTCGTGCTCGTTTCTTAAGCTGCGAATACACTAGCAAGTTGCGACGTTATATGCTAACGTTGGATCGAAGAACGGGATGATAAAAAGAAGCTAATTTCCGTGGTAATGAACAGGAAGTGTGATTTTTGAAATTATCCCTCATTGGTCTCGAGGGTAGCCGCTGGTATTTCCTTTCCGCCCATTTCTCAGGAGGGTAGAGAGATGCTAGCAGAAGTAAGGGCGATCGCCGAGCAGGTAAAGATCGAAAGTGCGGATTACGATAAGAGGATAAAAGGGTAGAAGTTGGCGAACGAGAAGTAGAAGAGGAAGAATAAGAAGAAGAAGAAGAAGAAGGGGGTCGAACTCGATCAGGCTGACCAGGAAGGGGAAGGAGAGTCAAAGGGTAAAGAGAAGGGGCAGCACGGTAAGGAGAGTAGAAGGAGGAGAAAGGAAAAGCGAGAGCAACGGCGGCACGAGTGACAATTCCGAGGTGTATCGCTTGCAAAAGACTCGTGCAAGGTGGCATAAGAGGAGGATCGGTAAATTTGCGCGAGGAGAAAGTTTCCAAGGTATCTGGTGTGCGATCGTTGGTTCGTTCGATCGGTTTGTTTGTCGGTTGTTCGCGGCGCCCGTTCGTTCCCGTCCGTTTAATCGACGTCTCGACGATTTTGCATTTCCCTCCTTTATATGGATGGTCCGTTGATCGTTATTCGCTTGATCGGCAGTTTTATCGACAACTAGGAGAGCGTCGCGCCGGGCACTCGTTGCACCGAACACCGGATAAGGTCAGTGAAACTGTAAGCATTTTTCATTTGTCGAATCGTCGCTCGAGCTGTGGGAGGATTTCGTTTCGAGAAGTTTTGCGAAACAGACGAAGGGCAAGATGCCGTTTGGTTTCCTCCCTTAACCGCGCGAGGCCTTCCGGCTCCTAGCAGTTGACGGACGCTTGCTTTTCGACGGCACCGAGTAAAACTGATCTCAAGTGGAATCGGACGGGAAGAATAAAAACGTCCGCACGGTACACGATCGATCGTGTAATTTTTTAGTCGGCAGCACGTCCGGTACCACCGACTCGCTTCGTTAGCGATTCACCCCGTGTTTGCCCGTTGAACTTCTTGCCAAAGAAAAGGAAAGGCAAAAAACCAACGGACCGCACGTGAAGAGAGACGAAGAGAGAGAGAGAGAGAGAGAGAGAGAGAAATCGCTGGAAATATTGTTATTCGCGTCCACGACTGTCCGACGAAGGATACGAACCAGCGGGCTGTCGTCCGACCGTTGATCGTTGCTGCGTCAGGAGATAACGGCTGTTCGTGAAATATCTATCAGATCCCGTACAGTTACGCGTAGTCGTAGTTTCAGTTTTCGTCGTGTTCCGTTCCGGGCCTACCAAAATTCTTCCGACCGAATCGAATATTTAACGGCGGATACCGTTAGCCGTATAACGCGCTCGTCCAGCATCCGTACCGTTATTTCGAGGTTTGACCCGAGTCGGGTACAGGGTGCCTAAACATACACCGCGTCGTAAATGTTCCATTCGAAAGACCGCTCGCGGCCGACGATTGCCTCATCGCGACTCGTTTTTCGAAATAACAGGCCCGGGATGCGCCGAACGTCGCGATACCCGAGCACCGCGCTCCCAACGCCCGAATGTCAATCTAAAGAGGCTCTGGTGGGAGGTAGACGCTCCTGCTAGACCGCGGAGACTTTGTGCAATCGTCTGCAAATCTTCGAAAAATGTTCTGCGCAACAACAGTCGTCAGACCGTGCTACCGTTCCGCTTTGTTTCTCGTTCCATTTGCCAAATTAAAGCGCCAGTCTTTCGCAATCTCAGTTTCACGAAATTTGTCAGCGAATTTCCGCGCAACCAGCTGCAGCGGAGCGAGCAGAGGTGTCGGTTTTCGAACAACGGGCAGCCTGTAATCAGCGTGCAGCGTCCCGCGACCTTTACACCTGTTCCGCACAACTTCCTAGATCCAGCGAGGCAGGCCTATCGATCGGAAAAAGCCTCGAGGAAGAATGGCTATCGAAGGAGGCGGGGTGCCGGAGGAGTGTTATGTCATAGTCGATCAGAGGGCAGAGACGCTTCCTCGTCTGATTTGCGATCGTCAACGGAGCGTTCCTTTGAACCGTGCTGAACGCAAGGACGCAGGTTGACTTTCATGCGGAAATAGAGGCGCTACGCTTTTTTTCTCCCGCTCTCTTTCTCTCTCTCTCCGTGTAGAGCGCGCGCGACACCTCGGCTCGGCACAGCCGGCATCTATCAAATGGATTTTTCGATTCGAGACACGAGAGACGCACGGACGAAGTTCACTATCTACTTTCACTCTGCGACGGTACGCGGTTTCTCTCCGGTTAACTATCGCGAGAGCACGGGGCGGCGCGGCGCGGCGGAACGACTGGCAGGTTTGAAATCGGTACGTGCCTCGGCGCGTGTAAACGTTCCGTCCCGATCTTTTTTCCAGTTGTTAGCTACCAGCGTTAATTGTTCGCGAGTAAACGTCAGCCGACCGTCAGCAGCGACCGAGGAACAAAGCTATGGTGGAAGTCTTGCTGGAGTCCTGCGGCCAGGACGTGGCCGTGCCAGAGAACGGGTGCAATCTGAACGAGAACACGACGGAATGCACCACCAGGCAGGAGCGCGACATCCATTTGACCTCGGAGGAGACGAACCTCACACCGATACAGAAGTTCTACTATGGACAGAGCATCTTCATCACCGGGGCCACCGGGTTCATGGGCAAACTGCTCATCGAGAAGCTGCTCAGGGAGTGCCCCGGGATCTCGTTCATCTACATTTTGGTGCGCCCCAAGAAGGGGAAGGACGTGCACCAGCGGGTCGAGGAGCTCTTCGACGATCCGGTAAGAACGGCATTGCTACCCTCTGTGACCGATTTATCGTGTCGCTTTCATCTAACCGCGATTTTCTCGCTGTTTCGTGCCTGGTCTATTTCGAGTCCTAACAACGTCCACTTCGACTCGCGATAATACTACGAACCGACGAAACTGCACCGACTTTCTCTCGACGTATCGAGCGTCCACCGATGTCGATCGCCGCTCCTTCCATTCCTTGTTCGGCGTCGCCACTCTTTTCCTCTGTCGTGTTCTCCACTTTGCTGCAAACTTCCTTTTCAACCTGTTCCAACCGGGCGATACGTTCGTCGCCAGCATACATGGGACATACATTGACCCAACCGCGCTCAAGTTTCTTCGAACCCGAAAATTATACCGTGGTTTTATTTAGTGAAATAAATCTTTGGCAGTAGCGAGGGGAGCAGCTAAATTTGGACTAACACCTATGCAGGCATCTGAAAATGATTATTCCGATGTCGTTAATAATACTGACCGGCTATAAATTTATTTTGGGTTCTGATTTAGCTGTGCATCTTCGAAAAAAGATGTATAAATAGCGTGGATTCGGAGCCGATAACATAGGCCTACGTCATCTAAAATTCTTCGGATACGGGAATACCGGTTATGGCTTCTTGTATACGTCGTTATTTTAAGCTTTTTCTTCCCAGTAACTTAAACCATCCTTAATTCTTTTTTTTTATTCGCACTAATTTAAATATCAATGATAGAGTCCTGCAGTGTTCAGCTACGGACTTTTGGAAATAATGTGTGGCATTTAGCTGTCAGAGTTACTCGACTATGAATTGCAAATTAGGTCTAATCGGTACTTCAAATTCGGCTGCTTTCCATAACAGGGAGGAAGCTAAAGGATCGTCTAAGATAAAGTCGTAGACGCGCGTGTATGATATTGCTCGTCTGTTTCTCCAGGTGTTTTCCAAACTGAAGGAAAAGCATCCAAAGTTTAGATATCAGACCGTCGCGATAGCCGGAGACTGCTGTCTGCCAGGGTTGGGCATCTCTCCAACGGACAGAGCCATAATAACACGAGAGGTTTCGATCGTTATGCACGTCGCGGCCACCGTCAGGTTCGACGAGAAGATGAACCTGGCTGTACCCATCAACGTACGAAGTCCCAAAGCTGTGATCGAACTTTGCAAAGAGATGCCGGGCTTGAAGGCAAGTGAACGAATACATGACGCGACGCGAAAACACTTTCTCGACGGCGGTACGTGCCGGTAATTACGAAAGTGTTCTCGCTCTCGGCTGAAAAGCCTCTGAAAAAAAATCGTCGAAAGACCGTAACGAATTACGCGGCTGAAATTTCGCCTTGTAATCCTCCCACGCAGATGCTAAGAAAACAATTGGATGATTTCAGTCTTTGGTGCACGTGTCCACGGCTTATGCTAATTGTCCGATGTCGGTGATCGAGGAAAAACTGTACGACCCGCCGATGGACGCGGACAAATTGATGACTCTCATTGAGTGCGTGGACGAGAAGCTACTCGAGGAGATGTGTCCCCGGTAAAACCGCTTTCCGAACTTTCGCGCGTGAACGCTTTTTTTTTCCAAGCGCGCATAAACTATTTCTTCGGACGTTACAGATTGTTGGGTATCTGGCCGAACACGTACACTTTCACGAAAGCGGTGGCCGAGAGCGTCGTGAAAAAAGAGGCGAGCGACCTACCAGTCGGCATATTTCGTCCCGCTATCGGTTGGTATTTTCTCGACGAGTTTGTTTCTTCGAATAGCACTCGCCCCGGCTCCCCTTTTCTTCTTTTTTCTTTTTTTCTGTCTACCACTTGTCACCGCGCCTCGGCATCTGCGAAAAAAAGCAGTCGGCCGAATGTTAACCAGACAGTCTAGCTAAAAACTGCGATTTCAGTGATCGCCACCTATCGAGAACCGGTGCGAGGATGGATCGACAACATGTACGGGCCGACCGGTGTCGCAGCCGGAGCAGGGACCGGGATCCTTCGATCGCTCCACTGCGACGGATCGAAGCTGGCCAACGTGGTACCCGGAGATCTAACCGTGAATGCTCTGATCGCCTGCGCCTGGGACGTGGCGAACCGTTACAAGTACGTCGATCGTGTTTCTATTCTCGGCGCAATTCCCATCTTCGTCCGATTATTACTTTGATCGACCTTTGCGCGTAATTGCAGGTCTGCGACTACCAAAGAGAAGAAAAATGACATCCCGATCTACAATTACGTTTCGATAGACAACCCCATTACTTACGACGAACTGAAGTCCATGTCCGAGAAGTACGGGCTTGAGTACCCGACCGAAAAGGCGATATGGTATTACAGTTTCCGTCACACTAAGCACAAGATGCTGCACTACTTCTACGTCTGCTTCATGCACCTACTTCCGGCTCTGCTGATCGATACCGTCACGTTTTGCGTGGGCAAACAACCCAGGTAATTGATTTCCTTGGCTCTGGCTTTCGCAATTTAAGAAATTCTTTTTTCAAAATTTCTCGACGGTGTCGTAATGTTTGGCTTTTGTTATTGAAAGGATGCTGAAACTCTACAAGAAGATACACAAGTTCATGGACGTCCTGAATTACTTCACGACGCGACAGTGGACGTTTACAAACAGCACGTTCAGATCGGTCCTTGATAAAATGACTGCCGAGGACCAGGACAATTTCGTCTGCGACATCACCAAAATGGATTGGGACCAGTACTTCCGGACGTACGTGCGGGGAATTCGGATCTACTTGATCAAGGATCCGTTGGATACTCTTCCGACGGCACGAGTCAAGTGGCAGAGGTAATTCCACACACGGATCCGCTCGTGTGATTTTCATTGATGGAAAGATGCGGTTTGACCGACTTTCTTTTCCAGATTGTACTGGATCCATTTGGCGCTCAAACTGATCCTCGCCTACGGCGTGCTACGAATATCCTGGCTGGCGTTGTTCCATCTGTTTCGGTTTGGCGCGTCGCAATTTGCGTAGCATCGATGCATGCGTTTCTCAATACAAATACTTAAAATTAAGGATACGTGTGTGCGTGATCGCGTGCGCGAAAGCGAATATTCAGCAGCGTGTGGATTCGCGTTATCGAAGCGAGACAAAGTTTCTCATCGGGGGAAGCTAATGGCATCCGGTGGCCAACCTATCGACGTCCTGAATAGTTCTAAAGCGGGAAAGGAGAAGAAAACAAAGAAAAGAAACGGCGAGGCGATTGACCAGAATGTCCACGGTTTGCCTTCGTTTAAACAGCGTCGCCGGGACAACGTAAAATCAACAGGGCGAGTCCGTTTTCGTTTCCGGCTCGCCGATTCTTTTCCTGACTCTACTTCATGCTTCCACGAGTATTCTCATAGGACAATTTTTTTACCGCGCGAACTGCGCCCGACTTCTGTCGCGCCTGAACGCGTACATTTGTTATACTATACGCTTACATTTTTAATAAAGGTATACTTTTTTTTGTACAGAAAATTGTTGCTTGATTTCTTCTATTGCAATCTTTTTCGGTAAAGCAATTAATTGCGTTCACTTTCGGACGTGAGGATTAATGAGAATATTCTAAAATATTTGAAAATAGTGTCATAAAACGTAACGGTAACATGTTTGGACAAATAGTCCCAGCGATCTTTGTTAGATGACGCTGCCTATCATTGTCTAGGAAAAGTGGGCATGCGAGCAGTGAACACGAAGTCGTATTTTTAAATTTTTGTAATAGTAACATGAGTTAAATATGTATATAATGTTTCATATGTATTTTTATGAAAATATGTATCTGGCTTATGGACCAGTTCTTATAGTGGCAAAATGCTTTTTGCAGCTTTGCATTTTCAGCTTTTTTCCGCTAGGTGGAGCCGTATACAAATTGCTGTGTGCCATTCCTCGCGGCACAGACTGGTTAATATTTATAACAATTCCGTTTTCCAACGATGTCGACAAACACTCCCTTGACCAGCATGGTCACCTAATTTTTAACAGTAAAGCCTTCAACCACCGACAAGATGCTGTTAAAGACTACCAACCTTACGGGTGATTGTGTCACTCGCATAATTCGGTGTTTTCTTACGCCCTCTAGGATATATTCTGGCCGGAGTACGAAACAGAATGCCACCGACGGTACCTCGTCGGTGCAAAAGGCCACTAACGAGATTTTCGATCGGTAAGAGAAGGCGAATCATCGAGGAACCATATCGGTTCACAAAAAAAATTCCTAGAAATACTGTACGTACAGACGAGGTATAAGGATAGACCTATCATACAATGCATTTTTTTTGTCACACGTTTTTGGGTCTCGTAACGTAACCCCATTACCATTTTAGTGTCACATCCTGTATTACCAACTGGAACTGAAATATACTGACAGCGTTCTTAGCGGTAGGAATTAAAATTAAAAATAACTATACTGCAGGCACAGGTCAGTGAGTGGTCAGCCACTGGTCAGTCACTGGTCAGTGAGTGGTGAGCAACTGGTCAGTGAGTGGTCAGCCACTGGTCAGTGAGTGGTCAGCCACTGGTCAGTGAGTGGTCAGCCACTGGGCAGTGAGTGGTCAGCCACTGGTCAGTGAGTGGTCAGCTACTGGTCAGTCACTGGTCAGTGAGTGGTCAGCCACTGGTCAGTGAGAGGTCAATGAGTGGTCAGTCACTGGTCAGTGATTGTTCAGCCACTGGTCAATCAGTGGCCAGCCACTGGTCAGTGAAAGGTCAGCCACTGGTCAGCCACTGGTCAGTGAGAGGTCAATGAGTGGTCAGTCACTGGTCAGTGAGTGTTCAGCCACTGGTCAATCAGTGGTCAGCCACTGGTCAGTGAAAGGTCAGCCACTGGTCAGTGAGTGGTCAGCCACTGGTCAATCAGTGGTCAGCCACTGGTCAGTGAGTGGTCAGCCACTGGTCAGTGAGTGGTCAGTCACTGGTCAGTGAGTGGTCAGCTACTGGTCAGTGAGTGGTCAGCCACTGGTCAGTGAGAGGTCAATGAGTGGTCAGTCACTGGTCAGTGAGTGGTCAGTCACTCGTCAGTGAGTGGTCAGCCACTGGTCAATCAGTGGTCAGCCACTGGTCAGTGAGTGGTCAGTCACTGGTCCGTGAGTGGTCAGCTACTGGTCAGTGAGTGGTCAGCCACTGGTCAGTGAGAGGTCAATGAGTGGTCAGTCACTGGGCAGTGAGTGGTCAGCTACTGGTCAGTGAGTGGTCAGCCACTGGTCAGTGAGAGGTCAATGAGTGGTCAGTGAGAGGTCAATGAGTGGTCAGTCACTGGTCAGTGAGTGGTCAGTCACTGGTCAGTGAGTGGTCAGTCACTCGTCAGTGAGTGGTTAGCCACTGGTCAGTGAGTGGTCAGCCATTGGTCAGTGAGTGCTCAATGAGTGGTCAGTGAGTGGTCCGCTACTGGTCAGTGAGAGGTCAATAACAGCGCCGCTCTAGAATGTAAGTTCCACAATATTAGTTTTAGTCGATACGGTAGGATGTGACACGGAATGGTACGGGGAACTAGAGCCTCGGGAACATGAGACAGAAAAATACATTGGGTGATTGGTCTACTCTTATACCTCGTCTGTGCTTTTAGCGATGTTAATATTTCAGATCATTGATAGTTCCAGCACAGACGAGGTATAACAGTAGACCAATCACCATATGGGGTTTCGTG